>CM039674.1:113396493-114041686 GCA_022496015.1 Hordeum marinum | reverse complement strand
GTAAACGAGAAGGTACCTCCCAAGCATCACAAAGTTTACACTAGTGATCAATTTACTTTAGATGATGATCATCATGCAAAACTTATAAAAAATTCTAAGAAACAACAATTCTCTCTCTCGAAAATTGAGAAAACCCTCAGGAAATCCGAAGGGTTGTTGATCGAGGAGATGGATAAAAACCAAACACTGACAGAAGAGCACTCTGCTCTTGAGTTACAAATGGAAGAACTAAGCAAATGTCATGATTTTCTCTTAGCTAACTATGAGAAGTTGACTTGTGATTACCTGAAAAGGAAACATGAACTCTAGTTGCTAAGAGATGCTCATGAGTCATGATGACTTACTCAGAGAAAATTCTCTTCATGCGCAGCAACTCAAAGAGCGACCTGAGGTGTTTGTACCACCTCTTTTAAAATGTCTCGAACACGGCAATGTTGAGTCTAATCATGAATGGTCTAGTATTGTCGAAAGAAATGCTCCTACTGCTAGTATTGTTGCTAACACCTCTATTGAGGAAATTGCGCTGCTATTTGATGAAAATGTCGGGGTGAAGGATCTTCTTCAGATAGGGTTGTTCAAAAGTTTACAGGGCCATCAAACCCTGTGTGATGTTCTAAAGAAATCCATTCTTCACAAAAAACCTAGAAATGAAGGTTTGGGTTTCGAAAGGAAACTCAATGTCAATGGTGCCTACTGGGAACCTGGTCAATATTCGTGTATAGTGTGAGTGTCTGCTAAGAGCAATACTCTCGACCATGCATTGCTCTTGGGATATAATTGCCCCATTCCTGAATGTGATGATTATGACTCTCTAGAAAACTACTAGTTGTTCAAGAACCAGTCTGGCGAGGCATTTGCTCTCTACATTGGTCTAAACAACGGGAATGCCCCCCTAAGAAAAGCATTTGGGTGCCTAAGACCATTATTGAGGCATTACCTGTTACTGTGCTACTAACCATGTGGGCTGAATATGCTCGATATACTTGGGAAAGCTGGACAGAATGAGTACATGCATCCCCATTCGAACAATTCTACTCATATATCCGTATAGAATTTTAATGCATACTCTTTCAACTATGTTAATTCTTCCTTAGTAAACAATTCATATGGTCGCCAAAAGAAATCATATCATGTTTATTCAAAATCGAATGTCTCTCAGCCACCTACCAATATGTGGGTGTTGTTGTCAAAACTGCCAGATCTCAGGTAGGGGGGTCCCGAACTGTGGATCTTGGATTGATGGGTTACAGGAGACAAGGGACACGATATTTACCCAGGTTCAGGCCCTCTTAGTGGAGGTAAAACCCTTCATCCTGCTTTGATTGTATTGAATATGGGGTATCGAGTACAGAGTTAATCTACCTTGAGATCGTATGATATGGTCTACACCCTAAGGGTAATAAGCTTAACCTGTCCTATAGATTAAAACCCTCTGATTTATATAGTCATTAGGGGTATCTAGGGTTATACAATGTCGGTTACATCAGGAAAAGGAATATGCCGAACACATCATCTTGTACTTCGAGTGCACGTCACTGTAATAGCCCAAGACCGACGCTCTAGAAGATTCCCGTTTATTTACATTCTCGTCGTGTGATTCGTTTGGTTTTCGCATTCATAATCGCATCATCCGCATTGCATCGGCACTTTGTTGTCATCATTTTTGAAAACTTGCATCTGTTCTTAGTTGCCGGTTCTCTCTGTTCGTGTCGTCGACCGTTTGGAGACCAACCACACACATGCACGAGCCCACGGCATTGTGAAAATTGATTTAAAGTGCACAAAAAATATTCTCAGATTGGTCAAAAGTTGGTGTGCAATATTGTTTAATTGTAGGTAGACCGCCTGCCAAATTTCGTCGCAATCGGGGGTCGTTTGGTACCCGAACGATCAACTGTTGCGGCATCGT
This sequence comes from Hordeum marinum, assembly GCA_022496015.1. Classification (NCBI taxonomy): domain Eukaryota; kingdom Viridiplantae; phylum Streptophyta; class Magnoliopsida; order Poales; family Poaceae; genus Hordeum; species Hordeum marinum. The sequence goes on along the minus strand of CM039674.1, from coordinate 114,039,777 downwards.
CATCGGTTATTTATCGGATGTTTTCGATTTTAAAACTCGTTGCCGGGCCGCAAACCTCCTCTCTTCTCTAAGCCCAACCAACCTACACAGTCCACTAGCCCACCTAACACCTAACCCTCCAACCGGACCGTCCGATCGCGATCGGAGGGTCGAAAAACCACCCCTACACCCAAACCCTAACCAAAACTGCTATATATGGGCACCCTCACGTCCAAAAATAGCCTCCCCTAACCCCTCTCCTCGATTTCCACACGCAACCAACCCCCAGCCACCGCTACTCCACCCTTGTCTCCCTCCCACAGCCGCAGGGATCGCCAAGCCCAGATCGGGGCCCAAGAAAGCACATTCGGGCCCGAATCACCGTCGCTGCTGCCCGAGGCCGAAGCGCCCAAGCTCCCTCATGCACGAGCGGCTCCCTGTCGCCTGCGCTTTTCCTCGCCTCCGGCCGCCGGGCACGGAAGCCGTCGCACCGCAGACGAGCCCCGCCATCGCGCCATTCTCCTCCCTCCTTCTATCATATCTCCCTCTCTCTTCTCCTGCAGGAACTCGACCCCTCCATGGATCCCGCCTCCGAGCTCGTAGAGTCCGCCGCTGGCCAGATCCCGCAGCCCCGTCACCGGATCCGCCACCCTATGGTCCATTTGCGCCACCGCCTCGCGTCCTCGCCTCCTGGTGCCACCGCCCAGGCCGAAAAACGCCGTCGTGCCATGGCCCTGCTCAGGTTGAGCTCGAGAGGACGAGGCCCCCAACGCGCATGGGTCGTCCCGCACCAAGTGGGACGTAGCACCAGCTCGCCTCGACCTCGTGGGTCGCCTCCTCGTGTGGGCCTCATCCCCGGCCCAGCACCGCCTCGCCTCGACCCTGGCCTGCCCAGCTCCATCGCATGGGCTAAGCCCCCTATGGTGAGCGCCTCCGCTGCTAACCCTCGCCCGTGAGCGATATTTCTCTATGCTTTGCGTGATTCCAGTTTCAACCTAGTAGGCAGATTCGGCCCAGTATACATTTTTTTCGTTCTGCAATTGTCAATATTCCTCGATGTTGCATAATTACAGATTTTTGCATGATTTTAAATTGCTAATAATTTAATAATTGTGCTTCGTATCAAAACATTTTATATATGTAAAACTTGTAGAATTTCGTATAGATTCGTGTAGATTTGCATAAATGTCATGATTTTGCATTGCGCATAATTATTTAACCATGCATCGGTATCAAACATAACCATATATGTAAAATGTGTGTATTAATTGTATAGAATTTTCATGCATGATAAAAATGTTGGGTGTGATGTTTGAATTTAATTTGCATAAATAACTTGCTAATAGGTTATGACATAAACTTGCATAATTAATTGTGACATTTTTATCTACATGAACCTATACATATTATATATGTTTTCAGGGTAGAAAAATCCATTGAATTCATCTGTGCAATTAGTTTTGTTATTTGAGTAAATTCGTGTGCATGTTATTTTGTTGTGATGCCCTTTGGTTATTTTTGTGAGAATAAATTCATGCATCATATGAATTATTTTTGAACATGAGATATGTTTTTTGACATGTGCACTAGCCCCTGGTCTTTTTGGTTGCCATGATAATCCATGTTTAGGTGTTGTTTTCTTGTTGCCAACATGCTATAAAAATGTTGTTGTTTTGATATGCCGAAAATAGTTCGAAGTCTGGAATCTGTAATATTTTGTTATTGCCTTTCCATGTGTTTTGCTAATGATCTATAGACCCTTTGGGGTTCGTGTAATGTAGTTATTTGTAGTTTATAATGTCATCTAGCATGCTGTTAAGTTTCATGAAAATATATGCCCTGTAGAAAATAGTTTTACCACCAATATGCATTTGTGATAAAAACTACTCTGTTAAAAACTGGTATTTTCACAGTCCTTAAATACTGATTTAATATGCCATCTTGTGAGCTCAATTGTCGTTGATCCTTGCTTCTATTCATGTTGTTGTTGTTAGATGAATTGTTGTGCATCATGTAGGCCACATAACCATGTCTTTGTTATGCATTTTAGGTGGTTGTAGCTTGATGATTTGTGGGTTGCAATATGTCATGTTGTTGTTTTGGGCAGATTATAGTTATAACTTGTGTTGGTTGTATTTGTTGAACCGTAGCTCTGTTTTGGACATGCCATATATGAATCTTGCCTAGAATTGCATGTAGTATCATATTATCATGTTGAATCCATGTTTTGAAATACTTGTGATTGTAATTTTCATGCATTTTGCATTCATGTCATGTTCATCTTTTGTGTGTCGTATCTTTTAGACCGTAGCTCCGTTTCGTATGATCCATATATGTAAATAGACTAGAATGACGTGTAATATCACGTGATACACTTTATTTTACTGTTTAATAAATATAAAATATGTTTAGGACAGATATGGATCAAACTCATATTTTGCATATCGGGTCGCTTCGAAAATACGATAAGTTGTTTCCGACCTCATTTAAGATGACTAGATAGTGTAGTTTCATTATGCTTCACCTCTTGTCATGTTTAACAACATTTAATATTGTCGTGTACCTAAACGGGGTGAACTATGTAATCCAAATGTGGAGTTTGGTCAATATACAACTCTTCACTTACTTTGTAGAAATTGATTGTTGTGCTTTGCCATGTCATGCATCATTATATGGACATGCATCATAGTTGTTTGCGCGTCATCTCATGCATATGTTGTGGTGTTTATCATGTGTTGATTCGTTGTCTTTGGGTTGCTTCTTCTTGATAGAGTTCTGAAAGCGTTCGGAGTGTGAGGATTCGTTCAACTACGCCCGTTCGTCTACTTCACGGATTCGTTCTTCTTCCAAGCAGGATCTCAGGCAACATGAACATTTCCCTAGATACCACTACTATCATTGCCATGCTAGTTGTCTTGCTTATATCGTTATATCTCGGTAACTACCACCTGTATATCAAGCATCCCAACATTGCTATGAAAAGCCGTTAACCCCTCCACCTTCCCAGCGAACCATTATTTGGTTATGTTACCACTTGCTCAGCCCTTCTTATAGCGTTGTTAGTTGCAGGTGCAGGTGCTTCCATGTGACAACCTGTATATTTTTGTTATATCACAATACTATTGCTATTTAATTTAATGCACCTATATACTTGGTAAAAGGTGGAAGGCTTGGCCTTTTGCTCGGTGTTTTGTTCCACTTTGGTCGCCCTATTTACTTGTCTACCGATGTTATGTTCCATATTAAGCGCTCCCTACATTCTCGGGGTTGTTATGGGGACCCCTTGATTTTAGTTTTCGGTTAAAACTCGTTTGGCAAGGCCCAACATTGGTACTCCATTTTCCTAATAACTAATAAAATTGCATAGGGACCCGCCGGCACCCGTGGATAATTAATCAACAACCCGGGACAGTGCTCCTCATGAGTGTTGGTCCAACCCAAAGTAGCTTATTAACACCGCCCGGGGCAACTCGGCGATTGGCATGGTAACCATCGCTCATCCATCGTGTCCTGAGAACGTTATACGCAGCTCCTATCGGGTTCGTCGACACGTCGGGCAGTCTTGCTAGACTTGTTTTACCTTTCTCGAAAGTCTTGTGCGAGGGATTCCAAGGATACTTTGGGCTTCTCGAGGTTGAGGTTTTCCAACAGAATTTCCAAGGAGATTATGGGTTTTCCGCTGTCGAGATTATTCGATGCAGCGTGTTGTTAGTTTGTGATGGGTGAGTTGGAGCACCCCTGCAGGGTTAAATCTTTTCGAGAAGCCATGCCCGCGGCTACGTGGCAACTTGGAAACTTTGTTTAACATCCGGTCATAGCCAACTTAGAGTAAACTCAAATAAAATACAGCAACCGTGTGTTTAACCGTGACTGTCTCTTCTCATGAATTTCTAGTCCCGGAGAGAACACGGTGGGGTTATGTTTGACTCGTAAGTAGGTGATCAGGATCACTTAGTGATCATTACTAGCTCACGTCCATTTATGCGACAATCATCCCCCTTATTCTTGTACTCGTAAGTTAGCCACTAAAATAAATGCTTAGTGCTTGCTGCAACCTCACCACTTAACCATACCTCGCCCATTAAGCTTTGCTAGTCTTGATACCCTTGGAAATGAGATTGTTGAGTCCCTATGGCTCACAGATTACTACAACAACGACTAGAGGTACAGGTAATGTGATGCTTTGATGTGAGCATGATGCTTGTTTGATTTGCAGTTCTTCTTCATCATCATCGATCTAGGATGGGTTCCAGGCCGGCAGCCTGGGATAGCAAGGATGGATGTCATTTTATCATTTGATTTCATCCGTAGTCGGACCCTGCACTTATGTATGATGATTGAATATGTTATTGTATTGATGTGATCTTGTTGTAGCTTGTGGCGAGTGTAAGACAATTCCATATACTCATCTCTTTTGTAGATGTACTTGTAATGATATCCATTCTTGCGAAACGACAAGATGCGCTTCTATCCCTGTCGAGGCCCTTGAGCCAAAATAAGGTTAGGACTGCATCTTGGGTGTTACAAGTTGGTATTAGAGCCAGTACTGACCTAAGAGCCCACTTGATTGGTCGAACTTGGCCGAGTCAAGTCTAGTAAAAACTATTTTGAGTCTGGTTATATATCGGAGAATAGGATTCTTTTTACTCCTCTTCTATGCTCTCGGGAGGAATTTCGACTTAGGAATTTTAATTATACCCTCTTATCACTCAATTGTTTTTAGGATCACGCGGGTATTTTGGAAACTATATGATGTCGATGTGACGGAATTTTGTTCTTGGTGCCTCCTGTCTGAATTGACTTTGTTCCTATGAGTAGAGCTCCGAGGGATTCTTGACACATTGTTATCATTCGGTTTCCTTAGTATCTCAGGATGCGGATGTTCGAAACTGCTTCAATACTCTTTGTAGCCAGAGGAGTTTGGTGTCACCTAGTACTGGGAAGAGCGTCCAGATGTACTGGCATAATTGGTATCATTGTGATTACGAGGGTCTGAGGTAGATGAATTTCCGAGGCCTCTGGTTATGTGTTGACGGATGTGATACATTGGAGAGTAGTATTACTACTAGGAGTTAAGTGATGAATTTTACTCCGTGTACCCGTGGACCCGATTGCATAACCAAAGATTTTAGAAGTTCTTAGGTGGGAATTCAAGTAGTTACCTCGAGTTATCCTTCCGGCGAATACAAATTGGTTATGTATTTGTTTCCAGCTTAATTCTCAAGCTTCATCCTTTGTTTTGTTGGAATATGGTAATTCGTGGTGCTTCGATGTCAAGTGGTGATTTCATACCTTTCCTAAGAAGTGTTCTCATATTTCTGTGGGAATGCTAATTCTTTTGCTCAATCAAGCTGTCATATAAATTCTTTTCAACCGGTGTGCTTCTCTTCAAGATAAATCAATCATTTCCCGTGTTTGCAAGATTGATCCTCGTATTTCATTCCGGGGTTCTTTTCATCTGTCCTATGTTGTGTTTGTTTTTCCCGACCCTCCTGCCCTTTTTATTCAATGATTAAATTCTCATCCAAGTGCCTTTTCTATTCATGTGATGCTTCCACTATGTTTTCTTCTATATCGTATCCAGTGATTCATTGTGAAGATTCTTAGGAGTTTTAAGTTCATCATTTCTTTGTCTCTATTTTCTTCTCCGGTGAATTCAAGTCAAGCTATTGGTGTTCATCATATCCTTTTCATTCGCTAAAAAATTTCCATGTTGGTAATTCTTGTCCAAGTATTTCTTGGTTGTCGTCTCTCTCTATTCTATCTGGAGTGTTGAAGATATCTCAGAAGATTCATGTTTTCATTCAAAATCTTGTCAATTATTTCGAGGTTCTCACCTCATCAAGTTTTCATTCATACCGATGCAATCTTTATTTCTAAGCAATTGGTTTAACGGTGTTTCCCTTTCAGTGGGCCCATAACCCAAGGCTTTTCCCCAAGATCTTACATGGCTCTTCTAATCTTTCCAGAGATGTCCACATGTTCTTTTTAATATGACGTAAGAATGAATTCCATCAGTCATATTCCTTCTCAAATATCGCTTCTAAATCTTTTTCATCATTGGCTTGACCTTTCTTTCTTCATTATTCTGGAGTGTTTTGGCAATTAATTTTGTTTTTTCTCGTCATCATTCTCAGTGTTGTAGACCCAAGAAGAGTTTCTCTTAAATCCTTATCCGTTCTCTTGAAGAATTCCCTACTCAAACTTCGTGGTATCCTCTCAATTTGTTTTCAATCATGAGAAATTCCTTCATATCTTTTTGGAGCATTTTAGAGTTGTTTTCGTTCTTGATCCTTCGAAGGCATCATTTCAAAAGATTTATTCATTATCAGCATTTAGCTTTCATTCTCAAATTCTTCTCAATTGTTGTCTCTTCATTCGTATTTCAATTATTTTGGTGCTCCGTTCAAGTTTTCTATAGGCGGATCATGATCTCTTCATTCTCATGTATCTCCATTCGTTCGAAGTATTTCTTCATTCGTTTGTGAATCTGCATCGGTGTTTCGTCGAAGACTTCTTGAAGCTTATGAATCTATCTCCTCAATCTTTCAAGAAGAATATGTGGTATGTTGAATATGTTGCTTGTCATCAATTTAACTTGATGAAGGATAAGCATAACATAATTCTTATTCTTGTTTATCAAGGTGATTTCAATCCTTCTTCTAGGGTTGTTCATGATATCAAATTATCGATTCTAAGTTGTTCATATTTTATTTTACGGAGTTCCAAGTTTTATCAAGTATCTCGTCAGGAAGCTTCATCTAAATCTTGCAATGTCATAATCTTGTTCTTTTTCAACCTTAAATTGGTTTCTATCATCCTTTCATTTCGAAGTTCTTTTCAATGGTTTCTCATGGTGGTTCATCAAAGATTTCTTTCATTCTCAAAGTATTTGTCAAGATTCTTGTTGGAGGATCTCAAGTATTATTTATCTTGCATTTCAAAGTGCAATCCATTCCTCCTTATATTTTTAGACGGTGTTATAGAATTCTTGATTCATGAGGAGTATCGAAGAGAAGTTGTCAAGAATGAGATGTGTAAACCCATAATTTCTTTCTCGGAGTTATCTTGGTATAGATGTCACCTAAAGCATTTCCTAAGGATTGTTGCTATCATGATGTTTATGAATGGTCCAAGTTCTCAATGTATCCTCTTGGTAGAAGAAGTTTTTCATCTCTTGTTGCTTCCAAGCAATCTTCGTTTCCGTTAGTGGCCGCTGTCACCTCATAATTTTGCGATGTTTTCATAAGCCCACAACAAGCTTCTTCTTTTAGTTGCTGATGTTCCAACAACTATGTTCAATCTCTACTTCGTAAGGACTCTTTTCAAGTTCAATTGTGATAGAAGTTGTCATTTTTCTTCTCTGTTCTTTTCCTTCCGTCGATCTAGCTTCTATTCTTTTGTTCTGGTGACATTGTGATGTTGCTCTCTTCGATCCATCATCTCGTTTTATCAAAGATCATGGTCTTTCCTTTGCTTATCCATTTAACCTGAGTGTGTTGTCCTCTTTCCAAATTATGTTCATCTTTCAAGTTCTTTCCATCTTATCAAGTTTTCCTCTCTTTTGTACCAAAGTATTGCCCAAATTTCTTTTGAATTCTTGCTTGTCCCTCATGCCACTCTTCATCTCTTTGCAACCTTCAAGATTGGTTGGTTTCACGTTTTTCAAAGAAGCAACTAAATTTTACCTCTGCCTTTCCTCTTTCTCTTCCCCTTCTCATTCTAAGATCTCAGGGCGAGATCTCTTGTTAGTGGAGGAGAGTTGTAACAACCCAAGACCGATGCTCTAGAAGATTCCCGTTTTATTTCCATTCTTATCGTGTGATTCGTTTTGTTGTTGCATTCATGATCGCATCATCTGCTTTGCATCGGCACTTTGTTATAATCATTTTTGAAAACTTGCATCCATTCGTAGTTGTCGGTTCTCTCCATTCGTGTCGTCGACCATTTGGAGACCAACCACACATGCACGCGCCCGCGGCATTACAAAACATATTTTAAAGTGCACGAAAAATATCCTAGGATTGGGTCGAAAGTTGGCATGCGGTCTTGTTTAATTGTAGGTAGACCACCTGCCAAATATCGTCGCAATTGGAGGTCGTTTGATACCCGAACATACGACTGTTGCGGCATCGTTCTCGGTTATTTATCGGATGTTTTTGGTTTTAAAACTCGTTGCCGGGCTGCAAACCTCCTCTCTTCTCTCAGCCCAACCAACCTATACAGTCCACTAGCCCACCTAACACCTACCCCTCCAACCGGACCATCTGATCACGATCGGAGGGTCGAAAAAACACCCCTAGACCCAAACACTGACCAAAACTGCTATATATGAACACCCCACGTCAAAAAATAGCCTTCCCCTAACCTCTCTACTTGATTTCCGCACGCAACCAACCCCTAGCCGTCGTCACTCCACCCATGTCTCCCTCCCACAGCCACAGGGCCAGCCAAGCCCGGGAAAGCCCATTCGGGCCCGAATCGCCGCCGCCGCTGCCCGGGGCCCAAGCGCCCAAGCTCCCCCATGCCTGAGCGGCTCACTATCGCCTTCGCTTTGCCCCACCTCCGGCCGCCAGGCACGGAAGCCGTCGCACCGATGATGACCTCCAGGTGAGCCTCGCCATCGCGCCCTTCTCCTCCCTCCCTCTATCATCTCTCCCTCTTCCTTCTCCTGCAGGAACCCGAGCCCTCCATGGATCCCGCCTCCGAGCTCGCAGAGTCCGCCGCCGGCCAGATCCTATAGCCCTCACGCGGGCCTGCCACCCTGCGGTCCATTTGCGTTGCCACCTCACATCCTCACCTCCTTGTGTCGCCGCCCAGGGCGGCAACTGCCATCGTGCCATGGCCCTGCTCGGGTTGAGCTCGGGACGACGACGCCCCCAGCATGCATGGGCCGCCCAGCGCCAGGTGTGCCGCAGCGCTAGCTTGCCTCAGCCCTGTGGGTTGCCTCCTCGTGTGGGCCTCGTCCCCGGCCCAGCACCGCCTCGCCTCAACCCCGGCCTGCCCAGCTTCACCGCATGGGCTAAGCCCGGTATGGTGAGCGCCTCCGTTGCTAACCCTCGCCCGTGGGTGATATTTCTCTATGCTTTGCCTGATTACAGTTTCAGCCCAGTAGGCAGATTCGGCCCAGTATGCTTTTTTTTCTTTCTGCAATTGTCAATATTCTTGGATGTTGCATAATTACACATTTTTGCATGATTTTAAATTGCTAATATTTCAATAAGCGTGCATCGTATCAAAATGTTTTATTTATGTAAAATGTGTAGAATTTCGTCTAGTTTCGCAATATCGCGCTTTCACAAATCATAAAAATGTTTAACATCCTATTTTCTTTAATTTGCATAAGTATCATGATTTTGCATTGCGCATAATTATTTAACCATGCATCGGTATCAAACATAACCTTATATGTAAAAATGTGTATATTAATTGTATCACATTTTCATGCATGATAAAAATGTTAGGTGTGATGTTTACATTTAATTTGCATAAATAACTTGCTAATAGGTTATGGCATAAACTTGCATAATTAATTGTGACATATTTTATCTACACGAACCTATACATATTATATATGTTTTCGGGGTAGAAAAATCCATTGAATTCATCTGTGCAATTAGTTTTGTCATTTGTGTAAATTTGTGTGCATGTTATTTTGTTGTGATGCCCTTTTGTTATTTTCATGTGAATACATCCTTGCATCATATGAATTATTTTTGAACATGAGATATGTTCTTTGACATGTGCACTAGCCCCTGGTCTTTTTGTTTGCCATGATAATCCATGTTTAGGTGTTGTTTTCTTGTTGCCAACATGCTATAAAAATGTTGCTTTTTTGATATGCCCAAAATAATTCTAAGTCTAAAATCTGTAATATTTTGTTGATGTCTTGCCACGGGTTTTGCTAATGATCTATAGCCCCTTTGTGGTTCATATAATGGAGTTATTTGTAGTTTATAATGTCCTCTAGGATGCTCTTAAGTTTCATGCCAATATATGCTCTATAGCATATAGTTTTACTGCTGCCAATATGCTTTCGTGATAAAACCTGCTCTATTAAAAACTAGTATTTTCACTAAGTCCTTAAATACTAATTCAATATGCCATCTTGTGAGGTCAATTAGCATTAATCCTTGCTTCCATTCCTGTTGCTGTAGATAGATGAATTGTTGTGCATCATGTAGGCTACATCAACATGTCTTTGTTGTGCATTTTAGGTGGCTATAGCTTGTTGATTTGTGGATTGCAATATGCCATGTCGCTATTTTGGGCAGATTATAGTTGTAACTTGTGTTGGTTGTATTTGTTGAACCGTAGCTCCGTTTTGGACATGCCATATATGAATCTTGCATAGAATTGCATGTAGTATCATATTATCATGTTGCTCCATGTTTTGAAAGGCTTGTGGTTGTCATTTTCATGCATTTTTCATTCCTGTCATGTTCATCTTGTGTGTGTCGTATCTTTTAGACCATAGCTCTATTTCGTATGATCCATATATGTAAATCAACTAGAATGACGTGTAGAATCACGTGGTACATTTTATTTTGCTGTATAATAAATATATAATGTGTTTAGGACAGATCTGGAACAAACTTCTAATTTGCATATGGGGTCGCTTCGGAAATACGATAAGTTGTTTCCAACCTCATTTAAGATGCCTAGATAATGTAGTTTCATTATATGCTTCACCTCTTGTCATGTTTAAAAACATTTAATATTGTAGTGTACCTAAACTGGAGTGAACTATGTAATCCAAACTCGTTGCATATTGAGCTTCATTTAATGGGTAGAAATTGACCGGTGTGCTTTGTCATGTCATGCATCATTATATGGACACGCATCATAGTTGTTTGCGCATCATGTCATGCATATGTTGTGGTGTTTATCATTTGTTGATTGGTTGTTTTCGGATTGCTTCTTATTGATAGAGTTCTGAAAGTGTTCGGAGTGTGAGGATTCGTTCAACTACGCCCGTTCATCTACTTCACGGATTCGTTCTTCTTTCAAGCGGGATCTCAGGCAAGATGAACATTTCCTTGGATACCACTACTATCATTGCCATGCTAGTTGTCTCGCTTCTATTGTTATGTCTCGTTACCTACCACCTGTATATCAAGCCTCCAAACATTTCCATGAAAAGCCTTTAACCCCTCCACCTTCCTAGCAAACCATTGTTTGGCTATGTTACCGCTTGCTCAGCCCTTCTTATAGCGTTGTTAGTTGTAGGTGTAGTTGCTTCCATGTGACAACATGGATATTTTTGTTATATCACAATACTATTGTTATTTAATTTAATGCACATATATACTTGGTAAAAAGTGGAAGGCTTGGCCTTTTGCTCGGTGTTTTGTTCCACTTTTCCCGCACTAGTTACTTGTGTACCAGTGTTATGTTGCATATTGAGTGCTCCTAACATGCTCGGGGTTGTTATGGGGACCCCCTTGATTTTCATTTAGGGATAAGACAAGGCCCAACATTGGTACTCCATTTGCCTAATAACTAATAAAATTGCATAGGGACCCGCTGGCACCCGTGAATAATTAATCAACAACCCGGGCCAATGCTCCTCATGAGTGTTGGTCCAACCCAGAGCAGCTTATTAACGCCGCTCGGGGCAACTCAACGGTTGGTGTGGTAACCATCGCTCATCCATCGTGTCCTGAGAACGAGATATGCGGCTCCTATCGGGTTCGTCAACATGTTGGGTGATCTTGCTGGACTTGTTTTACCTTTTTCGAATGTCTTGTGTGAGGGATTCCGAGGATACTTTGGGCTATCTTGAGGTTAAGTTTTTCCAAAAGAATTTTCAAGGAGAACACGGGTTTTCCGTGGTCGAGGTTATTCGACACATTGTGTTTTGAGTTTGTGATAGATGAGTTGGAGCACCCCTACAGGGTTAAATCTTTTCGAGAAGTCGTGCCCGCGGTTACATGGCAACTTGGAGACTTTGTTTAACAACCAGTCATAGCCAACTTAAAGGAAACTCAAATACCGTGTGTGTAACCATGACTGTCTCTTCTCGTGAATTTATAATCCAAGAGAGAACACGGTGGGGTTATGTTTGACTCATAAGTAGGTGATCAGGATCACTTAGTGACCATTACTAGCTCACGTCCGTTTATGCAACAATCATCCCCCCTTATTCTTGTACTCGTAAGTTAGCCATTCAAGTAAATGATTAGTGCTTGGTGCAACCTCGCAACTTAACCATACCTCACCCATTAAGCTTTGCTAGTCTTTATACCCTTGGAAATGAGATTGCTGAGTCCCTGTGGCTCACAGATTACTACAACAACAGTTGCAGGTACAGGTATTGTGATGCTTTGACATGAGCGCGATTCTTGTTTGATTTGGAGTTCTTCTTCCTCATCATCGATCTAGGATGGGTTCCAGGCCGGCAGCCTAGGATAGCAAGGATGGATGTCATTTTATCGTTTGATTTTGTCCGTAGTCGGACCCTTCTCTTATGTGTGATGATTGAATATTTTATTGTATTGATGTGATCTTGTTGTAGCTTGTGGCGAGTGTAAGCCAATTCCATATACTTATCTATTATGTAAATGTACGTGTAAAGATATCCATTCTTGCGATACGACGAGATGCGCTTCTATCCCTGTTAAGGCCCTCAAGCCAAAATAAGGATAGGATCGCATATTGGGCATTACAGTCACGTCCTGAGAGATTCCGTCTTGGTTATGGTGTCCGGACATTCATTGACAATCACAAGGCAGCCCACTGTCTGGCCCGCAGAGATAGGCCAGCAGCCTGAGGACCCCTCAATCCTGGACTCCCTCAGTAGCCCCCGAACTAACCTCCAATGTCGTAGTCTTGACGCCCAACAGCTTCCTGTTCCCTCGGTCTTTGGCTTGCGAGGTGAGTTCTGTATTGAATTCAAATTCTACCGAATATATAACTTAGCCTTGAAGGCCAACCGTTCAAGCAAGAACAATGTTTTTCACTGACAACTTTCTACCGGAAGGTCACAGCTTGAACATCACTATTGACTAGTCCCCCAAAAAGCTTGAAATGCGGTTCGAGGCAGTTCTCGTTTTTAATTAACACGTCTCATTAATATGGAGATCGTGTCCCTCCTTTTGGGGGATATGGTTTATGATTTGGGTTATCCCACGAGTGCATAATTGCAATATTTATCAGGGAGTGGCGAGGTCTATGGCGCATCTTGGGGACTCTTGGTATTTCAGCGGCCTATAGAAGAAAAAATTTGTAAAGACCTTTAGTACGCCCTTCTAGATTCCCCATTGCCATCTTCCTCCTGAGCTCAGAACTTCCTAACCTCATTCCTCCCAAACCTCTCGAACCCTACCTCAAATTGGTCATGGCTGGAGCGGGCTCCAAGGGCAAGTGGGAGGTCACCGAGAAGGACATTCCGGAGCTGAAGCTCGCTGGCTACTTGTCGGTGGACGTCATCCATCAATCCCCAAGGAAGAACCAGGCCATACCCATGCCTAGCTAGAGAAGGCGAGAGGGTAGTTTTTATTCCTCACTTTCTCCAGGGCTTAGGCTTCCCCCTCCACCCCTTCATGAGGGGTCTTATGTTCTACTATGGGTTGGATTTTCATGATCTTCCCCCGAATTCTTTTATGCATTTCTCCTCCTACATTACTTTCTACGAAGCCTTTCTTCGTGTTCGACCCCACTTCGGTCTATGGTTGAAGATATTCAATATCAAGCCGAAAGTTATTAGTGGCGAGCAGACCGATTGTGTGGGAGTGATGATTAGAAAGCTCCCCTTAGTTTAGTGGTCGGACGGTTCTTTTATAGACACCGTCAAGATCTGGCAACGGGAGTGGTTCTATATCATCGATGTTGGGGAACGTTTCATGGGAAAAAAATTCCTACGCACACGCAAGATCTATCCATGGTGATAAGCCTCTATAAGAGGGAGAGTGGATCTACATACCCTTGTAGATCGCTAAGCGGGAAGCATTAAGAAACGCGATTGGTGTAGTCAAACGTCTTCGCGATCCAAATTGCCGAGCATCCCGCGATCTCATCACGATCCGTCCCGCGATCCAATCACGATCCATCTCGCGAACACATCACGATCCGTACCGCGATCTCATCACGATCCGTATCGCAAACTCATAACGATCCGTCCCGCGATCTCATCATGATTCGTCTCACGATCTTGATCACGGTCCTTCCAATCTAGCGCCGAACGGACGGCACCTCCACGTTCAGCACACGTACAGCTCGATGACAATCTCCGCCTTCTTGATCCAGCAAGAGGGAGCATGGAGGTAGATGAGTTCTCCGGCAGCGCGACGACATTGCGTTGATGGTGGTGGAGCTATTCCCAGTAGGGCTTCGCCTAAGCACCGCTGAAAACCGATCTAGAGGAGAAATTGCGATCTAGAGGAGACGTAGCATGTGGCTATTAGGGTTAGCTTTTTCCTCTAAATCCTCTAGTATATATAGGAGGGAGGGAGGGGAGGAGGCAGCCTCAAACCCTCAAGGTTTGGTCGAAATTGGAGGTGGAGGAGTCCTACTCCAATCCTATTAGGAGTAGGATTCCTCCTTTCCACTTGGAAACTCTTTCCACCTCTCCACCTTTAGATTTTTTTCCTTCTCAAACCACTCCAGCCACATGGGCCCTTAGAGGAGGCTTCGTCCAGCCCACCAGGGGCTGGTTTACCTCCTCCCACAGCCCATGTAGCCTCTTGGGTCGAAATACCTCTCCTGCTGGTCCCTCGGTACACTACCGGCACTCCCCGTACACTACCGATGAGCCCGAAACTTTCCGGCGACCAAAACAGGACTTCCTATATATCAATATTTACCTCTGGACCATTCTGGAGCTCCTCATAACTTCTGGGATCTCATCCGGGACTCCGAACAACCTTAGGTCACCACCATATATAACTCTATACTACCGAAACGTCACCGAACCTTAAGTGTGCAGACCCTGCGGGTTCGAGAACTATGTAGACATGACCGAGACACCTCTACGGTCTATAACCAATAGCGGGACCTGGATGCCCATATTGGTTCCTACATATTCTACGAAGATATTTATCAGTCGAACCTCTATCTCAAGGATTCAGTTAATCCCGTATGATGTTCCCTTTGTTCTTTGGTATGTTACTTGCCCGAGATTCGATCGTCGGTATCTTCATACCTAGTTCAACCTCGTTACCGGCAAGTCTCTTTACTCGTTCCGTAATACAAGATCCCATGACTAACACTAAGTCGCATTGCTTGCAAGGCTTATTGTGATGTTGTATTACCGAGTGGGCCCTAAGATACCTCTCCGTCACACGGAGTAACAAATCCCAGTCTTGATCCATGCCAACCCAACAGACACCCTCGGAGATACCTGTAGAGCACCTTTATAGTCACCCAGTTACATTGCAACGGTTGATACACACAAGGTACTCCTCCGGTGTTAGTGAGTTGCATGATCTCATGGTTATAGGAACAAATACTTGACATGCAGAAAATAGTAGCAATAAACTGACACGATCATATGCTATGTTTGTAGTTTGGGTCTTGTCCATCACATCATTCTCCTAATGATGTGATCCTGTTATCAAATGACATCTCATGTCCATGACTAGGAAACCATAGTCATCTTTGATCAACGAGCTAGTCTATTAGAGGCTACTGGGGACATGGTGTTGTCTATGTATCCACACATGTATCTGAGTTTCCGATCAACACAATTATAGCATGGATAATAAACGGTTATCATGAACAAGGAAATATAATGATAACCAATTTATTATTGCCTATAGGGCATATTTCCAACAATCGAACCATGCGAATAAGGATGGTAGGCACCTCCCAGATTTAGATCTGGCCCTCCCACCAGACTAGTATCATGGATGAAGAAGGGGCTCGATTGGCGGAGTGCGGCGGAGGTGAAGATCTTGAAGAGGTGCATCGCCACACTAGTGGAGAAGAAGAATATCGAACTACCGAATGTAGTTCAAGTCATGCTTTGCGGCCGCATTCTCTCCTGTCAACACCGGGCCACCCCCATGTGGGAATACAGTTCGAACGACCCTATCACCGTGTGGGAGTTCTTCCGCATATCCCACAAAAAACTGTGGAAGGTGTTGTTCAAGCCATGAAAGAGCTGGCCACCAAAAGAGGAGAACCTTGGCATGGAAGCCTCCACCCCTCCTGGACCGGTAAGATTATTTTCGCTTGTGTTCGGATTTTCCCACTTTTTGAAGGCTCCAATCCCCCTTTCCTCCTTGCCTTGACAAATCTGGCTAGCGAAATCCTAGTAGATCAACAGCCTGGCTCCGCTGCCTGAGGATCCCCGGACGCCCCTACTTACGGCCGTATTGGCCGAAAAGCCATATGCAGCCCCGAGGAGGACGGAGGAGAAGAAAGAAGAGATGAAGGAGGCCCGAGGGGGTGTGCGATCAAAGCCCCCCGCAGACACAACATCCGAGGACACGCACGCTGCCTCTACTCTTGAAGGAGAGACAGGGCAGGATGGGGAGGAGAGCGATTCTTCCCATTCTAAGAAGAAGAAGAGGGTGGTGTCCGAAGACTCTGAGGGTGACCCAGATCACTCCCCTAAAGACCATGCAGGCCTAAGGTCGCCTTGCTCAATGATATTCCGGATTCTGACGAGGAGTCAGAGAATTTCGAGGTTGTCCCTCGAAGGACCCTAATGGTTAAACCCCAGGCGCAAAGGTAGGAATTCACCTTAATTCGGCATTTTTATCATGTCTAAATGTTTTATAACAGATTGTGTATGTGCTTTTTTCCTCATTGCACTATGATGCGCGGGCTCCCTACCGATCAAAACTCAGAGGGAGTATATCTACCCACCGCATTGGTGGAGAGTGGGTCCAGAACCCCCAAAGGTTCCAGAGTAATATGCCCGGGTTTCTCCAACGAGAGAAACCACAACGCCGCATCCGGAGGCATCTGTAAGAGAGCGGACTCAGTCCGGGTGGACGGACATGATGGAGGGGGGTCTAAATGATCGCTCTATCGCCAAAGAGCACCGCGCCCTCCTGAGCGCGGCTACAAGGTATTCAATCCGTTGATAGTGAATTGAAGGAAGCCTTTGGTAGCCTGCTAGGAGAAATCAAGGTAATTTACATAGTACGACATCAATTTTAGTATGTTTGGTTTTATATGCTATTTTCATATTTAGTAGCCCCTGAGCCATGTGTGAGTTCAGAAAAACTCATGCGGGGGTCTGATACGTCTCCAACGTATCTATATTTTTTTATCGTTCCATGTTATTATATTATCTGTTTTGGATGTTTTATATGCATTAATATGCTATTTTATATTATTTTTGGACTAACCTATTAATCTAGAGCCTAGTGCCAGTTTCTGTTTTTTCCTTGTTTCTGATTTTCGTAGATAAGGAATATTAAGCGGATTCCAAACGGAATAAAACCTTCTAAAGGAATTTTCTGGAACAAAGGGAATCTGCGAGACTTGAGAACCAAGGCAAAGGAGCCACCATGGGGCCACAAGCCCTAGGGGCGCGATAAGGGGGTGGTCGCGCTGGGCAGGCTTGTGGGCCCACGGTTGCTCCCCTAACCCTAATCTTTAGCCTATAAGTTCCCAAATATTCCATCATTATCAGAATGAGCCAGGAAAACACATTTCCTCTGCCAGAAGCCTCCGTTCCTGAGAGATCCAATCTTGGAGCCTTTTTCGGTAACCCGTCGGAGGGGATTTGATCATAGAGGGCATCTACATCAACTCCATTGCCCCTTAGATGATGCGTGAGTAGTTCACCACAGACCTCTGGGTCCATAGCTAGTATCTAGACGGCTTATTCGCTCTCTTTGCTTCTCAATACCATGTTCTTCATGATCTTCATGGAGATCTATCCGATGTAATACTCTTTTGCGGTGTGTTTATCGAGATTCGATGAATTGTGGGTTTATGTTCACATTATCCATGAATATTATTTGAGTCTTTCATGAATTCTTATATGCATGATTTCATATCTTTGCAAGTCTCTTCGAGTTATTGGTTTGGTTTGGCCAACTAGATTGGTAATTCTTGCAATAGGAGAAGTGCTTAGTTTTGGGTTCAATCTTGCGGTGTCCTCACCCAGGGACAAAGTAGGGGTAGAGAGGCACGTATTGTATTGTTGCCATTAAGGGTAAAAATATGGGGTTTTCATCATATTTCTTGAGTTTATCCCTCTACATCATGTCATCTTACTTAACGCGTTACTCTGTTCTTCATGAACTTAATACTCTATATGCAGGCAGGAGTCGGCCGGTGTGTGGAGTAATAGTAGTAGATGCAGAATCGTTTCGGTCTACTTGTCACAGACGCGATGCCTATATGCATAATCATTGCCTTCGATATCTTCATAATTATTTGCTTTTCTATCAATTGCTTGATAGTAATTTGTTCACCCACCGTAATACTTGCCATCATGAGAGAAGTCATCTAGTGAAACCTATGGCCCCAGGGTCTATTTTCCATATTATATTTTCAGACCTAAAACCAAAAATACCAAAAATATTTGTTGCATTATTTTTACTTTTAGTTTTACTTTCCGTTCAAGCATCCTATTATATCTATCTCTATTAGATCTCATCCTTGCAAGTAACCATGAAGGGATTGACAACCCCTTTATAGCGTTGGGTGCAAGAGTTTGATTCTTTGTGCGGGTACATCTATTGGTGATTTGATTGTATCTCCTAATGGATTGATACCTTGGTTCTCAAAAACTGGGGGAAATACTTATCTACTTTGCTGCATCAAACCATTCCTCTTCATGGGAAACCAACGCATGCTCGAGAAGTAGCAAGAAGGATTTCTGGCACTGCTGCCGGGGAGATACATAGCAAGTCAAGATACCAAGTATCCATCACAAACTCATCTCTTGCATTTACATTATTTGCCATTTGCCTCTCGTTTTCCTCTCCCCCACTTCTAAAACAATTTTTAGAAAATACCAAAAAGATTTTCCTTTTTGTTTGCCCTTCTTTCGCTTGCCCTTTTGATTACCTGAACTATGTCAAATATCACCACATCCCCCTTGTCACCAGACTTTGAAGTTCTTTACTTCAAAAAAACAAGGGGAAAATTTGAAGGATGCTTGGTATAGGCTAATGGAATCTTATCGTGTTTCCAATCTAAAAGGGGATGCAAAAGTTTTGCTTAGAAATTTTTACATTGGTTTAGCTTTGCATCATAGGGAGCTTTTAGATTTCGCCACAAAAGGAAATTTTATTGAGCTTGACACGAATGCAGCCTATGAAGTTTTAGAAGGGATTTTGGGGGTTCCTCCGCCAAAAAGGGGGTTTGCTTTCTCTCAAGAGGGAGTTCAAGTTCTCAACAAATTGGTTGACTTACATAAGCACTTGGTCGAGTTACAACAACATCATGAACCCCTCAAACATATTAACGGGAACCTTAATCGCTTGAATACTTTGATCACCCTTTGCAATAAGTGTTTGGAAATTTTGGACACCAAGATGGATCCTCCCCCTACAAGTGGGGGAAATAGGAAAGAACCTCCTGGATTTGAGAACGTCCTCACAAAAATTGTCAATACCAAAGTTGACAATACCTAGTTCTATTGTGTTTTGCCTAGCTAGGGGCGTTAAACAATTGCGCTTGTTGGGAGGCAACCCAATTTTATTTTGCTTTCTGCTTTTTGATTCTGTTTTGGTGTGTTCGGCACATTATTACTTCTGTAGTAATTGTGTTTTTGTGTTTTAATTAGTGTTTGAGCCAAGTAAAACCTTTGGGGTGATCTATGGTAGTTGTTGATTTGATCCTACTGAAAAACAGAAACTTTTGCGCTCAGTCCAGGAATTTTCCAAATTTTTCAGAGTGTCAAATTGATCTAAAATTATTACACAAGATTGATATACAAATTTCCCTGATTTTCCTACTATTTCAGAAGTTTTAGAGTTCCAGAAGTGTTCGAAGTTTACAGATTGCTACAGACTGTTCTGTTTTTGCTAGATTCTGTTTTCTTTGTGTTGTTTGCTTATTTTGATGTATCTATGGGTCGTATCGGGGGGTATGAGTCATGGAAAAGTTATAATACAGTAGGTATTACACAAATATAAATAAAGAATGGGTTCATAACAGTACCTAAAGTGTTGATTTATTTTTCTTATACTAACGGATCTCATGAGTTTCTGTTGAGTTTTGTGTTGTGAAGTTTTCAAGTTTTGGGTGAAGATTTGATGGACTATGGAATAAAGAGTGGCAAGAGCCTAAGCTTGGGGGTACCCAACGCACCCTAAGTCATATTCAACGATACCAAAAAGCCTAAGCTTGGGGATGCCCCGGAAGGCATCCCCTCTTTGGTCTTCAATCCATCGGTAAATTTACTTGAGGCTATATTTTTATTCACCACATGATATGAGTTTTGCTTGGAGCGTCTTGTATGATATGAGTCTTTGCTTGTTAGTTTTCCACAATCATCCTTTCTGCACACATCTTTTGAGAGAGACACGCTGAATCGTGAATTTGTTAGAATACTCTATGTGCTTCACTTATATCTTTTGAGCTAGGCAATGTTGCTCTAGTGCTTCACTTATATCTTTATAGAGCATGGTGGTGTTATATTTTATAGAAATTATTGAACTCTTGTTCCTCACTTATATTGTTTTGAGAGTTCCTTAAAATAGCATGGTAATTTGTTTAGGTTATGAATTTAGTCCTAATATAATGGGCATCCAAGAGGGATATAATAAAAACTTTCATATTAAGTGCATTAAAAACTATGAGAAGTATGATTCCTTGAATATAGTTTTGAGATAATAGGGATGGTAATATGAGAGTCATGCTAGTGAGTAGTTGTGAATTAGAAGAGATACGTGTGTTAAAGCTTGTGATTCCCGTAGCATGCACGTATGGTGAACCGTTATGTAACGAAGTCGGAGCATGATTTGTTTAATGATTGTCGACCTTTGTGTGAGGGTCGGGAGTGCGCGATGGTTAACTCCTACCAACCTCTTCCCTAGGAGTATGCATCTAATGCTTTGTTTCATGACTAATAGAATTTTGCAATAAGTATGTGAGTTCTTTATGACTAATGTGAGTCCATGGATTATACGCACTCTCACCCTTCCATCTTTGCTAGCCTCTCTAGTACCACGCAACTTTCGTCGGTACACCAAACCCTCCTTCCTCAAAACAGACACCATATATATTCCTCAAAATAGGCACCATATATTACTCAAAACAGCCACCATACCTATCTATTATGGCATTTCCATAGCTATTTGGAGATATATTGCCATGCATTTTCCACCATGTAGTTTTTCTATGACTTGCATCATCACTTCATATTGCATATAGAGTCATATTTTGTTATAGGAATCGAGTTGTAATTTCTTTTTCTTTGAGTTATAAGTAAATAAAAGTGTGATGATTTTTCATTAATAGAGCATTGTCCCATGAGAGAAAAGGATGATGGAGGCTATGGCTCCCTCACAAGTTGGGATGAGTATCTGGACTTTACAAAAAATAAAAGAGGCCAGCGAAGCCCAAACAAAAAAATAGGCCAAAGAAGCCCACAAAAATAAAATTAAAAAATGAGAGAAAGAGAGAAGGGACAATTGCTACTACCTTTTTCCACACTTGTGCTTCAAAGTAGCACCATGATCTTCATGATAGAGAGTCTTCAATTTTGTCACTTTCATATAACTAGTGGATATTCATTATGCATGACCACTTAGTTTTCTTTTTGAGCTTCACACACTTATAGCTCTAAGTGCATTTGTTGCATGGCAATCCCTACTCACTCACATTGATATCTATCGATGGGCATCTCCATAGTCCGTTGATACGCCTAGTCAATGTGAGACTATCTTCTCCTTTTTCCTTTGCACCTCCTCCATATTCTATTCCACCTATAATGCTATATACATTGCTCACGCTCATGTATTGCGTGAGAGTTGAAAAGGTTTGAGAATGCCAAAAGTGTGAAACAATTGCTTGACTTGTTCATCGGGGTTGTGCATGATTTAGACACTTTGTGTGGGGAAGATGGAGCATAGCCAGACCATATGATTTTGTAGGGATGACTTTCTAAGGCCATGTTATTTTGAAAGGACATGACTACCTTGTTGGTGTGCTCGAAGTATTACTGTTTTTATGTCAATATTAGACTATTGTTTTGAATCTTACGAATCTGAATATTCATGCCACAATAAAGAATATTACATGGATAAATATGTTAGGTAGCATTCCACATCAAAAATTCTATTTTATCATTCACCTACTCGAGGACGAGCAGGAATTAAGCTTGGGGATGCTGATACGTCTCCAACGTATCTATAATTTTTTATCGTTCCATGCAATTATATTATCTGTTTTGGATGTTTTATATGCATTAATATGCTATTTTATATTATTTTGGGGACTAACCTATTAATCTAGAGCCTAGTGCCAGTTTTTGCTTTTTCCTTGTTTTTGAGTTTCGCAGATAAGGAATATTAAATGGAGTCCAAACGGAATAAAACCTTTGGAAGGAATTTTTCTGGAACAAAAGGAATCTACAAGACTTGAGAACCAAGGCAGACGAGCCACCATGGGGCCACAAGACCTAGGGGCACAGCTAGGGGGTGGCCACACCGGGAAGGCTTGTGAGCCCACGGCTGCTCCCCTAACCCTAATCTTCAGCCTATAAATTCCCAAATATTCCATCATTATCAGAACGAGCCACGAAAACACTTTTCTGCCACGAGAAGCCTCCGTTCCCAAGAGATCTAATCTTGGAGCCTTTTCCGGTAATCTGTCGAGGGGGATTCGATCATGAAGGGCATCTACATCAACTCCATTGCCCCTCCGATGATGTATGAGTAGTTCACCATAGACCTATGGATCCATAGCTAGTAGCTAGATGGTTTATTCTCTCTCTTTGCTTCTAAATACCATGTTCTTCATGATCTTCATGGAGATCTATCCGATGTAATACTCTTTTGCGGTGTGTTTGTCGAGATCCGATGAATTGTGGGTTTATGTTTGGATTATCCATGAATATTATTTGAGTCTTTCCTGAATTCTTATATGCATGATTTCATATCTTTGCAAGTCTCTTCGAGTTATTGGTTTGGTTTGGCCAACTAGATTGGTAATTCTTGCAATAGGAGAAGTGCTTCGTTTTGGGTTCAATCTTGCGGTGTCCTCACTCAGTGACAAAGTAGGGGTAGCGAGGCACGTATTGTATTGTTGCCATCAAGGGTAACAAGATGGGTTTTTCATCATATTTCTTGAGTTTATCCCTCTACATCATGTCATCTTACTTAATGTGTTACTCTGTTCTTCATGAACTTAATACTCTAGATGCAGGCAGGAGTCGGTCGATGTGTGGAGTAATAGTAGTAGATGCAGAATTGTTTCGGTCTACTTGTCATGGACGTGATGCCTATATGCATAATCATTGCCTTGGATATCTTCATAATTATTCGCTTTTCTATCAATTTCTCAACAGTAATTTGTTCACCCACCATAATACTTGCCATCATGAGAGAACCATCTAGTGAAACATATGGCCCCCGGGTCTATTTTCCGTATTATATTTTCAGATTTGAAACCAAAAATACCAAAAACACTTGTTGCATTATTTCTACTTTTACTTTTACTTTCCGTTCAAGCATCCTATTATATCTATCTCTATTAGATCTCATCCTTGCAAGTAACCATGAAGGGATTGACAACCCCTTCATAGCGTTGGGTGCAAGAGTTTGATTCTTTGTGCAGGTACATCTATTGGTGATTCGCTTGTATCTCCTACTGGATTGATACCTTGGTTCTCAAAAACTGAGGGAAATACTTATCTTCTTTGCCGCATCAAACTGTTCCTCTTCACGGGAAATCAACGCATGCTCGAGAATTAGCAGGGTCGAATGTTATAAGAACACGAAGTAAAATTCTTTGTTTGTTTAAATTTAGTAGCAGCCCTCGAGACTCTTGTTGGAATGTGAAAAACATCCAAACATAGGATTTTACAATGCAATAACTTGGCAATCTGACATGTGTTAATTGTCTATATAGGTTGCGTCACTGACCACAACCCCTAGTGTCGTGGAGCTGGCAGAGATGAATCGGAAGCTGAAAACCTCCGAAGATGAGCTTGACCGCCTTAACAAGTAGTTTGACGACGCACAAGGTAAGTCCGAACTAGACTGTTGTCGTTATTTTCCTCATGTAAGCAAGGAATTTTTATGGTTATATCCTGAAAATGGAGTATGTTGATACCCAATCCAGTCGTTGTTGCGGAGATCGGGAATCTCAAGTCCGAGCTATCGAAGGCGAGGCAGGAGACCACCAAACATAAGGTGGCTGCCAAACAAGCGGCTGCTGACACGTTATCGGCGAAATCCAAAAGTAACAAGCATGAGTCTAGGGTTGCAAAAGTGCAACCAAAGCTCAAGGACGCCATCTCTAAGTACGATGTCCTTGAGCAGAAGAAAAAGGAGCAAGCTACCGAGATGTCCTTGAACTCTGCAACCCTCTAGGAGACACGCATGGAGGTGTAGCACCATGAGAAGGAATTCCACCAAATAAAGAAGATTGCGAGGGGTAAGCGATACTTACTGCAATGCCCATTTGGTGGGAAAAGGTTTTTGTTGCTCACTCGAGTGTGGCGTCCTCCAGGCGCGCTGCGGACCTACCCAAGAGTGCGGCGGATGCGGCACAACATTATACCTCCCAAGAAGGGGGTGCTGATCAACTACTGTTTTGGGAGCAGTTTCAGGCCCCTGAGCAACCACTCCTTGTCTCCGATTAGATGAAGCAATTGATAGAGTTGCACCACATAGCCAAACCAGCCATGAAGGATCTCTATATCCGGCTATGGCCTACAGAGCCACTGCCGAGTAGCTACTTCGGCTTGGTGCAAAGGTTGGTTGTTGTCGCGCCCATGGTTGATGTCCTGATTCGCTCTGACTCCATCGAGAGTGCTCGGATGGCATTTGCGAAGACAATGGTGCATTGGCCAAGGTTGAATCCCACTGAAATGGCTATCGGTCCTCCGCCGCCCGAGAAAGGGCATAGGCGCCCCGAGCTATACTTTTTCGCCGTTATGGACGGTGCACAGGCAATAGAGGCTTTATGCCCGAAGGGTGTAGTTCTTGAGTTAAAGTACTACCTTTCGTGTGATGGTCAAAAAATTATTGTATCTTAATGTTTCTGAATTTGCATGGTATATGTCATGTTGTGGTTTTGTTATTTTTGACTCCCATGTGGTTGTTTTAATTCTGAAAGTTACCAAACGTCGGCTTCAACCCCACTAGAAATACTAAAAGGGGTGTTTTCGATATCCACATTGTTACCCTTAGCCAACGTCTTGGTACCCGAAGGCGGTAGTTCAGAAGAAAACGAGGCAATCAGACTATGCGGCTTTATTGCTTTGACTTAATCATAGGAGCTTAAATGTGAGGAGTGAGCATTAGCCCCCGTGTACTTTGCGATGTTTGATGTTTTGACAATGTGGAAAACCCATATCACATGGCTTGTGTTACTCAAAACCGTCCGTTTTAATATGGTGAACCTCCAACAATTCTTAGTTTAACACTTGTCATTAGATCACAAATCAATTCACGCTTATTATGCCAGTCGGTTTTCGGCTTTCTCCACTGAGGTACTTAACCAGACAAACTAGAAGTACAATCGCAATGGTGATCCCTTTCCCCTTTTAGACGAACAAGCGGAACCTAAAAGGGGAAGCACAGGAACCGGGCAACGCAACATTTGATCAAAGACACAATTCGGAACTGATGCATATAACGCAATATCCAAGTCGTCAAACACATGATATCAAGACAGTGTTGGGGCGATGCATGGGGCGAGTTGATAAAGCCCCCGGTTTTATGGACCAACCACATGTGAAGAAATACATACTGAATTAACTTGCATTGAAGAGCAAAAAGGCATGCACAATATCAATAATTTCCCTAGGATCGTCATGTTTGGGCGTTATTGCTACGGACACTTGACGTTTCGTACACTTTTGTTTGCTCACGCAACTGGTACAAGTATGCATGAAAAAAGGTTTAGTCCTTGACAAAAAATGGCTTGATGTCCTTTATTGTGTCCTGCTGCATGTCTGCGCCTTTATTCTCCTAGAGGGTGCTCCTTTAGAGGAGGTGGTAGTTGACGAGCGGGCCTTGTGAGAGAAATTCTTTAGGGGTTGCCAAATTATGTGACCTTAACTCCGTTGACTGGATCCTTGATGAGCCTGGTGTTGTCCGAAGACATGTATGACCACTGTTTAGTTTAGTCGAACACTAGGCCATTGGATGATAGGTCCCCACACCTGCCCAAGGAATTTTAAGTGCGAAGTTATGATTCCAGAGTATGTACCTTGTGGGTAACTGGGTCACGCTATGGGCGTGTTTTGCTATTTGTGTTGAGCGGGGGATAGCTCTGGAGATCAGCTTGAGCTCGGGCTCGTTTGCTCGCTTGTCGTGGCTTGATGGCTGATTGGGGCCTTGGCGCTTCGTTGCGGTTATGGAGGTTGGCTTCCAAGGTCGTTGTGTGTTCCTCAGTTTGGACGGAGCACTCTGTATTGCCATTGACAGTGATGACCCCCTTGGGTGTGAACATCTTGAGCTTCAGATATGCGTAATGGCGGACAACGTTAAAGCGAGCGAACGTTGTATGACCGAGCAGTGTGTGATAGCCGCTACAGAAGGGAACAATGTCGAAGATCATGTCCTCTCTATGGAAGTTGTCGGGCAAGCCGAATACTACTTTCAAAGTTACGGAGCCCGAGCGGCGGGCTTCGACGCATGGGATTACTCCTTTAAAGGTAGTGTTGTTGGGTTTGATCCTTGAAGGATAGATGCCCATCTTTTTCACCGTGTCTGAATAAATCAGGTTAAGGCTACTTCCTCCATCCATAAGGACTCTAGTGAGGTGATACCCGTCGATAATGGGATCTAAGACAAGGGCTGTTGAGCCTCCATGACAGATACTGGTTGGAGGGTCCCTACGGTCGAAGGTGATCGAGCAAGCCGACCATGGGTTAAATTTCGGGGCTTCAGGCTCTACGGCATAGAACTCCTGAAGGGCGGGCTTCCTCTCCCTTTTGGGTATGTGTGTAATGTATATCATGTTCATAGTTTTTACCTCGGGAGGGAATTGCCTCTATCCTCCATTGTTCGGCCCGTGAGGCTCTTCGTCGTCCTTGCTACGTGCGCCCTTGCCCTGCTCCTCGGCTGCAAGTTTGCCAGCTTGTTTGAATACCCAACAATTATGGTTGGTGTGGGTGGCAGGCTTGTCTTGGGTGTTGTGGATCTGGCAGGGCCTATCCAAGATTTTGTCCAGCATGGAAGGTCCGTCTCTATTTCCTTTAGAGGGCTTCTTACACTGTCCGGCTTTTGAGTTCTGGAAACCGGCATTTACGGTCGTGTCCTCTGCATCACCGTTGTTGTGTTGGCATTTGTTCTTGTTGCATCGTGGTTTCCCGTTTCCATCCCGCACTTCAGAGGTGATAGGGTCTTCAGGGTTGTGG
The DNA here is from genome assembly GCA_022496015.1 of Hordeum marinum. Lineage (NCBI taxonomy): Eukaryota > Viridiplantae > Streptophyta > Magnoliopsida > Poales > Poaceae > Hordeum > Hordeum marinum. The sequence continues at coordinate 114,012,347 of CM039674.1, read as the reverse complement.
CTTCGACAAGCTAGCCAATTATCCTGGCCCATGCAAAAGCGGGTCATGAGTGAGGTAAGGGTGGGCATTGTTCTAGGCTTGTCCTGGCCGAGCTAATGAGCTAGTCATTCGTTGGACGATGTTGCTCAAGTCGGAGGAGTTCGGGGGCTTGACATATGTGTCCTGGAAGTTAGATCGGAAGGCATCCTCGAGCTTTTCCCAGCTCGCGGTGGAGTTTTTGGAGAGGCTGTTTAACCAGTGCGAAGCTGGTCCTTTAAGCTTTAGGGGCAAGTATTTGATGGCGTGGGGATCATCTCCTCGGGCCATATGAATGTGGAGAAGAAAGTGTTCAATTCACACTGTCAGGTCTATTGTCCCATCATAATTTTCTATGTTTATGGGTTTAAACCCTTTGGGGAACTGATGCTGCATAACCTCGTTTGTGAAGAACAGTGGGTGTGCAACGCCTCTAATCTGGGCTACATTGTGCCTGTGATCGGTCGTCGTTTGGGCCTGGTATTGATCCCGATCTCTGTTGTTGCGGTCAAGCCACAGTTGGTACCCATCCCATTTAGCGGGTGAGTACTCTCTATATTCGTAGATGGATATTGTGTGACCTACTCTATAGTCCAAGTCACGTCGTAAGTCATATTGATACTCAGGATGTACAGGATCCTTTCCTCTCCAGCGAGGAAACGCGGGTATGTACTCAGTCTCTCCAGTCGGCATGTCCCGTCCTTGAGGGGGGCAGTCCGGCTGGTCGTACTGGGTGCGCTTGGGAGATACGGGCTCGAAGGCCTTGTCGTCGAATTGCGGCAGCAGACGCCGTTGTGGGTAAATTCTATTTTGTTTTGTATCAAGTACAAAGTTTATCTACCTCGAGATTGTATGATGTGGTCTAAACCCTAAGGGTAATAAGCTTAACCTACCCTATAGACTAAAACCCTCTGGTTTATATAGCCACCAGGGGTATCTAGCGTTACATAATGTCAGTTACATTAGGAAAAGGAATATGGCAAACCCATCGTCTTGTACTTGGTGTGCACATCACGTCCTGGGAGACTCTGTCTTGGTTATGGTGTGTGGACCTGCATTGACAATCACAAGGCGGCCCACCGTCCGTCCCTTGGAGATAGGCCAGCAGCCCGAGGACCCCTTAGTCCCAGACTCCCTCAGTGGGTGGTTAAGAAATCCTAACTCTTCTACGGGACTATGTCTCTAGGTGTACCAAATGGATGATGATAGTGGACGCACTAGTCTTATGCCCGGAGATAAGTCGATGTTTGTCGACCCCAACTAAACTGCTTCTTCTCAGAAGTTCATTACTTTCGGTGACAACAACAAAGGAAAGGTAATTTGGATAGGTAAAATTTCTATATCCAAGGACAAGAATATTGAGGATGCTTTACTTATTCATTTTTTTGGATTCAATCTTATGTTGGTTGGCAAACTATGTGATCTAGGCATGCTGGTTTTATTTTTGATTTAAAAAATGCATTGTCTTCATGGCCATTGACAATTCTTTCGTCTTTGAAAGAAATAGAAAAGGTCATATGTATATTGTGGATTCCTCTTAAGGTCACTCGGTACAAATCTGATTACTTGCAAAAGAAATGAAGGGATGGTTGTGGCACCGAAGACTTTGTCATCCAGGAATGAGGAATCTACCGAGTCTAGTGAAGAAAAATCATCTTTGAGGTATTCCTAACGTGAAAATTGATAAAGATCGTCTCTTTGGTGCGTGTGAGGCCGGCAAATTAACCAAGAAGCATCACTCATAAAAAATCATGACCACAACAAGAACAGTGGAAATTCTTCATATGGATTCATTCGAGCCTCGAAACTATATATGTTTCGGTGGTCATCACTATGGTCTCGTTATTATTGATGATTTATCTCAACGCACATGGGTATTCTTTCTCGAGTACAAGACTATTATTCAAGATACATTCAAGACATTTGCCAAGAAATCTCAGACTGAATATGAATTGAGAATCAAGAATGTCAGAAGTGATAATGACACTAAGTTGAAAAATACGCATGTTGATGATTTTCTCAATAAAAATGACATCACCCAAGAGTTTTATGCTGCCTAAACTCTCCAGCAAGATGGAGTTGTTGAGCGAAAGAATAGAATTATCATTATAATGGCAAGAACAATGCTTAGTGAGTGTAAAACTCACATTTGCTTGTGGGCCGATGCAATTAATAGTGCTTGTCATATTGTGAATCATGTTTATCTTCTCAGGCTCCTTAGGAAAACATCATACGATCTTAAGAAACCAACTATTTCTTTTTTTACAGTTTAAAACAGCAGGAGAGCCTCCTACTGTTGCTATATTAAATGGTGGTTGTTACAAGAGATTACAAATCCATGCAACAACAGCAAGGATCAAGTAGTGAGAGTACTGAGGCAGTTACAAGTGGATAGTTGGAAGAAACCTATCTATAAAGGTAGACTTGTCAGGTTTGAGTCTAAATTTCAGGATCTCCAAATCTGCTTTCAACATCCTAACCCAGTCATGTTGTGTTGCCATCACACCATCAAACACCTTTTGGTTACGTTGCTTCCAAATGTTCCACATGGACAATATGCGGATTTCCTTGAACAGAAGTTTGGTCCATCTAATCTCGATCACATCCAATCTTGTCTGCACCTCCAGGGTCGTATCCCATGTGATTCAAAGTTTTTCCCAACAGGTAGTCGCGAATGCACATTGGAAGAAGAGATGTCCATTAGTTTCCAACATATCTTCATTACATAGCACACAGGTGTGATCATCTCCTATCGCAAAATGCTTTCTTGCTAATAGATCTCTCGTGTTGAGCCTATCCATCCTTTGCAGCCAACTGAAAACTTTATGTCTGAGGATGCACTTTGACTTCCATATGCTCGTTAGGTATTTTGGCGCCTGCACATGTCTGAAAAGATATCGATAGAAACGCTTGGGTTTAAATTGTACCTCTCCCCAATAGTAGATCCAATCATCAATTGTTAAAGGGTTTAGCATTATCATGTTTATGGTGAGCATCAGCTCATCCAGTTCCATTCGTGCTTCACGTGATAGAGGTAAATGGAAGTTGGAAGCAGAGTCCGTGTCCATCTTGAATTGAGCAAGAGATACATCCTCATTTGTTGCATAAGAGAATAAGTGTTCATGGGATTCTGCTAACACCTGCTCATTGTGCCACTGGTCTTTCCAAAGTAGGATGGTGTCACCCGAATTCGGAATGCAAGTTGTAATCCCTCGAAAGATGTGTGAAAGGGACAGGATATCTTTCCACCAAAAGGACCCACAAACTAGCAACGCATGTGGTGGTGTCGTGTCATAATATGCATTCCAAACCAACATGACCCAGGGAGTATCCACCTTATGATAGAATTTATGGAGAAATTTCAGCAGTAGAGCCTTGCTTTGTATTTCTAGGTCTATGATACCCAGGCCTCATTTGTCCGTTGGTCTGCAAACTAGGTCCCATGCTGCCAGGGAATGTGTTTTTGCATCTCTGTCTGCAACTTTCCTCCATAGACAATGTCTACGAGCTCTATCAAATATATCAATGGTCTTGAAGGGCAATTTTAGCACACACATAGCGAATAAGAGAAGTGATAACAGGGCTGAATTAATAAGCTGCACTCTTTCCCCATATGAAAGCCAAATTGCAGTGCTTGTTAACCTACGCTCTATACGATCAACGAGCGGCATCAAATCCCTCACTGTAGGTCTTGTTGTGCCCATCGGTACTCCTAGATATGTAAAGGGCATGGAGCCCACCTGGCAATCGAGTATTGAGGCCAGTTCATTAGTTGTGTCTTGGTTGACATTAACGGGCGTTAGCTGTGATTTGGAGAAGTTAATCTTAAGCCCTGTGACATTAGGCTACGCATCCAGCAATTGCTTAATGATTCTGATCTCTATACTTTTTGCAGGGAGGATAAGCAATGTATCATCGGCATACTATATTACAGGATAAAGCTCCAAAGCAGGTTGATCAATTGGTAGTGATAGGTGTCCTTCAACCCACGCTCGATTGACCATTGATTGCAACAAATCAGTTGCTAAGACAAATAAAAGGGGGGAGAAAGGGTCACCTTGTCTAACTCCACGCTTGCATTGAAATTCCCTCCCTCGTACTCCATTCAGTAAAATAGAAGATGATCCTGAATCCAATATCATTTTGACCCAGGAGCACCATTTGGCATCGAATCCTTTGCATCTCAGCATGCTAAGGATAAAAGAGTGGTCCATTGTATCAAAGGCATTTGCAAAATCTAACTTGAGAACCACAATTTCCTGACCAGACTGCTTGCATGGGTGAAGGAATTCATAGGCCCATGCAAGACAATCCTAAATAGTTCTAGATCTGATGAATCCATATTGGTTACGGTGCACAATATTGAAGATACACTGTTGCTATCTCTCTGCTAATAGTTTTGTTAAGACTTTAAGAACATGGTTTAGCAGTGATATTGGTCTGAAATCATGAACAGTTTCAGGGGAGCTAGTTTTGGGTATGAGAGTAATCAAAGAGGTATTCAGGCATTTAAGATCAATTTTCCCTTCCCAAAAATCCTGACAGAGATGGTAGAAGTCCTCTTTAATGATCTCCCAACACACTTTTAGAAAAAGTCCATTAAATCCATCAGGGCCAGGTGCTCTATCAGAAGTTATGATTTTGATAATTCTGTCTATTTCCTCATGAGTGAAGGGAGCAGACAGTACTTCCAGACCCTCCACTCTTTGCACTAGATCCTGGAGCTCAAACTCAACAAATGTGTCTGTGACCACTCCCATTCTACTTTTAAAACATTGAAAAAAGGCAGTAGCTTTTTCCTCATGATTTTCAATAGTCGTACCATCTGTCAGTATTAGAGATTGGATGGTATTACGTCTGTACCTCTCAGTCGCCCTTGCCTGAAAATATTTAGTGTTATCTTCACCTTCAACCACCCATCTGTAGGTGCATCGTTTCTTCCAATATGCACTTTTATATTTTAGCAATTTCATCAAATGGTTTTTCAGAATAATCCTGAAGTTGGATTCAGGCAAGGATAGCCGACGAAGGTCTTCCAAACTGTCTAAATGAAGTAGTTGCATATTGCAATTTTCAATTAAGAGTTTAAGTTTAGAAAGTTTCTTACTTCACTGCTTTAATGCATACCTCAATTGTTTTGGTTTAGCAGAGATGCGAGTGGAAGAGGAAGTTGCTTTAATAGGTCTATCCCAAGATTTCTTCACGGTCTCCATGAATCTCGGACATTGTGGCCAAAAGTTCTAAAATCTAAATAAGTTGCACCGTGGAATGGACATCTGGATAGCCATTACACATGGGGTATGATCAGAAACCGGCTTTGCAAGGGGTTTCACCATTGTATTAGTATATTGTGAAGACCACTCGGAAGTTGTAAAGAACCATTCCAATTGCTCTAGGAGTGTGTCTTTGATGCACCATGTTATATTTGTGATATGAATCACAACTCTAAATTTGCACCTAAAGCACATGAAGGTTTTCTACTTGGTTATGGCGCAAACTTGCATACTTATCAAGTCTATAACTCTTACCATGGGAAGGATATCGAAATGGTAAATGTGCAATTTGATGAATCTAACGGCTCCTAGAGAGAGAATCTGCCAAATGTGATCGATAAACCTCCTATTTCTAAAGCTACACAGCAAATGGCAGTTGTAGATGTCAAACCAGTCGAAGTTGATTTTTCTGATGATGGTGCTCCTTCATACCGACCAAGAACTCGTCAAGCTACTACTCATGAAAATGCCCATGCAAACCAGAACGAAAATGCCAAAAACGATGGCAATACTAGAAATAATGATGTCGATGAAAACGACAATTTCAAAGGAAATGGAAATGATAATGACAATCCTGAAGAAAATGTTGAGAACAATAATAATGCTCGGCCAGAAGGCAATCCTCCATGGCAAGGAGTGGCAAATCGAGTGGAGCCTGGTCTTATTCTGGATGATCTAAATGATCCAGGTCTTCGTCCCACACTAGTTTCGCTAACTTATGTGGAAGTTTCTCGTTTGTCTCTATTTCAACACCCGAGAAAATATGAAGAGGTAATGAATTGTCCTGATTGGATGAATACTATGCAAGAAGAATTGGAGCAGTTTCAAATAAATGATGTGTGGGAATTGGTCAAACGACTGAATCCTAAGAAGCACCATATTATTGGCACCAAATAGATCTTCTGCAACAAACCAGATGAAAATAGTGTTGTGGTAAGAAACAAAACAAGTCTTGTTGTGGCAGCAAACCATTCGACGGCCTTCCATGCGACCATTCATACGACCTCCATCGGTCGCATGATACACCATCATTCGCTTTGTCGCCAAAACTTTGTCAAAGAGAGTCCATGTGACTGAACATATGACCAGTGGCACTTGCATGAAATGATGTCAACTTTTCTGTAATCATAGCAATTTCCGTCTCTCTCCATACGACTGTCCATACACTAGTGCAGCCAAGTCCTATACAAATGGTTTTTACCCTGTGACGTAGTTTTAAACCGTCACTATCGTGGTTTTGTCACGACAAGATGTCCTCGTGAAATAACTTAGGTGTGAGGCCATCGCAACTAGGTGGCTTCTTTAGAGGGGTTGGTCGGAATCGAGAGACGCGAGTTTACCCAGGTTCGGCCCCTCTGATGGAGGTAAAAGCCTATGTCCTGCTTTGTGTGTATTGATGATGAGGGTGATCTTGATTAAAAGGGTGTTGTCCTGCTACCTCTAATCTCGAGAGCCTCTAATCTGTCTATCTCTAATGACTTGAACTTGTCCCTCTTGATGTGCCTTGCCCCTCCTTATATAAGTTGAAAGGGTAGGCTTACATGTAGAGTCCTACTAGGACTAGGACTAGTCTCTCTTGAATCCTAATCCGGGTCTTGCTTCCCTTGTGAGGGAATCTTTCCTCTTCTTGGGCCTTCTCTGTGAATCGGCCCTCCAGGCCTTCCGTCGGGGTGCACACTAGGCCTTAGTCCTTGTCATCCGGGTTGACCTGGTAAACACGGTGACCTTGTGAGCCGCCAAATGATGGGCGAGGTCATACTCTTGGCCGGGTCAAACCATGGGAATATCCCCGACATTAGCCCCCGGGTTAGCTTGAATTTAATCATGGTAAGATCCTAAAATAATAATAAATATGCTAAGAGATTGGCTTATTTCAATGAAGTGGCTCCTCGAAAATCCGAGTTTCTTCTTCATATCAATGAGCCGTATTCACAATCATCTTGTGAAGTTGGGTCCTTTGAATAAAATATTGAGAATAAAACACCCATATGTCGTTGAGTCAGCCACCAATGCTTTGGCTTGATGAAAATATTGGAGATAAGAGAACCATATGAAGTTGAGCCGACTTCCATTGCTTCGGATTTGATGAAAATATTGGGAATAGAAATTTGTCTGTTGTTAAACCACTTCATGGGACGCGGGGATCTTGTCGGGTCATCGGACGTAGTGGATGCAAACTAAGGATAAAAATATTGCTAGTTTATGGATGTAGAACTTGCCAACTTGTGAAGCTAAGTTGTATATATAGACTCTGCTGGGTCATGACCATTGATGATACCGGGTCATGATCGTTGGCACTGCCAGGTCAAACAACTAGACTCTAGTTGAATTTATAAAATTATTGGGAAATCCGTGTGATCTTGAGCCGGCTTTCAATGCTTCAGCTCCACCAAGACATGAGAACTAGCTCACTAAAAATTGATAGCTTGAAGATGTTCTGCTATTTTTTATTTCCATGTTACCTGTAGCCCCCAATCTCCGAGTTTATCCATGATGACTTGGTGCTTTGCAATAATATCTTCGACTGTGTAGCCCCCAAGTATCGGGTTGTCTTGCCTACAGCAGCCTGGGACTTGTAATTGTCTTATACTTATAAAACTTGAGCCAGTGTAGCCCCCAAGTGTCAGGTTGTTTTGCCTGGAATAACCTGGGACTTTGAACTTGGTTTTGAATGTTGTAGGCAGATATCTTGGAGAAATCTAGGTTGTCATCTGAGTCGTGAGTTATAAACTGTATGGCTTGCATTTCACATGTGTAGCCCCCAAGGGCAGGCTCATCAGTATGTGATGGGCCGAGTCTTTTAATTTGGACTTATAATTTGTTTGAATAGGTGAATACTATGGCCCCCAAGTGTCGGGTCGCATGCCCGTAGTGACTTGGGTCTTTAGAAAATTTGATCTGAATAGTGTAGCCCCCAAGTGTCAGGTTGTCTGCCTATAGTGACTCAGGACTTACATGTACTTCTCCTTTTTGAAGAAAAAAACCATCATATAATGTAGCCCCCAAGTGCTCGGTCGTATGTCTGCAGTATAATATAACCCATCATAGTGCACTTCAGATGTTCTTTTGAACTGATATTGGTCTGACTTGGATGAACCCTTGTCCGTGGTTATAATGTAACCCGATATTTTATTGTCTATACGAATATCTTGGAACAATGCCTTTGTCCTTGAAATGAAATCCCTGCTCGTGGTTGCGGTGCAACCCGACCAATATATGTTTGAGAAATCCATAAGTGTTGTAGTTTACTAGAGAGCACAAGTTGGAAAAATCCAAGAGTCGATCAATTAGATGACCAGGAATTATATGTCATAAGGCGGCTCTGCAAGAATAGTTATTTCTTCCGAGCTGGCTTGAAAAAAAACAATCATTTAATACTGGTTATGATGGACTATGATGAAGATCCAACCATTTTGGCTATCAAAGATCTATTTGTTCCTGCAGAGGTTACGATGTAACCCGGCTTCATGACCGGCTTGATATATATGTGTGATGCTTGATGCAATGCAGGATGATGTATGTATATGATAACAGGATATAAAGTGCCAGTTTTCAAGGCATGACATGAAGACCGACTTTCGAGGCTCGAGTCTTGCTTCAATGAAGCGGGTGTGATAACCCATGGTTTATCCTAGATATCTGTATGTCGGCTCTCACGTGACTCAAGCCGGTGTTTTAACCTTGATAAGTTCAGGGTCCAAAGTGGATTGACTTGTCAAGAGTACACGGGGTCACCTGATCGGAGTCGCATCAAGCATAGAGGTAGGTTTAACCATTTTGTGGCGAATTTGCCAGATCAAGAGGGTGAGAAAGCTAAGCTCGATGAGTTGGAAGCCCCCAAGTGACCTATGATCAAGGAAATGCCCAGCATAGGATATATGGGAGACAATTCTACTGCTACAAAACATCTAGGGTCCAGATAAGTCGGCTTTATTCCATTGATCATAATATGATAATATGATGATCCAATAAGGCAGGATACATATGTTTGAGCAGCGCATCATGGCAGTTGGTCCTCTTTGGCAACATGTAAGTTTTTGCCCATAAGGCAGGGACATGTTTGAACTATGCATCATGGTAGCTAGTCCTCTTGGGCGACTTTTAATTTTTCGCCAATAAAGCAGCAGCCCCCGGGATCGGGTTGTCTTCCTTGCGACGACTCAGGGTTATTGTATTTGTTGAAACCGATCCTTTTGTCGAGCTATATTTGTGTAGCCCCGGAGTCTTAAGTAGACTCAAGGAGACAGCTTAAGAGTCTTCATACTTGGTTGTGGCATAAGCATGCATAAGGTTGACGGCTGAATGATGGAATTTATTGAAACTGGAGATGATGTGGCGAGTTGATGATCTTCGTGATGCTCATCGTATGTCCTTGGGAAATGTCGTGGCCAAATTGAGTTCATATGCTTGACCCATTCCTTTGTTATTCTCACTTGGTTCGGCTCGCCTGGCTCTTCCATGGCCATTTTTTTGTTCTTTTCTACTGGCTTTTAATTGCCGACTCAACGGTGGTATTGCTCAAACTGTCGCTTCTCTAGGGATGTTTCCTTTATGGCAAGCTCTCATGTTTGTTTGGATATGTTGAAGTAGATCGTATCGCTGGGATAACAGGCCAATGCGTCTACCCATTGAGCAACCTGATGTGAGTGGAGGTTGGCACTTGTTTTGGCGATGTTGCGTAAGACATGATTCTGAATGTCATTTTTTTTACTTTGCTCCCGTGTTGTTGGAGGAGATGGGCCTTAGGGGCGGCTTGCATGCGTTCATAGGATGGCTCGAGTGAGCACATGCGGCATTGGCATGTTGATGTAGACCGGACCACGCGGGGCGGCGGCTTGCGCGCGTCCATTGGGCGGCTCGTAAGGGTAAGCGCGACACCAACGTGTTGATGTAGACCGGACCGCAGGGGCGGTGGCACACGCACATTTTTTGGGTGGCTCGTGCTGGCGGGCGTGGCTCCGGCATGTTGATGTAGACCGGACCGCAGGGGCGGTGGCACACGCACATTTTTTGGGTGGCTCGTGCTGGCGGGCGTGGCTCCGGCATGTTGATGTAGACCGGACCGTAGGGGCGGTGGCACACGCACATTTTTTGGGTGGCTCGTGCTGGCGGGCGTGGCTCCGGCATGTTGATGTAGACCGGACCGCAGGGGTGGCGGCTTGAGCGCGTCCATTGGACGGCTCGTACGGGTGTATGCGGCCCCTGCGTGTTGATGTAGACGTGGAAGTCAACCACGGCGTTCGAAACTGGCTTGATAGCGCGAATGCGAGAGTTGGTCGCGACGTTTTTAAGCCTACGCGGATGGCGAGTTGGCCATGGCATTGTAGACCGGCGCGGATGTAAGAGACAACCGCGGCATTGTAAGCTGGCGTGTTCGTGAGGACTAGTCTCTCTTGAATCCTAAGCCCGATGTCGTAGTGTCTTTAGCTTTATGATCTATTTTAGTCTGTGTCATGTATTGACTCCTAGGTGTTTGTGGGAATTCACGGATTTTGCCACTTTTATGTCCTTACCGCCACTGCCTGGGCAGGTCTTCCACCCGGCCATGGCAAAGTTGTTGGAGATGAAGCTAAAGAAAGCAGTCGCGGCCCGCCACACTCCTCCATCCAAGAAGGGGAAAGTTCTTGCGCCCCTTGAGAAGGAACATGACAATGACAATGGCAAGGAGAACGAGGACAAAGATGCCGAGGAGCCCATCGGCGAGGAGGGCGACCTCATCAGTGAGGAGGACGCACAGTCGGCTTTGTCTGTGCGGGGTCTAAAGAGGGGGTGTGGAGACGGGACTTACGCCACCAGGGCTTAGCCAAAGGAGGTTTACGAGGGCTCCCGAAGATACGAAAAGCGCTTGAGAAGGCCGACGCTCCGCTGGTGTTGGTCATGCCGATTTGGGTGGTGAGGCCTCCAAGGAAGCACAAAACTTTTTTGCCCGATCGGTAAGCCCTTCATCCTTTACTTGACCATAGTGTGGTACTTGATTCTCTTTTAGCTCTTGATTCCAGAATGTGTGATTTGTGGGCCACCTACACCATCGACGAGGACAGCTCGATGGCATCCTCAACGTTGACGGGGTAGCTATTGAAGCCCCTAAGTCTAATCTACAAGGGGCGGGGTTAGCGACTAGAGTATGCCATATGAGGTTGCCGCTTTGGAGACCGATAGCTACAACTTCTTTAGGTCCTTGTTCATTGAGTCCCTAGGGATTTTTGCCATCGTATAATGTGAATCTTGTCATCAGTATGGTTCACAGACATCCGGCCTCCGGCCACCAATCCTACGGCAGCAACAGCCCATGCAGTGCAAGTTTTGGATCCGCCTGAAACCGAAGGCCCTGGCTTGGATGCAGCCGAGGTCAGGGGTGAGGTGGAGATCGGGCTGCCCGAGGACTGCATGTCTAAGGCCACGGTGTCACATGTGGCGCCACCAAACACGAGGCACGTCGCCCCACCATTCGTTCCACGTCCTAGTGTGTTGCTCCCCTCCTAGCCTAGTAGTACAAGGTGACTGTAGAGGTGGCCTGGTCGTGTCAATATCTCGCGAAACCTATATCAACACGCGTCTTGTGAAGGTTTTTCTTTCCCTGTCTTTTCTGGGCCGACGAGTTTTGGTGCTTTTTTCGTTCGCTAGCTCTGGTTCGCTCGATCAATCCCGTGTTGCTCCTTGTTTGGTCTGATTTTCTTGTCTTTCCTTTTTCTTTTTCTTTTTATTCGTTTTTCTTTGTTTTTTCATGGTTTTTCCCTTTTTTGCTTTTTCTTAGGTTTTCTTAGTTTCTTTCTTGGTTTTTACTCGGGTTTTTTCTTTTCTTTCTCTTTCCCTACAATTTGTTCGGTTACTTTGTTTCTTCTCGTTTTTCACTGAGTTTTTCCATACTTTCTTTTTTTCTTCGTTTCTTTGGGTTTAAAATTCTTTTTTAGTTTTCTTTGTTTCTTTCTTGTTTTTGTTCTTTTTCATTGGTTTTCTTTTTCTTTTATGTTTTTATTGCTTCTTCTTTGGCTTTCATTGCTTTTGTTTTTCTCCCTTTGTTTTCTTTGTCGGTTTTCCTCTATTACTTTTTTCCAACGCGTGTCTACTTTTTTCGGTATAGAATGTACATTTTTAAATGCATGATGTATTTTTTTTTCTTAAATACATGTTTTGAACACTTTTGAATACATAGCCAACATTTTTTTCAAATACACGGTGAACTTTTTTAATACGAGTAGCAACAAAAAAATTTCTTGGACAATGTACATTTTTCATATACATCAGAAACATGTTATATACATGAAGTTTTTTAAAATGTATCTGTTATTGAAGTCTACTTTAATTTAATGTACATTGTACATTTTCCATATACAACGATACATTTTTTATACTTTTTTTATCATTTTTTAAATACACGATTAACATTTTTTAAATATATGCTTTGGTGTGTACTTTTTTTCATACAGATTGTACATCTTTCATATACATACGAAACATTTTTCTTGTACACGTTAAATATTTCCCAAATATATGATTAATATTTTAAGATATATATTATTTTTTGTCTACTTTTCTCATACAAATTGTACATTTTTTGTATACATAGGAAATATTTTTCTTATACACGTTTAACATTTTGCATATATATGATATTTTCTTCGAATATACATTTGATCTCTACATTTTTTGCACCCATATGAAACACTTTTTATACGTTTAACTTTTTTTCAAATAAATGGTTTTGAACTTTTTTTTAGTTCATGTTAAACATTTTTTTAATGTGTCAACGTATTTTAAAATTACGCTAACAGATTCTTTTTATTTTTCAAGTATTTGTAAGTGCTGGAATTTATGTGTTTAGAATGTTTTAAAAAATATGAACTGTAAGAAACAAAAAAATGGAAAAAAAACGTACGTCAGTGGCCTATGGAAGACGCACAATCAGCTAGCTGGGCCTGGCCCATTTCTGTGCGCACTTGACGCGAGGATACGCCGATACGCTATGGGTCGCTAGTTATAGTCGCACCCTCTCAAAAAAAAAACATATAGTCGCACCCACCATGTCCCGCTAGCAGAAGGTAGTCAGCCGAAAAGAAGTGTCATCACCCTAGAAGAAGTCAGGACATACGGCTGAAACAGATGCCGAAGTTCAACGACGGAATGAATGAGTAATCAGCCCGGCCCACCACCACAATCAGGACACCTGTATACTGATGAGAAATGCCATCGCTGGAGCTCACAGACCTCCAAGCTTCTCAAGAACATGGTGACTGCAATCGCGCGCCCAACATGCTCGTTCGAGTACACTTCCGTTTACACGCTGCTGGAGCTGCTCACCTCCGTGTCGTCGTCGAACAAGGTCTTGGACACGGAACCGATCGACATCATCTCGTCAGACCCCGACCCGGCCTGCTCCGGCTGCTGCTTCTTTGCGGCCGTCATGGGTGTCTCGCAGACCATGTCGGTGCAAGCCGCGCGCCGCTTCCTCCGCTTCGAGTGCTGCCTGGACCGAGGCACCGCCACCGCCAGGGGAGGCTCCTTCCCGGGGTGCTTGAGCGCCCACACGCGGCGTAGGTCCGGCACCCAGCTAGTGAAGGAGGAGAGCCTGCGCTCCCTGTTCCGCCGCTCGCTCGCTCGCGCCAGTTGCTCCTCGTGCCTGTCGTGGTGTCTGCTCCTTGTGTGCAGCGTGGGAGCGCTTGAGCTGCTGGCGCAGTTCCTCTGGCTGCTCCGGCTCTTGTTGCCCTTGCCATCGTCCTGGTTGCTGCTGCTGGGTAGAGAGTCTGAACATGGCACGTCATCTTCATCGAACAGATCGAACTCCATCTCCGTATAAATCTTCTTGATCACATCCTCAATGGAGTCCATGTACCTACAAAATTTTCAGCAGTCTGATTATAAACTTGAACTCAGACAAATTATACATTTAAACTTTTGTGTCACCGTAGATGTTAGCTTTCAAGTGCAAGTCATATACAAGTTTTGAGCTCATGTTGCAACAGGGAGCAAAAATTGAACAGGATTCCAGAGTTCACTTCTGTTACGAAATGGCTCCAAGAGATCCTAATATGTACTACTCTGTTTGGCAGGATATTATTTATAAAGTCAACATATGAAATTATCATTAGAGTATGTATGCATATTTCTGTCATCTTCAGCTTTGTCTCTCAGTTTCTTCAAAAGGAATAAGCAACACGGATACATGACTCAACAATGAGAACAAATAAAGGCTAAAACGTGTGTACCATATTTATGACCATTCAACACAAAATATCATCTTATTCAACTGTTATTGGAAGTTACGATAACGTGATCTACAATGTCAGCAATGCTTTCATGCTCCTCAAAGGATGAAGCAAAATGAGCACCACTTCTTTGTGATGCCCCTATTCACAATTCTTTTCACATGATTGGAACCAAAGTTGCGCACAGAAGAATGAGAGTGGTTATAGGTTAGCACACAGCAAATCCCTAGCAGTAAAATGAGTTGCAGCCTGCAGTTTAGCAGTAGTAGAAGAGATATAAGTATCTCAAGTAAAGATCTCCATCAATATGCTAGCAATACAAGTGATCAAACCAAAGATTGTGTTGAAGCATAAGGTTTTCATCTGGCAACGAAAGCAGTACCGAGCGTGCACATACTTCCTATCAAAAGGTATTATGTTTACTTACAATGATGTGAATGGTTTTCGAGTCGCGACTCATCCGAGTCACTCTGGGGTAGCGACTCGGAAAAAGTCGAGCCTGCAGTTGCGACTAGTTGCTGCTCGCGACTCGAAATCCATGGATGTGATACTAGTTTTTCTAACCGAATGCATGATCAATTTGTGGTTATGTTGCTTGTACAATTTTCTTGAAGTAACCTAGCATGCCTCTGTTGGCTCAGGTAACACGAAGTGCAATCATCACTGTATCTTACAAAACTACTTGCACTTCAACTCTAAACATTCACAAGCATCAACAGAGCCAATAGCTCAACAAATAAAGCCCTATAATGGTTACAATGCGTTCCAAACACAGACATACCTGGACTTGATGGTCTTCTCAGCAAACTTAACAATACTGTCAGACTGAAATGAATCCCCTTGGAGGTTTATATCAATAAACTGCAAAAGAGAGCAGATCTCTTTTATCATCTTCTGTTTTGAACCTTCCTCAAAGTCTGGGCCCAGTTTGGACCTGATTATTTCCAATCTAAGCAATATCTGCAGTTCATGCCTGATACATGCTTGTTAAGGCGTACAAGACAAAAAAATATAGTATTGCCCACATGTTACTATCGCAGTGGATATTACCATAGAAAATAATTGCAGGGATGGAAGAAAAATAACTGAGGACTAAAAAGGATACTCTCGGATTTTGTAATTTGCGCTGTATTTTGAGGTATGTTCTGATGCAGCAGATGCTGAATTGTTGTCTTTGTACTTCAACAGAAGCTCTTTGGGTTTCCTCAACAGAATACTGGAAGCTTTGGAAATAATTTTTTGATCAGAGGCATCATCTACTTCCCTGTGTTCAAAATATCTCACTGTAATCTTTCCATTCTTAATCATCAGTGCATCAACAGACAAGCCAACCAAGCGTTCAGCTAGATTTCCCAAATCAGCATCTTCAGAACAAAGACCTTGCTCGATCTTCTGAGGGATACTCCCAAGAAATGCTTCTAAATCTTCCATTGAAGAGAATGCTGAAGTCTCCTCATCCACTTGTTGCTCCACTTTGTTGCAATCTGCTTCATCCACTGGTTTGTCAATTTTGTTACAATCTGCTTCATCCACTGAACAGTTGACATGAGGAGCCCCATCCTCCTCTGAGACTTGAAGTTTTGCTTCTCCTTCATCCTTTGAGGAAGGACACGTCTGGCCTGTATGAAGGCTCGATGAAGAACCAAGAGATGACAATTTCACTTGTTTCAACCAGCATTTCAAAAACCGCAGCTTCTTGGATGCAGTGCCATACCTGCTGAAATACAGGTCTTCCAACTCCACCACTGGCATGCTGCCATCAGCATGTTTGAGGAGCACATCACAGAAGGTGCTCCAACTGGCTGCCTCAAGTAGCTTACTGACCAGCTTGATTCTCTTCTTCCTTGCACTCGGCTCCTTTGGTGGATCAGGCATGGAACTATCCAATGTTTCAGGACTATTCTCAACCACCTGTTCTAAACCAGTGTCATTCTTCTCGACATGCAGTAATGCATAGTTCATTGAGAAAGGTACGAGAACGCCATCTACAGACTTCTCTTCTCCATCAGAAATTGAAACCATTGCACAATAGTTCTTCCTATGAAGGAAAACTAGAATGAGCTGCCAAATAGGCATTCCAGCCCGAAGGCAATTGCTCTCATCAGCAAGAACCAACTCGAGAAGCCTATGTGGGAAAAACTCACTGTCCGCAGCTCCTTCGCCGTCACCCTTGCTCCTATCTTGTGGCAACCCGCGTACCAGAACAACCTCGCCATATCTGCTCATCGACAGCTCGAAATTCCCCACCTCACACACCGCCTTCACATCTATCCTGGACACACCATGGCTACCCACCTGCGACGGCGTGGAGTTAACAATCTCAACCTCGCAGCCCTTGCAGACCAGTGGCTTCCCTTTCACATCGGCGATCTCCAACACTATCTCACCTCGCCCTCCACCTCCTCCACACCCAAATCCAACACCACCCCAGACGAGGGCTGGCGGGGCAACCGCCGACCCCAACGTGACCGCATCTGCTGTCGTAAACCTCCACCCTAGCTCCGTCACCGCCCTCCGGATCCCCTCGCTGGTGGAACCAACGGCAACCCAGCACACCTGTATGCCCCTGGATTGAAGCCGGTCCCTCACTGGCTCGAAAACCACCCGAAACCTCTTCTCAGGGCTCGCATTCTCCCCGGATTCCTCGAAATCGGAGACGGCCGTGAAGAGAACCGCCAAATTGAGCGGCCGGTCGAAGACGCGGCGGCGTCGGCCGTGTTGGGACTCGGCGTCCCAGGAGTAGTCGTGCTCGAGCTGGAGGAGCGACTTGGCGATGGAGGAGGAGGCAGTAACGCGGGGGTGCGGGGAGGCCGGGGGGGCGAGGCGGCGGAGCGGGGCGAGGGAGGCGAGGGTGGCCGGGGGGAGGTGGAAGGAAAGCGGGGTAGGGGCGGAAGGGAGGTGCTTGGGGAGGAGGGAGGAGGAGAGAATCGGGGAGAGGGAGGAGAAGAAGAGGCGCGCGGCGGAGAGCGAGGTGGGCGATGGGGAGGCGGCGAGGAGGGAGGCCGCGGCTGGGAGGACGGCGGCGAGGTAGGAGGACGAGGCGGATTGGGCAGTTGGGGCGCTAGGGTTTGGAGAGGGGAGGAGGGGGTTGAGGTCGACGAGGAGGACTACGCGGTGGGGCTCGCCGGCGATGGCCGTCATGGGTGGGGGGCGGCGGCGGAGGGGTGGGGTGGGGAATTTTGTTGGAGCAGTAGATCTGTGTGAGGGCTTCAGATTTTCTTTCTTTTTCTAGTGTGGGCCTGTAGAGAGGGATTCCAAACTTTTGGCGGGAAAGTTGAGCGAGACAGCGAAGAAGGTAGGAGGCTCCCCGCGAACGTGTCCGGTGCACCCGTAGTTATGGTGCAAGCAACCCTTGCACAAGTGACCAGAAATTTACTTTGCAGTTTACACGTTATCAAAATATCAGAAAATAGTTTAACACGTGCTCCCTCTGTCCCAAAATAAGTGACTCAAAAGTGACTCAACTTTGTATTAAAGTTAGTGCAAAGCCGAGTCATTTTTAAGTCACTTATTTTGAGACGGAAAGAGTACTAAACATATTATACATATGCAATGCCGTGAAATTTGAATCGAGATATATGAAACACATTTCTTCAGGCGTTGCCTCTCTTGGGCGACTCGAGGGGCGAAAACATAGCCACATCGCCCCCTCTCCTCCTCGGTCTCCCCTCGCCACCACCTGAGGCAGCTATGGGACAAGCGAGGAGCGTTGTTGATGAAAATGGCGACGGAGCCGTTGCTGCCATGTCTCGCTCGCGGGGGGAGGGGGTAGGGGGCTACAGCGACAGCTGGCACGGGGCAATGATCTCGATCATGTGTACAACTAGTCCTTCGGCAAATGTGGGACAGGGCGTTGTGGCGGATTCAGCTTTGGCTTCGTCTCCCCTCCGCTACGGTTTCGACAAGTGCTCCCCAGCCCCTTGATCTGGTCTCACTAGTAGAAAACAG
This sequence comes from Hordeum marinum, assembly GCA_022496015.1. Classification (NCBI taxonomy): domain Eukaryota; kingdom Viridiplantae; phylum Streptophyta; class Magnoliopsida; order Poales; family Poaceae; genus Hordeum; species Hordeum marinum. The sequence goes on along the minus strand of CM039674.1, from coordinate 113,993,908 downwards.
GGCATTAGTCCCGGTTGGGAAGGGGCTTTAGTCCCGGTTTCCCAACTGGACTAACGTATAGAGACTAAAGGGTTCAAGCCTTTAGTCCTGGTTCTTTACAACCGGGGACTAAAGGCCTGCCACGTGGTCGGCACGCACGCTGTGGGATGGAGACCTTTAGTCCCGGTTGGTAACACCAACCGGGACTAAAGATTTAGGGGCTTTGGGGTTTATGGGTTTAGGTTTTATTGTTTATTTTCCCATTTCATTTTGTGTTTTCCATTTAATTCTTTTTCATTTAAAACATATTTTATGCTACTACATACTGCACACGTTATGCATATTACGATTTCTTGTAGAACCAATCGTATATATATATCATAGAACTTCTAATACGATCGGCCATGCATACACACATATGTACAATTTAGTATAGACACAATTTTTCCTACAATTTGCAGATCATTACATGCAGGCATTAGGTGTAATGGTGTTATCCTTCGGGAGATATGACCTGCTCTAGCAAAAATCCCGTCAATTCCTCTTGAATTGCTCGTATGCGGTCCTTTGATAGGAGCTAATCCCACATCTCTTGCATCTTTAAAGAAGGAGATCAATATAAATATATGTTAGTTGTGTGTGTATATTTATTAGATCATGATAAAAAATGTGAATGGTGTTTACGTACCCAAAGATCTCTTGTAGTTTTGGTCTTTTCGGTCATAAAGCGAATATTCTCGCAAACGTAGTATGCACATAAAGTAGTCCCTTGTTCCTGTTTCATGCACTTTACGAAAATAGAAATTCAGTCAGATAATAATCAAGCATGATAATGGTACTGAAACTATAATTAAAGAGATGCATGGACGTAGCTAGTACTACTTAAATACCTTGGACTTTCGTCATCTCAGCTCTAATTTCCATTCACGTGTAACCTCTTTGGTGAACCTTTTCCAAACCCCGATCGTCAGATAAAATGAATAAAGGAGTTAGCAATTACTTGATATCAGGAACGAACCAAAGAGGCCGACATAGTGCGTTAATGATTCAATTACCTGTCGAGCATCCAATACAGGCTTGTGTATTCTTCACGGTCTTTACTTAGTGAGTACAGTACTTCAACACATCCCTCGTCATCTCTAATGATTAGCGGGTGTTGGAAATATGCCCTAAAGGCAATAATAAATTGGTCATTATTTTATTTCCTTGTTCATGGTAATTTTTTATTATCCATGCTATAATTGTATTGATTGGAAACTCAAATGCATGTGTGGATACATAGACAATACTATGTCCCTAGTATGCCTCTAGTAGACTAGCTCGTTGATCAAAGATGGTCAAGGTTTCCTAGCCATTGACATGAGATGTCATTTGATAACTGGATCACATCATTAGGAGAATGATGTGATGCACAAGACCCAAACTATGAACATAGCATATGATCGTGTCAGTTTATTGCTACGGTGTTCTGCATGTCAAGTATATGTTCCTATGGTCATGAGATCATGCAATTCACTGACACCGGAGGAATACCTTGTGTGTATCAAAGGTCGTAATGTAACTGGGTGACTATAAAGATGATCTACAGGTATCTCCGAAGGTGTCTGTTGAGTGGGCATGGATCAAGACTGAGATTTGCTACTCCGTGTGACGGAGATGTATCTGGGGCCCACTCGGTAATACAACATCACAACAAGCCTTGCAAGCAAAGTGACTAAAGTGTTAGCCACGGGATCTTGTATTACGGAACGAGTAAAGAGACTTGCCGGTAATGAGATTGAACTAGGTATAGAGATACCGACGATCGAATCTTGGGCAAATAACATACCGAAGAACAAAAGAAACAACATACGGGATTAACGGGATCCTTGACATAAAGGTTCGACCGATAAATATCTTCGTAGAATATGTAGGAACCAATATGGGCATCCAGGTCCCGCTATTGGTTATTGATCGTAGAGGTCTCGGTCATATCTACATAGTTCTCGAACCCGCAGGGTCTGCACACTTAACGTTCAGTGACGTTTCGGTAGTATTAACTTATGCTTGGTGGTGACCGAAGGTTGTTTGGAGTCCCGGATGAGATACCGGATGTCACGATGAGCTCCGGAATGGTCCGGAGGTAAGGATTGATATATAGGAAGTCCCATTTTGGTCATCGGAAAAGTATCGGGTATTTTCGGTAGTGTACCGGGAGTGCCGGAAGGGTTCCAGCGGGCCAGCGGGAGGGGCCACCCACGCCGAGAGGCCACATAGGCCTTAGGAGTGGTGCACCAGTCCTTAGTGGGTTGGGCAAGCCAGCCCCTAAGGGCCCATGCGGCTAGGGTGGGAAGAAAGGAAAATATCCCAAGTGGGGAAGGGATTCCAAGTAGGATTGGAATCCTACTTGGAGTAGGATTGAAGGTGGACTCCTCCACCTCCTCCTCCAGCAAACTCCTAGGGGGAAACCCTAGGGGTGCCCGCCCCTCCCCTCCATCCTATATATATATATATATATATATATATTGGAGGGCAGAGAGGGCAACCGCACCCAACCCTAAGCCATGGTGCAACCCTCTCTCCCCACTAGATCGTCTCCCTCTAGATTCAGCGGTGCTTAGGCGAAGCCCTGCCAGAATAGTTCCACTACCACCATCGCCACGCCATCGTGCTGCTGGAGAACTCATCTACCTCTCGGCTCCCTCTTGCCGGATCAAGAAGGCGGAGAACGTCATCGAGTTGTACGTGTGCTGAACGCAGAGGTGTTGTCCGTTCGGCGCTAGATCGAGACGAATCGTGATCGGATCGTGTGACGGCTAGCGATTTGGATCGCGAAGACGTTCGACTACATCAATCGCGTTTCTTAACGCTTTCCGCTTAGCGATCTACAAGGATATGTAGATCCACTCCCCCTCTCGTATATGCTCATCACCATGGATAGATCTTGTGTGTGCGTAGGAAATTTTTTGTTTCCCATGCACATTCCCCAACAGTGGCATCATGAGCTAGGTCTATGCGTAGATGAGATCACGAGTAGAACACAAAGGAGTTTATGGGCATTGATGCTCAGATTGCTTCCTCCCTTGGTCTTTTCTTGATTCAGCGGTATTGTGGGATGAAGCGGCCTGTACCAACCTTACTCGTACGCTTATGAGAGACCGGTTCCATCGACTGATATGTGGCTTTGTTGCATAAAGATGGTTGGCGGGTGTCTATCTCTCCTACTCTAGTTGGATCGGATTCGACAAAGGCGGTCCTTGAGAAGGTCGAATAAAAATTTGTGTATCATCGTTGTGTTTTTTGCGTAGGTAAGAATTGTTCTTGCTAGATACCCGTAGCAGCCACATAAAACATGCAACAACAATTAGAGGACGTGTATCTTGTTTTTGCAGGGTATGTTGTGATGCGATCTGGCCAATTACACGATGAGATATATGTGATGTATGAGATGATCATGTTTTGTATAGAATATCACAACTTGCATGTCGATGAGTACGGCAACCGACAGGAGCCATAGGGTTGTCTTTAAGTTATTTTCACCGTTTTGCTTTACTTTATCGCTATGAGTTAGCGATAGTCATAGAAGCAACAGTTGGCGCGACAACCTCATGGCGACACGTTGATGGAGATCATGTTGTCATGTCGGTGACGCTGGAGATCATGCCGGTGCTTTGGAGATGGAGATCAAAAGCACAAGTTCATGGCCATATCATGTCACTTATGATTTGCATGTGATGTTAATCCTTTTATGCATCTTATTTTGCTTAGGACGACAGTAGCATTATAAGGTGATCCCTCACTAAAATTTCAAGATAAAATTGTGTTCTCCCCGAGTGTGCGCCATTGCGAAAGTTCGTCGTTTCGAGACACCATGTGATGATTGGGTGTGATAGAATCTACATTCACATACAACGGGTGCAAGCCAGTGTTGCACGTGCAGAACACTCGAGTTAAACTTGACGAGCCTAGCATGTACAGACATGGCCTCGGAACACAAGAGACCTAAAGGTCGGACATGAGTCATATAGTTGATATGATCAACATGGAGATGTTCACCATTGAAACCAACTCATCTCACGTGATGATCGGACTTCGGCTGGTGAATTTGGATCATGTATCACTCGGATGACCGGAGGGATGTCAATTTGAGTGGGAGTTTTTATGTAATTTTATTAGCTAAACTCATTATCTTTAACAAATAGTCTTAGTAACCTTTGCAAATTTATGTTGTAGGTCAATGGCTCGCACAGTAGTTTCCCTGAATTTTAATGCGTTCCTAGAGAAAGCCACGTTGAAAGATGATGGAAGTAACTTTATAGACTGGTCCCATAATCTAAGGATTATCCTCACGGCTTCCTGAAAGGCTTGTGTCCTTGATGCACCGCTCGCTGAAGCACCCGCTCCAGTGTCGTCCGAAGACGTTGTGAACGCCTAGGAGGCACGTTCTAGAGATTACTCAATAGTTCAATGTGTGATGTTGTATGGCTTAGAACCGAGACTTCAAAGACGTTTTGAACATCATGGAGCATATGAGATGTTCCAGGAGTTGAAGTTTATCTTCGAGAAGAATGCCTGGATAGAGAGGTATGAGACCTCCGATAAATTCTATGCTTGCAAGACGGGGAGAACGGGCCTATCAGTGAACATATACTCAGAATGTCTGGGTATTCGAACCGTCTGGCTGAGTTAGGGATGCCCCTTCCGCCGGAGGTGATCACTGATAGAGTTCTTCAATCATTGCCACCTAGATACAAGAGCTTCGTGATGAACTATAACATGCAAGGGATGAACAAGTCAGCCGTCGAGCTGTTTGCGATGTTGAAAGTCGCTGAGTTTGAAATCCAGAAGGAGCATCAAGTGTTTATGGTCAATAAAACCACTAGTTTCAAGAAGAATGGCAAGGGCAAGTAGGGTAACTCCAAGAAGAGTGGCAAAGCAGTTGCACCTCCCGTGAAGAAACCCAAGTCTGGACCCAAGCGAGAAACTGAGTGCTTTCATTGCAAGGGAACTGGTCACTAGAAGCTGAATTGCCCCAAGTATATGGCCGACAAGAAGGCGGCCAACACCAAACAAGGTATATATGATATACATGTTATTGATGTGTACCTTACCAACTCTCGTTGTAGTGCCTAGGTATTTGATACTGGTTCATTGCTCACATTTGCAACTCAAAACGGGAGCTATGGAATAGATGAAGGCTGGCTAAGGACGAAGTGACGATGCACGTGGGAAATGGTTCCAAGGTTGTGTGATCACTGTTGGCATGCTCGCTCTTCGATTACCACCAGGATTAGTGATGAACCTAAATAATTGTTATTTAGTGCCTGCGTTAAGCATGAACATTATATTTGGATCTTGTTTTGCGAGACGATTACTCATTTAAATATGAGAATAATGGTTGTTCTATTTATACGAGTAATATCTTTTATGGTCATGCACCCAATGTGAGGGGTTTATTCTTATTGAATCTCGATGGTGATGATACACATGTTCATAACACTGATGCCAAAAGATGTAGAGTTGATAATGATAGTACCACTTTCTTGTGGCATTGTCGCTTAGGTCATATTGATGCATGAAGAAGATCCATGTTGATGGGATTTTGGAGTCACTTGATTTTGAATCACTTGACACATGTGAACCATGCCTCATGGGCAAGATGACTAAAACCCCGTTCTTTGGAATAATGGAATGGGCGAGTGACTAGTTGGAAATCATACATACTTACGTGTGCAGTCCAAAGAGCATTGAGGCGCGCGGTGGATATCGTTACTTTCTCACCTTCACTGATGAGTTAAGTAGATATGGGTATATTTACTTAATGAAACACAAGTGTGAAACATTTGAAAAGTTCAAGCAATTTCAGAGTGAAGTTGAGAATCATCGTAACAAGAAGATTAAATTCCTACGATCTGATCGAGGAGGAGAATATCTGAATTATAAGTTTGGCAGCCACTTCAGACAGTGTGGAATTGTTTCACAATTGACACCGCCTCGAACACCCCAACGTAATGGTGTGTTTGAATGTCGTAATCGAACCTTATTGGATATGGTGCGTTCAATGATGTCTCTTGTCGATTTGCCACTATCGTTTTGGGGTTATGCATTAGAGACAGTTGCGTTCACTTTAAATAGGGCACCATAAAAATCCATTGAGACGATGCCATATGAATTGTGGTTTGGCAACAAGCCAAATTTGTCGTTTCTTAAAGTTTGGGGATGTGATGCTTATGTCAAAAAGCTTCAGCCTGAAAAGTTGGAACCCAAAGCGGAGAAATGCGTCTTCATAGGATACCCAAAAGAGACAGTTGGGTATACCTTCTATCTCAGATCCGAAGGCAAAGTGTTTGTCGCTAAAAATGGAACATTTCTTGAGAAAGAGTTTCTCTCGAAAGAATTGAGTGGGAGGAAGATAGAACTTGATGAGGTTGTTGAACCTTTGTTTCAACCAGAGAATAGCGCGGGGCAGAAAGATGATTCTATGGAGACTACGTCATTTGAATAGGAAGTTAATGATGATGATTGTGAAGCTTTGGATCAATTTACTATCAAACCTCGTAGGTCTACAAGGACGCATACTGCTCCTGAGTGGTATGACAACCATGTCTTAGAGGTCATGTTGTTGGACAACGATGAACCTACGAGCTATGGAGAAGCGATGATGGGCCTGGATTTCCAACAAATGGTTAGAGGCCATGAAATCCGAGATGCGACCCATGTATGAAAACAAAGTATGGACTTTGGAAGTATTACCTAAAGGGCGAAAGGCCATTCAGAACGAATGGATCTTTAAGAAGAAGACGGACACGGACGGTAATGTCACCGTCTATAAAGCTCGACTTGTGGCAAAGGGTTTTTGACAAGTTCAAGGAGTTGACAACGATGAGACCTTCTCAGCCGTAACGATGCTTAATTCCGTTAGAATCATGTTAGCAATAGTTGCATTTTTTGATTATGAAATTTGGCAGATGGATGTCAAAACAACATTCCTTAACGATTTCCTTAAGGAAGAGTTGTGTATGATACAACCAGGACGTTTTGTCGATCCGGAGAATGCTGACAAAGTTTGCAAACTCCAGCGATCCACTCATGGACTCGTGCAAGCATCTCGGAGTTGGAATCTTCGCTTTGATGAGGTGATCAAAGCGTTTGGGTTTATACAAGTTTACGGAGAACCTTGTATTTACAAGAAAATGAGTGGGAGATCTATAGCGTTTCTAATATTATATGTGGATGACATATTGCTGATTGGAAACAATATAGAAATGTTGGAAAGCGTGGAGGAATATTTGAACAAGAGTTTTTCAGCAAAGGACCTAGGAGAAGCTGCTTTCATATTAGGCATCAAGATCTATAGAGATAGATTGAGACGCTTAATAGGACTTCCACAGAGCACATACCTTGACAAAGTTTTGAAGAAGTTCAAAATGGATCAGTCCAAGAAGGAGTTCTTGCCTGTATTGCAAGGTGTGAAGTTGAGTAAGACTCAATGCCAAGTGACTGTAGAAGATAGAGAAAAGATGAGTGTCATCCCCTATGCTTCAGCCATAGGCTCTATCATGTATGCAATGCTGTGCACAAGACCCGACGTCAGACTTGCCATAAGTATGGCCGGAAGGTTTCAGAGTGATCCAAGAATGGAGCACTGGACGACGGTCAAGAATATCCTTAAGTACCTGAAAAGGACTAAGGAAATGTTTCGCGTTTATGGAGGTGATAAAGAGCTTGTCGTAAAGGGTTGCGTTGATGCAAGCTTTGGCACTCATCCGGATGATTCTAAGTCTCAAATTGTATACGTATTTATTCTCAATGGGGGAGCGGTAAGCTGGTGCAGTTCCAAGTAGAGCGTGGTAGTTGATTCTACATGCGAAGCCGCTAACTCGGAGGCAGCAAAGGAAGGTGTCTAGATGAAGGATTTCATGACAGATCTTGGAGTAGTGCCCAGTGTAATGAACCCAATGACTCTATTTTATGACAACACCGGTGCCATTGCTCTGGCCAAGGAACCAAGGTTTCACAAGAGGACCAGACACATAAAGAGACGTTTCAATTCCATCCGCGATTACATTAAGGAGGAGGACATACATATTTGCAAAGTGCACAGGGATCTGAATGTCGCAGACCCGTTGACTATACTTCTTCCAAGCGCTAAACATGACCAACACCAAAACTGTATGGGTGTTAGATTCATTACAATGTAAATCACATAGTGATGCGAGCTACATTATTGACTCTAGTGCAAGTTGGAGACTGTTAGAAATATGCCCTAGAGGCAACGATAAAGTGGTTATTATTATATTTCCTTGTTCATGATAATCGTTTATTATCCATGCTATAATTGTATTGATTGGAAACTCAAATGCATGTGTGGATACATAGACAACACTGTGTCCCTAGTATGCATCTAGTAGACTAGCTCGTTGATCAAAGATGGTCAAGGTTTCCTAGCCATTGACATGAGATGTCATTTGATAATGGGATCACATAATTAGGAGAATGATGTGATGGACAAGACCCAAACTATGAACGTAGCATATGATCGTGTCAACTTATTGCTATAGTGTTCTGCATGTCAAGTATCTGTTCCTATGACCATGATGTCATGCAACTCGCTGACACCGTAGGAATACCTTGTGTGTATCAAACGTAGCAACGTAACTGGGTGACTATAAATATGCTCTACAGGTATCTTCGAAGGTGTCTGTTGAGTGGGCTTGGATCAAGACTGGGATTTGTTACTCCGTGTGACGGAGAGGTATCTCAGGGCTGACTCGATAATACAACATCACAAGAATCCTTGCAAGCAAAGTGACTAAAGTGTTAGCCACGAGATATTGTATTACAGAACGAGTAAAGAGACTTGCCGTAAATTAGATTTAACTAGGTATAGACATACTCGATGGTTGAATCTCGGGCAAGTAACATACCGAAGAACAAAGGAAACATCATACGTGATTAACTGAATCCTTGACATAGAGGTTCAACCGGTAAATATCTTCATAGAATATGTAGGAACCAATATGGGAATCCAGGTCCCGCTATTGGTTATTAACCGTAGAGGTGTCTCGGTCATGTCTACATAGTTCTCGAACCCGCAGGGTCTGCACACTTAACGTTCGATGATGTCTTGGTAGTATTGGGTTGTGCTTGGTGGTGACCGAATGTTGTTCAGAGTCTCGGCTGAGATCTCGAACGTCACGAGGAACTCCGGAATGGTCCGGAGGTAAAGATTGATATATAGGAAGTCCCGTTTTGGTCATCGGAAAAGTGTCTGGTATTTCCAGTAGTGTACTGGAAGTGCCGGAAGGGTTCCCGGGAGCATCGGGAGGGGCCACCCATGCCGAGAGGACACATGGGCCTTAGGAGTGGCGCACCAGCCCTTAGTGGGCTGGTCAAGCCAGAACCTAAGGGCCCATGCGGCTAGGGTGGGAAGAAAGGAAAAAAACCAAGTGGGGAAGGGATTCCAAGTAGGATTGGAATCCTACTTGTGGACTCCTCCACCTCCTCCTCCAGCCGACTCCTAGGGGAAACCCTAGGGGCATCGGCCCCTCCCCTCCTTCCTATATATATTGGAGGGGAGAGAGGGCAGGCGCACCCAACCCTAAGCCACGGTGCATCTGTCTCTCCCCACTAGATCAGCTCCCTCTAGATTCGACGGTGCTTAGGCGAAGCTCTGCCGGAATAGTTCCACCACCACCGTTGCCACGCCGTCGTGCTGTCAAGAACTCATCTACCTCTCCGCTCCCTCTTGTTGGATCAAGAAGGCAGAGGTCATCATCAAGCTATACATGTGCTGAACGCGGAGGTGCCGTCCGTTCGGCGCTAGATCGGGATGGGTCATGATCGGATCGCGGGACGGCTAGCAATTTGGATCATGAATACGTTCGACTACATCAATCACGTTTCTTAACGCTTCCCACTTAGAGATCTACAAGGGTATGTAGATCCACTCTCCCTCTCGTAGATGATCATCACCATGGATAGATCTTGCATGTGCGTAGGAATTTTTTTGTTTCCCATGCAACGTTCCCCAACAGCAGGATCCAGTGGTACCCACTGAAACGATTTGTATATAAGCGGGCATGCATAACTCATCAACTATACACTTAACATCGAGTATATATATAAGAAAAAGGAGAATTTGTAGTACAAGACAGTAACACTCACCTGAAGTTGTAAGGTAAAAGTATTTTTGGTTTGGTATTTAGGGCCTTCAAAAACCTTAGCAACATTTTTTTCTGTGTATTTAGAGAAAGTAGTTAACACATTGTCATTAACGGTATTTGGGTCAATGAACCCAATGCCATAGACTCCATCTCTTTTCAATTCAGAAATCTTCATTCTGCATAATACCAAATAAAAATATAGTGAGGATAATTACATGCAATGAACGAGATGAGCTAGAGACTTAAATTACAGAAAGAAATCACTTACAGATAATAGCAACTGACGAGAGATTTGTCGAGTGCTTTTCGATTGAATAACTAAAAAAATTATTCATTTTCAATCCACAAATCATTTTTATGGATGTAATGCTCTCGCTTGACTTTCACCATGAGGCTCTGTTGCTCGAGCTTTACTTCCTTCAGGTACCATTCATGCAACTTGCGCATTTGCGTTGATAGAAGCTTATCATCTTCAGGACTCATTGGAGGCTTCTCGGGGACAAATTTCCATGCTAGGTCCTTCTCATCCACCGTGGGGGCTTTCTCCCAGCCTAGGAGTGCTTCAACAGTGATAACCGAACTCTCTAGCCTTCTCTCTATCATCGTCGGTTATTACCCCCTATTGGTACTCACCTTGAGTGGGGTGATCGATTGCACTGCCTGTTCTCCAAGCTGGGGAACAGTTTTCCCGCATTTACTACTATCGCTCGACTACTGTCTTTTTTTGGAATGACGGGACTTGGTAATACTATGTTCATAGTATAATACCGGCCTTTTCTCCGCCGGTTTATCTGCATCGAGAAAGTGTTGTAAGACTTTCTCAGGTACTTTCTCCTTTGGCGACGGGGGCAGTTTCAGTCCAAAATGGGCATGCAAATCGGCAGCCATTTGTTCAGCGCTTTCCTCGTCAGTCTTCTCGTAATCTAACTTATTTTTATGGGAGGATCGGGTTTCTTATTTGGTGCTCTCCTCCACTTTGGACTCGGTGGAGATCGATATCGCGGACTCACACTAGGCTCCGTCTTGGGGTGGGATGGATTCGGCTGGCGCGGCGGAGATCGATATGGCGGACTCACCCTGCACTCCGTCTCGGGGTGGGTTCAAGTGTGTTGACGTGGCGGACTTGGAGGAGGATTCGATGGCCTTGGCACTGAGTTTGGAAACACGATGCATTCCTTTTTCACACAATGATACCACATATGGCTTCTCCTAGTGTTTGCTCCCCTTGACCTCCATGGTAGTCAAGATCTAATGATTCACATCCCGACAGAACATCATTCACCCTGACACGAGCATAGCCAGGTGGAATCGGATTGTCGTCGAGGAGTGCTTCAGGTGGATTTGGTAAAGATGAGTCGTGCGCCACCTTCATGGATATGTTCTTGAGTTTCATGTGTAGCTCACAAGGTGTCGACTCTAGGATATCATTGCTACCACTTGAGCGTGTGTTGGTTTTCCCTGAAAGAGGAAAGGGTGATTCAATGAAGTACATAAGTATTTCCCTCAGTTGATGAGAACCAAGGTATAAATCCAGTAGGAGGAAGAAGCAAGTCACCAATGGATGCACCTCCACAAACAATCAAACTCTTGCACCCAACGCTATAAAGGGGTTGTCAATCCCCTCACGGTTATTTGCAAGGATTAGATCTAATAGAGATAGATGTAAAAGATTGCGGAAAGTAAAAAGTAAATAAATTGCAGAAAGGTATTTTTGGTATTTTTGGTTTGTAGATCTGAAAATATATTATGGAAAGTAGACCCGGGGGGCATAGGTTTCACTAGAGACTTCTCTCTTGAAGGAAAGTATCATGGTGGGTGAACAAATTACTGTCAAGCAATTGATAGAAAAGCGAATAATTATGAAGATATCCAAGGCAATGATTATGCATATAGGCATCATGTCCGTGTCAATTAGACCAAAACGATTATGCATCTACTACTATTACTCCACACATCGACCGACTCCTACCCGCATCTAGAGTATTAAGTTCATGAAGAACAGAGTAACACATTAGGTAAGATGACATGATGTAGAGGGATAAACTCAAGCAATATGATAAAAACCCATCTTGTTACCTTTGATGGCAATAATACAATACGTGTCTCGCTACCCCTACTTTGTCACTGGGTGAGGACACCGCAAGATTGAACCCAAAACCAAGCACTTATCCCATTGCGAGATTACCAATCTAGTTGGCCAAACCAAACCAATAACTCGAAGAGACTTGAAAAGATATGAAATCATGCATATAAGAATTCAGAAAAGACTCAATAATATTCATGGATAATCTGAACATAAACCCACAATTCATCAGATCTCGACAAACACACCGCAAAAGAGTATTACATCGGATAGATCTCCGTGAAGATCATGAAGAACATGCTATTGAAGCACAAAGAGAGAGAAGAAGCCATCTAGCTACTAGCTATGGACCCGTAGGTCTGTGGTGGATTACTCACACATCATCGAGGGGGCAATGGAGTTGATGTAGATGCCCTCCGTGATCGGATCCCCCCTCTGGTAGATTACCGGAAAAGGCTCCAAGATTGGATCTCTCGGGAACGGAGGCTTCTGGCGGCGGAAAAGTTTTTGCGTTTCTCTTTTTGGTATTGTGGAAATATTTGGGTATTTATAGGATGAAGATTAGGGCTAGGACTCCTGCGAGGAGGTGGCAAGCTTTCCAGGCGCGGCCAGGGGGTTGGTCGCGCCCCCTAGCTTGTGACCTTCTGACAACTTCCTTGCCATGCACTCCAAGCCTGGTAGATCTCTTTTGTTATAGAAAAATCATCACAAAGATTTTATTCTGTTTGGACTCCGTTTAATATTCCATATCTGCAATACTCAAAAACAAGGAAAAAACAGGAACTGGCACTAGGCTCTAGATTAATAGGTTTGTCCCAAAAATAAAATAAATAGCATATTAATGCATATAAAATACTCAAAACAGATAATATAATAGCAAGGCACAATCAAAAATTATAGATACGTTGGAGACATATCAACATCCCCAAGCTTAATTCCTGCTCGTCCTCGAGAAGGTAAATGATAAAAGCATAATTTTTGATGTCGAATGCTACCTAACATATTTATCCATGTTATATTCTTTATTGTGGCATGAATATTCAGATCCATAAGACTCAAAACAAAAGCTTAATGTTGACATAAAAGCAATGATATTTCAAGCATACTAAAAAAGCAATTGTATCTCTTCAAAATATAATGGCAAAAGAAAGTTATCCCTACAATATCATATAGTCTGGTTATGCTCCATCTTCCCCACACAAAGTATTTATATCATGCAAAACCCCGATGACAAGTCAAGCAATTGTTTCACACTTTTATTTTCTCAAACTTTTTCAACTCTCGTGCAATACATGAGTGTGAGCCATGTATATAACACTATAGGTGGAATAGAATATGGTGGAGGTTGTGAAGGAAAAAAGGAGTAGATAGTCTCATGCCCATTAATAGATATCAATGTGAGTGAGTAGGGATTGCCATGCAATGGATGCACTAGAGCTATAAGTGTATGAAAGCTCAAAAGGAAACTAAGTGGGTGTGCATCCAACTTGCCTGCTCATGAAGACCTAGGGCAATTTGAGGAAGCCCATCATTGGAATATACAAGCCAAGTTATATAATGAAAAATTCCCACTAGTATATGAAAGTGACAAAATAGGAGACTCTCTATCATCAAGATCAAGGTGCTACTTTGGAGCACAAGTGTGGAAAAAACATAGTAGCATTGTCCCTTCTCTCTTTTCTCTCATTTTTTATTTTGGTGGGCATCTAAGGCCTCTCTTTTTTATTTGGGTTCGATGACCCCTTTTATTTTTCATAAAGTCCAGAGTCTCATCCCCACTTGTGAGGGAATCATAGCTTCCATCATCCTTTCCTCACATGGGACACTGTTGGGCTCTACCGTAGGTGCATCGCATGCAAATTCAAAATTTCCTACGCGCAGAACATCCAAGAACATGCTACGGAGATGGATCACAGATTGTTACCACTAGACGCGTAGTGTCGTGCAGCGGAAGTAGAGTTGGGGCAGCGCGTTCGTGTGGTCCGTCTCCTCCTCGTCCGATCTCCCTCGAATAGTCGTTCCGATCTCCCTCGAACAGACGGTCACCGGATCCCATGTACAGGTTTGCCGGAGCGGCGCAAGTGCACCGCCTCTAACGGTATCCACGCGTGCAGGAGGAACACCCGTGTGGCGGACTGCTAGGTCCGATCACACGGTCGGTGGCGGTGAGTGGAGGTGGCTAGTTGCAACTCATGCAAATCCCTAATGACGGTGCCGAAACGATCAACCGGATGGGTGTGCCGCACCTCCACTATATATAGGCATCCGGTGCGGGCTCAACTCTTGGGCCTCGCACGGATCCTAAAGCCCACGTGTTCCTTCCCTTAAGCGCGCGACCCTTTAGGTTCTCGTCCACTTGGTCGCGAGTCAGATGACATTCGACCCGACATGTCGGTAGCGGCCTCTAGCAAGACATGCCGACTCCAAGTGTCCGATGAAGCTGGTTAGGAGAACCTGCACTTCACACTTCTGTTCCCTTTGCCACACGATATATGTTGTTGTGCACAAGGCAACATGGTCATCCTTGTTGCAGCACGACCTCTTTATCATTTCGGTGAATCCGACCAACATTCGGATTATCTCATAATCCTCATTGCATGGCCATGCTTATCCAGGTCAGATCACTCGAGGGGCCCAAAGTATATCTGTCCTCGTAGGAGGGGCAAATCCCATCTTGCTCGACCATGTCTCGCAGCATGGGTCTGGACAAGCCCGGAATCTACCTTTGTAACTACCCAGTCACGGAGTAGCATTTGGTCGGCCCAAAGCAAGTCTGTCACCATCCCAAGTACATGCGCTAGCTCAGGTCTTAGGACATAGAACATATGTTGTAATAGAGACTCACAGATGACCTATCACTGCGTCTCATAGTTGGGTCTGTCCAACTCAGACCTTATCTCAACTCGGATCCGGCCATGTCGAAACCGACCAGACCTTTCTGAGTCCATATTATTCGGTTGGCATCCAATGCTACATGGTCAGTGAGACCGGACCATCCACCGTGTCATATGCTAGTCTGATTAGTTGTGCATCCACACAACCCTTTGGACTAGGGACAATTTAGGATAGTTATTATACAATGCATAGTCTCACAAACAAGTCACATACTTGTTAATACACATCCATGATAATGTCCAAGGACTATCTTTATTCATAAACACATAGGAAATATCATCATACATGATTGCCTCTAGGGCATATCTCCAACAGTCTCCCACTTGCACTAGAGTCAATAAAATAGACATCGAATGCCCATAGCTCTAATGTGGCCCCCATGCTTGGGTTGGGAAGCGGCTTAGTCAACGGATCTGCAACATTTGCATCCCTATGAATCTTGCACAAATTGGTATCACCTTTATCTACGTGCTTTCATATCAAGTGATATTTTTGGTATATGTGCCTGGTCTTGTGGTGTTGTCTCGGCTCCTTGGCCTGTGCGATGGCACCTGAATTATCGCAATAAAGGTCCAATGGTTTTGACCAGCCCGGGAACACACCAACATCTTCCAAGAACTTCCGAATCCAAACACCTTCCTTTGCGGCTTCACAAGCCGCAATGTATTCGGCCTCTGTTGTGGAGTCGGCCACCGTATCTTGCTTGGAACTCGTCCAGATCACTGCTCCTCCATTCATGACATACACGAATCCAGTTTGCGATCGACAATCATCCCTATCGGTTTGGAAACTAGCATCAGTGTAACCCTTTACGCAGAGCTCCTCCTCACCTTCATAAACTATGAACATCGCTTTAGTCCTTTTCAAGTACTTCAAGATAGTTTTCACCGCTGCCCAGTAACTCTCACCTGGGGCCGCCTGGTATCTGCTTGTTAATCTTATTGCATAGGCAACATCAGGCTGTGTACATAGCATGGCATACATGATGGATCCAATTGCCGAGGCATATGGAATCCTACTCATCCAGTTTCGCTCATCAGAAGTCGTAGGACTCTGAGTCTTGCTTAGACCTACACCATGTGAGACAGGCAAGAACCCTTTTCTTGGCTTCACTCATGTTGAACCTCTTCAACACTTTGTCTATGTACGTGC
This sequence comes from Hordeum marinum, assembly GCA_022496015.1. NCBI lineage: Eukaryota > Viridiplantae > Streptophyta > Magnoliopsida > Poales > Poaceae > Hordeum > Hordeum marinum. The sequence goes on along the minus strand of CM039674.1, from coordinate 113,977,654 downwards.
TTTGGATCAAGCCGAGCAGCCTCCTCGATCTATCTCTATAGATCTTGATGCCTAAAATGTAACTGCCTCTCCAAGGTCTTTCATCGAAAACTTGCCATTCAATGATTCCTTGATTGAGTTCAGCATCGAAACATCATTTCCGATCAGCAGTATGTCATCCACATACAAGATCAAAAATACTACCGAGCTCCCACTAGACTTCTTGTATAAACAATAGTCCTCTTCGTTCTTGATGAAACCAAGGTCAATGATGACTTCATCAAAACGAATGTTCCAACTCCGAGCTGCTTGCCTCAATCCATAAATGGATCTCTTGAGCTTGCATATTTTACCAGCGTTAGTTGGATCGACAAAACCTTTGGGCTGTATCATGTATACATCCTCTTTTAAATTTCCATGAAGGAAATCCGTTTTGACATCCATATGCCATATTTCATAATCGAAATATGCAGCTATAGCTAGTATGATCCTCACCGACTTTAGCATCACTACCGGCGAGTAGGTCTCGTCGTAGTCAATTCCTTGAACCTGTCCATAACCTTTAGCGACAAACCGAGCTTTGTGGATCTGAACATTTCCATCCTCATCGGTTTTCTTCTTAAAGACCCATTTGCAACCAATGGCAACTATGCCAGGTGGAGGATCAATCAAGACCCAGACTTGATTCTCATCCATGGACTTTAACTCGGATCTCATGGCCTCTAGCCATGCCTCGGAATCTGGGCTCACCATCGCTTCTGCATACATGGCCGGCTCATCGCTTTCCAGCAACAATACATCGCACACTCTGTGCAATCTTTCTGACCTCCGTGGCTCCGGTGCCGGCTCCACTATGGGTTCCCTGATCAACTCCGGTATGATCTCATCACCAGCCGAGTCGGCCCTGAGTGGCTCTTGAATTTCTTCGAGTCACACCGTTCTCCCACTGGCCTCCTGATTGAGAAACTATTTCTCTAGGAAAACCCCGCTCCGAGCAACAAACACTTTGTTCTCTTCTCGGTTGTAGAAGTTATATCCCAAGGTTTCCCTCGGATATTCCACAAATATGCATTTATCCGACTTGGGTGTAAGCTTGTCCGACTTGAGTCGCTTGACAAATGCTTCACAACCCCAAATCTTTAGAAAAGACAAACTAGGACTCTTTCCAGTCCACATCCCATGTGGTGTCTTGTCTACGGATTCAGATGGTACCCTATTAAGTGTGAAAGCTACAGTTTCTAGAGCGTATCCCTAGAATGACAAGGGTAAATTCGATTTGCTCATCATCGATCGTACCATGTCCAACAAGGTTCGATTTCTCCGTTCTTACACACCGTTTCTCTACGGCGTACCCGGAGGTGCGAGCTGAGGTACTATACCTCGGCTTTTTAGATGATTATCAAACTCCTGGCTCATGTACTCACCTCCACGATCTGATCGTAGAAGTTTTATCATCTTGCCGAGCTGATTTTCCACCTCGTTCTGAAACTCCTTGAACTTTTCAAAAGTTTCTGACTTGTGCCTCATCAAATAGATATATCCATATCTACTCAAGTCATCGGTAAAAGTCACGAAGTACTGATAGCCACCTCTGGACGATGTGCTCATTGGACCACACACATCACTGTGTATAAGCTCCAATAGCTCGGACGCCCTCTCGCAACTCTTTGCAAAAGGATACTTAGTCATCTTGCCTAGCAAGCATGATTTGCATGTTTCGAACGACCCGAAGTCGGACGAAGTTAGGAGTCCATCATCATGGAGCTTCTTCATGCGTTTCAGACTAATGTGTCCAAGCCGGCAATGCCAAAAGTATGTCGGATTTATCTCATTAGGCTTATGCCTCTTGACATTCACGTTATAGACTGGTTCCGTTTCTAGATTTAAAATAAATAGCCCATCTACTATGGGTGCATAGCCATGGAACATTCCATTCAAATAAAATGAACAACCATTGTCCTTTATATTGAATTCATAACCTTGACTCATCAAACATGAGGCAGAAATAATGTTCTGACTAAGTGCGGGAATGTAATAAAAATTATTCAATTCCAAAATAAATCCAGAAGGAAGATTGAGCTGCATCGTGCTGACCTCCGATGCAGCAACTCTTGCTTTGTTGCCGACCTAATGTCAATCTCCCCTTATGCCACACACCTAGTTCTTACCAGCCCCTGCATCGAGTTGCAAATATGAACAACTGATCTGGTATCAAATACCCAAGAGCTACTAGGTATGTCAGCAAGGTAAATGTCTATAACATATGTAACAAGTGTACCTTTGCCTGAAGAAGCATCTCCGGCCTTCTTGCCGTGCTTAGCAAGCCACTTGCTACAGTTCCTCTTCCAGTGACCAGCTTCCTTGCAGTGAAAGCAAATGGTCTTTGAGTTCGGTCCGGACTTTGGCTCAGAGGTGGAGATAGCCTTCTCCGTGCCCTTTGCCTTACCCTTTTTCTTGGACCAAGTCTTCTTGAACTTAGCCGAGTTCTGCACCATCAACACTTGATGCGTGCCTTTCCTGATATCTTGCTCTGCCACCTTGAGCATCCCATGTAATTCAGTGAGCTTCTTATCCATGTCGTGCATATGATAGTTCGAGACGAACATCCCATAGCTAGGTGGAAGAGATCCCAAAATTGCACCCGTGGATAGCTCGTCCCCAAGTGGGAAGCCTAACCGATCCAAAGCTTGCACGTAACCGATCATCTTGATCACATGCGGGCTTAGTGGATCACCCTCCTTCAGCTTACAATCCGTCAAGGACTGCCGGAAGTTGAACCTTTCGGCCCTAGTTTGTACTTGAAACATGCTCTTCAAACTCTCGATCATATCGAAAGCCTCAATGTTTTCAAAATGCTTTTGCAAATCGGGCTCCATACAAGCCAACATGAGGCAGCTGATCTCATTTGATTCATCAACGAGTTTCTGGTGGGCATTCTTGGTTGTGGCATTAGCATTCTCGGCAGGTTCCTCTGGAAGTGGATCCTCTAGAACATGTTCCTTTTTATCGTGCTTGAGAACAATTCTCAGATTTCTATACCAGGTGGTAAAGTTTGTTCCATTCAGTTTATCCTTTTCCAGAATTGATTTCAATGCAAAGTTGGGTTGAGCAGGTGGTGCCTTTGATCTACAACAGAAAATATGCAATCACTAAGCAATGTGTTTATGTAGAGTAATCAAGCCTTAAACAGAACCACTCCCACTGAAGTCAGCATTCCTCCGCAAACTCTCAGTGATTCAGGACCCGTCTAGCGCGAGCGACTAGTGAGCTTTAGCATCACTGCTAGCCAACTTGCCTATTCTGTAAGAAACTCCTTGCTAATCGTATCTCTATATTACTCCTGTCAGTTGGGTAGGTATCTGATACCTCAGCTCCCAACCTTCTCTGCCACAAGGCCCAAAACCATTTTGATAGCCTTGTCAAGTTAACCCGATGCAGTGCATGTCCGTGTTTGACACGAACCCTCCAATTCAAGGACACCTAGTAGCACCTCAATTTTATGAGCCCACCACTAGACGTACTTGACGTGTGAAGGTGCAACATCCGGAATGACAATGTGCTTGATATTAATGAGGGATCTTTCTACCATACTAACATGCATAGAAACAAGAAGCAATATCAATCACATATAAACATAAATATGTGAAATAGTATGGCTCCTTCATGGACATCCTTCCAGGTCTGCTCCAACTCCAATGACCAAGGCGGAACTCCATCTTGTCCATCTCGCGAGGACGCCAAAGCCTCGAACTTGATCTCTGTCCTCTAACTACTGCAACTAGTAATGAATTTATATAGAATCACAAGTCGACATGCAGGTCATTATACAATACAATGACAACACTTTGGCTCCTGCCGGCTGACAATCATGACACACAATTCATGTTAAATTACACACATGCATCACATACATATGAGCCACACTATTCACATCAAACCTGCAAAACAAACTTATGCATAGAATCGCATTCTACCGGTTTGTGTGATCATGTACAAAATACAAGGCGCTATGCACATTTTTGGAAATCACTGATCGCATCTACACTCCGATCATGCCGAATTTTATGATCTGACCGATCTCATCGATCATCACGAACCCAATTCGGATTTACATTTCACGGTTAACCCCGATGGTGTATACCGACCATTAGGGGTAGGTTGTGTCATGACCTCATCGATTCCGATTGATAGAAAACATAGCCTCAACAATCAGATGTGTAGTTGATCTCATCAACTGTCACACCCTGTGTTTGTAGCACATTGTTATGTTTGGGTTTATAAAATTTGGAGCCAACTAAAACTTTTTCATAGTGCTTGTGCTTGTTTGCTATGTTGTTTGCTTTCTTGATGATTGTGTTATATGGCACTCCTAGATTCTATTCCACTTCATCCTCATCTTTCTTGTCCCAAACCTCTTGCCTAATGATCATGCCATGTGAATAGTGCCCAAACTATTTTTATCAAATTTTGTTTCAACCAAAAATGATTTATTTAATTTAAGCTTCCAAAACCCCCTGAAATGAGGTTTGCACTACAAGTCCTCAAATTAGGTGGACCCTTCTGTAGGATCAAAAGTATGTCTAGAGGGGGGGTGATTAGACTACTTGACCAATTAAAAGCTTTTTATGAAGGCTAAAAATGGATTTTCTTAGGGAAAAATTATTTAAATGCTTTGAAAATATTTGAGAAAATTTAGAGAAACTCAGTGGACATATATTTTCCATATATATGAGTTTCAACACACGGGCATGATCAGATCATAGGCAAAACCCCTCAAAACCCTTTCTGTTCAGATCAAACTTTTGGAATATTTCTATAAGAAATATTCTCAATAAATTCTAGGAAAATTCTAGAAAATCAACACTATCATGGGTGATGATCTTGCAAAGTTTCATCTCAATCCAAGTTGGTTTGGTCCATCAAACCATCCCAAAACCATTCCTGTCCAGAATCAAATTTGAGCAACTTTACATTGTGAAGTGTATCCCCTTGGCCTCAAACTTTATGGGCATGCGCTAATGGCCAGATAGTGATGATACACTAAGTGGTGCATCAAGGGTAAAAGCCTAGCATCATTAGATCTGCAAAAATCTGATTCTGCTAATTTCTAGGGTTCATTGAATTTCCATTGTCAACTTTCTCCCCTTGGGTTCAAACTTGGCGAAACCTTTCATTTCTACCTAACCCTTGACCCTGGTAAGTATCTCAGTGAATTGGTAGAATCTTATTGCCCAAAACACCATCGAGCACCTTCTGCTGAAATGGTAAAACCAACATTTTCACCTCTTTCCCTTTTACCCTTGCCCCCAGCTTCTTACCACAACCCCTCTGGGTTACTGGCTACCTCCAGTAATTCTTCCTGCCTAAGACTCCGTGGGTAAGGGGGGTTAAACCCTCATTTTACCCCTCTGGACAGTAGTTTTTCTCCCTTTCTCCCAGCCTTCCTTCTCTCCTAAGGCATCCTAGAGCATCCAAGGCCTATTCCACATTGTTTAGCCCCCCTAGATCCACCGGGCACAGGCGGCCGCGCAGGAAATGCCAAGGGCATGCCTTAACATGCAGAGCTCGCGCTCTGGAGCGTGCTATAGTGCGTACCCGCATTGTAGCCATTGGCCAACGGGCGTCCCCGACAGCCTCGGACCGCCCCACCTTGTCCCCCCTGTCCCCCTCGGCACACGCTATGCGGCCGGCCCCCTCCTCTCTCTCCTTCCTCCAACCCCTCTCGCGCGTGCCTGACGTCGCGCGAGCCGTCCAACGCGCGGGCTCACACGTGCGGGCGCCAAACCCCTCCCCCGCTCTCTCTCTCCCTTTCCCTGGGCCTAGATCGCACCCATGAACTCCCTGGACATGAGCCGGAAACCCTGTGACACTGTGGCGCTAGCCTCGACCTCGCCGGCGCACCGTAGTGCGGTGGACCTGTTCCCCCCTATAAAAAGGGCCTCCCCCAAGCTATCCCCTCCTCTCTGGCCCCCTCTCCTCCTCCATTGACCACCGAGCCGAGCCCCAGCTCCTCCCCTACCCTTTGTGCTCGGGATTGAGCTGAACGCTGCCGCTTCGAGCCGCCAGCTTCCGCGAGGTATCCGACCCCCCTCCGCCCTTGTCCTTCACCGATCTGGAGCCCCTGTCTCCCCCTGATCATTTTCCGCTCATCTCCGCCTTCGTCTGATGTGCAGGACGACCAGACCATTCTCTTCGCGAGGAGCTGCTGTTGGATTTCCTCGTCGCCGGTGAACAGGTGCCTCCCGACGTCCCCCTCCTCCACTACTCGACCGACGACAAGCCCCTGAGCATGACGGTGCTCTCCTTTCGCCTCCCCGTGCCCTGTAGCCGCCGGTGAGCTCCCTCTTCCCTCCCTGGCCCGAGGAAGGTGATGACAAGCGGGCCCCGCTTGTCATCCTCCGAGGGTTCCCCGCCTCCCTCTCTCTCACTGACCAGCCTGACCCGCTGGTCAGGTTTGAACTGGCGCGCGTGCGCCAGGCTCGCGTGGGTCGGCTTCGCCGGCTAGGCCGATCTGGCCAACCGCTTTTGGCCCTTTTCCCCGAGCCATTTTCTTTTTCCTTTTTCCTGGAAACCCCCCAAATCCCACAGACTTATATATTTATCCAATGCCAATAATTCTTCCACCTAAATTCTTAGAATAATCTATAGAATTTATTAGTGCCATTTATAAAAATGTTTGAAACTATTTTTAGTACTGTTTTATTTTAAAACCTATATATTGGCACCTTTTTGCCTCTGTTATTTTATTTCAAAAATCTTTTTCACAACAAAACCCTAGGAGAATATTTTTAGTATGACATTTAGTATTTATCAGAGTAGGTTAAGAATTTTGGTAGTGGATTGAGTGCTCTGTTTTGTGTGATTGCTTATTTTTATTGTTATTTTATCGCGATGATAGATTGTGCTGTTGACTAAGAAGTTGGACCCGAAGACTTCGACGACCCCGGAGACTTTGTTGAGCCAGTCAAGCAGCCCTTTGACCATGATGAGAAACCATTTTTTTGAATGTCATATAGCACTTTACTTTTATCATATTTGATCATGTGATGTGGTGTTCCCCTTTTGGTGGGATACCTCCGTTACCTTTACTGTTGAGACTTGCATCGTGCATGACCCTACCACCTTATGAGGGTTGTGCGTGTGGGAGTAGTTAGGTTGCTAATAGATGCTACACAAATGGGATGGGACTTATGCATAGTGATGGAAAGAAAAGAAAGAGATGATTTTAAAGACCTTTCGAAAACCCCGTCGGGTGCCACTAATGCCCGAGGGAGATAATGATGAGATGGGTGACCACTTGAGAAAGAAGTGGTGTGCCGGGACAAGAGAGTGATGTGGTTTTCAAAAACAGATTGGTGTAAGTTGCGACCATTACTCCAACCTTACATGCGCAACCGCGATACCCCTTATGGGACGGGGCTTTGTTGATTACCTTGGTGGGTACTGGCAAGGAGCCCGCATTACTAGTGGAGGGAGTTGCGTGGTCACTGTTGATACGGGGTCATACCGGTATGTACGATCATGCGCTGTCTTCATAGGCACCGGGCACACCGTTGGTCCCCTCATGGATGGTACGATTAGAGAGAGGCTCATGTAATGTACATCATGAGGGCTGGGTACCAATCGAGTGGACTCTTTGTTTAGTATCGTTGGGGGAAAGGCATTGTTCGGGTGCTTACCTCGGGTATGTTATATACCGCAAGTCGTGGATGACACGGAAGTTCCCCGAGTCTTGTGGGTAAAGTGTGCAAACCTCTGCAGAGTGTAAAACTATTCAAATAGCCATGTCCACGGTCAAGGACAGTTGGATGACCGCTCTTGTGCTACGTCCAAATGTTTTTACAATGGGTGTGTGGGTGTGTTGGAGACACAGATGGTACTTGAACTAAGTCCGATGACTTAGCATGGGAAGTGACCTAAGTCCGATGACTTAGCATGATGAATGGACACAAGATGTTCAACCTCTACTTATGTTAATATCTGTAACTTGTTCACATGGATATCTGCTAATTGTTGATGCATGGTCACTAGTTACTTGATCATGACATTTGCATTCAAATTAGCTTTCCGCAAAATCACCTACTTAGTGCTATATCATGCATCATTGCTACCTTGTTCCACAACTTGGGTTGCTTGCGAGTACATTCAAAGTACTCATTGGCTTGCCACTAGTTATTTAATTGGCCAGGCATGGAAGAGCATGAGTATGTTGAAGAGTTCGTTGGAGATGAACATGCGAACTAGGATGCTTCCCAGTCAGAATGCATGTGGGTTAAGGCATATGGCATGGGTTCACGCTTTTGACCAAGATTTTCACTGCTTGTTCTATTTTAAGTGTTTGGCCATGTGGCCCTATCTATGTAAGACTAAGACCTTCGTGGTCATTATTTGTGTAAGACTTTAAGTGTGGATGTAAGACTCTTGTTATTCAGCTTCTATGTGTTCAGTGAGCATTGATCTTTGGGATCACTGTACACGTGCATTCGGTGATCTCGACTTATGAGTCGGGGTCCCCACAGAGCTGGTATCAGAGCCTTCCTGACTGTAGGAAGCCCTTAGTTAGCATGGACGTTAGACAGGATAAAAGTCGTTTTCAAAACTACACCTAGCATTGGAACTTAGGAAATCTGCACTATTTACCTCTCCTATGCTTCACACAACACTTTGTTGACTCTCCTCCTTTCAAACCTTTGTAGATGGCCGTCGTACCCGAAGCCTTCCTAACATCCGACTTTCCCTTACTCCTTGGGGATAGCCTGGAGAGGTGCCAATTTCGCCAACCACCTATTTTCCTCTACCACGAGCATTGGGTTGATGCCATCACGAAGAAGATGTGTTCGTGAAGGCAAACGACTCCCCGACCAGTTGGTTCTTTGAAGGACCACAGATGGAGACCATGATGTTACACGCAAGGCACTCCTACACCTTCGAGACATCATTCCAGAGATGGGTGACGAGCCAGCTACTCGCTACCTTCCCTTCAGGAAGGATGACTTTGGCGAGAGTTGGATGCTGATTCCAACCAAGGAGGATGGCGCACCACTCAGGTTCCAGACCTACTTCAGCCTCTCTGCCGATAGTCTGGTTCAAAACTTGACGAAGGAGTCCGTGAAGCTCCACGAGGAACTTCACCACACCCGAGAGCTACTTCGACAAGCCAAGACAAAACCAAACAAGATCAAGAAGGATGGAGCCCCAGAGGGGCAACCAGCTATCGCTTATCGAGGAGGAGTACCCCAGCTAGTGATGCACCTACGCGTAGTCATCGCATGAGTGCGAAGGAGTACCATGAGCTCTTCACCAACCCGCCTGCAAAGCGTCATCGGGATGGACCTCCTTGTTCCCCGACCCCTTTGACCGGGAACGATGCCCGTTCAGATGATGAACAGGAGGAAGACCCAGAGGAGCGTGACTACGAGACCGAGCACTCCACCACCTGAGTCCGAGAACCCCTAGCGTAGGATCAGTCATGTATCCCTCATGCAAAGTCGAGTCCATGTAATGGTTCATATGAAACCATGTGTGCTTGTTGTTTGTTTTGTTGTTTGTGTTCCGATGCAAGTTGCGCTTTTGCCTCAGGCAACATGTAAGCGACTCCATCGTCTATCTTAATATATGTTGGTCTTTCGACCTTTGTTTCAACACACTTGCGCTTGACCGACCCCCTTAGGCGCGCTTTTTCGTTATTGCTTATCCTCTTGTCAATCCCAGTTGTTTGACTTGGATGCTCCAAACAGGATGGTGACTGCTACCCGCAATAGCTCCTTCACCAACCCTGAAGCCGGCAACTCAAGCCAGCAACAGGGAGCTGGTGGGGCTGCTCACGCTGGAGGACACCAGGAGCAGCCACAAGGCGACATTCCCCCTCCACCACCTCTGACGAAGAACATGACCATAGCTCAGTTTCTCCAAGTTCTCTGGGAGGAGCGCCAAGCCAACAATGCTGCTATCTAGCAGATGGCTCAGGCCCTTGTGAACAACCAGCAACAAGAGGAACGACAATGGCCGCTCCATGCTGTCTGAGTTCATGAGGAACTCGCCCCCAACCTTCACCAAGACTGCTGAACCATTGGATGTTGATGACTGGATCCGCACCATCGAGGACCTCGTTGCATTGGTCAATTGCAACAAGGATCATGAGAAGGTGCTTTATGCCTCTCACTGCCTCGGAGGTACTGCCCGAGCTTGGTGGGATGGATTGAAGGTCATGCAAGGACAACGTGTGATCACGTGGAACGACTTCAAGGAAGGATTCCGCACTGCCCATATTCCTTCTGGGATCATGGCTATCAAGAAGGGAGAATTCCGAGCGCTGAAGCAAGGAAGTGGCTCTATCAAGGAGTACCTGCAGAAGTTCAACCTGCTGTCAAGGTATGCACCTGAAGATGTCAGCACGGAGGCTGCCAAGAAGGAGCGCTTCATGGAAGGACTCCAATAGGTCCTGCAGTATCAGCTCATCATCTATGACTGTTGCACTTTCTTCGACTTAGTGAACAAGGCCCTCATGCTGGAAGAAAAGCATCATGCCATCGACGACACTCGCAAGTGCAAGATGATCAGCAAGGGAAGCTCAAGCAACCAGAAGCCTCGCCCCTAGCAGTCAGCCCCAGCCAAGCCAACCTATCAGCCGCAGCAGGCTAGACCTCCCGCACCTCGTCCGAGCTACCAGCCTCAGCAGTACGCCAATCCCAGGCCAGCCTACAACAACAACCCCAATAACAACAAGGGTGGCAGAAACTTCAACAACCACCCCGGGCAAGTCGCTTGCTTTGGATGTGGCCAGCCAGGACACATCTCTAGGTTGTGTCCCAACAAGAAGCCAGATGCACCGCGCCCCAATGCGCCAGCTCAAGGTCAAGCCCGTGGAGCACCACCAAGGAACCCCGCTCGCCGCAACCATCCCAACAATGTCAAGGGTCGTGTGAATCACGTCACCGCAGAGGAAGCCCAGGAAGACCCGGACGTCATACTGGGTACGTTCCTCGTCAACTCAACCCCAACAACAGTATTATTTGATTGTGGAGCTTCGCATTCTTTTGTCACCCAAAAGTTTGCACTAGAGAGTGGCATGAAGCCTACACCCCTGGGTAGCCGTATGTTGATACAAACCCCGGGATCAGTTATGAAGTCTGGGATAGGTTGTAAGGGAGTTGAGATTAACATCAACGGGGTAGACTTCCTAGCCGACCTTATCATCCTGAAGTCGGAAGGCTTGGATGTGATCCTAGGCATGTACTGGTTAACCAAGAACCAAGGCTTGTTAGACTATGCCAAGAGGATTGTCACCATGACCAATAGCCAAGGAGTGGAAGTCAAGTATGTTCCCAACCCTGCCTCCACTCAAGCCCCTCAGACTAACTGCCTATCGGGAGTTCAGTTGGATCAAGTGCTAGTGGTATGTGAGTACCCGGATGTGTTTCCTGATGAGCTTCCCGGAATGCCTCCTGACCGCGACATCGAGTTCATCATTGAGCTTATGCCTAGATCAAGGCCCATCTATAAGAAGGCCTACAGGATGGGATCCGAAGAGTTGGCTAAGTTGAAGAAGCAACTAGCAAAGCAGCTCAGAAAAGGATTTATTCGCCCTAGTGCCTCTCCTTGGGGATCGCCCGTTCTATTTGTGTCAAAGAGGGACGGAACTATAAAACTTTGTGTCGATTACCGTTCTCTCAATGAGGTCACAATAAAGAACAAGTACCCACTCCCCAAGATTGAAGACCTGTTTGATCAGTTGAATGGAGCCAAGGTGTTCTCCAAGATCGACCTCAGGTTTGGGTACTATCAGCTGAAGATCAGACCCCAAGACATTCAGAAGACGACATTCGTAACCCGATATGGCCTGTATGAGTACATGGTCATGTCATTCGGGTTAACCAATGCCCCTGCCTACTTCATGTACCTCATGAAGAAAGTCTTCATGGAGTACTTGGACAAGTTCGTTGTTGTCTTCATTGATGACATACTCATCTTCTCCAAGTCCGAAGAAGAACATGAGGAACACTTGAGATTGGTCCTAGAGAAGCTTCGAGAGCACCAGCTTTATGCCAAGTTCAGCAAGTGTGAATTCTGGCTGCATGAAGTTGGATTCTTGGGTCATGTGTTAACTGCAGAAGGATTATCAGTGGATCCTGCCAAGATTGAAGCCGCGACTGAGTGGCAAACCCCAACCACCATTAAGGAAGTTAGGAGCTTCCTCGGACTCGCGGGTTATTTCCGCAAGTTCGTGGAAGGGTTCTCAAGCATTGCCCGACCCATGACTCAACATTTGAAGAAGGACAAGAAGTTCAAATGGACAACTAAGTGCGAGGAAAGCTTCCAAGAGTTCAATAAGAGATTGACCACAACCCCTGTCTTGGCCACCCCTGATATTCACAAGGAGTTTGTGATTTATTGTGATGCATCAAGAACCGGACTTGGAGGTGTTCTGATGCAAGAAGGCAGAGTCGTAGCATATCTGTCTAGACAACTACGTCCTCATGAAGATAACTACACAACTCATGATCTCGAGTTGGCAGCCGTGGTTCATGCCTTGAAGACATGGCGACATTACCTTCTGGGGAAGCGATGTGAGATATTCACAGACCACAGGAGTTTGAAGTATATATTCACTCAAAGGGAGTTGAACATGAGGCAGCGAAGATGGTTGGAATTGATCAAGGATTATGACCTTGGTGTTCAGTACCACCCTGGAAAGGCCAATGTGGTAGCAGATGCCTTGAGCAGAAAGGCTTGTTCCTTGAATGCTATGATTAAGGAAAGGCTATCCGCCCTATATGAAGAGCTTGAGAGCTTCGGCTTGGAACTTGTTGCATCAGGATTCCTCACCAACCTTGAAGCAAAGCCTACCTTGATGGATGATATCAAAGAAGCCCAGAAAGGACATGAGAGCATTGAAGGCATCAAGAGGAAGATCAAGGCAGGCAAGGCCCCAGGATTCTCAATGGATGAACAAGGAGTTGTATGGTTCGGGAATTGCATTTGCATACCCAACAAAGAAGAACTCAAGAACCTGATCTTGCAAGAAGCTCATGACACTCCCTACTCCATCCATCCTGGAGGAACCAAGATGTATCAAGACCTCAAGGCAAGATTCTGGTGGCATGGCATGAAGCGGGAGATACGCACGTTTGTTGCTAAGTGTGACATATGCCAGAGAGTTAAAGCTGAGCATCAGCAACCCGCTGGACTATTGCAACCTCTCAAAGTGCCTGAATGGAAGTGGGATAAAATCGGGATGGATTTCATCACCGGTTTACCGAGGTCAAACAAGGGACATGACTCCATTTGGGTCATTTTGATCACCTAACCAAGGTAGCCCACTTCATCCCTGTCAGAACCAACTACGATGGAAGCCAGCTCGCGAACCTCTACATCAACCGCATCGTGAGTCTTCATGGAGTTCCAAAGGAGATTGTGTCCGATCGAGGAACGCAGTTCACCTCAAGATTCTAGAAGAAGTTTCAAGAAGCTATGGGAACCAAGCTCTCCTTCAGCACAACTTTTCATCCCCAGACCGGTGGGTAAATGGAACAAGTGAATCAGATACTCGAAGATATGCTCCACGCTTGTGTTTTGGCGTATGGAGCCAAGTGGGAAGATTGCCTACCATTCGTCGAGTTCTCTTACAACAACAGCTACCAGTCGAGTCTTCAAATGGCACCATTTGAGGTGTTGTATGGGATCAAGTGTCGTACTCCCCTCAACTGGTCAGAGAGCGGAGAAGGATTAGTTTTTGGGCCAGACATCCTTCGTGAAGCCGAAGAGCAAGTTCAACTTGTCCGAGAACGCCTTGTGACCACCAAGACTAGGCAGAAGAGCTACGTCGACTCTCACCATCGAGACATGAGTTTCCGTGTTGGGGACCATGTTTACCTCCGAGTCATGCCTCTCAAAGGGAACAAGCGTTTCCACGTCAAAGGGAAGCTCGCACCAAGATTCATTGGCCCCTTCAAGATTACCGACAGGCGAGGAAAAGTTGCATATCAGCTAGAGTTACCTTTCGAGCTGTCAGATGTGCACAATGTCTTTCACGTGTCACAGCTCCGGAAGTGTCTGCAAGTTCCCAACTACCCCGACCTCTACAAGGACGTCGAACATCAAGCCATCGATCTTCAGCCAGATCTCACTTATCGTGAGAGGCCAGTTCGCATTTTGTATGAAGTCGAGCGCTACACCCGAAGCCGCACCATCAAGTACTTCAAGGTCCAGTGGAGCAACCAAACTAAAGCAGAAGCAACCTAGGAGCGTGAAGATTATCTTAGATCGGAGTTCCCTTATCTTTTTAGCGCTTAGCCTAGGAATCTCAGGGACGAGATTCTTGTGAGGGGGGAAGGTCTGTCACACCCTGTGTTTGTAGCACATTGTTATGTTTGGGTTTATAAAATTTGGAGCCAACTAAAACTTTTTCATAGTGCTTGTGCTTGTTTGCTATGTTGTTTGCTTGCTTGATGACTATGTTATATGGCACTCCTAGATTCTATTCCACTTCATCCTCATCTTTCTTGTCCCAAACCTCTTGCCTAATGATCATGCCATGTGAATAGTGCCCAAACTATTTTTATCAAATTTTGTTTCAACCAAAAATGATTTATTTAATTTAAGCTTCCAACCCCCCCTGAAATGAGGTTTGCACTACAAGTCCTCAAATTAGGTGGACCCTTCTGTAGGATCAAAAGTATGTCTAGAGGGGGGGGGTGATTAGACTACTTGACCAATTAAAAGTTTTGCCTATACCAAGTTTTAGGTTTGAGAATTTTTAGCATTTCATGGCAAGTCAAGTACACCCTACACATGCAAGTCCAAGAGTATATAGCAGCGGAAAGTAACAACAAGCATGTATAGAAGGGATAGGGTAGGAAGATCAAACGCAGTTGTAGACACGATGATTTTTCCCGTGGTTCTGATAGGTGGTGCTATCGTACATCCACATTTATGGAGTCTTCAACCCACGAAGGGTAACGGTCGCTAGAGTCCATGGAGGGCTCCACCCAAAAGGGTCCACGAAGTAGCAACCTAGACTATTCCATAACGGCTTCCGTCCATGAAGGACTAGCCTCACTATGGGTAGATCTTCACGAAGTAGGCGATCTCCTTGCCCTTACAAACTTCTTGGTTCACTCCACAACACTAAGTAGGAGGCTCCCAAGTGACACCTAACGTCTAGGAGGCGCCACCCTCCAAAAGATAATAGGCTCGATAATGACGATGAACTCCTTGCTCTTGTGCTTCAAGATGATAGACTCCTCAGCACCCAATCACTCTCTCACAGATTTGGCATGGTGGAAGAGATGGGATTGGTGGAAAGCTACTTGGGGAGGCTAGAGATCAAGATCCATATGATTGGAGTGGAAGATCTTGACCTCAACACAAGGGTAGGTGGTTCTCTCTCAGAAAATTTGATAGGATAGGTATGGAATAGTTCTGAGTGCTTCTCTCTCGAGTAGGTGGTGGTGAAGGGGTATATATAGGCATCCCCAAAAGTCCAACCATTACACGCAAAATGACCAACTCGGTGACACCGATGTATTAATCTCGGTGGTACCGAAGTGACCAAAAGGTGGCAACTTTTGAATCTCGGTGAGACCGATATAGGAAACTCGGTTGCACCGATAAGGTGACCAACGGTCAGATTTCCAATCTCGGTGATGCCGATCCAGCATTCTCGGCGGGAATGAAAATGTGAATTTGCGTAGCAGAAAGTTGGCAACCTAAACTCAGTGGCACCGGTATGGAATCGGTTGCACCGAAGTGGCTAGAGTTTGGCAGAGTCTGTCTAGGTTTTGGAATCGGTGGCACCGGTATGGGAAAGTTGGCTGCACCGATTTTGAGTGTTAGGTATAGAACAAACTTTGGTGGGAGAGTTTGTGGATGTCTTTGGCGACTATCACTTGTGCACGTTTGAGCATATTGTTCACCAACAAAACCTTACCCCCTTTTAATAATATTGGCTTTCTATGGACTCAAAGTGATTTCTCACAAATATAAAATGTAGAGTCCTCTTGCTTGAAGCTTGGCCAACCTATTTCCTTGCATCTTGGGGTATGTCCACAATCTCCTTTTGACAATCCTATCATTGAACATTTCCTGAAATATACTTGGTGGAAACATTAGTTCAATGACTTATATGTTGTTATTAATTACCAAAACCACCAAGGGAGCAAATGTGCTTTCAATCTCCCCCCTTTTGGTAATTGATGAAAACATATAGATCAATGCTTTGACCTATGATAAAATCAATGAATATAATCGTCGCTTTGAGAGGTATGTGATAAGAAAGAGCTCCCCTTAAATTTGTGCATTATTTTGAATTTGCATTTGAATGCAAATGCACAATCGATTAGGTATATGGGGCACTTATTCCAGGTCACATACAACTTGGTGGTGTGTGAGAATAATTAGAATGAATAACAAAGCACAACACAATCATGCAAAAGGTGAATGATCATTTTATAAGCATTAAGATGATAGGAAATAGTTGCATCACACATAACAACGTATGATCACACATAAGCACAAAAGTATCTCACGTCAAACCAAAAGAACCAAATGTTTTGAAAAGCAACAAACACCAAAATGCTCTCTCACTCGAAGCCTAAAGATCTATATACACTTCTCCCCCTTTGGAAACAAGTTACCAAAAAGTTCAAAGGTATACATCTAATCGTTCTTGGGCTGATCTCCTCTAGTTGTTGATGAAGGAGTCGAGATAACAGCATCTGCGAAGATCTCTGCAGATGCCGTGGATGGAGTTGGAGTGACAGCTGGAGGAACTGGAGCAGATGGAGCAAGAGTTGTGCTAATAGTAGTAGGAGCTGATGAAGAGGGCCTCAAGTCTTGTGTAGGCACTATGGCTGATCTAGTCTGAGTGGTGAACTGAGTGCCCAGCCTTAGAGGTGATTCATCCTCCTCCTCCTCATCAACGTCGTCATCATCTGAAGTAGAAGAGACCCGAGGGATGTGCATGGAGTCAACTTCCTTGTGAAGCTCTGTGACTATCTTAGTCAGCCTGTCCACCTTATCGTTAAGGGTCTTGATCCTAGTTTCAAAGATCCTGACAAGACTGTTCTGGTTGTCCAGAATCCCCTTAATGTCCTTCTGCATGCCCTGAACTGATGATATCAACAGATCCATTTGCTCATTTCTGGATTGAGGGGCTTGAGCACTAGTGGCTCTAACTGCCTCTGCTTCTGCCTGAGCTGCAGCTGAAGTGGGATGATCAGCATCCATCACCACAACATTGTCCTCGAGATCTGGCTGTAGGGGTAAATGTGGATGATCTAGAGCAAAGATGTGCTTCTCCAATTTTGAATTGATAAGCATCTGGATGTAGGGTGCATAACAGCAAGAGCGCTTCTGGTCAGCAGCAACCCTCTTGATTGTCTCAATAATCAAATCCATGACTCTGATCCTGGTGTGTCTGTCAAGGTGGATCAACATATTGATGGAGTGGCCTCGGATCATCTTGTCATCTCCTGACTTGAGCATCAAAGTATGCCTCAGAATGGTGTTCATTGTGCGGAGGCCAGCTTGAAGAAAATAGATAGATCCTAGCCTGTGAGACTTCACATTGGAAGCATGGATCTCCTTGTACATATTTGCCATAGCATTGTGGCTCGCCTTGGATTCTGAGTATACATCCAAGTCACCATCCTGTGCTTTAGGGTCTCCTAAGATAGCAGCCCATTCTTTAAAAGTTGATTCATACCTTGCACCTTCAGTCATCCATACAATTCTACCATCTCCATAGAAATGTGTAGTGGAGTAGAATTGCATGATCATCTCATCATTCCAAGATGTGAATTCTGTGCCAACAAACTCATCCAAGCCTATGCAGTGGAAATTGTCTTGGACACTTGGAAATTAGTCCTCATTCTCCTTGATGAATTTCCAATCAACATATCGCATATCACTAACAGCTAGACTCTTGTTAAAGAGCACAGTCTCATAGAAATCCTGTTGCTCATTGGTATAAAATCTGTACTCCACATCTGTCTTCTTCCTCTGGGCATAAGGATCTATAGCTCTCCAAGCTCTCAATCCTGAATCCTTCCTCTTCTTCATATCCTCAGCTAGTGGGTAGCTGGCATTGTGTACTGGAAGATGTGGTCTGAGCTTCATCAATGTTGTCAAGTCATCATCCTCTTCAGCTCTGGAAGCAGTCCCTTTGTTCTTCTCAGAAGTTGGAATCTGCCTCGATGTCCTCTTGGTCTTCTCAGCAGCAGGCTTCTTGGATGTGCCAGTCTTTGGCATAGCATCAACCATGAGCTTCTTGGCCTTCTTCTTGGGAGGAGCCTTTGTAGCTGGCTCATCCTCCTCTTCCTCAGCAGCAGCACCAGTTGCTTCCTCCGGATCTTCATACATGGAAGTAGGCCTGCCAGTCACATGAATAATCCTCTTCCTGGACTTTTTCTCCCCTGCCTTCTTAGGCATAGCTTTCTTGGGGACTTAAATTGAGATAGTTGCTCTGGCAGTCTCATGAGCCTTGAATGTTGAAGCAGAAGCATAGATCTTGCTGACAACCCTCCTAGAAGAAGTGGCTTCAGTAGCAGACTTCTTAGCAGTTTTCTCTTGCTTCTTAGCAAGAATCTCCTCAGGGATAAAGTCTGAATCCTCTTCATCTGAGTTCAGCTTCTTTCTGGTCCTTGTAGCAGCTTTGGGCAACCCATGGGAGCTGGGGGTGCCTGGATCTGAAAATGAACTGGGCTCTGAGCTTGTGCGTGAACTCATGTCTGCACCTTGCTCTGGCATGTTCTGACTGTCCTCTGCATCTGACATGCTGACCCTGTGAATGGAATATAGATGAGCAGAAGTAGATGTGTCATCACAAAATTATTAGCTGGTTTTTGAAATTTTGAACAAAGGATTTCCAAGGTTTTGCATTCTGTCAGAAACAAATCGGTAAGACCGAAGCAAAATTTCGGTGACACCGAGACTGACTGTCCCTCTTAACAGAAACTTGGCACCCTTTTCGGTGAGACCGAAAAGGAGTGGTCGGTTTCACTGAGACAGTTCTTAGCACACAGAAATGAAAATGGGTGGTACCGATTTTCTTGATTCGGTTCTACCGAGTTGCGTCGGGCGGAAGGCAAAACCCTAGAAATTAATGGTTCTGGCCTATGGGGATTTCTTGTGGATAGGAATAAGTGCAATGAGTGGCTTATAGAGAAAATCAAGTCCAATGCACAAGAATCAGAAGGGAGAGCACAAAGGAGGTCGAATCCATACCCTAACTTGGTGCGGATCCGCTAGGGTGGCGACGATGGAGCAGATTTCGTCGACGGTGGCGATTCCCAACGGCGGAGGAGCGCAGGAAGACAAAGGCAACGACCAGGGGTCTTGAGGCGGTAGCTTAGGGTTCTAAGGCGCGACGTTTGAAGATAGAAATTTCAAAGCGTCGGGGTCCACGGCATATATACCCTCCACTGTCGGTGATACTGATTTTATGTTTTCGGTGTCACCGAGTTCCACAACTATCAGTTGATAGGGAAACTCGGTGTAACCGAGAATATGAAATCGGCAGTACCGAGATTGAAAACCAGATCAACCCTAGGCATTCGGTGAGACCAAGATTGTGGGGTTGGTTCCACCGAGATGCACTTGGGAGGTTTTAATGGTCAGTCCTTGTCGATACGGAACTCCGAGTGCTCCACACATAGAGGGATCGAAAAGCACTTGTTCAAATTTTGTGATGTAGCATGAATGGAATATGAGGTGAGAAAGCATAGATAGCTAAAGAGTGGTCCTAGGCATTCTTGTCCATCCAATTGGCAAAAGAGAAAATCAATAAGCAAATATCAACAATTGGATGTCCTCGAATGAGAAAATAAATGCAGACTAACATGCTCACACAATAAGATGTCAAAATAAAATCATGACAAACATGCACAAACACACTAGCATCTAACAAGCACTTGGGCGATGACGAAGTCATCTATATATGAGTATTTGACTTAGGAGCCAAGTAAAAGTACTTGATCATAGGTCATACTCATTGTTTAAGCACAAGTGGGGTTATCACTTTTACATAAAGCTTTTAATGTTGTCACATGCTAAGAGATGCTTTGACTCAAGTCTTAGAGTAAAGCTCCCCCTTGATGTGACATCCCCCCATAAGAGGGATAAACTAACCTTGGGTTTTGTCGATGAAGACTTCATGTTGGTGAGGTAGTCGTGGATGCTCAATGTTGATGAAGATCACTAAGAGTTGGGAGCATCCTTGTTGTTTCCTTACTCCTCTCACCTACATGGGTTAGTCCCAACACACAAGAGATAAATACAAGGATATCTATGGACATGGAGTGCAAAGCATATGTTATGATGTCCATTGATTAGTTGATTACCTTGTCCCTTGCTTACCTTTGAGGGAATGTGTGACTCCTTGAACTATTGCATTGAGTTGATGTTGAGTGCAAAAAGTCCTTGCCAATAATTAATGTGAGTGAATTTCATTGGCGGAGTCACCCCTCAAGAACTTACTAGTTCTTATTCTTGGGGACCCACATCAAGTTGATGGGGATCCTTGGTGTCAAAGTAGCCTTTGTAGTAGTTGAGCTTGAAGTAGCCTTGGGAACCCACTCCACCAAAGCTAGGGGTTCATCTTCATATGAGTCAATGTCCTCTTGAAGCTTGTTCTTGCCCTTGAGCTTGTGGTCTTGTGGTGGAAGGTCATCTTGAGTGTTTGTCCCCTTGGGAAGAGTATTTTCATACTTCTCATTTTGATGAACAAACTTGGGCTTGGGATATTTATCTTCTTCCCATTCAACTCCATTAGCGTTGAGGTAGCCAACACCACGATTCTTCCGGTATCCTCCGTGCTTGCGTACAATTTCCTCAAATTGCTTACATCCGGCAAGACTCTTGTAGATACCTTTTTCTATTATTCCTTTCAATAAAGCATTTTCTTGCTCAAGTGTAACTTGGCTAAGAGAATCATCATTAGTGGAATCAATAGAACTTCTAGAAGCAACATCATTGGGTTTAGCATTTTTATTGTTGCTACTAGATGAAGAACCTTTCTTGCCTTTGTTACTAGATTGCTTAGTTTTAACTTGAGGCATGAAAGTAGACAAAAGTAGTTGTTTGGCTAGATAAGATGAAGTCTTCTTTCGGAGATCATCATTGATAGCTTTGAGAAACTCATGCTCTTGCTCCAAGTTGAGCTTCGCGAAGCGTAGCTCCTCATGAGTTCTCACAAGCTCTCTATGATCTTCGAGAGTAGATTCATGAGATAACTTAAGAGTGTTTAGTTCTTTAGTTAGTTGTTCTATTTTCATCTTATCATCATCAAATGACTCATCTTGACTAGCATGAGAATTATCAAGTTCATTTTGATCAATATTACTAGTTTTATCACAAAGCAAGTCATCATCACAAAGTAAGTCATCTTCATCGCTGTCAAAATCAAGATACTCGGGGTGTGATACCTTGGGGCCTTTAGCCATGAAGCAACTTCCACTCCCTTCGTTTGGTGAATCAAATAGATTGTAGGAGTTGGTAGTCACTAGAGCAATTCCGGCAACACCATCATCTTGACTATAGTTGGAGTCGGAGTGATAGCTTCTCTCGGAGTTGTTGTCGGAGTCGGAGCCGGAAACCCATTCACCAACATGAGATTGATGTTTTCTTCTTGTGTAGCTCTTGGTGTACTTGTCCTTCTTCTCTGAATCTCTACTTCTCCTTGAGTGTCTTCGTTCATAACGATCATCTCTACTCCTTCTCTCTCTTTGTGGTGATTCATTCCTTGAGCTTCGTCTTCGAGGTGACTCTTCTCTTCTTTTGTAGGGAGACATGCACTCACTTGAGTAGTGTCCGGGCTTCCCACAATTGTAGTAATTGCGGTCATGACTTGACGAACACTTCTCTTCATATCTTGAGTTGGAGTTTCTTTATTTGCCTCTATTCTTGTAGAACTTGTTGAATTTCTTGACCATGAGGCTTATCTCTTCATTGGTGACAAGGTTGTTGCTTGAAGTTGCGGGAGCATCACTTGTGGCTTTGTAAGCACTGCTAGATTGTGATGAAGTTCTTCCTTATCTTTGAGTGTCATCTCATGAGCAACAATCGTTCCAATGACTTCCGTAGGCTTGATATCTTTGTAGTTTGGCATCATTTGGATCAATGTGCACACGGTGTCGTATCTCTCATCCAAAGCTCTAAGTATCTTCTTGATGATGAATTTGTCGGTCATTTCTTCGCTTCCTAAGCCAGCAATCTCATTTGTGATGAGAGCTAGCCTAGAGTACATCTCTGCGACTCCTTCACCATCCTTCATCTTGAACTTGTCAAGCTGACATTGAAGAACATCTAACTTGGATTCTCTCATGGACTCGGTTCCTTCGTGCATATCAACCAAAGTATCCCAATCTCTTTTGCATTCTCAAGACGACTGATTTTGTTGAATTCTTCGGGGCATAAGAAGTTGAACAGAATGTTGCATGCTTGAGCTTTGAGTTGCAACATCTTCAACTCATCCGCGGTCGCTTCACGATCTGGTTCCCATCCATCCGCAAAGATATCACCTTGCAAGCCAACACGAACAACAACCCAAACGACAGGGTTATGACCTAGAATGTGCATTTTCATTTTGTGCTTCCAACTAGAAAAATTAGTGCCATCAAAGTACGGACCTCTACGGTGATAACTTCCCTCACTAGAGGCCATACTCTCCTAGGTTGTGAGACCTAAGCAATGGAGACCAATGCTCTGATACCACTTGTAGGACTGAAGGTATGTCTAGAGGGCAGGGGTGATTAGACTACTTGACCAATTAAAAGTTTTGCCTATACAAAGTTTTAGGGTTGACAGTTTTTAGCATTTCATGGCAAGACAAGTACACCCTACACATGCAAGTCTCAGAGTATATAGCAGCGGAAAGTAACAACAAGCATGTATAGAAGGGATAGGGTAGGAAGATCAAACGCAGTTGTAGACACAATGATTTTTCCTGTGGTTCCGATAGGTGGTGCTATCGTACATCCACGTTTATGGAGTCTTCAACCCACGAAGGTAACGGTCGTGAGAGTCCACGGAGGGCTCCACCCAAAAGGGTCCACGAAGTAGCAACCTTGACTATTTCATAACGGCTTCTGTCCACAAAGGACTAGCCTCACTATGGGTAGATCTTCATGAAGTAGGCGATCTCCTTGCCCTTACAAACTTCTTGGTTCACTCCACAACACGAAGTAGGAGGCTCCCAAGTGACACCTAACCAATCTAGGAGGCACCACCCTCCAAAAGGTAATAGGCTCGGTAATGACGATGAACTCCTTGCTCTTGTGCTTCAAGGTGATAGACTCCTCAGCACCCAATCACTCTCTCATAGATTTGGCATGGTGGAAGAGATGGGATTGGTGGAAAGCTACTTGGGGAGGCTAGAGATCAAGATCCATATGATTGGAGTGGAAGATCTTGACCTCAACACAAGGGTAGGTGGTTTTCTCTCAGAAAATCTCATAGGATAGGTATGGAATAGTTTTGAGTGCTTCTCTCTCGAGTAGGTGGTGGTGAAGGGGTATATATAGGCATCCCCAAAAATCCAACCGTTACACACAAAATGACCAACTTGGTGATACCGATGTGTTAATCTCGGTGGTACCGAAGTGACCAAAAAGTGGCAACTTTTGAATCTCGGTGAGACCAATATAGGAAACTCGGTTGCACCAATAAGGTGACCAACGGTCAGATTTCCAATCTCGGTGAGGCCAATCCAACATTCTCGGTGGGACCGAAAATGTGAATTTACGTAACAGAAAGTTGGCAACCTAAACTCGGTGGCACCGGTATGGAATCGGTTGCACCGAAGTGGCTAGGGTTTGCCAGAGTCTGTCTAGGTTTTGGAATCGGTGGCACCGGTATGGGAAAGTTGGTTGCACCGATTTTGAGTGTTAGGTATAGAACTTACTTTGGTGGGAGAGTTTGTGGATGTTTTTGGCGACTATCGCTTGTGCACGTTTGAGCATATTGTTCACCAACAAAACCTTACCCCCTTTTAATAATATTGGATTTCTATGGACTCAAAGTGATTTCTCACAAATATAAAATGTAGAGTCCTCTTGCTTGAAGCTTGGCCAACCTATTTCCTTGCATCTTGGGGGATGTTCACAATCTCCTTTTGCCAATCCTATCATTGAACATTTCCTGAAATATACTTGGTGGAAACATTAGTTCAGTGACTTATATGTTGTTATTAATTACCAAAACCACCAAGGGAGCAAATGTGCTTTCACCTTATTTCTAGGGTTCATTGAATTTCCATTGTCAACTTTCTCCCCTTGGGCTCAAACTTGGTGAAACCTTTCATTTCTACCTAACCCTTGACCCTGGTAAGTATCTCAGTGAATTGGTAGAATCTTCTTGCCCAAAACACCATCAAGCACCTTCTGGTGAAATGGTAAAACCAACATTTTCACCTCTTTCCCTTTTACCCTTGACCCTAGCTTCTTACCACAACCCCTCTGGGTTACTGACTACCTCGAGTAATTCTTCTTGGCCAAGACTCCATGGGTAAGGGGGGTGGGTAAAAATCTCATTTTACCCCTCTGGACAGTAGTTTTTCTCCCTTTCTCCCAGCCTTCCTTCTCTCCTAAGGCATCCCACAGCATCCAAGGCCTATTCTACATTGTTTAGCCCCCCTGGATCCACTGAGCACAGGCGGCCGCGCAGGAAATTCCATGGGCATGCCTTGACATGCAGAGCTCGCGCTCTGGAGCACGCTACAGTGCGCACCCACACTATAGCCGTTGGCCAACGGGCGTCCCCGACACCCTCGGGGCGCCCCACCTTGCCCCCCCTGTCCCCCTTGGCGTCCGCAACACGCTACACGGCCGTCCCCCTTCTATCTCTCTCCTTCCTCCGACCCCTCTCACGCGTGCCCGATGCCGCCCGAGTCGGCCAATGCACGAGCTCACACGCGTGGGTGCCAGACCCCTCCCCCGCTCTCTCTCCCTTTCCCTGGGCCTAGACCGCACCCATGAACTCCCTGGACATGAGCCGGAGCCCCCCATGACCTATGGCGCCAGCCTCGCCCTCGCCGGCGCAGCGCAATGCGGTGGACCGGTTCCCCCCTATAAAAAGGGCCTCCCCCGTGCTCTCCCCTCCTATCTAGCCCCCTCTCCTCCTCCATTGACCACCCATCCGAGCCCCATCTCCTCCCCTTCCCTCTGTGCTCGGGATCGAGCCGAACGCCACTGCTTCAGGCCTCGAGCTTCCGCGAGGTATCCGACCCCCCTCCGCACTCGTCCTTCCCCAATCTGGAGCCCCTGTCTCCCCCTGATCATTTTCCGCTCATCTCTGCCTCCGTCTGATGTGCAGGACGACCAGACCATCCTCTTCCCAAGGAGTTGCCGCTGGATTTCCTCGTCGCCGGCAAATAGGAGCCTCTCGGCATCCCCTCCTCCACTACTCGACCGGCGGCGAACCCCTGAGCACGGCGGTGCTCTCCGCTTGCCTCCTTGTGCCCTGTAGCCGCCGGTGAGCTCCCTCTTCCCTCCCTGGCCCGAGGAAGGTGATGACAAGCGGGCCTCTCTTGTCATCCTCCCAGGGTTCCCCGCCTCCCTCTCTCTCGCTGACCAGCCTGGCCCGCTAGTCAGGTTTGAACCGGTGCGCGCGTGCGCCAGGCTCGCGTGGGTCGGCTTCGCCGGCTGGGCCGATCTGGCCAGCCGCTTTTGGCCCTTTTCCCCGAGCCATTTTCTTTTTCCTTTTTCCTAGAAACCCCAAAAATCCCACAGACTTATATATTTATCCAATGCCAATAATTCTTCCACCTAAATTCTTAGAATAATCTATAGAATTTATTAGTGCCATTTATAAAAATGTTTGAAACTATTTTTAGTACTGTTTTATTTTAAAACCCATATATAGGCACCTTTTTGCCTCTGTTATTTTATTTCAAAAATCTTTTTCACAACAAAACCCTAGGAGAATATTTTTAGTATGACATTTAGTATTTATCAGAGTACGTTAACATTTTTGGTAGTAGATTGAGTGCTCTGTTTTGTGTGATTGCTTATTTTTATCGTTATTTTATTGCAACGATAGATTGCACTATTGACGAAGAAGTTGGACCCGAAGACTTCGAGACCCCGGAGACTTTGTTGAGCCAGGCAAGTAGCCCTTTGTTCATGATGAGAAACCATCTTTATTGCATGCCATATAGCACTTTACTTTCATCATATTTGATCATGTGATGTGTTGTTCCCCTTTTGGTGGGATACCTCCATTACCTTTACCGTTGAGACTTGCATCGTTCATGACCCTACCACCTTATGAGGGTTGTGCGGGTGGGAGTAGATAGGTTGCTAATAGATGCTACGCAATGGATGGGACTTATGCATAGTGATGGCAAGAAAACAAAGAGATGATTTCAAAGACTTTTCGAAAACCCCGTCGGGTGCCACTACTGCCCGCGGGAGATGATGGTGAGATGGGTGACCACTTGAGAAAGAAGTGGTGTGCCGGGACAAGAGAGTGATGTGGTTTTCAAAAACGGATTGGTGTCAGTTGCGACCGTTACTCCAACCTTACATGCGCAACCACGATACCCCTTATGGGACGGGGCTTTATTGATTACCTTGGTGGGTACTGGCAAGGAGCCTGCATTACTAGTGGTGGGAGTGGCATGGACACTCTTAATATGGGGTCGTACCGGTATGTATGATCATGCGCTGTCTTCACAGGCACCGGGCAGACCGTTGGCCCCCTCATGGATGGTACGATTAGAGCGAGGCTCGTGTAATGTACATCATGAGGGCTGGGTACCAATCGAGTGGACTCTTTGTTTAGTATCACTGGGGGAAAGGCATTGTTCGGGTGCTTACCTCGGGTATGTTATATACCGCGAGTCGTGGATGAGACGGAAGTTCCCCAAGTCTTGTGGGTAAAGTGTGCAAACCTCTACAGAGTGTAAAACTATTCGAATAGCCGTGTCCATGGTCAAGGACAGTTGGATGACCGCTCTTGTGCTAAGTCCAAATGTTTTTACAACGGGTGTGTGGGTGTGTTGGATACACAGATGGTACTTGAACTAAGTCCAATGACTTAGCATGGGAAGTGACCTAAGTCCGATGACTTAGCATGATGAATGGACACAAGGTGTTCAACCTCTACTTATGTTGATATCTGTAACTTGTTCATATGGATATCTGTTAATTGTTGATGCATGGTCACTAGTTACTTGATCATGACATTTGCATTCAAATTAGCTTTCCGCAAAATCACCTACTTAGTGCTATATCATGCATCATTGCTACCTTGTTCCACAACTTGGGTTGCTTGCGAGTACATTCAAAGTACTCATTGGCTTGCCACTAGTTATTTAATTGGCCAGGCATGGAAGAGCATGAGTATGTTGAAGAGTTCGTTGGAGATGAACATGCGAACTAGGATGCTTCCCAGTCAGAATGCATGTGGGTTAAGGCATATGGCATGGGTTCACGCTTTTGACCAAGATTTTCACTGCTTGTTCTATTTTAAGTGTTTGGCCATGTGGCCCTATCTATGTAAGACTAAGACCTTCGTGGTCATTATTTGTGTAAGACTTTAAGTGTGGATGTAAGACTCTTGTTATTCAGCTTCTGTGTGTTTAGTGAGCATTGATCTCTGGGATCAATGTACACGTGCATTCGGTGATCTCGACTTATGTGTCGGGGTCCCCACATCAATCGTGCACATAGCCGATCTCATGAACGACGACATATCACATCCTTCGCCGCCACATATCACATATGCTACTGATCTGAATCCAAAACCTATAACCTGGCTCTGATACCACTATTGGGCTCTACCGTAGGTGCATCGCATGCAAATTAAAATTTTCCTACGCGCAGAACATCCAAGAACATGCTACAGAGATGGATCACAGATTGTTACCACTAGACGCGAAGTGCCGTGCAGCGGAAGTAGAGTTGGGGCAGCGCGTTCATGTGGTCCGTCTCCTCCTCGTCCGATCTCCCTCGAACATCCGTTCCGATCTCCCTCGAACAGTCGGTTGCCGGATCCCATGTATAGGTTCGCCGGAGCGGCGCAAGTGCACCGCCTCTAACGGTATCTGCGCGTGTAGGAGGAACACCCGTACGGCGGACTGCTAGGTCCGATCACACGGTCGGTGGCGGGGAGTGGAGGTGGCTAGTTGCAACTCATGCAAATCCCTAATGACGGCACCGAAGCGATCAACCGGATGGGTGTGCCGCACCTCCACTATATATAGCCATCCGGCGCGGGCTCAACTCTTGGGCCTCGCACGGATCCTAAAGCCCACGTGTTCCTTCCCTTAAGCGCGTGGCCTTTTAGGTTCTCGTCCACTTGGTTGTGAGTCAGATGAAATCCGACTCGACCGGTCGGTAGCGGCCTCTAGCTAGACATGCCGACTCCAAGTGTCCGATGAAGCTGGTTAGGCGAACCTGTACTTCACACTTCTGTTCCCTTTAAGACACGATATATGTTGTCGTGCACAAGGCGACATGGTTATCCTTGTTGCAGCATGACTTCTTTCTCGTTCCGGTGAATCCGACCAACATTCGGATTATCTCATAATCCTCATCGCATGGCCATGCTTATCCAGGTCAGATCACCCGAGGGGCCCAGAGTATATCTCTCCTTGTAGGAGGGGCAAATCCCATCTTGCTCGACCATGTCTCGCAGCATGGGTCCGGACAAGCCCGAAACCTACCTTTGTAACTACCCAGTCACGGAGTAGTGTTTGGTCGGCCCAAAGCAAGTCGGTCACCATCCCAAGTACATGCGCCAGCTCAGGTCTTAGGACATAGAACGTATGTTGTACTAGAGACTCACAGATGACCTATCGCTGCGTCTCATAGTTGGGTCTATCCAACTCAGACCTTATCTCGACTCGGATCCGACCATGTCGAATCCGACCAGACCTTTCTGAGTCCATATTATCCGGCTAGCATCCAATGCTACATGGTCAGTGAGACTGGACCATCCACCGTGTCATATGCTAGTCTGATTAGTTGTGCGTCCACTCAACCCTTTGGACTAGGGACCATTTAGGACAATTATTATACAATGCATAGTCTCACAAACAAGTCATGTACTTGTTAATACACATCAATGATAATGTCCAAGGACTATCTTTATTCATAAACACATAGGAAATATCATCATACATGATTGCCTCTAGGGCATATCTCCAACAGACAATGCTCTAATAATGAAGGTCATCACACTTTTATTTACTTATAACTCAAGAATTACAACTCGATATCTAGAAAAAAATATGACTCTATATGAATGCCTCTGGCGGAGTACCAGTATGTGCAATGATCTAGCATAGAAAATGACATAAAAAAACGGGCAAGCCATGAAAACACCATGCTAGCTATCTTACGATCATGCAAAGCAATATGAAAATGATGGTGCGTGTCATAATAAACGGAACGGTGGAAGTTGCATGGCAATATATCTCAGAATGACTATGGAAATGCCATAATAGGTAGGTATGGTGGCTGTTTTGAGGAAAGGTATATGGTGGCTGTTTTGAGGAAGGTGGGTTTATCCCACCGGCGAAAGTTGCACGGTACTAGAGAGGCTAGCAAAGGTGGAAGGGTGAGAGTGCGTATAGTCAATGGAATCACATTATTCATAAAGAACTCACATACTTATTGCAAAATTCTATTAGTCATCGAAGCAAAGCATTAGATACATGCCCCTAGGGGAGAGGTTGGTAGGATTAAACCATCGCATCCTCCCAACCCTCACACAAAAGTCGACAATCTATAAACAAATCATGCTCCGACTTCCTTACATAATGGTTCACCATACGTACATGCTACGGGAAACAAAACCTTTACACATGTATTTTTACCAATTCACAATTACTTACTAACACGACTCTTAACATTACCATCTTTATATCTCAAAACTTTATGCAAGGAATCAAACTTCTCATAATACTTAATGCACTTAATATGGAAGTTTTTATTATATCCCTCTTGGATGCCTATCATATTAGGACTAAATTAATAACCTAAACCAATTACTGTGATATTTAATGACTCTCAAAATAATATAAGTGAAGAATGAGAGTTCAATTATTTCTATAAAACCAAATACCACCGCGCTCTACATAGATATAAGTGAAGCACTAGAGCAAAATTGCCCATCTCAAAAGATATAAGTGAAGCACATCGAGTATTCTGATAAATTCACGATTAATGCATGTCTCTCTCAAAAGATGTGTGCAGCAAGGATGATTGTGGCAAACTAAAATGAAAAGACTCATGACGCTCCAAGCAAAACACATATCATGTGGTGAATAAAAATATAGCCTCAAGTAAATTTACCGATGGATTGAAGACAAAAGAGGGGATGCCTTCCGAGGCATCCCCAAGCTTAGGCTCTTTGGCATCTTTGAATATGACTTGAGGTGCCCTGGGAATCCCCAAGCTTAGAATCTTGCAACTCCTTATTCCATAGTCCATCAAATCTTTACCCAAAACTTGAAAACTTCACAACACAAAACTTAACAGAAAACTCGTGAGATCCGTTAGTATAAGAAAATAAATCACCACTTTAGGTACTATTCTGAACTAATTCTTTATTTATATTGGTGTAATACATACTGTATTCTAAATTCTCCAAGGTTCATACTCCCCAATACAACCCATAGATACATCAAAATAGGCAAACAACTCAAAGAAAATAGAATCTATCAAAAACAGAACAGTCTGTAGAAATCTGAAAACTTCGTATATTTATGTAACTCAAAATATTCTGAAAAATTAGGAAAACCTGGGAAATTTGTGTATCAATATTGTGTAAAAATTTCGGACTCATTCGACGCTCTGAAAATTTATAAAATTCCTGGATTGTGTGCAAAAGTTTCTGTTTTTCAGCAAGATCAAATCAACAACCACCATAGACCATCCCAAAGGTCTTACTTGGCTCAAACACTAATTGAAACACCAAAACACAATTACTACAGAATTAATAACATGGTAAACACTCAAAACCAGAAGCAAAAATAGAACATAAAAATAAAATTGGGTTGCCTCCCAACAAGCACTATTGTTTAACGCCCCTAGCTAGGCAAAACGCAATAGATCTAGGTATTGTCATAATAGTAAGGGAGATCATCCATGCTCATCTCATACTCCCTTCTTTCAGCGACAAGTTTCCTTTGTGGTAAGCAAAAATAATCAAAAGGGCTGAATTTAATAGGATAAGGATCCTTAAGATCAAGTGCGGGAGGAATAGGTTCCTCCTTCGCCCCCCTATAGTGTATAATCAATTTATCATTATAAGCTTTCCTTTGGGTGAAGGTCATAAGCCTCTTTCTTAGTACGAACTCTAATCCGTTGTTTAGTATAGCAAAATTATCATTTAGTTCGGAAATCTTATCAACCAAAACCTCGGTAGGGACCCTTTTTCTCAAATTTTCATTATAAGCAACATAATCCGGAGATTGCAATCTCATTATCTATTCTTGATTAAAAAGGATCTCCTCTATGGGGGGACATCCACCCTTAATTTTATAATGAGCAAAAATTTCGCTAGCCTCTTTCGTGATAAATCTAAACTCATGGGCTAGGAATATAGTGGTGGCACGCTTAACGGAAGAATGCTGAATATTAAGAACTCTAGAAAAATCATTTGTATGCAAGGGTGCATATGGACGAATTGCCTCTCAAGTTCAATTATTAACAGAGTTATAGCATCTGCAAGGCTATTAGTTTTACTGAGAATGGACCCTCCTATGGTAAGAAGTGTTCCCGCACAAGTAAATAAATCTTGAATAACACCTTTTCCAGTGATATTACCACTACCTATGCGGATTTTTTTGTATGTGTGATATTAGGTTCTTCATGAGGGCTGTTATTAGCAAAGTCATCAAAGTTCCCCTCGAGATTATTACTATCCTAATTAGTGAAAGTCTCCTTAGATTCTAACATGATGACAAGGAATCGATCTAGCACGCAAGAAAACAAAAGGCAAAAGAAAAGGCGAACGGAAGAAGGGCGAATAAAAAGGCAAATCTTGTTGGTATTTTCTGAAAATCGTTTTAGAAGTGGGGGAGAGGATAACGAGAGGCAAATGGCAAATAATGTAAATGCAAGAGATGAGTTTGTGAGTACTTGGTAGGCTTGATGTGGATCTCCATGACAACGGCTTCAGAGATCGGCAAGTTGACGGAAGAGATCTTGTCTTGACTTGCTATGTACCCTCCCCGGCAATGGCGCCAGAAATCCTTCTTGCTACCTCTTGAGCATGCGTTGGTTTTCCCTTGAAGAGGAAAGGGTGATGCAGCAAGTTAGATAAGTATTTCCCTCGGCTGACGAGAACCAAGGTATCAATCCAGTAGGAGGAACAAGCAAGTCACCAATGGATGCACCTACACAAACAATCAAACTCTTGCGCCCAACGCTATAAAGGGGCTGCCAATCCCTTCACGATTATTTGCAAGGATTAGATCTGATAGAGATAGATGTAAAAGATTGCGGAAAGTAAAAAGTAAATAATTGCACCAAGGTATTTTGGTATTATTGGTGATCTGAAAATATATTATGGAAAGTAGACCTGGGGGCCATAGGTTTCACTAGAGGCTTCTCTCTTGAAGGAAAGTACCACAATGGGTGAACAAATTACTGTCAAGCAATTAATAGAAAAGTGAATAATTATGAAGATATCCAAGGCAATGATTATGCATATAGGCATCACGTCCGTGTCAAGTAGACGGAAACGATTATGCATCTACTACTATTACTCCACACATCGACCGACTCCTACCTGCATCTAGAGTATTAAGTTCATGAAGAACAGAGTAACGCATTAGGTAAGATGACATGATGTAGAGGGATAAACTCAAGCAATATGATGAAAACCCCATCTTGTTACCCTTGATGGCAACAATACAATAAGTGCCTCGCTACCCCTACTTTGTCACCGGGTGAGGACACCGCAAGATTGAACCCAAAACCAAGCACTTCTCCCATTGCAAGAATTACCAATCTAGTTGGCCAAACCAAACCAATAACTCGAAGAGACTGGCAAAGATATGAAATCATGCATATAAGAATTCAGAAAAGACTCAAATAATAGTCATGGATAATCTGAACATAAACACACAATTCATCGGATCTCGACAAACCCACCGCAAAAGAGTATTGCATCGGATATATCTCCATGAAGATTATGAAGAACATGGTATTGAAGCACAAAGAGAGAGAAGATGCCATCTAGCTACTATCCATGGACCCGTAGGTCTGTGGTGGACTACTCACGCATCACCGGATGGGCAATGGAGTTGATGTAGATGCCCTCCATGATCAGATCCCCCTCGGTAGATTACCGGAAAAGGCTCCAAGATTGGATCTCTCGGGAACGGAGGCTTCTGGCGGTGGAAAAGTATTTGCGTATTGGGGAATACTTGGGTATTTATAGGACGAAGATTAGGGATAGGACTCGTGCCAGTAGGTGGCAAGCTTTCCAGGCGCGGCCAGGGGGGTGGCCGCTCCCCCTGGCTTGTGACCTCCTGGCAACTTCCTTGCCGTGCACTCCAAGCCTGGTAGATCTATTTTGTTCTAGAAAAAATCATCACAAAGATTTTATTCCGTTTGGACTCCATTTAATATTCCATATCTGCAATACTCAAAAACAAGGAAAAACAAAAACTGGCACTAGGCTCTAGATTAATAGGTTAGTCCCAAAATAATATAAAATAGCATATTGATGCATATAAAACATACATAAGAGATAATATAATAGCATGGCACAATCAAAAATTATAGATACGTTGGAGACGTATCAATCATCCACGGGGTAGCGAGCCAGCAGTGCATCATCGGCCGGGACCCCCGTGGAACCCACACTGCTTTTCGACATAAATGATGGAATGGTACCATCCAATTCCGGATCTGGTTGCTCCTACTGCTGAGACACGCCTTGCTGGCTAAGTTTGTTGATTTGCTCCTGCTGCATGTTATATTTGCGTTCCAAGTCCTGAATCCGATCTACTTCATGCTTCTTATTTATGTCATGGCTTCTGTATCTGTCGTTCCAATCCGCAAACCCCAAAAGCCACGGAACCATGCCTTTGCCTCGTGTTCGTCCCGGGTGTTCAGGATTCTCGAGGGTGCGTGAAAGCTTGTCGTTCTCTCTCTCAAACTGGTACACACCCATTCGAGCTTCTTCTATTTCTTTAAGTAACTCGTCTGTGGCTTCTTGAAGACTTGCCTGTTCAAGAACCTCCCCTGTCTCTTGGTCCGACTTTCCTCCATGTGCATAAAACCAGGTCCTACACCTCTCGGGCCAAGTCTTTGTTTGTGGAGCGACCCCTGCAGCCTTCATGTTTCTCTCGGATTCATCCCACTTAGGCAACCCAGACTTGTAGCCACCTGGCCCTAGACGATGGTGCCATGTTTTTTTGTTGGCATTTATCTTGTTTATTCTCGACCGTTCCTTAGCTGCTTGTGATTCCTTGAAATTCACAAACCTGTCCCAGTCATCTTTTAACTTCACATGTTCTCCTTTGAATTTTGGAGTCTTCTTTTCGTCTTTCACGTAATTGTTCCATGATATTTTCTTCCAAGACTGGAATTGTGTGGCCATCTTCTTAAGAGCACACTTCTTGACTTTCTCCTGTTGGTCATCTATGAGACCCTCTGGTAGGGTGAAATGTTTCATGAGCACCTCCCAAAGCAGATTTTTTTGCTCTTTCGCTCACAAAAGAAACTTCAGGATCTTTTGGCTGATTCCATTCTTGAACGGTTATCGGGATTTGGTCCCCAACAATAACTCCGCATTGACGTACAATTTTTTCCACATTTTCTGTTTAGGAGCAATCGGTTCCCCTTCTGCTGTGATTTGATCGATGTTGTACTTTACACCTTGTTTCAAATTTTTTGCCAGGCCACGTTTAACCCTTTTAGAACATTTGCTTGATCCAGAGGGCTAAAACAAGAAAGATTCGTTAATATATACAAATCAATCAATACATCTAATGATCACCAGAGGGCAAATTAATACCTTGTCGGACTGTGTTAAATGGAGAAAAATTTCTTGGCCAACATTGTCAGTCGGTTCCCCTTCGTCTCTTGGCTGTTCTTCCTCAATTCCCTCAGCGTATGGGTTAAGGTATTGTGAGCCATCATCTACTTCATTCTTTTCGTTTACAGAGCGTATCAAGTCGTACATGGCATTCTCTTGATCACGGTCTTTATCTCTACTGTCCATAGCTTAACCAATCCAGAACAAATATGAAACAATTAGAATGCATTCAATAAGCAGAACCGGAGATATGCAAATCAATACAAGGCAATGTAACAATATGATCATAGAATATCACTAATACATCATCGAATAGTATCACTGATACATCTCGAATATTATTATATAATATCACTAATACATCATCAAATATTATCACTAATACATCTCGAATATTATTATATAATATAACTAATACAGATCCAGCTCACGTCTCGTGGCGTAGGCGGTGGACACCCAAAGAGAAGGAACCATGACACGATCATGGCTCGGGTGTGATCCCTGAAGAACCTGCCAAATATTGGAGAACCTGGCGTCTAACACAATCATGTAGCATCCTACATGCTCGTCCTCCTCCCTGACATGACGACGTACCACCTCCGTGGGGGCCGGCTCCCTCCGCACCAATAGTGGTCCATGCGACCGCCACCAAAGAACCTCCGGGTCGACGACGGGAGCCTGATTCCTCACCAAGCCGCGCGTTGATACGTTTCCAATGTATCTATAATTCACGAAGTATTCATGCCATGTTTACAATAATTCTATATGATTTTGGTATGATTTTATTATAACTAACCCGGACTGATGCTGTTTTCAGCAGAACTACCATGGTGTCGTTTTTTGTGCAGAAATAAAAGTTCTTGGAATGGGCTGAAAATTTACGGTGAATATCTTTGGAAAATATAAAAAATACTGGAGCAAAAAGATACCGGAGAGGAGTCCCGAGGCAGCCACAAGCCTGGGGGCGCCCCCTAGGGCGCGCCCCTGGCTTGTGGGTCCCTCGGGAGTCCCCCTGACTTGATTCGAATGCCAAGTACTCCTATAAATCCCGTAACCCCCAGAAAGAACCCTAGATGGGGAGTTCCGCCACCGCAAGTATCTGTAGCCATGAAAAACCAATCAGGAGCCCGTTCCGGCACCCTGCCGGAGGGGGAAACCATCACCGGAGGCCATCTTCATCATCCCGGCGATCTCCATGATGAGGAGGGAGTACTTCACCCTCGGGGCTGAGGGTATGTACCAGTAGCTATGTGTTTGATCTCTCTCTCTCATGTTCTTGAGATGACACGATCTTGATGTACCGCGAGCTTTATTAATATGGATGAATCATATGGAGTTTTCCCCTCTCTATCTTCTTGTGATGAATTAAGTTTTCCCTTTGAAGTTTTCTTATCGGATTGAGTCTTTAAAGGATTTGAGAAGACTCGATGTATGTCTTGCGATGGGATATCCGTGGTGACAATGGGATGTTATATTGATCCACCTGATGTATGTTTTGGTGATCAACTTGCCGGTTCCATGACCTTGGGAATCGATGCATAGGGGTTCACACACGTTTTCGTCTTGACTCTCTGGTAGAAACTTTGGGGCACTCTTTTAAGTTCTTTGTGTTGGATTGAACATGATGAATCTAAAATTGTGTGATGCATATCGTATAATCAAGCCCATGGGTACTCGTGGTGACATTGAGTATCTAGGTGACATTAGGGTTTTGGTTGATGTGTATCTTAAGGTGTTATTTTAGTACGAACTCTAGGGCTGTTCGTGACACTTATAGGGATAGTTCATACGATTGATTAGAAAATATAACTTTGAGGTGGTTTCGTACCCTACAATATTTTTTTCGTTTGTTCTACGCTATTTGTGACTTTGGGGTGAACTCTTTGTCGCACGTGAGGGATTTACATATGATTCAACTATGTCAGTATTGTTGAGAGAACTTGCACTGGTGAAAGTATGAACCCTAGGCCTTGTTTCTAAGCATTGCAATACCGTTTGTGCTCACTTTTATCATTAGCTACCTTGATGTTTTTATATTTTCAGATTACAAAAACCTATATCTACCATCGATATTACACTTGTATCACCATCTCTTCGCCGAACTAGTGCACATATACAATTTACCATTGTATTAGGTGTGTTGGGGACACAAGAGACTCTTTCTTATTTGGTTGCAGGGTTGTTTGAGAGAGACCATCTTCATCCTATGCTTCCCACGGATTGATAAACCTTAGGTCATCGACTTGAGGGAAATTTGCTACTGTCCTACAAAATTCTGCGCCTGGAGGCCCGACACGAGTCTACAAGAATAAAGCTGTGTAGTAGACATCACGCGCCCCGGAAGTAGCACCTCCCAGTGCCAGCCCGGCGGAGCCCAGTCTCGGACATGCTCTCGCCTCTCAAGCAGGTGGTCACCGGCGCCGAGTCGACAACGAGGATGCGGGCCGGGCATCGTCAACGTCGAGAACAAATTCTACAACTATTTAAATTCCTACTATTTAATAAACTTTAATAAATATGATTGCATTTAACAACTATGACAATAATCACATATTTAACAACAATGACACATTTTCTACTTAAGCAATCATCGGGGACTCCTCGGGGTTCGCCGACTCGGGACTTGGGACTCCTCAAAAACTAAAACAACTAAAACTTTTTTACAACTAAAACAACTAAAACAAAAAATTTAAAACACAAACTAACATAACTAATAAAAAACTAAAACAACTAATAAAGAAACTAAAACAAACTAAAAAAACTAAAACGCGGGCAAGGGGGCAGTTAGCAGAGCCGGCGCATGCGACCGTGGTGGCCGCGGCAGAGGGGGCAGGAGCTCACCGACGACAACGGGCTCGGGGAGGAGACGCGGGCGGCGACGATTGACAGGGCTCGGGGAGGAGGTACGAGCGGCGACGACGGGGGTTGGGGAGGAGGCGCGGGCGGCGGGCGGTGTTGGGGGCGGCGACGACATTGACGAGGATGAGGAGGCGCGCAGGGAGCTCCGACAGCCTGGCGGCGTCGGGGGCGTCGGCGTCGGTGGGTAGAATGGGGAAGAAAACGGCTAAGTCCCCTTTATATAGAGGGACCTTTAGTCCCGGTTAGTGGCTCCAACCGGGACTAAAGACCCCCTTTAGTCCTGGTTAGAGGCACCCATTGGAACTAAAGACCCCTTTTTCGGCTCCCGCACGGGAAGGGACCTTTAGTCCCGGTTGGAACCACCAACCAGGACTAAATGTCTATTTTTTTTCTAAACAACAAAGTTCTATTTTTAGATTTGGAATAACTATTAGAGTATTTATAGTTTTTGTATCAACCTTTTTGATTTAGTTCAAAAATATAAACTCTCTGTTAGTGCGAGCAGTTTTCAAATTTAAATACTTTAAATTTGCATTCTTTTAAAATTTGTGTGAATCTCTAGTTAGTGAATAACTTTAGATTAAAAACATATTTTTGAGTGATTGTTTTTCCTATTATTTAATATTAGTATGTTTTATCGGTATATTCAATTTGGGATTTTTAGGATATTTTAAATAGGTGTTTTAATCAAAACCAGATTCTATTTAGCTCTTTTAGTTTTATACCTTCATCCGTTACAAAGGCATTTCATTTTTTTAAACTTATTTCAACTCCAGACTTTTTGTGCATTCAATATGCACCATTCTAAGCCACATCCTCAAATTTCAACCCTTTCTAACTTCATTTGATATTTTTCATCCATTTAATGATTTGTTTTGAGCTAAATGACCCTAAAATTAAAAAGCACAACAAATGAACTCAGAAAAGGCTAAAACTTTGCATGGTATCATCATGTCACCCATGTAGCAAGTGCCAAAAAGTTGAGAGGCTTATGGCAAGTGCCAAAAAGCTTTGCAAAAACTAGATGCACTTCGTGTACAAACTAGACATTCTACTTCGAAGTATGAGGTTTTCGGATGAAAACTCATCTGTTAAAAAGGCTTTCATTTTTTTAAATTATTTCAACTCTGGACTTTTTGTGAATTCAATATGCACCATTCTAAGCCACATCCTCAAATTTCAACCCTTTCTAACTTCATTTGCTATTTTTCATCCATTTAATGACTTGTTTTGAGCTAAATGACCCTGAAATTAAAAAGCACTACAAATGAACTCTGAAAAGGTTGAAACTTGTCATGGTATCATAATTTCACAAACGTAGCAAGTGCCAAAAAGTTGAGAGGCTTACGGCAAAAACTGGATGCACTTCGTGTACACACTAGACCATCTACTTCGAAGTATGAGGGTTTCGGACGAAAACTCATCTGTTACAAAGGCATTTCATTTTTAACTTATTTCAACTCCTGACTTTTTGTGCATTCAATATGCACCATTCTAAGCCACATCCTTAAATTTCAACCCTTTCTAACTTCATTTGCTATTTTTCATCCATTTGATGATTTGTTTTGAGGTAAATGACCCTGAAATTAAAAAGCACTACAAACGAACTCTAAAAAGGTTGAAAATTGTCATGGTATCATAATTTCACCCACATAGTAAGTGCTAAAAAGTTGAAAGGCTTACGGCATAAGCTGGATGCACTTCGTGTACAAACTGGACAATCTACTTCGAAGTATGATGGTTTCGGACGAAAACTCATTTGTTACACAAGCATTTCATTTTTTTAACTCATTTAAACTCTAGACTTTTTGTGCATTCAATATGCACCATTCTAATCCACATCCTCAAATTTCAACCATTCCTAACTTCATTTGCTATTTTCATCCATTTAATGATTTGTTTTGAGCTAGATGACCCTGAAATTAAAAAGCACTACAAAGGAACTCTGAAAAGGTTGAAACTTGGCATGCTATCATCATTCTGTTGGGGGACATTGCATGGGAAACAAAAAAATTCTTGTGCACACGCAAGATCTATCCATGGTGATGAGTATCTACGAGTGGGAGAGTTGATCTACATACCCTTGTAGATCGCTAAGCGGGATGCGTTAAGAAACGTGATTGATGTAGTCGAACGTCTTCGCGGTCCATATTGCTAGCCGTCCCGCAATCCAATCATGATCCGTCTCGTGATCCAATCACGATCCGTCCTGCGATCCAGTCGTGGTCTTTCTGATCTAGCGTCGAACGGTCGACACCTCCGCGTTCAGCACACATACGGCTCAATGACGATCTCCACCTTCTTGATCCAACAAGAGGGAGCGGAGTGGTAGATGAGTTCTCTGGCAGCACAAAGGCGTAGTGGTGGTGGTGGTGAACTAATCCGGCAGGACTTTGCCTAAGCACTGCAAAACTAATCTAGAGGAGAAACTGATCTAGGGAAGAAGAGGGCAGCACGTGGCAATTAGGGTTAGGGATGCCCTCAAAATCCTCTAGTATATATAGGAGTGAGGGAGGAGGAGGCAGCCCAAGGGTTTCCCCTTGGTTCGGCCAAAGTGGAGAGGAGGTGGAGGAGTGCACCTCCAATCCTACTTGGAATCCTTCCCTACTTTGTTTTTTTCCTTTCCTCCTACTCTAGCCGCATGGGCCTCTTGGGGCTGGTTTTCCCAACCCACTAAGGGCTGGTGTACCACCCCTCAGGCCCATGTGGCCTCCCGGCGTAGGTGGCCCCTCCCGATGGTCCCCCGGAACCCTCCCGACACTCTCGATACACTACCGAAGAACCCAAAACTTTTTCGGTGACCAAAACAGGACTTCCTATATCTATATCTATATATATATATATATATATATATCAAACTTTCAAAATAAATGAAGGTGGTGTCAGGGCGGGTTATGTGTTTTTCCCTTTCAGGTGACAAGAGTGTGAGACTCGCCGCTGGTTGGAAAGTGGAGACTGACAGGAGCAAGCTCAAATCTATCTGGGGCCTAATGTTGGGGATATAATTCCGTGGTAAGACCCACCCAGGAGGGGCCGGGTCATACCTGGCGGCTCGTAACTTATGGGATGGAAGAGGAAGATTGGGCTGCACGGCGGCTTACCATATGGGCTAAGGCGGAGGCCCAGAGTCAGGAAGAAGATGCAAGACCCGAGCACGTAAGCCGCCCGGTGACAGCTGCCAGAGTCGGCAAGGCGGCTTGGAGACAGAGTCAGACACGTTGTAAGAGTCGATATGAGATCTGTGTAACCCGTGGTCTTGACCTCCTATATAAAGGTGAGACTTGAGGATGGCTTAGACAGGATCCAATCGATCGAGATCTAGGTCAAGCGAATACGCTCCCTTGTAATCGATACTCCAATCAATACACACAAAGCAGGACGTAGGCTTTTACCTCATCTCGAGGGGCCGAACCTGGGTAAATCCGTGTCTTTCGTCCCGTCCAACCTCTTTGAGTCCACCGCCTTAGCGATGGCCTTGAAATTAAGTCTTCGGACATCTGCCGTGACAAAACCACGACAGTTGGCACCCACCATGGGGATAGCGTGCGGTGGTGTTAAGTTCTCAAAGGGCTTTCTCTCAGGGATCGAAGGATACGCCGTCGGCTTGATGACCAAGAGTTGCCGTGGCAAACTCTACATCAACGACTCGGGATGGGCACCTGAAGCCGGCTTACTTGAGTACGGCTATCGGGTTCCCATTGGCAAGATGCATATGTTCATCAGCAAGCTGGATGGATCTACACTCGGGCCGGACGTCTGCACCAACATCATCGAGCTGGCCCAGCACGCGACACCCGCCCATGTTCAACCCGGGCAGAAGAGCGTCTTTGTTGGCTTTACATAGGATAGCAGAAATTCCTTGTTAGCAGAGACCTTGGCATTCTCAGATGAAGGATCTTCCAGCGAGGATGGGGAATAATCTATCAACTTCATGACGGCGGGTTAAGG
Source organism: Hordeum marinum (assembly GCA_022496015.1). Lineage (NCBI taxonomy): Eukaryota > Viridiplantae > Streptophyta > Magnoliopsida > Poales > Poaceae > Hordeum > Hordeum marinum. The sequence goes on along the minus strand of CM039674.1, from coordinate 113,935,870 downwards.
GGCTATGCCGATGGCGACAGTATTCCGGAGCCTTATGACCCGCTGAGCCGAGCCGCCGTGTTCATGGCAGGCCCGCGTCGGCTTCCAATAGTGCGACAGCTAGAGCAGCGATTGGAGCGGCCCCTCCTGACGCGGAGCCTCCTAAGGCGCCGACACGGGTTTTACTGGAGCTCATGGAGGAGCTAGCGGCTCTGATGGCCACGAAGGTGACAGCTGAGAATCAGGCGGAGCGTAACGTCGAGATTAACCGGATCAAAGGACAGATGGCTCAGGCCCAGGAGGATATCAATGCAATGCAAGCTCAGATGAATGCTGAGTCGGAACGTTTGAGGGTGGAGGCCCTCCGTTTTGATCTGGACCAGCGGGCGTCAGCGGCGGTTCAGCGTAGAAGGACACAAGTCGGGTTACCGACTCAACCTCGGAATCTTTTCAATTCTCCAGGAGCCGTGCCAAGTACGCCGCCACTTGTGACCCAGGCGGTAGAGGCGCCGCGGCAGTTAGACCCGCCGCAGAGGAACAAACCTTTGTCACGACACGTTGCGCCGCCGCCTGGCCATTACTCTAATCTGGTGGAAAATATGATAGCAGCGACTGCTAAGATTGATGCTCTCCCTTTGGCCGAAGGAACACCATTTGCCGAAGAGGCGAAGAACGCAATTCGCCTGTTGCAGACAGAGGTGGCTCAGCAAGAAAGGTACACGCACAATGGGAGCCGGGTGCACTCCATGTCGGTTCATAGTCGTAGCTATAGTCGGCGGATTGAGTTGCCCGCGGTCTCCAGCAATGAGCAGAGGCGAAACCCGCCCAATAACAACCTGCCTGAGATGGATATTCAGGGGTCTATGGATAGGGGCCGGGCTCAGGGAGGATCAACACCGGCGATGGATTACCCGGAGGTCCCTGAGCCAGCACCAACAACTCCCGTTGGCGTCTCAACCAGGGGATTTGGTGTACAGTGTCTCGCAGCGGATCTGAGGAGTGCGCGCTTGCCCAAGGACTTTAAGGGGCCGCGTAAGGTACCCAATTACACAGTGGATCTGCCCCTACAGGCTTGGATTGAAAGCTATGAGCTCGCTATGGAGATGCTGGAGGTCAACGAGGCAGTTTGCGCGAAATACTTCGTCGTGATGTTGGAAGGACCGATACGCACTTGGTTAAAGGGGTTGCCACCAAATACCATCACGTCATGGGCCGAGTTGAAAGCACGGTTCATCAAGAACTTCAAGGGAACTTGCAAGCAGCCGATGACGATTGTGGATCTGGATCTTTGTGCACACCAGGAAGGTGAGTCGGCCCATCATTGGGTGCAGCGGGTCTCAACGGTGATCCATTCATCTGAAAATATTTTGGCGTCCCAAGCGGTTCTGGTCTTGGAAAGGAACCGTCGTTTTGTGCCACTGAAATAGAAGATCGGGCGGTTGAAACGTTCTTGTCAGGATATGGGTGAGATCATGACGGCTCTCATCAAATATGCGGATTCAGATACCACCAAAGACCCGAACTCTAACGAGGAGAAATCAGGTCAGGGTAAGAAGGGCGGCAATGGTAAGAACCAGCAGGGAGGTGCTGGGAACGGCAGCCAAGGCAAGCGAAAGAACCCGGATGGCGGGTCAGAGTTTGTGGCCAACACCAATGCAGAGCCGGCCGGGAAAGGTCTCCCTAGAGGCAACAAGAACTTCAGGCCGCCGTTTGATAGGAATAGGGCGCCTATGCCCTACACCTTGGAGGAGGCGCTGAACAGACCCTACCCGACGCACAGCTGGCCGGACAGGGAGGCCACCCACACTTGGAAGGACTGCATGTTATGTGCCAGTTTCGGGAACAAAGCCTTTGTCAAAATCAAAACAATGGTAACGTCCTGTCAGGCGGGTTAGGACCGGGCGGCTCAAGTAACGGTTTGACGCTGGCGGGGCAGGTTCAGGTCATCAAGGCAAAACGATCAGAATCAAGCAAGTCAAGGAAGTCATCAGCAGTAGAGCAATGGTGGTCAGCAACAGAATAACCACTCAGGATATCAGAGCAACCCAAAACAGCTTAGTGGAGGATAATATCATGTCTTCACTATGACCCTAGATAAGCGGGATCAGAAGCTGCATAAGAGGGCGGTCAATGCAGCCACGCCGGCTCTCTCGCGATACTTAAATGGTCGGAGTACCCGATTACGTGGAGCCGGGAGGATCACCCGCCACGGGTCGACAATCCGGGTCATTTAGCTCTGGTAGTCCCTCCTTAGGTTGGAGGGTACAAGTTCACAAAAGTGCTCATGGACGGTGGTAGTAGTATCAATATCCTGTACTACGACACCTTCTAGCGGATGGAATTAACTGACAAGGCTCTTAAACCATCATTGACCGTTTTCCATGGGGTGGTGCCAAGCAAGTCGGCTTACCCAGTAGGAAAGATTGCTTTGGAAGTGGCGTTCGGAGATGAGTATAATTATAGGGTGGAGACCTTGTGGTTTGAGGTGGTACAGATTAAGAGCCCATATCATGCTCTGTTTGGCCGGCTGACTTTCGCAAAGTTTATGGCCAGGACCTGTTATGTTTATCTACAACTTAAGATGCCGGCTCTCAACGGAACAATCACGGTCCATGGTAATCGAAAAGTGGCCATCGAATGCGAGGAGGGAGATGCGGCTTATGCAGAGACGAGCTGCGCGGAAGCCGCGCTTAAGTTTTACAAGGATAATGTTGACCCAGCAGATATGACTCCGTTGAAGAAACCCAATACAGAGTCTGAGCCACCCCTGAAGTTTGTGGCTGATGACACGAAGCTGGTGGATTTTACTTCGGGCAACTCATCCAAGCAGTTCACTATTGGGGCCAACATGGATCCCGCATAGGAAAGCACGCTCATCGAATTCATCCGTGAGAATCAGGACATCTTTGCATGGAAGCCGTCTAACATGTCAAGTGTACCGAGAGAGTTCGCTGAGCACCACCTTAATGTGGATCCCAAGTTTAAGATGATTAAGCAATTCCTTCGTCATTTCAATGAGGAGCGGAGTAAAGCAATTGGAGAAGAGGTAGCCCGGCTCTTCGCAGCAGGGTTCATCGTGGAGGTATTTCACCCGGAGTGGTTAGCCAACCCTGTGCTGGTGCTCAAGAAGAACGACACATGGCGTATGTGTATAGACTACACAGATCTTAACAAGGCTTGTCTAGTTGACCCGTTTGCTCTCCCCCGTATCGACCAGATTATTGATGCAACGATGGGTTGTGAGAGCTTATGTTTCCTGGACGCTTATTCAGGCTATCATCAGATCAAGATGGCAGTTAAAGACCAAGAGAAGACCTCGTCCATAACACCTTTTGGAGCTTTCTGCTATGTGTCCATGTCGTTCGGACTCAAGAGTGCGCAGGCGACTTACCAACATTGTGTGCAAAATTGTCTTCACAATCAGATTGGAGGTAATGTTCATGCCTATGTTGACGATATTATGGTCAAGTCAAGGAAGAAAGAGATGTTATTAGACGACCTGAAGGAAACATTTGATAACTTAAGGGTTTATAAGATGATGCTTAACCCGGCTAAATGTGTTTTTGGAGTTCCTGCAGGCAAGCTTTTGGGTTTCTTGGTTTCAGAGAGAGGTATCAAAGCCAACCAGGACAAGATAAAGGCTATCACGTCACTAGCCAAGCCGACAAGTGTCAATGATGTGCAGCGCTTGGCAGGTCGTATTGCCGCTTTAAGCCGCTTCATTAGTCGCCTGGGGGAGAAAGCTATTCCTCTGTACCAGATGATGGGAAAGACGGATGATTTTGTGTGGAGTAACACTGCACATGAAGCTCTTGAAGCGCTTAAAAAGCAGTTGGTTAAGCCGCCTATCTTAGCCGCTCCGGCTAAGAAGGAGCCCTTACTCCTTTATGTGGCGGCTAATAATCGGGCGGTCAGTGCTGTGATTGTGGTGGAGCTTAAAGAGGAAGGGAAAGAGTATCTGGTTCAGAGGCCGGTTTATTATGTCAATGAGGTGCTTATCGAGTCAAAGCAAAAATACCCACATTGGCAGAAGTTAATATACGGGGTGTTCATAGCGAATCATAAGTTGAAACATTATTTCCTTGGACATCAGATCATGGTGGTTAGCACTGCTCCGTTGGGAGACATAATACATAATCGGGAAGCTACTGGTAGAATTGCTAAGTGGGCGCTGGAGTTTGGGCCTCTAAATTTGAAGTATGCACCTCGCACAACTGTGAAGTCTCAGGCATTGGTGGATTTCATAAACGACTGGATGAAGTGTCAGTCGCCAGAGGAAAAGCCGGACAACACATATTGGACGGTTCACTTTGACGGGTCCAGACAGTTGGAGGGCTCAGGGGCTGGAGTTGTTTTAACCTCTCCCAAAGGTGATAAGTTTTGTTATGTAATAAGGCTGATGTTTCCTTGCACGAACAATGCAGTTGAGTATGAAGGTTTGGTTCATGGGCTTCATGTGGCCAAGGAGATGAACCTAAGCCTGGTTAGGTGCCATGCCAACTTTGATCTTGTGGCACAACAAGTGTCAGGCACGTGGGATTCCAAGGACCCGCGAATGGTGGCTTATTGGCAAGAGGTAGATATTGTCGCTAGTCATTTCAAGGGTTATCAGGTAGACCATATTCATCATCGCAAGAACGAGGTGGCAGATGCATTTTCGAGTCTGGGCTCTCAGCGTAAGCCAGTACCACCTAATGTTTTCTTGGATGTACTTTATCATCCATCTATTAAGCTACCATCGGAAGAGGATCTAGCTATACCTGACCCGGAGGGGTAGCTAGTGGCAGCTTTACATGCCATTCCAGACTGGACGTTGCCATACCTGGCATACCTGACCCGGGGCGAGTTGCCTGTAGATGAGACTCTGGCGCGGCAGATCGTGAGGCATTCTAAATCCATGACCATCATTGGAGGGGAATTACACAAGTGCAGCGTCACCAGCGTCTTCCACCGTTGTGTCTCGCCGAAGGAAGGCAAGGAAATCTTATATGAGATACATGATGGTGATTGCGGGCATCACGCCGGGTCAAAATCTTTAGTAGCCAAGGCCTTCCGACATGGCTTCTTCTGGTTGACGGCTCATAAAGACGCAGAGGATTTGGTTGCTAAGTGTGACGGGTGCCAGAAGTTCAGAAGACATGCTCACGTGCGGGCTCAAGAATTATGGATGATATTGATCACTTGGCCATTTGCAGTCTGGGGGCTTGACATGGTTGGACCTTTCAAACTGTCTAAGGATAAAAGACCCACCTTTTGGTGGCAGTGGACAAGTTCACCAAGTGGGTGGAAGCTGAGCCGGTCAATAAGTGTGATGCAGCCACGACGGTTCAGTTTGTCAAAAAATTGATCTATCGGTTTGGATACCCTCATAGCATCATTACAGATAAGGGCACGAATTTGTCCAAGGGGGCTATGAAGGTGTTCTGCGAAAGCGAGCACATCCGGTTCGATGTTTCGGCTGTTGCTCATCCATAGTCCAATGGTCAGGCAGAACGGGCTAATCAGGAAGTCTTGAGAGGTATCAAGCCCCGACTCATGGTTCCTTTACAGAGAATGCTGGGTTGTTGGGTAGAAGAACTGCCATCCGTCCTTTGGAGCATCAATACTACGCCTAATAGGCCGATGGGTTATACCCCCTTCTTCATGGTTTACGGTGCAAAGGCCGTGTTACCAAGCGACATATGTCACGATTCACCACGTGTGGCGGCTTATGCGGAAGCTGACAATGAGGCGACGCGTCAGGATGCATTGGATGCTCTGGATGAAGCACGCGATCTTGCAGCAGCTCGGTCGGTGATTTATCAACAAGACCTACATCGCTACCATAGCTGCAGGGTCAAGACCCAAACGTTCCAAGAAGACGACTTGGTATTACGTTTGATTCAAGATCAGACAGATGCGCACAAGTTATCACCACCATGGGAAGGACCTTTCGTGGTTAGTAGGAATCTGAACAATGGATCTTATTATCTCATCGACGTGCGAGACGAATCACGTACCTCCGGGCAGGAAACTCACCGGCCGTGGAACATTGCTGATCTATGGCCTTACTATACTTGAGTCATCGACTCTTATCTTTGTACATACATATTTTATTGTATTTATACTCATATAATAAAGTTGGCATCCCTGCAAGACGGGGCCTTTGCCGTTTTTTCTCTTTGGCATTACAGATTTGTGCAAAGATGAACACCTCCATGTGGTCACTTGGGGGCTTCCAACCCGCCGGGTTTAGCTTGCTAACCCTTTTGGCCGGCTCTTCAGCCAAAATAGCACCATTGTGTGACGACTTACAAGATGGCAGGCTGCAGGAGGACGGCTTACAAAACGGCGGCCCCTGGGATGGTGGCGTGCAAGATGGCGAGAGGCTTAAGGTCACCCAAGAGGAGGAACCGCCACGTTGCGAGCCGTTCAAACATGGGTGCGCCGCCTTATGGACGAAAGTTTTTCAGGTCGCTCAAGAGGATGAGCCGCCACGTTGCAAGCCGTTCAAACATGGGTGCACCGTTTTATTGATGAAAGATTTAAGGTTACTCAAGAGGACGAGCCGCCATGATGTGAGCTGTTCAAACATGGGTGCCAAGTCGCTCAAGAGGACGAGCCGCCATGATGCGAGCAGTTCAAACATGGGTGCTAAGTCACTCAAGAGGACGAGCCGCCGTGATGCGAGCCGTTCAAACATGGGTGCCATGGGAGCCAAAGAGGATGAGCCACCAGGATGCGAGCCGTTCAAACATAGGTACCATGATCCAAGACGGGTCGTGGACCAGAGCAAGGCGCCAGAGTGGGTGAAGGCGCCCCCCACTCCTGGTAGGGTTGTACCTGCCTGTATGTAGCTGTCGCTCGTCCAGGGGTGTAGCGAGCTATCAACTCACCCCCTCCGAGGGCCTCATACATCGGCGAGGGAAGCTCTATCGTCTGCTACATACTCTTCACCAAGTGGCCCGTCGTACTCTTAACAAGTGATGTTACTTAAGGTTCAAACGACGGATTTATGTCACGTGAGAAGTAGCTTATGGGCCCCGTGGCACTCACTCCATTATAAATTCTGGTCTATTGCGTCCTTAACAGTTAATCTCGACTAGAGACCCCGAGTCGTGCAAGATTGGCGGTCACTCTCGTTAGAGACCCTGCATTGTTAAGCGGTTCAAAGCAACAGTTCCCCCTCAGACGGGCCAGAATATGAGTTTTCAAAAAAAAACAAAGAAAAAGCAAGGGAAAAGCAAGACGATCATGCATTACATGGCATATTGCATCATACATTGCATCATATCTGCATCATACATTGCATTCATATTATAAGTGTGGCCAGAGCAAGATGGAAAGATGAAGCAAGGTTATATTGAAGATCTCCGGGTTATGCTTTTTCTAAAAGCCGCCCAGGCAAACATTGCAGACTGTTTTGTTCGGGTTTTGCATGATTTATCTCTAAAGATGAGTCGCCAATTAAGGCATAAGAAGATTGCAAAATATATTACAGGGCTCTTCGAGAGCTCAAAAGACGAAGGGCTTAAAATTTTCACTTGTTCCGGCTCAGCTGGCCGGGTTACAATCAGTTGAGGATAAAGAGTTTAACTGGCCAGCTGGTCATCCTGCGCCGGGTCTTCGGGTTCTTCGATCTGAGGACGATCCACATCCCAGTTGCAGTTTAGTAAGGATTCAAATTGTGCATCATCGAAAAGTGGAGACGGATCAACGTCAGGGGCGAAGAGGGGCTTACGACGTGCAGGAACCAAGTCTCTGGCTTCAAAGGTTGGGCAGCGCAGCCGTTGGTTGTTTTCGTCATAAGCCGCCTGGTATGGAACCAGGTCCGTCTCATCAACTAGTATGGAGGCAAGCCGCCGAGAGGCCTTAATGCACTTGGCATAATCTACTTCGGTGAAGTCTGAGCCATCGTCCTTCTTGGAATGGAAGTCATTCATCATCTCTTTAGCAGTTAATTACGGAGCGAAGGCCAGGGACCAACTCAACGCAGCTATTGCTCCTCTTCTGGCGGTTGATCTCCTTATTTCCTCCACCTGTTTGGGAAAAGTTGATAAGACCTATATGACGCCTTTCATAAATTTGGGGACGTACTTGGCCGTCATCATAGCCTTGATGGTGCAAAGGGCCCCACTATACAGCTGCTCCATCAAAGTATAGACTGCTTTCAACTTCATCAGACCGTCAGAAGATAGCTGGCGGCTCCTTTCGCCTACAAGAAAAGGTCAAAGGTATAAGCTGCCCGACGGGTGTTTAGTTAATGGAAATATCTTTTGAGCCATATGCACTTACCAAAGATAGCAGCAGTCATCTTAGAGATGTGATCCTTGAGGGTCTTCAGCTCCGCCGACGCAAGATTGAGCATTCCTCTGCATCGCTCGCACGTTTCACCAGGGCGGCTTGCTCAGTTTCAGCAGTCTTCTTATATGCAATAAATTCAGCCTGGAGTGTCTCAAGCTTTTCAATAGCCGCCCGCAGTTTCTCTTCTGTTATGGCTCGGGCGGTCTGTTGGGCCGATAGATCTTCCCTCAAGCCGGTCTGCTCAGACTCGGCAGTATTCAATGCTTCCTGCGTTTCACAAGTGAAAGGTTATCAATGTTAAGTCGCCAGGATGAAGTTGCTCTTATAAGTCCCAAGCACATTGCAAGCAATATACTTGGCACTTGGGGGCTAATGTATGTGTTTTCATTTTTCAAGTCTACGATGAAAATTCCGAGTCATCATTATCATTATGCTCCGGACTTGGGGGCTACACCCGGCGAAGCTTTTTGCATATGAGAGATCCGGGTCATCATTATCATAATGCTTTGGAATTGGGGAATACAATTGGATCTATAAATTTGTCTAAAGTGCAAGCTTATATGCAATTTAACCTGGTACTTGGGGGTCACAGTTTAAGCTCTATACAACATGATTGAAGGTTTGGAAGACCCGGTCTATTATTTGCAATATTAACCCGGTTCTTCAGGGATAAGTAAGTACGGATATAAGAGAAAGATAGAAGATGGAGGATACCTCATATTTCTTTTTCATCAAACCAACAAGCTTGCTCTCCATATTGTGACTGGCAGACAGGCGGTTCAGATAGCTGGTGTGTAAGTCATCCGTAGTCATCTTTTCCAAGACAGGGAATTCGAAATCAAGCTTCTCGGGAGAGTAAGTAGCACCTTTACTGGAGTGCTTTGTCAGAGTATGGTGCGTGGGAGATTGATAACCAGTCCCAGTGATGGTAACATCAGGGAGAGTCAAATCTTCAGTGGAAGGATTGGGCGGCTTAGGGTCAGCCGCGGGACTGTCAGGAGCCGCCACATGATGACCCGCCAATTCTGAGGGCGGGGGAGATTGCTCTGGTGTTTCTTTGGTAGATTCAGAGTGTTTAATAGGAGAGAGGGACAGCTCAGCGGTATCCGGCTGTTGAGCAGTTGGAGCAGCGGTAGACCTGCCGGTCTTTCTGCGCTTGGCTTGTGCCCTAAAAGAGCAAGGAGTCAGCACATGATATAAAGGTGATACAGGTAATATATACACAACAGAGGTAAAGACTTACTCTGGGTTGACCTTCATGGGAGGAAGTTTGGAGGCAGTTGAGTCATCAAAGGAAGGAGGTGACTCCTACAAATTAAGATAGTTAGGCGTAATATTGAGGCGATATTATGAAAATACAAGACAGATATTGAGTTCTTTATAAAATACCTCAGCCAGGCGTTTCCGTGGCGCCCGAGCGTTAGGATAAGCGAGAGGATGCGAAAAAGGAACTTTTCGGATGACCCGCCGTATCTTCGCTAGTGGAAAGATTTCTGAGTGGGAAGAAAGATAAGTTACCTCAGGGGCATTGGCGTGGCTCGTCTCTATCTCCTCCTGTGTACAGTCATTGTCAATAAGTTGCATAAAAATACGGCCAAGGGAGTCAAGTTCTACCTCTGAGTCATCAAGTTCAAGCAGGTTTTGAGCTGACGTTTTAGATTTGCGGCCGGGGGTGTTACCCGCCTGAGACTTCTTCTTCACTGGAGGAGTATACTTCTTCTTCCAGAAGCTAGAGTTAGCCTGTAAGTGAAAGCCGCCAAGAGGGGTTAGGATGACTGTATGTATCAGGTCAAGACAAAAATGAAAGTACATCTGAAAGCCGCCCTTACGTCTAGAGTCGGGTTTGAGGCGCAAAAAGGTTTTATCCCGACCAATCGGGAAGCTTCTTGAGATTCGCGAGTAAGTCCCCTGATAGCAGAGGTGATGTTCTCTTCTGCAAGGGTGTGTGGTTGAAGCAAAAATGATCATTTGCATCGCCTGTGTACTCGCACATAAGCCGGTCACGCTGGCTCAATGGTAAGATCTTCCATGAGATCCAACAACGGGTTAGGTCCACTCCAGTCAAACCGTTTGCCAGAAAGGCCTTGATTTTGGTGAAAGCCGGAGCATACTTCGCTCATGCTATGGATGGCATCCGGTCTGGAAGCTCGGTGGTAGTGCATAGCCGGGTAGGACGGTAACCCGATAGGGGTTTTTCACCTTCTAGAGACGTGTCTCTGTAGTAGAACCAAGTTCTGTTCCAATCTTTGGGATGACTTGTCATTTTAATAGCTGGGTAAGCTAGATCTCTTCTCCTTTGGATGGAGACTCTGCCGAGTTCCAAACTTGGGCCAGCCGCCACTTTTGTTTGGCGGTTGACATAAAAGAAGTCACGAAAAAGATCAAGTGACGGCTCTTCTTGTAAGTAAACTTCACAAAGGACTTGGAAGTTGCACAGAATGGAGACGGAGTTAGGGGCAATGTCCTTAGGATGCAGTTTAAAGAAGTGAAGAATGTCTCAGAAGAACTTAGATCCGGGCGGGCTGAAACCATGCATAAGGTGGTCGACAAAGATAACAACTTCACCCTCTTGTGGGATGGGCTTCTTCTCTAAACCTGGAACCCGCCAATGAATAACATTCTGATCCGGCAAGGTTCCCACCTCTACGAAATCCTGTAGGAATTGTTCAGAGACTCTAGAGCCGACCCAGTTACAAGAAGAAGATGCCCGAGACATGATGGCGGGTCAAGGCTGTGAAAAGTGGCAGTACGCGGCGGGTCAGAAAGTGACTAGACAACCAAGATGACTAAGGAAATTAAATAATGTGATGCTAAGCCTCCGGTACAGTTTATTGGAAGAGCCGGAAAATGGGCGGCAGGTTAAGTGAACAAGGCCTTGATGCAAAAAATGCTAAGGACATACAAACAAGTTGTGCATATTGTAGTGAAACTGCAAGATCTACAGGCAAGGAAAAAATCAGATTTTATTCAACCCTAAACAGGGAGCTGAGGAAGAATGAGAAGTCTAGCACAAGAAGCGGAACCAAGTATAGATCTAGGTCGGGCTACTGTTGACTTTGCACGAGTGACCGCAGTGGATAAACAAACATCACAAGATCTACAGGGTTGTTCATCCATTGGCATTATGAGGAAGAACATGCGTACTAATGGGGTCCGATGAACTCGACAGGATTCAAGTGCTAAGCTACAGATCTAAGGGAGGATGCAGAACATACCTTAAGGATGTGGCGGACATGGGCGAGAGTCTGGAAACGTTCAGGTTGATGCAGCGGCCAGGTTCGACGACGGCGGTGGGGTTCCAACGACCCTATGGAGCTCGGGAGTGTTGGCGTCAAGAGGAAGAAGAAGAAGTGGTGGCGGCGGAGAAAATGAAAAGACCCCTCGTGGTCCTATTTAAGGGGATGGAAGGCCAAACGGGCGTGCAGGAATCAAGGCAAAAAATAATGACCGACCAAGACGGACACCACGATCTTCGGCCCGACCGTTTAATGAAAGGATATATGGTGTACGTCACGGAATCTTTTCGAAATAAATGAAGGTGACGTCAGGGCGGGTTATGTGTTTTCCCTTTTAGGTGACAAGAGCGTGAGACTCGCCGCTGGTTGGAAAGCGGAGATTGGTAGGAGCAAGCTCAAATCAATCTGGGGCCTAATGTTGGGCATATAATTCCGTGGTAAGACCCGCCCGGGAGGGGCCGGGTCATACCTGGCGGCTCGTAACATATGGGCTGGAAGAGGAAGACTGGGCTGCACGGCGGCTTACCAGATGGGCTAAGGCAGAGGCCCAGAGTCAGGAAGAAGATGCAAGACCTGGGCGCATAAGCCGCCCGGTGATAGCTGCCATAGTCGGCAAGGCAGCTTGCAGATTGATTCAGACACATTGTAAGAGTCGGTATGAGATTTGTGTAACCCGTGGTCTTGACCTCCTATATAAAGGCGAGACCCAGTGACGGCTTACACAGGGTCCAATCGATCGAGAGCTAGGACAAGCGAATACGCTCCCTTGTAATCGATACTCCAATCAATACACACAAAGCAGGACGTAGGCTTTTACCTCATCTCGAGGGGCCGAACCTGGGTAAATCCATGTCTTTTGTCCCGTCCAACCCCTTTGAGTCCACCGCCTTAGCGATGGCCTCGAACTTAAGTCTTCGGACATCTGCCGTGACAAAACCACGACATGTCTTCCTTTGAAAAACTCTTTTCAAACAACTGTTTATGCTTTCTAGAAATTCTACATTATTTCCGATCAACAATATGTCAACCACATATACTTATCAGAAATTCTATAGTGCTCCCACTCACTTTCTTGTAAATACAAGTTTCTCGTAAACTTTGTATAAACCCAAAAACTTTGATCACCCGATCAAAGCGTATATTCCAACTCCGAGATGCTCACTCCAGCCCATAGAAGGATTGATGGAGCTTGCATACCTTTAGCATCCTTAGGAATGACAAAACCTTCTGGTTGTATCACATACAACCTTTTCCTCACGGAAACCGTTAAGGATACTATGTTTTGACATCCATCTTCCAAATTTCATAATCAAAAAATGCAGCAACTACTAACATAATTTCAACAGACTTTTAGCATCGCTACGGGTGAAGAAGTCTCATTGTAGTCAACTCCTTTAACTTGGCGGAAACTTCTTTGCGACAAGTTGAGCTTTATAAATGGTGATATTCACCATCAACGTTTGTCTTCATCTTAAAAGTCCATTTGTGCTCAACGACATGTCGTTCAACGGGCAAATCTACCAAAGTCCATACTTAGTTTTCATACATGGATCCTTTCTCGGATTTCATGGCCTCTAACCATTTGTTGGAATCCGGCCCCATCATCGCTTCTCCATAGTTTGTAGGTTCATCGTTGTCCAACAACATGACCTCTAAGACAAGATTGTCGTACCACTAAGGAGCAGTACGCGTCCTTGTCGACCTACGAGGTTCGATAGTAACTTGATCCGACGCTTCATGATCATCATCATTAACTTCCTCTTCAACTAACGTAGGCTCCATAGAAACATCTTTCTATGCTGCGCTACTCTCTGGTTGAAGCAAAGGTTCAACAACCTCATCAAGTTCTATCTTTCTCCCACTCAATTATTTTGAGAGAAACTCTTTCTCAATAAATGACCCATTTTAGCGACAAACACTTTGCCTCCGGATCTGAGATAGAAGGTGTACCCAACCGTCTCTATTGGGTATCCTATGAATATGCACCTTTCCGCTTTGGGTTCGAGCTCATCAGACATAAGCGTCGCACTCCCAAACTCTGAGAAATGACAACCTAGGTTTCTGTCAAACCATAATTCATATGGTGTCATCTCAACGGATTTACATGGTGCCCTATTTAAAGTGAATGTAGTTGTCTCTAATGCATAACCTCAAAACGATAGTGGCACAAACGATAAGAGACATTATAGTACGCACCATATCCAATAGTGCACGACTACGACGTTCGGACACACCATCACACCGTGGTGTTCCGGGTGGCGTGAGTTGTGAAACAACTTTCACATTGTCTTAAGCCGTATACCAAACTCGTAACTCAGATATTCACCTCCACGATCATATCGTAGAAATTTTTATCTTCTTGTCACGATGATCTCGAACTTCACTCTCAATTTTCTTGAACTTTTCAAACATTTCAGACTTCTTTTTCATTAAGTAAATATACCCATATCTACTCAAATCATCAGTGAAGGTAAGAAAATAACGATATCCACCACACACTACAACACTCACTAGATCGCATACATCAACATGTATCATTTCCAATAAGTTACTTGCCCGCTCCATCATATTTAAAATGGGATCTTAGTCATCTTGCCCATGAGGCAAGGTCCGCATGTCTCAACCAATTCGAAACCGAATGATTCCAAAGATCCATTAGCATGGAGTTTCTTCATGCGCTTTACACCAATATGAGATTTAGCGGTAGTGCCACAAGTATGTGGTACTATCATTATTAACTTTGCATCTTTTGGTATCAATATTATGAACATGTGTATCACTATGATCAAGATTCAATAAACCATTCTCATCGGGTGCATGACCATTGAAGGTATTATTCATCTAAACAGAATAACCATTATTCTCTAACTTAAATGAATAACCATATTGCAATAAAAACGATATAATCACATTCATGCTCAACGCAAACACCAAATAACATTTATTTAGGTTCAGCACTAATCCCGAGGGTAGAGAGCGCGTGCGATGGTGATCACATCAACTTTGGAAAACACTTCCAACACACATTGTCACCTCACCCTTAGCTAGTCTTCATTTATTCCGTAACTTTTACTTCGAGCTACTAACATTTAGCAATCGAACCGGTATCTAATACCCAGGTGCTACTAGGAGTAGTAGCAAGGTACACATCAATAATATGTATATCAAATATACTTCTGTCGACGTTGCCAACCTTCTTATCTACCAAGTATCTAGGGTTGTTCCGTTTCAGCGGCGGCTCTCCTCATAATAGAAGCACTTAGTCTCAGGTTTGGGTTCAACCTTGGGTTTCTTCACTGGAGCAGCAACTGGCTTTCCATCAATGAAGTTTCCCTTCTTGCCCTTGCCCTTTACGAAACTAGTGATTTTACTAACCATCAACATTTGATGCTCCTTCTTGATTTCTACGTTCATGGTGTCAAACATCGCGAATAGCTCAGGGATCATCTTTTCCATCGCTGGCATGTTCATAGTTCATCACGAAGCTCTAGTAGCTTTGTGGCTGTGACTTGGAGAACTATATCAATCACTATCTTATTTGGAAGATCAAATCCCACTTGATTCAAGTGATTGTAGCACCCAAACAATCTGAGCACATGCTGATTGATTGAGCTATTCTCCTTCATCTTGCAGGCAAAGAATCTTGTTGGAGGTCTCATACTTCTCAGCATGGGCACTATCCTGAAATCAAATTTCAGCTCTTGGAACATCACATATGCTCCATGGCATTGAAAACATATTTGGATCCTGCATTCTAAGCCGTGACGCAAGACACACTAAACTATCAAGTAGTCATCAGAACGTGACCATAAGATGTTTGCAATATCCACAGTCGCCGCTTGAGGAGGTGGCGCACCGAGCGGTGCATTAAGGACATAAGCCTTCTGTGCAGCAACTGAGGACAATCCTCTGATCACGGACATAGTCTGCATAATTTCTACCATCATCTTTCAACTCTATTTTCTCTTGGAACGTATTAAAAATATAGGGGGGCTACAAAGTGAGATATTGATCTACAACATAACTTTGCAAAGACAACTTTAGACTATGTTCATGAAAAATGAGTTCAGTTAATCATATTACTTAAGAACTCCCACTCAAATTGACATCCCTCAGGTCATCTGAGTGATTCATGATCCAAATTCACCAACCCAAGTCCGGTCATCACGTGAGTTGAGGTGGTTTCAATGGTGAACATCATCATGTTGATCATATCTACTATATGACTCATGTTTGACCTTTCAGTCTCTTGGGTTCCGACGCCATGTCTGTACATGCTAGGATCGTCAAGTTTAACCCGAGTGTTCTACACGTGAAACATTGGCTTGCACCCATTGTATATGAACATAGAGTGTATCACACCCGATCATCACACGGTGTCTCGACACGACGAACTTCCGCAATGGCGCAGACTCGGGGATAACACAATTTTATCTTCAAATTTTAGTGAGGGATCACCTTATAATGCTACAGTCATCCTAAGCACAATAAGATGCATAAAAGGATTAACATCACATGCAAATCATAAGTGACATGATATGGCCATGAACTTGTGCTTTTGATCTCCATCTCTAGTGCACCGGCATGATCTCCATCGTCACCGGCATGACACTATGATCTCCATCATCTTGATCTCCATCAACGTGTCACCATTGGTGTTGTCGTGCACACCATGCTTCTACTACTATTGCTACCGCTTTGCGATAAAGTAAAGTATTACATAGCGCTTAAAGATTGAGACGCATGTCATACAATAATTAAACATAACCCTATGGCTCTTGTCGGTTTCCGTACTCATCGACATGCAAGTTGTGATATTCTATACAAAACATGATCATCTCATACATCACATATATCTCATCATGTAATTGGAAATACCACATCACAACATACCCTGCAAAAACAAGTTAGACGTCCTTTAATTGTTGTTGCAAGTTTTACATGGCTGCTATGGGTATCTAGCAAGAACAATTCTTACATACGCAAAAACCACAACGGTGATGCATAAATTGCTATTCAACCTTCTCAAGGACTGCCTTTGTCGAATCCGATCCAAATAGAGTAGGAGAGACAGACACCCGCCAGCCATCTTTATGCAACAAAGTCACATGTCAGTCGATGGAACCGATCTCTCGTAAGCGTATGAGTAAGGTTGGTCCGGGCCGCTTCATCCCACAATACCGCTGAATCAAAACCTGACCAAGGGAGGAAGCAATCCGAGCATCAACACCCACAAACTCCTTTGTGTTCTACTCGTGATCGCATCTACACATAGACCTAGCTCATGATGCCACTGTTGGGGAATGTTGCATGGGAAACAAAAAATATTCCTACCCACACGCAAGATCTATCCATGGTTATGAGCATCTACGAGTGGGAGAATGGATCTAAATACCCTTGTAGATCGCTAAGCGCGAAGCATTAAGAAACGCGATTGATGTAGTCGAACGTGTTGGGGAACGTTGCATGGGAAACAAAAAAAATTCCTACGCACACGCAAGATCCATCCATGGTGATGAGCATCTACGAGGGGGAGAATGGATCTACATACCCTTGTAGATCGCTAAGCGGAAAGCATTAATAAATGTGGTTGATGTAGTCGAACGTCTTCGCGATCTAAATCACCAAGCGTCCCGCGATCCAATCACGATCCGTCCCAATCTAGTGCCGAACGGACGGCACCTCCGCGTTCAGCACATGTACAACTCGATGACGATCTCCGCCTTCTTGATCCAGCAAGAGGGAGCGGAGAGGCAGATGAGTTCTCCGACAGCGCGACTGTGTGGCGGTGATGGTGGTGGAACTATTCCAGCAGGGCTTCACCTAAGCACCGCTGAAACGATCTAGAGGAGAAACTACGATCTAGAGGAGAGGGTAGCACGTGGCTGATTTCTCTTGTGAAAACCCCTCAATACCTCTAGTATATACAGGTGGAGGGAGGGAGGAGACTTGGACCCCAAGGGGACAACCCTTGGTTTGGCCGAAGTGGGAGGAGGAGAGTCCTCCTCCAATCCTAGTAGGATTAGGACTCCTTCTCTCCCACTTGGAAACTCCTTTTCCACCTTTTTCTCCTTCTGTCTCTCCTCCCAGATGCATGGGCCTCTTGTGGGACTTAGGCAAGCCCACTAAGGGCTGGTATACCTCCTCCCATAGCCCATGTAGCCTCTTGGGTCGAAATACCCCTCCCGATGGTCCCCCGATACCCTCCCGGCACTCCCGGTACACTACCGATGAGCCCAAAACTTTTTCGGCAACCAAAACAGGACTTCCTATATATCAATCTTTACCTCCGGACCATTCTGGAGCTCCTCGTGACGTGTGGGATCTCATCTGGGACTCTGAACAACCTTCGGTCACCACCATACATAACTCTATACTACCGAAACGTCACCGAACCTTAAGTGTGCAGACCCTGCGGGTTCGACAACTATGTAGACATGACCGAGACACCTCTACGGTCAATAACCAATAGTGGGATCTGGATGCCCATATTGGTTCCTACATATTCTATGAAGATCTTTATTGGTTGAACCTCTATGTCAAGGATTCAGTACTCTTCAGGTACTTAAGGATATTCTTGACCGCCGTCCAGTGTTCCATTCCGGCATCATTTTGAAACCTTTCGGCCATACTTATGGCAAGGCTGACATCAAGTCTTGTGCACAACATTGCATACATAATAGAGCCTATGGCTGAAGCATAGGGGATGACACTCATCTTCTCTCGATCTTCTGCAGTCACTGGGCATTGAGTCTTATTCAACTTCACACCTTGTAACACACGCAAGAACCCCTTCTTGGACTGATCCATTTTGAACTTCTTCAAAACTTTGTCAAGGTATGTGCTCTATGAAAGTCCTATTAAGCGTCTCGATCTATCTCTATAGATCTTAATGCGTAATATGAAAGCAGCTTCTCCTAGGTCCTTCATTGAAAAACTCTTGTTTAAATATTCCTTCATGCTTTCCAGCAATTCTATATTGTTTCCAATCAGCAACATGTCATCCACATATAATATTAGAAACGCTATAGAGCTCCCATTCACTTTCTTGTAAATACAAGCTTCTCCATAAACTTGTATAAACCCGAACGCTTTGATCACCTCATCAAAGCACAAATTCCAACTCCGAGATGCTTGCACCAGTCCATAAATGGATTGCTGGAGTTTGCAAACTTTGTCAGCATTCTCTGGATCGAAAAAACCTTCCGATTGTATCATATACAACTCTTCCTTAAGGAAACCGCTAATGAACGCTGTTTTGACATCCATCTGCCAAATTTCATAGTCGAAATATGCAGCTATTGCTAACATGATTCTGGCGGACTTAAGCATCGCTACGGGTAAGAAGGTCTCATCGTAGTAAACTCATTGAACTTGTGAAAAACCTTTGCCACAAGTCAAGCTTTATAGACGGTGACATTACTGTCCGATTCCGTCTTCCTCTTAAAGATCCATTTGTTTTGAATGGCCTTTCGCCTTTCAGGTAATACTTCCAAAGTCCATAGTTTGTTTTCATACATGGATCCCATCTCGGATTTCATGGCCTTTAATCATTTCTTGGAATCCGGGCCCATCATCGCTTCTTCATAGCTCGTAGGTTCATTGTTGTCTAACAACATGACCTCCAAGACAGGAGCAGCACGCGCCCTTGTCGACCTACGAGGTTCAATAGTAACTTGATCCGAAGTTTCATGATCATCATCATTAACTTCCTCTTCAACTATCGTAGGCTCCACAGAAACATCTTTTTGCGCTGCGCTACTCTTTGGTTGAATCAAAGGTTCAACAACCTCATCAAGTTATATCTTCCTCCCACTCAATTCTTTCGAGAGAAACTCTTTCTCAAGAAATGTTATGTTCTTAGCGACAAACACTTTGCCTTTGGATCTAAGATAGAAGGTATACCCAACTGTCTCTTTTGGGTATCCTATGAAGACGCATTTGTCCGCTTTGGATTCCAGCTTTTCAGGCTGAAGCTTTTTGACATAAGCATCACATCCCCAAAGTTTAAGAAATGACAACTTTGGCTTCTTGCCAAACCACAGTTCTTATGGCGTCGTCTCAACAGATTTCGATGGTGCCCTATTTAAAGTGAATTCAGTTGTCTCTAATGCATAACCCCAAAACGATAGTGGCTAATCGGCAAGAGACATCATAGAATGCACCATATCTAATAAGGTTCGATTAGAACGTTCAGACACACCATTACGCTAAGGTGTTCCAGGCAGTGTCAATTGTGAAATAGTTCCATACTGTCTTAAGTGACAACCAAAGTCATAACTCAGGTATTGACCTCCTCGATCAAATCGCAGGAATTTAACCTTCTTGTTATGATGATTCTCAACTTCACTCTAAAATTGCTTGAATTTTTCGAATGTTTCCGACTTGTATTTCATTAAGTAAATATACCCAGATCTACTTAAGTCATCAGTGAAGGTGAGAAAATAACAATATCCACCACGCGCCTCAATGCTCATCGTACCGCACACATCGGTATGTATGATTTCCAGCAAGTCACTTGCCCGTTCCATTTTTCCAAAGAACAACGATTTAGTCATCAGGGTCCATGAGGCATGGTTCACATGTGTCAAGTGATTCAAAATCAAGTGACTCCAAAAGTCCATCAGCATGGAGTTTCTTCATGCGTTTTACACCAATATGACCTAAACGGCAGTGCCACAAGAAAGTGGTACTATCATTATCAACTCTACATCTTTTGGCATCAATGTTATGAACATGTGTATCATCACTATCAAGATTCAATATGAATAAACTCCTCACATTGGGTGCATGACCATAAAAGATATTACTCATATAAATAGAACAACCATTATTCTCTCATTTAAATGAGTAACTGTTTCGCAATAAACAAGATCCAGATATAATGGTCATGCTTAATGTAGGCACTAAATAACAAATATTCAGATTCATCACTAATCCCAATGGTAATCGAAGAGCGAGCATGCCGACGGTGATCACATCAACCTTGGAACCATTTCCATGCGCATCATCACTTCGTCCTTTGCCAACCTTCGTCTATTCCGTAGTTCCTGTTTTCAGTTGCAAATGTGAGCAACCGAACCGGTATCAAATAGCCAGGCACCACAACAAGAGTTGGTAAGGTACACATCAATGACATGTATATCATATATACCTTGTATGTTGTTGTCCGCCTTCTTGTCAGCCAGATACTTCGGGCAGTTCCACTTCCAGTGACTAGTTCCCTTGCAACGAAAGCACTCAGTTTCTGGCTTGGGTCCAGCCTTGGGTTTTTTCATGGGAGGGGCAACTGCTTTGCCACTCTGCTTAGAGTTACCCTTCTTCCCCTTGCCATTCTTCTTGAAACTAGTGATTTTATTGACCATCAACACTTGATACTCCTTCTGAATCTCAGACTCAGCAACTTTTAACATCACAAATAGCTCGGTGACTGACTTGTTCATCCCATGCATGTTATAGTTCAACACGAAGCTCTCATAGCTAGGCGACAATGACTGAAGAACTCTGCCAATGATCGTCTTAGCCGGAAGGGGCATTCCCAATTCGGCTAGACGGGTAGAATACCCAGACATTCTGAGTACGTGTTCACTGACAGACCCGTTCTCCTCCATTTTGCAAGCATAGAACTTATCGGAGGTCTCATACCTCTCGACCCGGGCATTCTTCTGAAAGATAAACTTCAACTCCTGGAACATATCATATACTCCATGACATTCAATACATCTCTGAAGTCCCGGTTCTAAGCCATACAACATTGCATATTGAACCATTGAGTAATCATCAGAACGAGCCTGCCAGGCATTCGTAATGTCTGCAGACTCCATTGGAGTGGGTGGATCACCAAGCGGTGCATCAAGGACATACGCCTTTTGGGAAGCCGTGAGGATAATCCTCAGATTACGGGCCCAGTGGAACACATTAAAATTCAGGGGTGCTACTGCGCCAGCCATTGATCTACAACATAAATATGCAAAGGTTACTGAGACTATTCTTCAAGATAATGAGTTTAGTTAATAAATTTACAAAAGCTCCCACTCAAATTTACATCCCTTAGGTCATCTGAGTGATACATGCTCCAAATTCACTAACTCAAGTCCGATCATCACGTGAGTTGAGGTGGTTTCAATGATGAACATCATCATATTGATCATATCTACTATATGACTCATGTTCCACCTTTCGGTCTCTTGTGTTACGAGGCCATGTCTGTACATGATAGGCTCGTCAAGTTTAACCCGAGTGTTCCGCACGTGCAACACTGGCTTGCACCCATTGTATGTGAATGTAGAGTCTATCACACCCGATCATCACGTGGTGTCTCGACACGACGAACTTTCGCAATGGTGCACACTCGGGACAACACAATTTATCTTGAAATTTAAGTGAGGCATCACCTTATAATGATATCGTCGTCCTAAGCAAAACAAGGTGCATAAAAGGATTAACATCGCATCCAAATCATAAGTGACATGATATGGCCATGAACTTGTGATTTTGATCTCTATCTTGAAACACCGGCATGATCTCCATCATCACCGGCATGACACCATGATCTCCATCATCTTGATCTCCATCAACGTGTCACCATTGGTGTTGTCGTGCACACCATGCTTCTACTACTATTGCTACCGCTTTGCGATAAAGTAAAGTATTACATAGCGCTTAAAGATTGACACGCATGTCATACAATAATTAAACATAACCCTATGGCTCTTGCCGGTTTCCGTACTCATCGACATGCAAGTTGTGATATTCTATACAAAACATGATCATCTCATACATCACATATATCTCATCATGTAATTGGAAATATCACATCACAACATACCCTGCAAAAACAAGTTAGACGTCCTTTAATCGTTGTTGCAAGTTTTACATGGCTGCTATGGGTATCTAGCAAGAACAATTCTCACATATGCAAAAACCACAACGGTGATACATAAATTGCTATTCAACCTTCTCAAGGACTGCCTTTGTCGAATCCGATCCAAATAGAGTAGGAGAGACAGACACCCGCCAGCCATCTTTATGCAACAGTCACATGTCAGTCGATGGAACCGATCTCTCGTAAGCGTATGAGTAAGTTTGGTCCGGGCCGCTTCATCCCACAATACCGCTGAATCAAAACCTGACCAAGGGAGGAAGCAATCCGAGCATCAACGCCCACAAACCCTTTGTGTTCTACTCGTGATCGCATCTACACATAGACCTAGCTCATGATGCCACTGTTGGGGAATGTTGCATGGGAAACAAAAAAATTCCTACCCACACGCAAGATCTATCCATGGTGATGAGCATCTATGAGTGGGAGAATGGATCTAAATACCCTTGTAGATTGCTAAGCGCGAAGCGTTAAGAAACGCGGTTGATGTAGTCGAACGTGTTGGGGAACGTTGCATGGGAAACAAAAAATTTCCTACGCACACGCAAGATCTATCCATGGTGATGAGCATCTACGAGGGGGAGAATGGATCTACATACCCTTGTAGATTGCTAAGCGGAAAGCGTTAATAAATGTGGTTGATGTAGTCGAACGTCTTCGCGATCTAAATCGCCGAGCGTCCCGCGATCCAATCACGATCCGTCCCAATCTAGTGCCAAACGGACGTCACCTCCGCGTTCAGCACACGTACAACTCGATGACGATCTCCGCCTTCTTGATCCAGCAAGAGGGAGTGGAGAGGTAGATGAGTTCTCCGGCAGCGCGACTGTGTGGCGGTGATGGTGGTGGAACTATTCTAGCAGGGCTTCACCTAAGCACCGCTGAAACGATCTAGAGGAGAAACTACGATCTAGAGGAGAGGGTAGCACGTGGCTGATTTCTCTTGTGAAAACCCCTCAATACCTCTAGTATATACAGGTGGAGGGAGGGAGGAGACTTGGCCCCCAAGGGGACAACCCTTGGTTTGGCCGAAGTGGGAGGAGGAGAGTCCTCCTCCAATCCTAGTAGGATTAGGACTCCTTCTCTCCCACTTGGAAACTCCTTTTCCACCTTTTTCTCCTTCTGTCTCTCCTCCCAGATGCATGGGCCTCTTGTGTACCGGGGTTGTCGCATCGACTGTTGCTTCCATGACTATTGCTAACTCATAGCGATAAAGTAAAGCAAAACGGAGAAAATAATTAAAGACAACCCTATGGCTCCTACCGGTTGCCGTACTCATCGACATGCAAGTCGTGATATTCTATACAATACATGATCATCTTATACATCACACATATCTCATCATGTAATTGGCCATATCACATCACAACATACCCTGCAAAAACAAGTTAGACGTCCTCTAATTGTTGTTGCAAGTTTTATGTCGCTGCTATGGGTATCTAGCAAGAACAATTCTCACCTACGCAAAAACCACAACGGTGTTACATAAGTTGCTTTTCAACCTTCTCAAGGACCGCCTTTGTCAAATCCGATCCAACTAAATTAGGAGAAATAGACAACCGCCAGCCATCTTTATGCAATGAAGTTACACGTCAGTCGATGGAACCGGTCTCTCGTAAGCGTACAAGTAAGGTTGGTCCGGGCCGCTTCATCCCACAATACCGTTGAACCAAAACACGACCAGGGGAGGAAGCAATCTAAGCATCAACGCCCACAAACCCCTTTGTGTTCTACTCGAGATCTCATCTACGCATAGACCTAGCTCATGATGCCACTATTGGGGAAAATTGCATGGGAAAAAAACTCCTACGCACACGCAAGATCTATCCATGGTGATGAGTATCTATAAGGGGGAGAGTGGATATACATATTATTGTAGATTGCTAAGCGGGAAGCGTTAAGAAATGTAGTTGATGTAGACGAACGTCTTCATGATCCAAGTCGCCTAGCGTCCCGCGATCCAATCACGATCCGTCCCGATCTAGCGCCGAACGGATGGCACCTCCGCGTTCAGCACACGTACAACTCGATGATGATCTCCGCCTTCTTAATCCAGCAAGAGGGAGCGTAGAGGTAGATGAGTTCTCCGGCAGTGGGACGGCGTGGCAGCGATGGTGGCGGAACTATTCCAGTAGGGCTTCGCCTAAGCACCATTGAAATGATCTAGAGGAGAAACTACGATCTAGAGGAGAGGGTAGCATGTGGATGATTTCTCTTGTGAAAAACCCTCAATACCTCTAGTATATATAGGAGGAGAGAAGGAGGAGACTTGGCCCCCAAGGGTCCAACTCTTGGTTCGGCCGAAGTGGGAGGAGGAGGAGTCCTGGAATCCTAGTAGGATTAGGACTCCTTCTCTCCCACTTGGAAACTCCTTTTCCACCCTTTTCCCCTTGGGTCTCTCCACCCAGCCGCATGGTACTCTTGTGGGACTTTGGCCAGCCCACTTAGGGCTGGTATACCTCCTCCCACAGCCCATGTAGCCTCTTGGGTCGAAATACCCCTTCCGACGGTCCCCCGGTACCCTCCCGACACTCCCGATACACTATCGATGAGCCCATAACTTTTCCAACAACCAAAACAGGACTTCCTATATTTCATCTATACCTCCGGACCATTCTAGAGCTCCTCGTGACGCCCGGGATCTCATCCGGTACTCCAAACAACCTTCGGTCACCACCATACATAACTCTATACTACTGAAACGTCACCAAACCTTAAGTGTGCAGACCCTACGGGTTCGAGAACTATGTAGACATGACCGAGACACCTCTACGGCCAATAACCAATAGAAGGACCTAGATGCCCAAATTGGTTCCTACATATTCTATGAAGATCTTTATCGGTTGAACCTCTATGTCAAGGATTCAGTTAATCCCTTGTTGTTTCTTTGTTCTTCGGTATGTTACTTGCCCGAGATTCGACCGTCGGTATCTCTATACCTAGTTTAATCTCATTACCGGCAAGTCTCTTTAATCGTTTCATAATACGAGATCCTGTGTCTAACACTTTAGTCACATTGCTTTCAAGGCTTGTTGTGATGTTGTATTACCGAGTGGTCCCTGAGATACCTCCCCGTCACACGGAGTAACAAGTCCCAGTCTTGATCCATACCCACTCAACAGACACCCTCGGAGATACCTGTAGAGCACCTTTATAGTCACCCGGTTATGTTGCGATGTTTGATACACACAAGGCACTCCTCTAGTGTGAGTGATTTGCATGATCTCATGGTCATAGGAACAGATACTTGACATGCAGAAAACTATAGCAATAAACTGACACGATCATATTCTATGTTTATAGTTTGGGTCTTGTCCATTACATCATTCTCCCAATGATGTGATCCCGTTATCAAATGACATCTCATGTCAATGGATCGGAAACCTTGACCATCTTTGATCATTGAGCTAGTCTACTAGAGGCATACTAGGGACAAAGTGTTGTCTATGTATCCACACATGCAATGTGTTTCCAGTCAATACAATTATAGCATGGATAATAAACAATTATCATGAACAAGGAAATATAATAATAACCATTTTATTATTGCCTCTAGGGAATATTTCCAATAGAACATCTTAGCGATCCAAATCGCTAGCCGTCCTGCGATCCAATCATGATCCATCACGCGATCTAGTCGCGGTCCTTCCGATCTAGCGGCGAACGGATGGCACCTCCGCGTTCTACACTAGTACGGCTCGATGATGATCTCCGCCTTCTTGATCTAGCAAGAGGGAGCGGATAGGTAGATGAGTTCTCTGTCAGCACAACGGCGTGGTGGAGGTGATGGTGAACTAATCCGGCAGGGCTTCGCCTAAGCACCACAGAACTAATCTAGAGGAGAAACTGATCTACAGAAGAAGAGGGCAGCACGTGGCAATTAGGGATTGGTTTGACCTCAAAATCCTCTAGTATATATAGGAGGGAGGGAGGAGTAGGCAGCCCAAGGGTTGCCCCTTGGTACGGCCGAAGTGGAGAGGAGGTGGAGGAGTCCACCTCCAATCCTACTCCAAGTAGGATTCGAATCCTACTCCAAGTAGGATTCGAATCCTACTTGGAATCCTTCCCCACTTAGATTTTTTCCCCTTTCCTCCTACTCTAGCCGCATGGTACTCTTGGGGCTGATTTTCCCAGCCACTAAGGGCTGGTGCACCACCCCTCAGGCCCATGTGGCCTCCTGGCGGAGGTGGCCCGTCTCGGTGGTCCCCTGCAACCCTCCCGACACTGCCGGTACACTACCGAAGAACCCAAAACTTTCCTGGTGACCAAAATGGGACTTCCTATATATCAATCTTTACCTATGGACCATTCTGTAGCTCTTCGTGACATCCGGGATCTCATCCGAGGCTCCGAACAACCTTCGATCGCCACCATACATAACTCAATACTACCAAAACGTCACCGAACATTAAGTGTGCAGACCCTGCGGGTTTGAGAACTATGTAGACATGACCGAGACACCTCTACGATCAATAACGAGTAGAGGGACCTGGATGCCCAAATTGGTTCCTACATATTCTATGAATTTTTTTATTGGTTGAACCTCTATGTCAAGGATTCAGTTAATCCCATATGTTGTTCCCTTTGTTTTTTGGTATGTTACTTGCCCGAGATTCGATCATCGGTATCTCTATACCTAGTTCAATCTCGTTACCGGAAAGTCTCTTTACTCGTTACATAATACAAGATCCCGTGTCTAACACCTTAGTCACTTTGCTTGCAAGGTTTGTAGTGATGTTGTATTACTGAGTGGGCCCTGAGATACCTCTCCGCCACACGGAGTAATAAATCCTAGTCTTGATCTGTGCCAACACAACAGATACCGTCGGAGATACTTGTAGAGTATCTTTACAGTCAGCCAGTTACGTTGTGACATTTGATACACACAAGGTATTCCTCCGGTGTCAGTGAGTTGCATGATCTCATGGTCATAGGAACAAATACTTGACATGCAGAAAACTATAGCAATAAACTGACACGATCATATGCTATGTTTACAGTTCTGGTCTTGTCCATCACATCATTCTCCTAATGATGTGATCTTGTCGTCAAATGACATCTCATGTCCATGGCTAGGAAATCTTGAGCATCTTTGATTAACGAGCTAGTCTATTAGAGGCATACTAGGGACATGGTGTTGTCTATGTATCCACACATGTATCTGAGTTTCCGATCAATACAATTCTAGCATGGGTAATAAACGATTATCATGAACAAGGAAATATGATAATAACTAAGTTATTATTGCCTCTAGGGAATATGTCCAACACATTTAAACCACATAGCAAGTGCTAAAAAGTTGAGAGGCTTATGACAAAAACTGGATGCACTTCGTGTACAAACTGGACCATCTACTTCGAAGTATGAGGGTTTCAAACGAAAACTCATCTGTTACAAAGGCATTTCATTTTTTTAACTTATTTCAACTCCAGACTTTTTTTGCATTCAATATGCACCACTCTAAGCCACATCTTCAAATTCCAGCCCTTTCTAACTTCATTTGCTATTTTTCATGCATTTTATGATTTTTTGAGCTAAATGACCCTGAAATTGAAAAACGGTACAAATGAACTCTGAAAAGGTTGAAACTTGGCATGGTATCATAATTTCACCCACATAGCATGTGCTACAAAGTTGAGAGGGTTACAGCAAAAGCTGGATGCACTTCGTGTACAAAACTGGGCCATCCCGCCTAATCACTAGAGAAGAAAAGTGACGATGGTGAAGCCAATCACATCCCAGAGTGGGATCCTGGGGTATAAAACTTTTGCTTCGCGTGTGTCCCTTGATTATTGCATCGTAACCATGGACAATATTCCTCATTTAACAGGATGCTTGGGTCAGCCTTCACTGTGTAGGGAGGAATTTCATCAAACTTTTCATAATCTTTTGACATGTCTGTCTTGTCCTCCACTCCCACAATGTTTCTTTTCCTAGAAAGAACTATGTGGTGCTTTGGCTCATCGTATGATGTATCCTCTTTCTTATCTTTTCTTTTTCTCGGTTTGGTAGACATGTCCTTCACATAGAAAATTGTGCCACATCATTGGCTAGGACAAATGGTTCCTCTGTACCCAAGTTTGTTGAGATCCACTGTTTTCATTTCGTATTGCGGGTCTACCATTACCCCTCCTCTAGTCAGATTCACCCCTTTGCACGGGAACAAAGGGACCTTCAAATCACCTCCATAGTCAAGTTCCCATATCTCCTCTATGTAACCATAATATGCGTCCTTTTCCCTATTGGTGTTTGCCGCATTGTCAAAGCGGAAACCATTTTTTTGGTTGGTGCACTTTTTATCTTGGGCGATCATGTAAAATGTATTCCCATTTATCTCATACCCTTGGAAAGTCAATATAGTCAAAGATGGTCTCTTGGCAAATAAGTACATGTCATCTTCAACATTGTCGCCATTCATGAGATGTGTTTGCAACCAACCGCCGAAAGCCTCAATGTGTGTACATTTAATACAGGGGTTAGACTACTCCAGGTTCTTGGAGCATATAATATCCATGTGTTTCTAGATACATGGGGTCACCAAGGTAGAATTTTGTAGAACTGCATAGTCTGCTTGTGCCAAGAATGCATGTCCCTACATATTATTGATTTTGGTGTAAGCGTGCCTTTTCCACGCAGTCTTAGCTCATGCTGCGATTGAGGAACACCAAGCGGCTTAAGGCCAGGAATAAAGTCAACACAAAACTCAATAACCTTCTTTGTTTCATGGACCTTGGAGATGCTTCATTCTGGCCTAGCATGGTTACCAACATATTTATTTAAGACTCCCATGAACCTCTCAAAGGGGAACATATTGTGTAGAAATAGAGAACCCAGAATGAAAATCTCTTCGACTAGGTGAACTACAATGTGCGTCATAATATTGAAGAAGGATGGTGGGAACACCAACTCGAAACTAACATGACATTGGACCAAATCATTATGTAAGCTTGGTAGGATTTCCGGATCGATTACCTTATGAGAAATTGCATTGAGGAATGAACATAGCTTCACAATGGCTAATCGAACATTTTCTGGTAGAAGCCCCCTTGTAGTGACCCGACCTGAAAGATCGAATCTTCGTGTTTCCGTACCATCCCAAGATCATGCTGGCACACACACGGTACATCAATGTATATATCAAAGGGAAATCACACAGCTTTATAAATCAAAATCTCATATCGAGTCCTTTATTACAATAAGAATTACAATAAAGTGGCTGAAGGCCAACTCATGAGAATAACTAATCTTGAGGAAGCTTCAAAGGTAGTTGAGTCCATCTGACTCCAAGGGCATCTCACCGAGCGTAGAGCGTATCCTCACTCCTAGTCGAAAAAGTACTCTGCAACATGATACGTTGCAGCCATATAGGTCAGCATATTGAATATGCCGGCAATGTCACAAAAGAGGGGTGTAAAGCAATCATTTATTCTATATGCATATATGGCAGGTGGGGTAGTAAGTTTTTGCATAAAGGCAATTTTTCCTACTACAAGAGGGGGCAAAATATTATTACTACAATGTTGGTTGATTAATGAGATGGTTCCACCAACCAATTCTCATACCCAAGTTGTCATTAACACCCACATCAATATAATTAATTGTGTTGAGAATTCCAGATAGTTTCAGTTCCTTTGGCTCAAGTTGTCCATGATCGTGGACACGACTAATCGATTAGGTTTGGGTACTCTGCAGAGTTTTGCACATGTTCCCCACAAGATTTGATCGCCTCCGTTGAATTTCTCGCACTTCAGGGTGTTTGAGAAACGGATGACCAAAACATGGTCTTCTAAAGGGTTTCCCTGAGACTCTGTCGGTGCCCATCCTTTCCTACCGTTCTTCTACATCTCGTAGCACCGCCTGTCCAGGGCCACCACGATATCCAACCAAGCCAGAGCCCATAATGGCTTGTGGCTGTGCAGGTAAGCCTTGGGTCTTGAAGCATCCATCCATCTCTTTGTGCTTGGGTGGACCTTTCCGCATGAATACTGGCACTTCTCCAGCAACACCTAGGCTAACCACTGGTTTCTCTAGGGTGCCGTTCAACCATCATCCACCCAGAGGTATGTTGAAAACTCAGAGCCTTGAAGTCTTGATCATCTTGTAGGTCTTGAAATTATTATCTCAGAACTCTCATGAATCACACAACCAACCCCATCTACTAATAGCTTAGCAAAAATTAAATCAACGTTTCCCGGGGCCAATGTGTCAAAGGGTTGAGGGGTGCCTACCACATGATACTACATCATGTAACCAAATCTCCAAATTACCTACTATGCATGCAATTGGGGAGATGGTAGAACTAATGCAATAAAAACATGGGTAAACATGATCAAAGTGACTTGCCTTGCTGACGATCCTCGTACTCAAGTGATTCTAGATAACAAGCTTCGCACTCCGAATGATCTAACGAATCAAACAAAGCACACAATAAGCATACCACTAATAATACAACTCACACAATGAGCAAGATCAAACTAAAACAATTCAATAGTAACAATCAAGAGAAAAAATTCCAAACCAATATTTGACTCACAAATTTTTAGTGTCAAAACTACTACTAATATAAAATAAAACCAACATCTTATTTTTTTAATAACAAAACAATAGTTAACAGAGAAGAAAATAATAAAATTTATATTTAGTAAACAGAATTAAATCCACTAAAACTTTTGTGAAAATAAATGCTACTAAAATTATATTTTTATTATAAAAGACCATTTAATGAAGATAACTAGAGTTTCCTATAACATTATAGTATGAAACAAAGTTATTTTTTTAAACAGAACATTACTTAATATAAAAGAATTACTAAGATTCTTTATTATAAAACAGAATTAAATCTCCTAAAAATGTTTGTGAAAAGTAAAAACTAAATTGCTTTATAAAACTATACCTAATGGAAAAGAATAAAGATTTCCTATAACAATAAGGTATAAAACTAAACAATTATTTTTATTAATAGCAAGTTATTTCACCTAATGTTGAAACAACAGAACCTAATAAAAACTAAAAACAAAAGTTAAACTAACTCAGATTCAAACTAAACTAAAATCAAAATAACTAAACTCTATTAAGAATTAAACAGATTCTGTTTTTGTTAAAACCCTAACCAAATTCATCCTAAAAATTCTCAAACTATGTAGGATGATAGGTCTAACAAATGCAAACCAGTGGCAAAAGGATTCATACAAAAATATATTTTTAAACTCTAGTTATACAGATTTTAGTAATTTAAGAAAATTTGGTTAGATTCAAATTTTAAAGTTCAAATTTGAAATCTAAGACTACAGGATGAAACTACATGAAATTTTTGACCTAATGCAAAAATAATCAATTAAAAACACTAATTAGTTTAAGAGTTACAACCAAAACAAAAACAAAAAACATTCTGTTTTCTAAAACAAAACAGAAAAAGAAAAAAATTAGCTAACGGACAGGACTACGTGGCGGCTTCCTATTGGTTGCTAGCGCATGCGCGTGGGTGTTAGCGGGCGGACGACCGAAGCAAAGTGGGTACCGGTTCGGTGTTTTAAAATGTTCTAATCTAGATCGTTGACTTTAGATCCGACGGCTACGGAGGTGGCGTGGGGCTTAAAGAGGGGAGGTCGGGGTGTCTGGCGAGGTCGACGGCGGCCGGACGTCGGAGGTGATACGAGATGGTCGTGCGGTGGTCGGGGGCGGCGTCCGAAGAGCTCAGGTGACGGCGGCAAAGATCCGGCGTCGAATGATGGCGTCAGACGAGGCTGGGGACGACGGAGGCGACGGCCTCGTGCTCGGAGAGCTTCGGTCATTGACCGAACTCCGGCGAGGTGTAGCGTGGTGTTTGTGGGCGTGGGTAGGGGCGTTCGGGGGTGGAACGGAGAGCGGAGAAGGCAGGGCTTTTATAGGCCAGGTGTGGGGTCGGGAAAGGGAGAGAGGAGCGAGATCCGGGGAGGAGGGATCTCCGACGAGGTGGTCTGGCGCGAGGAGGAAGGCGAGCGCGCTAATGACGCTATCGGACGATGGGTCCCGCGTGTCAGTGAGAGAGAGGGCGAGGTTAGCGCGTCGGTGGCCGATCCGAAGTGAATTCGGGACTTAAAGGATGTGGGTCGGCCGGTTTTCATTTAAAACGATTTAAATCCGTTTCCTTTTCTATTTTTCCAGGCGTTTAAAACCCTTTAATGCATTCAAATCATTTCCCAACATAGGGAATATATATATATATCAAAATGATCAGGGGAATAAATGCTATTTAATGAACATTTTTCCTCTGTCAAAATGAATTCTTTAAAAAAATATTTTTTTCAGAAAATGCATACTTGATTTTAAATTCTTTTGAGATAAACTTTCAAATAAACCCCTGGTTTTATTGTTCAAATAATTCACCAAGATGCCCCTGGTGTGGAGTGTCATGTTACTCCTCTTTTTTTGAATAATTCCAGAGATTTTCAAATAGGAGAAACAAGTATATGGAAAAATTGAAATGGCCTTTCAGAATTTCAAAAGAAGAAC
The DNA here is from genome assembly GCA_022496015.1 of Hordeum marinum. Taxonomy (NCBI): domain Eukaryota; kingdom Viridiplantae; phylum Streptophyta; class Magnoliopsida; order Poales; family Poaceae; genus Hordeum; species Hordeum marinum. Next base: position 113,902,999 of record CM039674.1, on the reverse strand, counting down.
TTCAACAATTCATTTCATTCAAACAATGTGATGATGATGCATAGCTATATTCATAACATTCCAAAATGAAATTTTGGGATGTTACACCCCTCAACGCAACCGGAAGCAATTGCATCATGATCACGTGGCCGTCATGAGATTTTAGGTTTTGGAATTTTTCTCTTCCATATTTATTATTCCCTTTATATTCAACGAGAAGCCAAACGGGACCTTCATACCGAGCACGCATTCAAATTTTTTCCTTCTTTGCTTTGGCAAGAGCGTAGCTAGCAGGACCTTGATACTGCTTTGGATGCATGTTGTCATTTTTGTGCACATGTTGCTGATCCTCCCATGCCTTCGGTGTATCTTTTGTCTTCCCATACACGCGCAAGAAGCCTAGTAGGTTCACACAAAAATTCTTCATCACGTGCATCACGTCGATTGTAGAGCAGACCTCTAGGACTTTCCAATATTCTAGCTCCCAAAATATAGATTTCTCCTTCCACATGGGTGTGCGTCCCTCAGCGTCAGTCAAAACAGATAGTCCGCCAAGACCCTTTTCCAAACATTACATGTAAATCCTTGACCATGTCAAGTATGTCATCACCAGTACGAAGGACGGGCTTCTTCCGGTGATCTACCTCACCTTTTAAATGCTTGCCTTTCTTTCTTAAGGCATGCTTGGTCAGAAGAAATTGACGATGTCCCAGGTACACATTCTTCTTGTATTTTTCCAAATATATACTTTGAGTCTCATCTAAACAGTGTGTGCATGCATGGTATCCCTTGTTTGTCTGTCCTAAAAGGTTACTAAGAGCAGGCCAATCATTGATGGTTACGAACAACAACGCTCGCAAGTCAATTTCCTATTGTTTGTGCTCATCCCACACACATACACCTTTTTTATTCAACAGTTGTAAAAGTTCATCAACTAATAGCCTTAGGTACACACCAATGTTGTTGCCGGGTTGCTTAGGGCCTTGGATGAGCACTGGCATCATAATGAACTTTCGCTTCATACACAACCAAGAAGGAAGGTTACAGATACATAGAGTCACAGGCCATGTGCTATGCTTGCTACTCTTCTCCCCAAAAGGATTAATGTCATTTGTACTTAAACCAAACCATAAGTTCCTTGGGTCATCTGCAAAGTTCGGCCACTCTCTCTTGATTTTTCTCCACTATGACCCATCAGCGGGTACTCTCAACTTCCCATCTTTCCTACGGTCTTCTTTGTGCCATCGCAATGACTTGGCATGTCCTTTTTTGGAACAAATGTTTCAACCGTGGTGTTATAGGAGCATACCACATCACCTTGGCAGGAATCCTCTTCCTGGTGCGCTCGCCCTCAATATCATCACCAGGGTCATCGCGACCAATCTTATATCGCAATGTACTGCACACCGGGCATGCATTCAAATTCTCGTACTCACTGCGATAGCGGATGCAGTCATTAGGGCATGATGTATCTTCTGCACCTCTAATCCTAGAGGGCAGACAACCTGCTTTGCTTCATATGTATTGTCGGGCAATTCGTTGTCTTTTGGAAGATTATTCTTCATTATTTTCAGCAACTTTTCACATCCCTTGTCAGATACACCATTCTCTGCCTTCCATTGCAGCAATTCAAGTGTGGTACCGAGTTTTGTGTTGTCATCATCGCAATTCGGGTACAACCCTTTTTTGTGATCCTCTAACATTCGCTGCAACTTCAACTTCTCCTTTTCACTTTTGCAGTTTCTCTTTGCATTAACAATGGCACGACCAAGATCATCAGCGGGCTCCTCCAATGCCTCATCTTATTCTTCTTCATTATCTTCCCCCATTGTAGTACCATCATATTCAGGAAACCCAGGATACTTGTCATCATCCTCTTCTTCTTCATTCTCTTCCATTAGAACCCCTCTTTCTCCGTGCTTGGTCCAAAAATTATAGCCGGACAAGAAACCGGACGTAAACATGTGGACGTGAATGTGTTTTGAGATAGAGTAAGTCTTATCATTTTTACACACACACCACATGGACAACACATAAAACCATCCCACTTGTTTGCCTCAACCGCATGCAAAAAACTATGCACGCCATTAATGAACTAGGGAGAGCATCGGTCATCGTACATCCATTGTCGGTTCATCTTCATTACACAACACCAAAAAGACGAAATTAATACAAATTCATACATAAAGTCCATACACACTTATTCTCATAAAACAACATACAACTATCTAACTAAAACATTTAAATGCAACAAAAAATGCGATCAAACAATTGATCCAACGGCATAATGATACCAAGCCTCTTTATTAGTGGCATATTTTCTAGGGTTTTTTACACCTGTGCCCCTGGTTCCTTAGCTCTACTCATTCATCCCCGCACTCTTAACCTTTGCTCAATTTTCCCCACTCCCTTGCCCTAAACCCTCAGAACAGGTCACAACAGACATTGACGTCGGGTCAATGGCTTGACCGTTAACTCTGACGAGTGGGGCCCCGCTGGACTGTGTCACCCATTAGACCTGATAAGTGGGTCCGTGTTGGGCGGTGTCGCTATTCGACTGTTGGGCCATGGTTTCGTTGGGTTGTCCGTTGCATTAAACGCCTGTGCGCGCTGCCACGACAGAACCCTGCTATGCATGCACCCAACAAGCCTACCTGCATGGGTCGATACGCACCGCCACGATGCGCCGACCGATCCTGCATGCGCCGATGCATACCGCCACGATGCACTGACCAAGCCGCTCGTTCACATCGGCTGCCACGAATGCAACGACGGTTGCTGCCGCTGGTTCCTTTCTTCTCGCACGTTTGTCTCCTCGATTTAGAGCATCATTTTTTTACGATTAGTTTTAACCTTTTCGATCCACTTGCATCTGCACCCGTTTTTCTATGACAAATAAATTGAACAATATGTTATATATTTTTTGGCTGCATGCACTAGCTAGGTGGCTACATATTTGTGGCTTGTGTAAAAAACGAGAAGGGTTCGTTGTGGCTGCATGCACTAGGTGGTTACTAACAAAGCGAGCTTTCTAAGAAAACAATCAACAAATATGTAGATAGGGCCAACAAGCGCATAGAACCATCACATAGTCCAAACTAGCAAGAACTTAATAATAGAATAGATAGAAAACTTAATAATAGAACTTAATAAAAGGGCCATCAAGCCCATAGCATCTCCAACATAGTTCAATTACAACTTAATTAACATAACATAGATTAAAAAAATAGATAGAGGGTTTAGAATCCTAGCTCCTCCTCCGGGCGCCCTTCACTCCTCCTTCGGGGCGTTGTCAATGGGGTACAGAAGAGTGTGCATGCGTGACGCGGTGGGGAAGATGTTGGTGTACTCCGTGAACCTGTTGTGGGTGGTGAAAGCGATGAACTCGCAGCCACACCAAAACACCCGGCCGAGGAGGTAGAAGGCGTCGAATGTGTTGGTGAAGTGGCCAAGGAGAGCAACCACCACCCCGTTTTGGATGACCTCCTCGACGCAGAACATCATTGGAGATCCCCGCGGGAGGTGGCGGTACCAGCCGTGAGGAAGAACTCGATGAAGTTCCTTGCGGTCCTCCACCTTGATATCGCCCACACACGTAGTGTGTGCACAACGTACACGCCGGTAGGGTAGAGCCTCTCCGGCACAGTGGGTGGGAAGCGGTAGGTTGGTCCGGTGTACTGCATGGCTGAGGGATGTGCAGAAGAAGGAGAAGGGGTTGAAGAGAAAGAAGGGTAGATGGTAGAGGATGGGAGATGGATGAGGGATGGCAAAGGCAGAGGGTGGCTTAAATAGCCGTAGTGCTACATGTTATTTCGCCATGGCAATAACGGGGTCAAATGTGAAGTAGCCCGTTTTCACACCCACCGCGGCGGCGGGAGTGTACACGCGTGGGAAATTGTGGTTTGAAAAGAAGAAGAAAAAGAAGCTAATTACACACGTGGGAATCCGTGGTCATATATATTATATGAACAAAAAGAGACAATTTTTGAATAGTTTGTGGCCATTTTTCATGATAAAAATAAATTTGGCCCATATAAATTTGGTCATTTTGCATTATATTGAACAAAAAGAACTAAATTTTCTAGGCAATGTCAATTGTTGTGTAATTTCAAACGATACAAAAAAACAGAGCCAACACGTTCACTAAAAACAGAGCAAACGATGCAAAAAACGACGCAATTCGACAACCCAACCAGAGCTTGGTTTCCTTTTGGGCCCAATAACTACGTTTTTTTCGTGGAGTCAATGGTGGGCGAGCAGCCGAGCACAACCAATAGGATCGCCTCTCGCGGATCGCCCCATGATCCAACGATGTGGAGCCATACATATGATCGGACGGCTGACATTCGGACCTAGGGTTAGGAGGGGTTTAGAGGGGTTTTGAGCTGGTCAATGGGGTTTCCAAGGCTTTGACTGAGCATAACTAATTTAAAAAATCAAAAAATATGAAACCTTCTCCGTTCGTCGTTTTATATGACACACTAACAAGGAAAAATACTAAACTTGGTATACGAACATTTTCAAAAAAAACTAGCTGACACGATCGAGGTCGAATGAGCACCATTAATTTAAAAAACTCAAAAAATATATAAAACCTGCACACAATGTTTTCTTATGTGACATGTTACCAACCAAAAATCATAAACTTGGTCTATGGTCATTTTCATGAAAAAACCTTCACACATATGAGCTATCATGTACAACATTTCACAGAGTTCAAGGAGAGGAGGTAGGGTTACCTTCTGTTTTTGAAAAAAAAATTACCAAAGCTTTATTTCAAAGTGAATAAGAAGGATTTGAACTTAGTTTTCCATTTTCATATTTTAAACGTGTTTTTAATAGTTTTTATATTAAGGCATATTTTTTCAAAATAAAATGTAAAAATATGAAGATTAATTCAAAAAACAATGAGACTTCGAATCTACACTATATAGATTGAATAGGTGTTAATAAAAAAACATTCGGCTCATTTAGGGTCCAAAAAAACTTGATTACAAATGTGGTTGTTTACCCTAGCCTAGGAGCTCATTTGGAGCACATTTCTCAAATTCAAATTTCTTTGACCTGCTCTAAATCACCTCAATTTTTTGCATTTTTTTGAATTTATATTGTCGTGTCGAATGTTGTTTTTTGCTCTGTTATTGGAATATTTGATAAAATGATGGACTATATAGATAGCCATACCATCATAGCATGTGTGATCATTGCATCACCTAAACTCAGAAAATAAACACTAAAACAAATCATAGCAGACAGATTTAACAACACACAAGTACCCAATATAGATAGCCATACCATCATAGTACCATACCATCCATAGATAGTTCACACACAAAGTTCACCAAACAACCAAAAGTAAGTAAAACACATCATCACATCACTTGGGAAGGGGAGTCAGGACTTCCGCGAGGGCACCATGCTGCCCCCTGATCTTGTAGTCCTTATTGTGGATGGCTACATCTTCTGTATGAGCTAGAAGGTGAACAAAGCGGCCAGACTTTGGCTTTGGCTTGGTGGTGCAGTAGGGGCAGCGCCAAGTGTTGGTCTTGCTTTTGTAGTAGTAATCATCTCCCTTGGCCTTGATATTCTCCTCTTCCTTTGCTTTGAAGGACGCAAAGTTGTCGTCGTCCACATCCACATCTTCTCCAGAGACATACTGCACACACGAATGAATTACATTAGTACATTATAGATTCATATACACCATGTCAAAGGAACTAAATGAACAATCTAAATTTCAAGTAGGCTTACCTCATACTCTTCGTCGTCACTATACCATGGATCGTACGGGTCCTTGAACCCAGTAAGGTCCAGCTTCCTCTTTTTCTTCCAACCATGATCCTCCTGAATATACAATTACATCCATCACTAGTAAATACCGAAGCCAATTGAAAATTTAGATATGCACACATGACACATTGATCATAGGGATAATATACTATGATCCTATTTGCATTTTCCATTGTCATGCACACACATTGAACAACAGAGCTAATATAACTACATATTGTGGACAAATTTATATACTAATGAATCAAATAACTTCTTAATCAATGGATTCCATTTGGGCATATGACATTCAACACCCCAATCTGCGTAGCATTCAAAAACAAATCTAATAGGGACCCAATCTAATAAGCATACATGTCTGTAGCATTAAAAAACCCAATCCATGTAGAATTAAAAACAAATATAATAAGCATACATCCATGTAGCATTGAAGCACAAAGATCCCTATCTCTCATACATATCTATCTAGCATTTTTGCAAAGAATGTAATCCAAAAAAACCTGGTAGAAAAACCCCAATCTCCCCCATGCAGAAAACCCTGACCCATCCGTCAAACCAACTACTCTAACCATCTGTACTACCGTATGAATCACAATCTAACCAATGCAACTAACTCTACAAGCTAAATATTGGAACTAACAAGCAAGTGCAAATACCTCTTGCTCCTCACAAGGTTGTGCATCGGGATGGACTGCGTCGCTCGACGCTGTCACCTTCATCTCCAGCAGCGCTGAGGTAGAACCCGCCACCACCTTCTCCACATCCGCAGCGGTTGTGAGTTTCCCTCTGATAACCCACAAGTATAGGGGATCGCAACAGTTTTCGAGGGTAGGGTATTCAACCCAAATTTATTGATTCGACACAAGGGGATCCAAAGAATATTCTCGAGTATTAGCAGCTGAGTTGTCAATTCAACCACACCTGAAAGACTTAATATCTGCAACAAAGTATTCAGTAGCAAAGTAATATGGAAGTAACGATAACGGCGGCAAAGTGATAGTAGCAGTTTGTAGTGATTGTAACAGTAGCAACTGAAAAGTAACTTAGCAAAGATCAATATGTGAAAAGCTCGTAGGCAAGGGATCAGTGATGGATAATTATGTTGGATGGCATTCATCATGCAACGATTATAAAATAGGGTGAAACAAAACTAGCTCCAATTCATCAATGTAATGTAGGCATGTATTCCATATATAGTCATATGTGCTTATGGAAAAGAACTTGCTTGACATCTTTTGTCCTACCCTCCCATGGCAGCGGGGTCCTAATGGAAACTAAGGGATATTAAGGCCTCCTTTTAATAGAGAACCAGACCAAAGCATTAGCACTTAGTGAATACATGAACTCCTCAAACTACGGTAATCACCTGAAAGAATCCCGGTTATTGTCACCCTGGGGGATGCGGATCATAACTCGTAATAGGTGTCTACAACTTGCAAGATAGGATCAAGAACACATATATATTCATGATAACATAATATGTTCATATATGAAATCATGGCACTCAGGCCCTAGTGACAAGCATTAAGCATATCAAAGTCATAGCAACATCAATCTCAGAACATAGTGGATACTAGGGATCAAACCCTAACAAAACTAGCTCGATTGCATGATAAATCTCATCCAACCCATTACTGTCCAGCAAACCTACGATGGGATTACTCACTACGGAGAGCATCATGGAATTAGTGATGAAGGATGGTTGGTGATGACGATGGCGTCGATTTCCCCTCTCCGGAGCCCAAAACAGACTCCAGATCTGGCCTCCTGAGGAAGAACAGGAGGTGGCGACGGCTCCGTATTGTTAAACACGATGAACTCTTCTACTTGATTTATCTCTCCACTAATAGGAATATATAGAGTTGGAATTGAGGTCTGTGGAGCCACAGGGGGCCCACAAGCTTGCCACGCATGGCCAGGGGTGGTCGCGCCTGGTGGGCTTGTCACCTGTGGGTGGCCCCCCTCCGGTTGATTCTTTCACCAGTATTTTTTATTAATTCCAAAAATAATCTCCGTAAATTTTCAGGTCAATCCGAGAACTTTTATTTCTGCACAAAAATAACACCAAGGCAATTTTGCTGAAAACAACGTCAGTCCGGTTTGTTCCATTCAAATCATGCAAATTAGAGTCCAAAACAAGGTTAAAAGAGTTTGGAAAAGTGGATACGATGGAGACATATCAACTCCCCCAAGCTTAACCCATTGCTTGTCCTCAAGCAATTCAGTTGATAAACTGAAAGTGATAAAGAAAAACTTTTACAAACTCTGTTTGATCTTGTTGTTGTAAATATGTCTAATTGTTGTTCAAATTTTCAGCAAAGATTATAGACTAACCATGTTCACAATAACATTTAGGTCTCACATTTACTCATATCAATGGCATAATCAACTAGCGAGCAATAATAATAACTCTCGGATGACAACACTTTTTTCAAAACAATCATGATAAAGTATGATATAATGGTATCTTGCTAGCCCTTTCCAAGACCCTAAAACATAAATGTAGAGCACCTCTAGAGAACAAGGACTGACTAGACATTGTAATTCATGGTAAAAGAGATCTAGTCACACTCATACTAAATATCAATTAATAGCAAAGCATAGAAATGACAATGGTGCTCTCTAACTAGTGCCTTTTATAAGAAGATGTCGACTCAACAATAAAGTAAATAGATAGGCCCTTCGCAGAGGGAAGCATTGATTTGCAGAGGTGCCAGAGCTCGAGCTTTTAAAACATGAATGAATAAATTTTTTGAGCGGTATGCTTTCATTGTCATCATAATGACCAAGAGATTTCACCATCCTCCATGCTATATAGATTATAGGTGGTTCCCAAACAGAATGATAAAGCTTTTAACCCCCCTCCACCAATCAATCACGCTCCACGCCGAGCCGAATGCACGGGTACCATCCATACAAACAAAGTCCTGGAGGGGTTCATTATATTTGATTTGATTTTGAGCATGGAACTGGAGGGGGATACTAACCGCCCCCAGTCGCTACATGAGCAATTCGGGCATACAAAATAGAATAATTATTTGAAGGTTTATAGTTTGACACATGCAAATTTACTTGGAACGATAGGTGAATACCGCATATAGGTAGGTATGGTGGACTCAGATGGAACAACTTTGGGTTTGAGGAATTGGATGCACAAGCAGTATTCCCACTTAGTACAAGTGAAGACTAGCAAAAGACTGGGGAGCGACCAACTAGAGAGCGACAACAGTCATCAACATGCTTTGAGATTAACCAACATTGAATGCAAGCATGAGTAGGATCTAAATCACCATGAACATAAATATCGTAGAGGCTGTGTTGATTTTGTTTCAACTACATGCTTGAACATGTGCTAAGTCAAGCCACTTGAAACATTCAGAGGAGGATACCATCCTGTCATGCCACATCCAAACCATTTTAATGTGCATATTGGCACTCAAGAGAAACCATTATCCACTCTTAGCTAATTAAGCATGGCATAAGTAACTATAATCTCTAATTGTCATTGCAAACATGTTTCACCTATAATGAACTGAATTCGGAATGATGAGCCAATCATATTTACAAAAGCAAAATAGGTCGAGTTCATACCATCTTTTCTCCATCTCAATCTTTTCGTCATATCGCATCATTATTGCCTTTCACTTGCACGATCGAACGGTGTGAATAATAATAAGAGTGCACGTGCATTGGAGTAAGCTGGAATCTACAAACGATAACTCAACAAAGAAGGCAAGGTAATATGGGCTGTCTGATAGATAAACAATAATACATATGAGAGCCACTCAACATTTTCATTGTGATCTTCTCCTTACAACCCAAAGAAAGAAAATTCAAAACAAGAACGAGAAAAACTATTTACACAGGAAAGCTCCCAACAAGCAAAAGGAGAAGGAACATATTTTTGTGTTTTCTTTTAAATGCTACAACTAAACAAACTAGAAGGTAAAGCTATAACTTTTTTTTGAATTTTTCTCAAAGTTAATTAAACACACAAGAAGAAAGCAGAAAGAAGAAGTAAACTACCATGGATGGTACAATGAAAAAGTATGAACACCGACTACTAAGATGAGTGTGTGAACATGAATGTAAAGTCAGTGAGAAATACGTACTCCCCCCAGGTTAGGATTTTGGCCTAAGTTGGACTAGGGCCATGGATGGGAATAACCCTCTCGTGGATAACCCTGAGGGTCCTGAGGGTTCCACTAGTTGGCGAGCTTCTGTGGCTCCCACTGAAAAACAGGATCCAGATACGGATCAAGGGCTGGTGTCGGCTCGGGTGCTGGGGGTTGCGTGATACGTCTCCATTGTATCTACTTTTCAAAACTCTTTTGCCCTTGTTTTGGACTCTAATTTGCATGATTTGAATGGAACTAACCCGGACTGATGTTGTTTTTAGCAGAATTGCCTTGGTGTTATTTTTGTGCAGAAATAAAAGTTCTCAGATTGACCTGAAAATTTACGGAGAATATTTTCTGAATTAATAAAAAGTACTAGCGAAATAATCAACCGTAGAGGGGCCACCCACAGGTGGCAAGCCTGCCAGGTGCGGCCACCCCCCTAGCCGTGCCTAGCAGGCTTGTGGGGCCTCTGTTGCTCCACCGACCTCAGTTCCACTCCTATTTATTCCTATTCGCGGAGAAAAAAATCAATGATAAGAGTTCATCGCGTTTCACGATATGGAGCCGCAGCCACCTACTGTTCTTCCTCGGGAGGCCACATCTGGAGTCAGTTTTGGGCTTTAGAGAGGGGAAATCGACGCCATCGTCATCACCAACATCCTTCATCACCAATTCCATGATGCTCTCTACCATTCGTGAGTAATTCCATCATAGGCTTGCTGGATTGTGATGGGTTGGATGAGATTTATCATGTAATCAAGTTAGTTTTGTTAGGGTTTGATCCCTAGTATCCACTATGTTCTGAGATTGATGTTGCTATGACTTTGCTATGCTTAATGCTTGTCAGTAGGGCCCGAGTTCCATGATTTCAGATCTGAACCTATTATGTTTTCATGAATATATATGTGTTCTCGATCCTATCTTGCAAGTTGTATACACCTATTACGAGTTATGATCCGCATCCACCAGGGTGACAATAGCCGGGATTCCTTCTGGTGATTACCGTAGTTTGAGGAGTTCATGTATTCACTAAGTGCTAATGCTTTGGTTTGGTTCTCTATTAAAAATAGGCCTTAATATCCCTTAGTTTCCATTAGGACCCCACTACCACGGGAGGGTAGGACAAAAGATGTGATGCAAGTTCTTTTCCATAAGCATATATGACTATATATGGGATACATGCCTACATTACATTGATGAATTGGAGCTAGTTCTGTGTCACCCTATGTTATAACTGTTGCATGATGAATGCCATCCGACATAATTATCCATCACTGATCCATTACCCACAAGCTTTCCACATATTGATCCTTGCTAAGTTACTTCTCCACTGCTACTGTTACAATCACTACAAAACTGCTACTGTTACTTTTGCCACCACTACTGTTACTTCCGTACTACTTTGCTACTGAATACTTTGCAGTAGATATTAAATCTTCCAGGTGTGGTGGAATTGACAACTCAGCTGCGAATACTCGAGAATATTCTTTGGCTCCCCTTGTGTCGAATCCATAAATTTGGGTTAAATACTCTACCTTCGAAAACTGATGTGATCCCCTATACTTGTGGGTTATCATTGCGTCAAACCCCAATATCTGTAAATGTCCTCGGGCATAATAGTGTACCTGCCAAAATCAATATCGAACAAGGAAGAAACAGGCAGGACAATAATCTCACAAGTACCTTGACTAAAAACTAAGCTATAAAGCAGTATCCTATCATCATTCTTCCTAATAACATCATGTGTTACCATACTGTCATAGTCTAAAAATTTCAAGGGTAGCAGCATCTCCTCTTCCTCATCAAGCCTAAAGGGTATCTTAAAGTGTTTGGCTAGACAAGATGCATAGATACCTCCGAATATGGCCCCCCTCAAATGGTTTAAGTTCAACCGTTGGGCCACCATAGCGCCCAGACTAAAGGTTCTATCAGCCAGTAAAGCGTGGCGCAGAATGGCGAGGTCGGGAGCACTAAGGCCTCCACTCTCCCCATGACCAACTAAACATCTCCCCGCAAATAATGAATAATAGCGTAGAACAGGAAAATATAAACTAGTTGCTCTTGCCTTTGACACCCCTCTCTCTTCTCCTACCGTGTTTGGTGCAATAAAATCTTCCATGTCTCTAGGACGTGGTTCCCTAATGCTGCCCTCATAGGGTATTTTGCAAACATTGCAAAAGTTGTAAAGGTTCATTTTCTTAGGAACATCATATAAATGAAATTCTACCATAGGAGGGTCTTCCCTATAATGAAAGTGAAAATTTTGCGCATAGGTATTAGTGAGCAAGAGGTACTGGTCACACTTATCATTGAGGAAGTCGGTGATGCCTGCCTTCTCGGCTAAAAAATAGAAATCTTCATAAATTCCGGCTGCCCTCAAGAATGTATCACTTGACCACTCACATGGTCGAACTTCTATGACGCGAGGAAGATTGTACCTGGACTTCTTCTTCCTCTCATTTTCATCTTCTTTAGAGCCCCAGCTTGACGATCCCCTTAACAATCTCCTCAACATTTCTCTTTCTCAATGGGGATATGCATATCCCTAACAATAACTATATCATATTTCTTCTTGACAGTTGGAAGAGGGAATTCAAAGTCTCCAATAATAATGATTGAATTTTTTTCAATGGAGTTGATACTATGAACTTGGGGTTGTTTCTTCGGAAAGTGTATCGTGTGCTCATTACCATTGATATGAAAAGTGACATTGCCTTTGTTGCAATGAATAACAGCCCCTGTAGTATTCAAAAAGGTTCTACCAAGGATAATTGACATACTATCGTCCTCGGGAATATCAAGAATAACAAAGTCCGTTAGGATACTAGCATTTGCAACTACGACAGGCACATCCTCACAAATACCAATGGGTAAAGCAGTTGATTTATCAACCATTTGCAAAGAGATTTCAGTAGGTGTAAACTTATTTAAATCAAGTCTACGATATAAAGAGAAAGGCATAACACTAACACCAGCTCCCAAATCACATAAAGCAGTTTTAACACAATTCCCTTTGATAGAGCATGGTATAGTTGGTACTCCTGGATCTCCCAATTTCTTTGGTACTCCACCCTTAAAAGTATAATTAGCAAGCATGGTGGAAAACTTAGCTTCCATTATCTTTCTTTTATTAGTCACAATATCTTTCATATACTTAGCATAAGGAGACATTTTCAGAATATCAGCCAAGCGCATACGCAAAAAGACAGGTCTAAGCATTTCAAGAAAGCGCTCAAAATCCTCATCATCCTTTTTCATGGATGGTTTAGGGGGGAAAGGGCATGGGTTGATGAATCCATGGTTCTCTTTATTTACCATGCTTCCTAGCAACAAAATCTCTTTTGTCATATCTTTTATTCTTAGGTTGTGGGTTATCAAGATCAACAACAGGTTCAATCTCCACATCATCATCATTACTAGGTTGAGCATCAACGTGAACATCATCATTAATATTATCACTAGGCTCACGTTCATCACCAGATTGTGTCTTAGCATCAGAAACAGAAATATCATTTGGGTTTTCAAGTGTATCTATAACAGGTTCACTAGCAGCATGCAAAGTTCTATCATCATCCTTATTCCTCTTATTACAGGAACGACTAGGTGCATCAGTATTACTCCTTTGAGAATCTTGCTCAATTCTCTTAGGATAGCCCTCGGGATACAAAGGGTCCTAGGTCATTCTACCACCTCTAGTCACAACTCTAGCATAATGATCATTGTTCTTACTATTCATCTCATTAAGCAAATCATTATGTGCCTTAAGTACTTGTTCTACTTGAATGGTTACCATGGAAGCATGTTTACTAATAAGCTTAATATTGATAGTTCTACTCATATAATGACCTTAGCGATCAAGCATGTAAGCATTATGTTTCAATTGTCTACTAACATAAGCATTGAAATTTTCTTGCTTAACAACAAAATTATCAAACTCATCGAAGCATTGGCCAGCAGACTTATTATAAGTAATATCGCCTTCATCAAATCTACGGAGAGAATTTACCTCTACTACCTGTGTCGGGTTATCAAGGCCATGTATTTCTTCAACAGGTGGTAGATTCTTAACATCTTCAACTTTAATACCTTTTTCTTTCATATATTTCTTTGCCTCCTGCATATCTTCAGAGCTGAGAAATAGAGTACCTCTTTTCTTCGGAGGTGGTTCGGGAATAGTCCAATCATTATCATTGCTCAATATATTATTCAATAGTAGTTCAGCTTGTTCAATAGTTCTTTCCCTAAAAACACAACCAGCACAACTATCTAGGTGCTCCCTAGAAGCATCGGTTAGTCCATTATAAAAGATATCAAGTATTTCATTTTTCTTGAGAGGGTGATTAGGCAAAGCATTAAGTAACTGGAGAAGCCTGCTCCAAGCTTGTGGGAGACTCTCTTCTTCAATTTGCACAAAGTTAAATATTTCCTGCAAGGCAGTTTGTTTCTTATGGGCGGGAAAATATTTTTCAAAGAAGTAATATATCATATCCTGGGAACTACGCACACAACCAGAAGCAAGAGAATTGAACCATATCTTAGCATCACCCTTTAATGAGAAAGGAAACAATTTAAGGATATAGTAATACGAATTTTTTCTCATGAGTAAACAGGGTGGCTATATCATTCAATTTAGTAAGATGTGCCACAATAGTTTCAGATTCATAACCATGGAAAGGATCAGATTCAACCAAAGTAATTAACACAGGATCGACACAGAATTCATAATCCTTATCAGTAACAAAGATAGGTGAAGTAGCAAAGTTAGGATCATATTTCATTCTAGCATTCAAAGATTTTTCTTTCCACTTGCATAGCGATTTCTTAAGATCATCTCTATCCTTACAAGCAAGAAAGCCCTTAGCTACCTCTCCTTCCATAACATAACCCTCGGGTATATCAGGCAATTCATATCTAGGAGAGATAGGTCTAGCAGGTGTCTCATAGTGTTTAGTTTCAATAATTTCATCAGTTTTAGAAGTATCATCAGTTTCGGCATTGACTCTAGCAATTTGTTCATCAAGAAATTCACCGAGTGGCATAGTATTATCAAGCAAACTATCATCACATGCATAATGCATAGCAGAAGTGCCATCATCAATTACTTGCGACATATCAAAATTACTAGCAGGTGGTGATGTCGCAAACTTACTCATAACAGAAGGTGAATCAAGTGCAGAGCTAGATGGCAGTTCCTTACCTCCCCTCGTAGTAGAGGGATAGATCTTGGTTTTTGGATCTTTTAGATTCTTCATAGTGATCAACAGATATAAATCCCAAGTGACTCAGAGAATAGAGTTATGATCCTCGGCAACAGCGCCAGAAAAAGGTCTTCATAACCCACAAGTATAGGGGATCACAACAGTTTTTGAGGGTAGAGTATTCAACCCAAATTTATTGATTCGACACAAGGGGAGCCAAAGAATATTCTCGAGTATTCATAGCTGAGTTGTCAATTCAACCACACCTGAAAGACTTAATATCTACAGTAAAGTATTCAGTAGCAAAGTAGTATGGAAGTAACGGTAACGATGGCAAAAGTGACAGTAGCAGTTTTGTAGTAATTGTGACAGTAGCAATAGAAAAGTAACTTGGCAAGGATCAATATGTGAAAGGCTCATTGGCTATGGATCAGTGATGGATAATTATGCCCGATGGCATTCATCATGCAACATTTATAACATAGAGTGACACAAAACTAGCTCCAATTCATCAATGTAATGTAGGCATGTATTCCATATATAGTCATATGTGCTTATGGAAAAGAACTTGCATAGCATCTTTTGTACTACCCTCTTGTGGCAGCGGGGTCCTAATGGAAACTAACGGATATTAAGGCCTCCTTTTAATAGAGAATCAGACCAAAGCATTAGCACCTAGTGAATACGTGAACTCCTCAAACCACGGTAATCACCGGAAAGAATCCCAGTTATTGTCACCCTGGGGGATGCGGATCATAACTCGTAATAGGTGTCTACAACTTGCAAGATAGGATCAAGAACACATATATATTCATGAAAACATATTAGATTCAGATCTGAAATCATGGCACTCGGGCCCTAGTGACAAGCATTAAGCATAGCAAAGTCATAGCAACATCAATCTCAGAACATAGTGGATACTAGGGATCAAACCCTAACAAAACTAACTCGATTACATGATAAATCTCATCCAACCCATCACCGTCCAGCAAGCCTACGATGGGATTACTCACGAATGATGAAGAGCATCATGGAATTGGTGATGAAGGATGGTTGGTGATGACGATGGCGTCGATTTCCCCTCTGCGGAGCCCAAAACGGACTCCAAATCTATCCTCTCGAGGAAGATAAGGAGGTGGTGGCGGCTCCGCATCGTGAAACACGATGAACTCTTATCCTTGACTTATTTCTCCACGAATAGGAATATATAGAGTTGGAATTGAGGTCGGTGGAGCCACAGGGGGCCCACAAGCTTGCCAGGCGCGGCCAAGGGGTGGTCATGCATGGTGGGCTTGTCACCTACGGGTGGCCCCCTCTGGTTGATTCTTTCGCTAGTATTTTTTATTAATTCCAAAAATAATCTCTGTAAATTTTCAGGTTAATCCAAGAACTTTTATTTCCACACAAAAATAACACCAAGGCAATTCCGCTGAAAACAGCGCCAGTCCTGGTTAGTTCCATTCAAATCATGCAAATTAGAGTCCAAAACAAGGGCAAAAGAGTTTTGAAAAGTGGATATGATGGAGACGTATCACCCCACACCACCGTGGATGCCACCAACGTCCTTCACTTCATCCGCGATCACTGCGCCCTACAGCTCCACTACTAGATCTCTGGTCGCTGCTCCAGCGTCGCCACGAGCATCCGTCGTCGGACAGATGGAGGCGATGAAGGTGAGGAAGAGGATGCGGTGGGGGAGAGTGAGACAGTTTGGTGGAGGCAGTGGAGGAAAGTGAGACGACACAGTGGGGGAGAGGAAGACGATGCGGCAGGGAGGGGATTTGGGGGAAATGGTAAGGATGATACACCGGGAGGTGGTTCCCCCTCATTATAGGATGGGACGTTTTGGGCATGTCCCATGGACACGTGCTATCCCACGACCGCGGTTAGTTGCATGCGCGGGAGCGGCCCACTTGTCAGAGTTAATGGTCAGAGGCATTGACCCGACGACAATGTCCATTGTAAACTGTTCTGAGGGTTTCGGGCAAGGGAGTGGGGAAAAGTGAGCAAAAGTGAAGAGCGTGGGGATGAATGAGTACTACAAACGAACCAGAGGCAGAAAAATAAAAATCCCTATTTTCTAATCTTTCTAATCTTCAAGTGCATTGCATCCATCTTGATCTTGTGATCATCAACGACATCGGCAACATACAACTCCAATTTTCATCTTCTTTTCTTCAAATCTTTTCAATTTTCCTTTCAAATCCTCGTTTTCTTTTGAAATAAATTTAACTTCTCGACAATAGGGTCGGTTGGCATTTCCAGTTCAACTACCTCCTAGATAAAAATATCTATGTCAACTTGATGGGCATAATTGTCATTAACACGAAATGCAACAAATAGTTATAAAAGAGAATATAGCACATACAAATCATAAACCGGACGAGGCCCGACGAGCACGGATATCAAAACCATGGCACTATATATAACAACAACCATACAAGTAACAAAATTATGCAAGTAACTATCTAAATCATACAAATATATTTTTTTAAAAGGATAAGAACACAAGAATAGGCTCACCAAGGTGGTGCCGGCAACGGGACGGTGCGGGCGATCGACAATGGTTAGGACGGGGAGGGGAAGGCACACTAAGTAAACCACACCTACACATATGCAAACTAAGAAGTTAATTTGAGCTCAAATTGCATATAAATCAAAAAAAACTATCACATAATTACATCCAAACTAAAACCCACAAATCACTATACTTATAAAGCATTGCACGAGCTGATCTAGCAATAAGATATGAAAGGACAAATTTGCTAACCTTTGTGGACACTTGGATGGATTGGGGTGCCTCAAATCTTGACAAATCTTGGAAAAAAGGAGGGATGAGCTCGAGCTAGGGCAGAACAGGGAGGGGAATGGAGAAAAAAGATAAATGGGCTCGGGCTGGACAAAGGGTTTATATTAGGAAAGCTTTAGTCCCGGTTGGTTATACAAACCAAGACTAAAGGTCTGCATATAGTCCCGGATTGTGAGACAAACCGGGACTAAAAGTGCTCGTGGGACCCCAGCCTGACACAGTCAGTCACCACCCCTTTAGTGCCGGTTTGTATCACAAACCGGGACTATATGTCCCAAATGAACCGGGACTAATGGTGCCCGTCCCCCCGACCAATCCTAGCCGTTGGAACCGGGACTAATGGTCACATTAGTCACGGGCCAAAGCCAAACCAGGACTAAAGGGGCAAACGTAAGGCATGTTTTCTTCTAGTGTCTGCTTCGTCATGGATGGGAGCTGGTGAGGCGAGATGGGGAGAAATCCCAGGTTAACCTTGTCGTCTTCAATAGTGGGGACGCCCGCGGGTGCCACTCACCTTTCTGGAGGCGCTAGTCGCGTATTCCTTCCATCCCTCCACCTTTTTTTAGGTAAAACCCCCGGTTTATTGGCCGACAACGACGCCCTAGGCATTGTATCCTTCTTGAAGGCGCTGCATTGGGAACAAGGTGGAATTTGGGCTTGGTCGTCTTGTGGTTGGAGTGCGTCGATGACAGTAACATGCCTCCAACAGTGGTGGTGTTCTTCCTAGTTCTAGGCTTTTTTGGGTGTGGTCCATGTGTCTACGGTAAGCCTATCTGGTGCTAGTGGATCCTCGAGGTTGGGAGATGGTAGGGTTTCCCTTCTCTGTTGTTTCACTCTAGCGCGTTGTGAGAGCCAAAGCTCCACCTTTTGTTCTTGGCCTTTGCTACTGTCCTTTCATCCATTTCCACAACTCACCCTATTTTCGTCCATGAGATTTGGAATTTGGCAATGTTCTGCTCTAGGTGAGTCAGCGATGGCTGGCTGCCTAGTTCAGCTCATGTGGCTTCCTACGATGCCACCCATCTAACTTCTAGGGAAAACATGTCCATCTATCAATGAGGCGACGCCTTTCAAGCCAAGAGAGGAGGTTGTGGCCTTCTATGACGATGGATCTAGATGGTTGTGTTTTCTCTGAGCACTTGGTGTTTTGGGGACAACATGCCTTTCGTCGTCGTCGGTTCCCTCTCCTAAGCCGGCATTCTCCTATTCCTATGTTTCGAGTGTGCAAGAGATCATTGATATCTCCGGGCTATCTGCTCCTTATCGATATTTTTATTTAGCTTGTTGTATGCGAGAATCGTGAGACGCTTCCCAACGCCTTTGTATCTTACCATTTTCTTTTTATTTGGTTTGTTCCTTCAAAGGATCGATATGGTCGACTAGAGGGGGTGGATAGGTGACTAACAAATTTTAGGTTCTTTTTTACAAATTAGGCTCAACAACAAAATAGGTTGTCTAGACATGCAACTAGGTGGACAACCTATATGATGAGCATAATAACAACAAAAATAGCAAGCACAAGATACAAACACAACAAAGCTTGCACGAAATAAAGGTAAGAAGTAACCACAAGTGGATTCGATGGATACGAGGATGTGTTACCGAAGTTCCCTCCCTTTGAGGGGCGGTACATCTCCGTTGGAGCGGTGTGGAGGCGCAATGTTCCCCAAGAAGCCACTAGGGCCATTGTATTATCCTCGTGCCCTCGCACAATGCAAGTGTCTTGATTCCACGAGTGGTGCCCTTGAAGGTGGTGACCATACCTTTACAAACAAGGTTGGGGCAATCTCCACAACTTAATTGGAGGCTCACAACACCACCATGGAGCTTCACCACAATGGAATGTGGCTCCGAGGTGACCTCTTTCGTCTAGGGTGCCCAAACACCCAAGAGTAAAAAGATCCTAAATGGATTAGTAGGGGAAATCAAATTTATCTCGGTGCAAGTGTAGATCAAACCCTCTCAAGCAAACCCTAGAGAATGAACAAGTTTTGATGGACATGAAGAGAGATCGGGCGTGAATAAGCTTAAGGGGCAACAATGGAGCTTTTGGGGAAAAGGTGTAAGTCTTCTTGGGGAATAAGACCCGCTTATATAGTGGCAGTGCAAATCCAATTGTCATGTGCTCGTAGAACCACACAAGTGGTATTACTGCTCATATGAGCGATACTACCGCTTATACTGACATTGCAGGACTTCAAGCGGTAGTATTGTGCAGGCATGGCGGTAATACCAGACCAAGCGGTACTGCCACACCTACTATCGCTCCTAATGTTGCTTATCGAAGACATGTGAGGTAGGCTAGAGTAGCACAATAGAGTAGCAGGTAGCACCACACAAGGCGGTACTACCATTGCAGTTGAAGCAGTACTACCGCTTCATGCGGCACTACCGCTTAAAGCGGAGGATCCAATTTCTACTATTTCCCACTGTCGTGTGTGCGAAAAAGTACGTGCAAACCCCAGAGGTATAGACCACGACACTAGAGAGCTGATGTACCGCCAGGACGGTACTTCCGCCTTCAGACGCGATACTGCCGCTCAAGTGGTACTACCGCTATGGATAGCGATACTACCGCTTGGGTGTCACCAGAAGCCCAAACACAAAACATTGGATCTTCACGTTGCTGAAAGAAAAGAAGGGTGCAAAGAAAATGTGTACATGTTGATTCCACCCAACCTTTCACATGCAGACCCCCTCTTAACCGTATAGATTTCCTATGACTTAAATACCACCAAAAAAGAATCGTCAGAACAAATCCGTTTTCACACCGTATCGCCGAGGGGAAATAAACCGTCTTGTGCCCATCTGATGAAATGTCTGAAATACTCACGACACATGGTTAGTCTACAAAACACCTTGTCATCAATCACCAACACTACAGAGGAAGAAATATGCCCTAACATTCGTGGTTGTAATCTTGAGTTGTAATCCTGGTCGGCTGATGGCTTTGTTGTTTGAAAGTCGGTCTCTTCTTTAGACTTCATTCTAAAAAACAATTGCTTGAGAAATAATAACAACAAATCCAGGATTGACTATGTTTATGGGCCATATTTGTGGTCCCACTTTGGATGACTGCTATTAAAATATGATTTGGGTTTGTTGTTTCTCTAATCATGGGTTGAATTTTAATCTAACATTTTGCATCACGCCAAACATATGTTATATTAAGATTGCGTTTCATAATACACTTTGAATATATTGAATTCCATGGCTTCATAAGATATTTTTCAAGTGCATGAATATAAAAATTGATAGTGGGTCCCTTATCACCATGGGGCCAAACACCCCTCTCGGCTTAGTGGTATACATGATGGGGGTGTTGGCGATAGCGGCAAGCCATATCTAGCAACGTGATGGCAGGAAAAAAAGGATACAAAGTGGCACAACTTGGCTGGAGCAACAAAAGGGAGGAAGAAGGGTGAGGGAAGGGAGGTGTCACTCGAGAGAAGCAAAGGAGGGCATGGAAGTTATAGGTCAAATTGATGTGTTGTAGCTTTGTACTTTTGATATCTCTGGTTTGTTGGATCCTAAAAAACATGGGATTAGAATGTCATGCCCATTCAGTTATTTTAGGATTTGGTATGTTTGGTTACATCACAACAACAACGACGACGACGACGACAACAACAACAACATCAACAAGAACAACAACAATAGCAATAGCAACAACAACAACAACAACAACAACAACAACAACAACAACAACAACAACAACAACAACAACAACAACAACAACAACAACAACAACAACAACAACAACAACAACAAGAACACAAAGCCTTTAGTCCTTAACAAGTTGGGGTAGGCTAGAGGTGAAACCCATAAGATCTCGCGACAAACTCATGGTTCTGGCACATGGATAGCAAGCTTCTACGCACCCCTGTCCATGGCTAGTTCTTTGGTGATGCTACAATCCTTCAGATCTCTCTTTACGGACTCTTCCCGTGTCAAGTTCGGTCTATCGCGACCTCTTTTGATATTATCCGCATGCTTTAGCCGTTCGCTATGCACTAGGGCTTTTGGAGGCCTATGCTAAATATGCCCAAACCAGCTCACACGATGTTGGAAAAGCTTCTCTTCAATTGGCGCTACCCCAACTCTATCTCGTATGTCATCATTCCGGATTCGGTCCTTCATTGTGTGTCCACACATCCATCTCAACATGCACATCTCTGCCACACCTAACTATTGCACATGTTGCCTTTTAGTCGGCCAACAATCAATGCCATACAACATTTGGAGTCGAACCTGTTGGGGAATGTTGCATGGGAAACAAAAAAATTCCTACGCACACGTAAGATCTATCCATGGTGATGAGTATCTACGAGAGGGAGAGTGGATCTACATACCCTTGTAGATTGCTAAGCGGGAAGCGTTAAGAAACGCGATTGATGTAGTCGAACATCTTCATGATAAAAATCGCAAGCCATCTCATGATCCCATCACGATCCGTCCCGCGATCCAATCATGATCCGTCCCGTGATCTCATCACAATCCGTCCCGTGATCCAGTCGTGGTCCTTCCGATCTAGCGTCGAACGGACGACACCTCCGCATTCAGCACACGTACGTCTCGATGACGATCTCCGCCTTCTTGTCCACCAAGAGAGATCGGAGAGGTAGATGAGTTCTCCGGAAGCACAACGGCGTGGTGGCGGTGGTGGTGAACTAATCCTGCAAGGCCTCGCCTAAGCACCATAGAACTAAACTAGAGGAGAAACTGATCTAGGGAAGAAGAGGGAAGCACGTGGCAATTAGGGTTGGGGGGTACCCTAAAAAACCTTAGTATATATAGGAGGGAGAGGAAAGGAGGCATACTAGCCCCTCCTACAAGGAGGGCTTCCGCCAAACTAGAGGGGAGGAGTCCACCTCCCTTGTGGGAGGTGGACTCCTAGTAGGACTCATTCCTACTTGGCCCCTACTCCTTCCTCTTGCGCATAGGCCTTCTTGGGCTGGCTGCCCATCCCACTAGGGGCTGGTGCGCCACCACTAAGGCCCATGTGGCCCCTTGGGGTGTGATGGCCCCACTTGGTGGTCCCCCGGAACCCATTCGTCACTCCCGGTACACTGCCGGAAATGCCCGAAACTTTTCCGGAGTTCAAACACCACTTTCCTATATATCAATATTTACCTCTAGACCATTCCGGAGCTCCTCGTGATGTCCAGGATCTCATCTGGGAATCCGAACAACCTTCGGTCACCACCATACATAACTCAATACTACCGAAACATCATTGAACGTTAAGTGTGCAGACCCTGTGGGTTCGAGAACTATGTAGACATGATCGAGACACCTCTACGGTCAATAACCAATAGCTGGACCTGGATGCCCATATTGGTTCCTACATATTCCATGAAGACCTTTATCAGTCAAACCTCTATGTCAAGGATTCAGTTAATCCCGTATGTTGCTCCCTTTGTTCTTCGATATGTTACTTGCCCAAGATTCGGTAGTCGGTATCTCTATACCTAGTTCAATCTCGTTATCGGCAAGTCTCTTTACTCGTTCCATAATACAAGATACCGTGGCTAACACTTAGTCACATTGCTTGCAAGGCTTATTGTGATGTTGTATTACCGAGTGGGCCTTGAGATACCTCCCCGTCACATAGAGTAATAAATCCCAGTCTTGATCCATACCCACTCAACAGACACCCTCGGAGATACATGTAGAGCACCTTTATAGTCAACCAGTTACGTTGAGATGTTTGATACACACAAGGTATTCCTACGGTGTCAGTGATTTCCATGATCTCATGGTCATAGGAATAGATACTTGACATGCAAAAACTGTAGCAATAAACTGACACGATCATATGCTACGTTTATAGTTTGGGTCTTGTCCATCACATCATTCTCCTAATGATGTGATCCCGTTATCAAATGACATCTCATGTCCATGTCTAGGAAACCTTAACCATCTTTGATCAACGAGCTAGTCTATTAGAGGCATACTAGGGACATGGTGTTGTCTATGTATCCACACATGTATCTGAGTTTCCGATCAATACAATTTTAGCATGGATAATAAACGATTATCATGAACAAGGAAATATGATAATCACTAATTCATTATTGCCTCTAGGGCATATTTCCAACAGTCTCACACTTGCACTAGAGCCAATAATCTAGCTCACATCGCTATGTGATTTGTTATGAATCTCACACCCAATGAGTTCTGGGGTTCGATCATGTTTTGCATGTGAAACAGGTTTTAGTCAACGGGTCTGCGACATTCAAATCCGTATGTACTTTGCATACTATAGACACTTCTACCATGCTCCACTTAGAGTTATTACAAATGGCTACTCCACTATACGTATCCGGATTGCTACTAAGAGTCATCTGGATTGGTGTTAAAGCTTGCATCGACGTAACCCTTTACAATGAACTCTTTATCACCTCCATAATCGAGAAATATTTCCTTAGTCCTCTAGTTACTAAGGATAATTTTAACCGCTGTCCAGTGATCCACTCCTGGATCACTCTTGTACCCCTTGACGGACTCATGGCAAGGCACACACAGGTGTGGAACACAGCATGGCATACTATATTGAGCCTATGGATAAAGCATAGGGGACGACCTTCGTCCTTTCTCTTTCTTCTGCCGTGGTCGAGCTTTGAGTCTCACTCAACTCCACATCTTACAAACCAGGAAGGAACTCCTTCTTTGACTGATCCATTTTGAACTCTTTCAAAATCTTGTCTAGGTATGTACTCATTGAAAGTCTCATCAAGCATCTTGATATATCTCTATAGATCTTGATGCCCAACAATTAGGTAGCTTTATCGAGGTCTTCCTTTGAAAAAATCTTTTCAAACAACCGTTTATGCTTTCCAAAAATTCTACATCATTTCCGATCAATAATATGTCAACCACATATACTCATTAGAAATTCTGTAGTGCTCCCACTCACTTTCTTGTAAATACAAGTTTCTCGTAAACTTTGTATAAACCCAAAAACTTTGATCACCTCATCAAAGCATATATTCCAACTCCGAGATGCTTGCTCCAGCCCATAGAAGGATTGCTGGAGCTTGCACACCTTTTAGCATCCTTAGGACTGACAAAACCTTCTGGTTGTATCACATACAACCTTTCCTCAAGTAAACCGTTAAGGAAACGATGTTTTGACATCCATCTGCCAGATTTCATAATTGAAAAATGCAGCAACTGCTAACATAATTCCAACAGACTTTTAGCATCACTACGGGTGAGAAAGTCTCATCGTAGTCAACTCCTTGAACTTGGCAGAAACTTCTTTGCGACAAGTCGAGCTTTATAAATGGTGGCATTCACCATCAGTGTCTGTCTTCATCTTAAAGGTCCATTTGTACTCAACGACCTACCATTCAACGGGCAAGTCTACCAAAGTCCATACTTGGTTTTCATACATGGATCCTTTCTCGGATTTCATGGCCTCTAACCATTTGTTGGAACCCGGGCCCATCATCGCTTCTCCATAGTTCATAGGTTCATCGTTGTCCAACAACATGACCTCTAAGACAGGGTTGTCATACCACTCAGGAGTAGTACACGTCCTTGTCGACCTACGAGGTTAGATAGTAACTTGATCTGAAGCTTCATGATCGTCATCATTAACTTCCTCTTCAACTGATGTAGGCTCCATAGAAACATCTTTCTGCGCTACGCTACTCTCTGGTTGAAACAAAGGTTCAACAACCTCATCAAGTTCTATCTTCCTCCCACACAATTCTTTCGAGAGAAACTCTTTCTCGAGAAATGACCCATTTTAGCAACAAACACTTTGTGCTTGGATCTAAGATAGAAGGTTTAACCAAATGTTACGTTAGGGTATTCTATGAAGATGCATTTGTCTGCTTTGGGTTCGAGCTCATTAGGTGAAAACCCTTTTTCACATAAGCGTCGTAGCCCCAAACATCAATAAATGATAGCTTAGGTTTCCGCCAAACCAAAATTCATACGGTGTCATCTCAACGGATTTAGATGATGCCACTTTTAAAGTGAATGTAGTTGTCTATAATGTGTAACCCCAAAACAATAGTGGCAAATCGATAAGAGACATCATAGTTTGCACCATATCCAATAGAGCACGACTACGATGTTCGGCCACACCATCATACTATGGTGTCACAGGTGGCTTGAGCTGTGAAACGAATTCCACATTGTCTTAAGTTGTATACCAAACTCGTAACTCAGATATTCTCCTCCATGATCATATCGTAGACATTTTATCTTCTTGTCACGATGATCTCAAACTTCACTCTGAATTTGCTTGAACTTTTCAAACGTCTCAGACTTGCATTTCATTAAGTAAATATACCCATATCTACTCAAATCATCAATGAAGGTAAGAAAATAATGATATCCACCACATGCTACATCACTCATTGGACCGCATACATCAACATGCATCGTTTCCAATAAGTTACTTGCCAAACGGGGTCTTAGTCATCTTGCCCACGAGGCATGGTCCGCATGTCTCAACCGATTCGAAATCGAATGAGTCCAAAGATCCATCAGCATGGAGTTTCTTCATGCGCTTTACACCAATATGACATTTAGCGGCAGTGCCACAAGTATGTGGTACTATCATTATTAACTTTGCATCTTTTGGCTTCAATGTTATGAACATGTGTATTACTACGATCAAGATTCAATAAACCATTCTCATTGGGTGCATGACCATTGAAGGTATTATTCATGTAAACAGAATAACTATTATTCTCTAACTTAAATGATTAACCGTATTGCAGTAAACATGATCTAATCACGTTCATGCTCAACGCAAATACCAAAAAACATTTATTTAGGTTCATTACTAATCCCGAGGGTAGAGAGAGAGCGTGTGATGGTGATCACATAAACCTTGGAAAACACTTCCAATACACACCGTCACCTCACCCTTAGCTAGTCTTCGTTTACTCCGTAGCTTTTACTTCGAGTTACTAACGTTTAGCAATAGAACCGGTATCTGATACCTAGGTGCTACTAGGAGTACTAGCAAGGTACACATAAATAACACATATATCAAATATACTTCTGTCAACGTTGACAGCCTTCTTATCTACCAAGTATCTAGGGTTGTTTCGCTTCAACGATCGTTCTCCTCATAATAGAAGCACTTAGTCTCAGGTTTGGGTTCAACCTTGGGTTTCTTCACTAGAGCATCAACTGACTTGCCATCCATGAAGTTTCCCTCCTAGCCCTTGCCCTTCTCGAAACTAGTGGTTTCACTAACCATCAACACTTGATGCTCCTTCTTGATTTCTACCTTCACGGTGTCAAACATCACGAATAGCTCATGGATCATTATTTCCATCCCTGACATTTTATAGTTCATCACGAAGCTCTAGTAGTTTAGTGACAGTGACTTGGAGAACTATATCAATCACTATCTTATCTGGAAGATCAACTCCCATTTGATTCAAGCGATTGTAGTACCCAGACAATCTGAGCACATGCTCACCAATTGAGCTATTCTCCTTCATCTTGTAGGCAAAGAATCTTGTTGGAGGTCTCATACCTCTCAACACGGGCATGAGCCTGAGATCCCAATTTCAGCTCTTAGAACATCTCATATGTTTCGTGACGTTCAAAACGTTTTGGAGCCTTAGTTCAAAGCTGTAATGCATGACGCGCTGAACTATCAAGTTGTCATCAGAACGTGTCTGTCAGATGTTCACAACATCTATAGACGACGCTTGAGGGGGTGGCGCACTGAGCGGTGCATCAAGGACATAAGCCTTCTGTATAGCAATGAGGAAAATCCTCGGATCACGGACCCCATCCGCATTATTGCTACCATCATCTTTCAACTCTATTTCTCTAGGAACATATAAACATTCAAGGGAGGGAGCTACAACGCGAGCTAGTAATCTACAACATAATTTGCAAAGACATTTTGACTATGTTCATGATAATGAGTTTAATTAATCATATTACTTAAAAACTCCCACTCAAATTGACATCCCTCGGGTCATTCGAGTGTCACATGATCCAAATCCACCAACTCAAGTCCGATCATCACGTGAGTTGAGGTGGTTTCAATGGTGAACATCATCATGTTGATCATATCTACTATATGACTCATATTCGACCTTTCAATCTCTTGTGGTCCGAGGCCATGTATGTACATGCTAGGCTCGTCAAGTTTAACCCGAGTGTTCTACACGTGCAACACTAGCTTGCACCCGTTGTATGTGAACATAGAGTCTATCACACCCGATCATCACGTGGTGTCTCGAAACGACGAACTTTCACAACGGTGCACACTCGAGGAGAACACAATTTTATCTTGAAATTTTAGTGAGGGATCACCTTATAATGCTACCGTCGTCCTAAGCAAAAGAAGGTGAATAAAGGATTAACATCACATGCAAATCATAAGTGACATGATATGGCCATGAACTTGTGCTTTTGATCTCCATCTATAAAGCACCGGCATGATCTCCATCGTCACCGGCATGACACCATGATCTCCATCATCTTGATGACCATCAACGTGTCATCATCGGGGGTTTCGCGCCCACCATGCTTCTACTACTATTGCTACCGCTTAGCGATAAAATAAAGTATTACATAACGCTTAATGATTGACGCGCAGGTCATACAATAATTAAAGACAACCCTATTGCTCATGTCGGTTGTCGTACTCATCGACATGCAAGTCGTGATATTCTATACAAAACATGATCATCTCATACATCACATATATCTCATCATGTAATTGGACATATCACATCACATCATACCCTGCAAAAACAAGTTAGACGTCCTCTAATTGTTGTTGCATGTTTTATGTGGCTGCTACGGGTATCTAGCAAGAACGATTCTTACCTATGCAAAACCACAACGATGATACAAAAGTTGCTTTTCAACCTTCTCAAGGACCGCCTTTGTCGAATCCGATCCAACTGGAGTAGGAGAGACAGACACCCGCCAGCCATCTTTATGCAACAAATTTACATGTTAGTCGATGGAACCGGTCTCTCGTAAGCGTACGAGTAAGGTTGGTCTGGGCCGCTTCATCAAAAACCGACCAAGGGAGGAAGCAATCTGAGCATCCACGCCCACAAACTCCTTTGTGTTCTACTCGTGATCTCATATACACATAGACCTAGCTCATTATGCCACTGTTGGGGAACGTTGCACGGGAAACAAAAAAATTACTACGCACATGCAAGATCTATCCATGGTGATGAGTATCTATGAGAGGCAGAGTGGATCTACATACCCTTGTAGATCGCTAAGCAGGAAGCATTAAGAAACGCGGTTGATGTAGTTGAACGTCTTCGCGGTCCAAATCGCAAGTCGTCCCGCGATCCCATCACAATCCGTCCCGCGATCCAATCACGATCCGTCCCGCGATCCAATCACGATCCGTCCCACGATCCAATCACGATTCGTCCCGTGATCTCATCACGATCTGTCCCGTGATCCAATCACGATCCATCCCGTGATCCAGTCGCGGTCCTTCCGATCTAGCACCGAACGGATGGCACCTTCGCATTCAGCACACGTACGGCTTGATGACGATCTCCGCCTTCTTGATCCAGGAAGAGAGAGCGGAGAGGTAGATTAGTTCTTCGGCAGCACAACGGCGTGGTGGCGATGATGGTGAACTTATCCTGCAGGGCTTTGCCTAAGCACCGCAGAACTAAACTAGAGGAGAAATTGATCTAGGGAAGAAGAGGGCAGCACGTGGCAATTAGGGTTGGGGGCTGCCCTCAAAAACCCTTAGTATATATAGGAGCGAGAGGAGAGGAGGCAGTCTAGCCCCTCCTACAAGGAGGGCTTCGGCCAAACTAGAGGGGAGGAGTCCACCTCCCACAAGGGAGGTGGACTCCTAGTAGGACTCTTTCCTACTTGGCCCCTACTCCTCCTGTGCATAGGCCTTCTTGGGCTGGCTGCCCAGCCCACCAGGGGCTGGTGTGCCACCACTAAGGCCCATGTGGCCCCTTGGGGTGTGATGTCCCCACTTGGTGGTCCCCCGGAACCCATTCGTCACTCCTGTTACACTCCCGGAAATGCCCGAAACTTTTCCGGAGTTCAAACACAACTTTCCTATATATCAATCTTTACCCCCGGATCATTCGGAAGCTCCTCGTGACGTCCGGGATATCATCTGGGACTCCAAACAACCTTCGGTCACCACTATACATAACTCAATACTACCAAAACGTCACCGAAATTAAGTGTGCAGACCCTGCGGGTTCGAGAACTATGTAGACATGAACGAGACACCTCTACGGTCAATAACCAATAGCGGGACCTGGATGCCCATATTGGTTCCTACATATTCCATGAAGACCTTTATCAGTCAAACCTCTATGTCAAGGATTCAGTTAATCCCGTATGTTGCTCCCTTTGTTCTTCGATATGTTACTTGCCCAAGATTCGGTAGTCGGTATCTCTATACCTAGTTCAATCTCGTTATCGGCAAGTCTCTTTACTCGTTCCATAATACAAGATACCGTGGCTAACACTTAGTCACATTGCTTGCAAGGCTTATTGTGATGTTGTATTACCGAGTGGGCCTTGAGATACCTCCCCGTCACATAGAGTAATAAATCCCAGTCTTGATCCATACCCACTCAACAGACACCCTCGGAGATACATGTAGAGCACCTTTATAGTCAACCAGTTACGTTGAGATGTTTGATACACACAAGGTATTCCTACGGTGTCAGTGATTTCCATGATCTCATGGTCATAGGAATAGATACTTGACATGCAAAAACTGTAGCAATAAATTGACACGATCATATGCTACGTTTATAGTTTGGGTCTTGTCCATCACATCATTCTCCTAATGATGTGATCCTGTTATCAAATGACATCTCATGTCCATGTCTAGGAAACCTTAACCATCTTTGATCAACGAGCTAGTCTATTAGAGGCATACTAGGGACATGGTGTTGTCTATGTATCCACACATGTATCTGAGTTTCCGATCAATACAATTCTAGCATGGATAATAAACAATTATCATGGACAAGGAAATATGATAATGACTAATTTATTATTGCCTCTAGGGCATATTTCCAATAGAACCGCCATCCTATAGAACTTGCCTTTAAGATTTTGTGGGACCCTCTTGTCACACAGAATACCAGAAGCTTGGTGCCACTTCATCCATCCGGCTTTAATTCGATGGTTCACATATTCATCGATATCCCCATCCTTCTACAACATTGACCCCAAATATCGAAACTGTCCTTTCGAGGCACCACCTAACCATCAAGGCTAACATCCTCCTTCTCCTCGTGCGGAGTAGTACTGAAAGCGCACCTCATGTACTCGGTTTTAGTCCTGCTAAGTCTAAAACCTTTTGATTTCAAGGTTTGCCTCCATAACTCCAACTTCCAGTTGACCCCCGTCCGACTACCATCGACTAGCACCACATCGTCTGCAAAGAGCATACACCATGGGATATCTCCTTGTATATTCCTTGTGACCTCATCCATCACCAAGGCAAAAAGATAAGGGCTTAAAGCTGGCCCTGATGCAGTCCAATCTGAATCGGGAAGTTATTAGTGTCTCCATCACTTGTTTGAACAGTTGTCACAACATTATCGTACATGTCCTTGATGAGGGTAATGTGCTTTGCTGGGACTTTGTGTTTCTCCAAGGCCCACCACATAACATTCTGCGGTATCTTAGCATAGACCTTCTCCAAGTCAATGAACACCATATGCAGGTCCTTTTTTTGCTCCCCATATCTCTCCATAAGCTGCGTACCAAGGAAATGGCTTCCATGGTCAACCTCCGAGGCATGAAACTAAACTGATTTTTGGCCACGCTTGTCATCCTTCTTAAGCGGTGCTCAATGACTCCCTCCCATAGCTTCATTGTATGGCTCATCAGTTTAATTCCATGGTAATTAGTACAACTCTGAACATCCTCCTTGTTCTTGAAGATTGGTACTAATATGGTCCGTCTCCATTCTTCTGGCATCTTGTTTGCCCGAAAAATTAGGTTGAAAAGTTTGGTTAGCCATACTATCGCTATGTCCCCGAGGCCTCTCCATGCCTCAATGGGGATGCAATCAGGGCCCATCGCCTTGTCTCCTTTCATCCTCTTTAAAGCCTCCTTGACCTTCGGCTCCTGGATTCGCTGCACAAAAGGCCTGCTAGTATCATCTAAGGAGTCGTCCAGATCAATGGTAGAGCTCTCACGCTCCACATTGAATAGCTTATCAAAGTACTCTCCCATCTATGCTTAATCTCCTCGTTCTTCACCAGGAGTTTATCCGCTCCGTCCTTGATGCACTTGATTTGGTCAACATCCCTCATCTTCCTCTCTTGGATCTTGGTCATCTTATAGATGTCCCTTTCACCTTTTCGTGTCTAACCGTTGGTAGAGGTTCTCATATGCCCGACCCCTTGCTTCACTCATAGCTCGCTTTGCGACCTTCTTTGCCATCTTGTACTTCTCTATGTTCTTTGCACTCCCATCTAGATATAGGCGTCTGAAACACTCTTTCTTCTCCTTAGTTGCCTTCTGGACATCATCGTTCCACCACCAGGTATCTTTAGCTTCTCTTCTATTTTCCCTGGACACTCCAAACTCCTGTGAGGCCACCTTACGAATGCAAGTCGCCATTTTCATCCACATGTCTTCTGCATCACCTCCTTCCTCCCAAGGGCCCTCCTTAACGACCCACTACTTGAACGCCTGAGCTACCGCCCCTTCCTTGAGTTTCCACCACTTCGTTCTAGCGACTTTGGCACGCTTGTCCCGCTGGACACGAATCCGAAAGCGGAAGTCAGCAACCACAAACTTATGCTGAGGGACAATAGTCTCTCCAGGTATCACCTTACAGTCTAGGCATGCACGCTTGTCTTCTCTTCTCGAGAGGATGCCATCAATCTGGCTAGAGTGTTGCCCACTATTGTAAGTCACTAGATGTGATTCTCTCTTCTTAAAGAGGGTGTTAGCTATGATCATGTCATAGGCTAGCGCAAAGCTTAAGACATCTTCTCGTTCTTGATTCCTGATGCCATAGCCAAATCCCCCATGCACCCCTTTTAAACATGTGTTATATGTGCCCACATGGCCATTGAGGTCTCCTCCTATGAAGAGCCTCTCGCTAAATAGTACACTCCTAACCATGTCCTCGAGGCCTTCCCGGAACTCCCTCTTGTTGTTCTCATTGTGGCCTACTTGCGGGGATGTGTTAGATGTGCCCACATGGCCATTGAGGTCTCCTCCTATGAATAGCCTCTTGCCAATTGGTACACTCCTAACCATGTCCTCGAGGCCTTCCCAGAACTCCCTCTTATGTTCTCATTGTGGCCTACTTGCGGGGCATACACGCTGATAACGTTGAGAACTAAGTCCCCAACTACCAGCTTGACCAGAATAATCCGATCCCCACGTCTGTTGACGTCTACCACTCCATACTTGAGGCTTGATCAAGATGCCTACTCATCACAGAAGAAGAAGAAAATTTGTTCAAGAGAGGTGAATGGGTGTTAAATTCTTATGAAATATAGTGCAAATGTTCTTTAGGAAAAAGAATCATCAGGTTTTATTTGGTTCTCGGATTGTCAAAATGCAAGAATAGGAATAGCATGCCCATTCAAACCCTGCATGATTTGAGTTTGTTTGATTGTATCATAGAAAAAATAAAGATATTTTTCCAAATAGTTTTAGTTGCTAGATTTTCTATGAAAAATCATACGGGTGAATCCTTAGGAAAAATACCTATTAGGATCAGTCCTACGCAATCAAAGAATCACCATCAGAAAAATTCCTAAGGATTTTAATACTACAAAATTTCTTTGCTTCAAAAAGCCCCTAAAGGATTCAATCCCATGTATCGAAATAGATGAACAAATTACTAGGTTTTCAGTTGTCCAAAATTACTGTGGGAACATTCGAATCAAAGAAGCTATAACAGTAAAAACACTCAAATCAAAGAAGCTATACTGGGAAAACAAATGTTCCATATTTTAGGTTTTCACTACCGTTCCCCTGATTATTGAACCCGAAAAGGCTTTATGCTATTAATAATTTCGAACAGATTGCTACATCTTAGCCATGATTAGGGATACAAATTTGTGATCCTTAGGATAACTTTAACCATCTATAGTTCAATGAAATAAACTAAGTTTAAAAAAGAACTAAATTTTAAAAATCATATCACTTTTAAAAATATACTCCCTCCGTCCAAAAATACTTGTCATACAAATGGATGTATGTAGACTTATTTTAGTTATATATATATATCCATTTTATTTATCTTTAGGACAAGTATTTCCAAACAGGGGGAGTACTTCGTTTGACTGAATGAAAGAGGGCACCTAAGGGTACACCCCTGGCAACGATGAGAAGCCCTATTGTGCTGTCTATGCGATGTGTTAGTCGGTACTTCTTCTAAATCAGCCATATGAAAATCAAAGAGGCCAATTTCATCGAGGTAACAAATTACGTGTTCACATAAATAGCATCACCACACACATTGATGCCTTATTAAGGGAAATCGCCCAGGCCTGTACGTTCATCTTATTATGCTTGCGTGACGCAGGAAAGTCTCAAGTCATCGGTGACAAAGGGCTCTCTCCCCTGGCCAAAAGAGTGAGCCTGTAAATTACTGGTGAACCGCAAAAATGATTTCTCCAAAATCATCATCAAGATACGCCAAGCAACAACTCTGCAGCATTCTGTTTACAAGAATTGTTCATGCAGCTACCTGCCCAATAAGGCTTCGACGGATCTGAAAAAGGTACATGTACCACACAAACGTTAACAGATCGTGATAGCAAGGAGAGAAAACATGCCGCTAATTATGCAATTACAGTCATATAATATGCTCAACAGAATTTGGAGGCAGATGACCATGATCAAGTGGGGAACATGATAATGGACCCAACAAGAGCCTTCCTTTCTTTCAGAAAACAGCATATAGTAAAGGATCAAAAGTGTATTTGTGTTGGATAACTGCAGAGCTGGAACATGGAAACTTTAAGTTGCATATGTTCACCAACAAGATAGTTTTACTATCCCCGCAAAAAACAAAAGGCTTTACTACCAACCACAGGCACACTAATAAATACACTAAAATGTTAAACTTATCTGCATTATTTCCCATTGTATCCATTAGAATGTAATGTCAACCATACAGGGGACATTCAACAGGGATCACTTATGAAATGACAAGGCCAAATAAAAAAGAACACAGTACATACCTCTGGTAGCTTCTTTCTGAAAACCACTTCTAGTCTAGCATCCAACGTGTTCTCAAAGACAATTTTTCCATCTCGAGAAGCCAGTACAACTCCACCAGAGCTAAATTAAAAGGTACAAGAGTAAGCTTTAGACATTCAGATCTACACTTTATAATTCAATGAGCATGAGGACTTGTGGCATATTATCCACATAAGATTGCAAGTATTACCAGGACATGTCATGTTCCTTGTAGTGACTGGGAGCAGGCGGCAGATAGACATGGCGGTCTACCATGATTTCAGGCGGATATACATTTGCTTTTTCCGCATACTCATTCCTCGCAGGCTCCAAAACTGATTCAACAAGCTCAAGATCCTCCTTCCTGCAGCGGAGAATAACCGCCAACTCGTTCAGACGCAGCAAGCTCTGGTCAGGTAACTTTATGCGTTAGATAATACTCAAGCATCAATTACATTCAATTTTCAAATTGTGAAAGAATCATGGAAATAGAGGCTATTAGAAAAGGAAGGTCTAAGTCACTCTACTTATGGATAGATAAGTCTAATGATTCCTGAACAACAGCAACTACTCCCTCCGTTCCTAAATATTTGTCTTTTTAGAGATTTCACTATGGACCACATACGGATGTATATAGACATAGTTTAGAGTGTAGATTCATTCATTTTGCTTCGTATGTAGTCCATAGTTAAATCTCTAGAAAGACAAATATTTAGGAACGGAGGTAGTACTTTGCATGCAACTAACAAGTAGAAATGTTACTCTCCAGGGAGACGGAGAACACAATTTTTTTGAAAAAGAAAATTCACATCTAGTGCTGCGATTTTGGCTGACTAAACTCAAGAACAACCAATTCAAATTTTGAGGTGAATTTAGCCAATTTTCATTGCTATCTTCGGGGGTTGGGGGGAGGGGGTCAAGAAAGAATTAACTCTTAAACATTTCTCAAAACGTGCCTGTGTTTCAGCATCGATTTCTTTTTCAAACTCGACTTGGAACTTGGATTATGTATTTGTTATCACCAACAGTAAGAACCCTACCACTCCATGGTGACCAGGGAATGGCTTGAAAATGGTAGATGTGGCACTAAGGGAACCGGTTAGTTACTGAAATTCCGTGTCTCGTCTTGAGGGCAGCCATTTGTACATGCCTAACAGGGGATCCATTCACAACCCATATGGAGATGTGTGTTTGTTCAAATGAGCTATTACTTGCAATAGCTGCAACGATATTCATGCTTCATATTCACGTTACAGAAAATGATGCAAATTCCACTCTGCTGACCTGAACAATAAGTATCCTGAGAAGTTTCTTGTAAGATTGATGGTCTCGGCTTTGGTACAGTAGCTCTTTCCGTGCTGAATCCATCATAGATTTTACTAAATCATCTTGAGCTTGAAGAACTTCAATTCGGGAAGCATTGAGCTGCATTGAGTATTCACTGCATAAGGTAACACACAATCAACTTCAGAGTTATTCTTCTGTTCTGCTTTCTTTATATCCACATGATCAGGTCATGTGCCAAAAAGGTGAAAAGTTATATATAAACGACTTATGAGGAGCAAGTATTCGCCAGTGCGCAATTTGTAAAATAAAATAAACAGCATAGTCGAGAATGAGAACTTTTACATTTTCTTCTTGATAGCAACTTGTTTCTCCTTCTTTTCATAGTCCTGCCGGATCTTCTTCTTTTCAGCTTCCACCAGTTGCAGTTTCTCGATTTGGAATTCCTGGGAAACTATCATTCATCAGTTCAAAGTTTCAAAAGGCATCACACAAATCATGACAACCCTAAAATATCCTAATTATCCAGAAGAACAGACAACTCAATGAAGGAAACAGGGCAATTCGCGGGAACATACATCTGAAGTTCTAGTTTCTCACTTTTCTGAATTTGCATTGTATCTTAGGCTCTTAGTACACGCTTTTGTAACAGAACTTGCTATTAAAGCAAGACAAATGGATTTCCAAATTAGCAGTAGCACTCGAACATAAGTACACTATAATTTACACACTAGAGAGAATCAGCAGAAAACGCAGTGCCCCAGATTACGATTACAAACATTACTGGCATAAATGTCCAAACGTCCAGCACTACGCGATGGAGAATCCCTAGATAACACGATGGAATCCGCAACTCCAGCAAGCACTGCGGTAAGCCATGGAACCCCAATACAGACTTCCTATGATGACGCCACTGTCCGATCCATGCCCCAGCCAGCTCCAATGCGGCAATGCGCGACCCCAGCAACGATGCAACAGATCCAACCCTCCGCGACGCGGATCTCGCCGATCGCAGCCGAGATCCGAAACCATCCAGTCATCTAGAAAAAGATGCGGAGTATAAGGGGAAACCAGCGTTACCTCTAAGGCGGCGACCTCGATCTCGGAGGCTTTCTCGACGGCTTCCATGCGGATGAAGTCCGTCATCTGCTTGAGCTGCTGCGCCACATTCCCTTCGTCCATCTTCGCGTTTGGAGAGAGAAGTACGCTGGTCCCTTGTTCGCCGGTGATCGCCGGGGTCGGTGACAGTGAGGCGACGGGTTTCGAGTTGTCGAAGAGGGGATGTCGATGCGGGTGGCGTCGTGGCGAGGTGATTCGTTCTCTTTTCTTGACGCGGAGGTGATTCGCTTTCAGTTGTTTATACGGAGACGTGGCCACTGGCCGCTGGGGCTGGGTTTGAAGCGAAGAGATTTTGCACGCGGCGCAGGTGTTCGAGTATAGAGCAACTCAAGAAAAACTGAAAGTTGGGGCGCAAAAAAGCCTTCAACAGCTCCCGTAAGAACAACCCTATCACATCCTGCAAACCGGGTCAACTAAAAAAACATTTTTCCGGCCGAACAAATCTCGCAAATTCATCTATCCTGGATCCTTCAAACCGCAGTCCATTTTCTTTCACATGTACGGGAATTGCTTTGTTTTTACCCGATCCCCTTTCCTTTGAGGTGAACCAACTTTCGATCGATTGACTTCTCACCCCCCGCGCCGTCGTCGACTCCAATCCCGCCTCTGACCTCGTCGTCCGACCTCGCGATGCCGGAATTCGACCAAATGGAGTACCTGCAGCCGTCGGGTGCCACATATCAAGCGTCGCTACCGCCGGGTGCCACATATCAAGTGTCCCCGTCGTCGGGTGCCAATGCAGCCGCTCCGTCCGCTCACTCCTCCCTCGGCTGATTTTGTCGGCGTCGCCCAAACTCTTTCCGCTGCCGCCATCAAGAGGAAGCGGCGAGGGAACCACCTCATCCAAGGGGGCGCAGCCGTCACGACACTACCCTGTTTCGGCCCCGCTCCGGATCCTTCCATCAAGGCCACAGGCGGGAGGAGGAAGACAACCTCCACCGGCCCAACCGATGCGATTACGAAGGCCTCGATGAAGAAGGCGATCGCGACAAGAGGTGGGTGACGAGGATATGTACCTAGGGTAGTGTCCTAGGCCTGACCTACATACCCTACCTAAGGACACTATATTGGAGGACTTAATGATGGCAAGAGAGTTTCCAACTGAAGTCATCACGACGTGATAATCACTCGACATTTAAGTCACTCAGAGGTTCCTTCCTCCACTCGACAGTCTCCCGTCACTCGAAAGACCTCACTATCAGTCGACACCAGAAGACCAGAAGGCACCTCAGGGAGGCCAACAGGCAGGCGTCCGGCCAGTCGTCATTAGTAGCATTTATTGTGTACGTTACCAGTAACGTACGTCTTTATTCCCACGATCGAACCCTTGGTTGCCTGACATTCATGAGGGGCAGTGTACTCTATATAAGCCGCCCCTCCCCTTTGGCACAAGGGTTCGCACCCTCTATAACACATACTTTCCACACGACAAGAGCTCCCGAGCACTGTGACATAGAACTGTTACCTCCACCAGAGGGGTCTGAACTCATACATCCGTGTGTACATCCTCGCCGTAGCTAGGACTCTGCCCTCTCCTTTCGTACCCCTATCTACTGCTGTCAGACTCGTTTCCACGACAATTGGCGCCCACCGTAGGGCAGGCGTCTAAGCGACTTCCGGTGAGGTTGCATTTTTTCCCCTTCGACATGTCTTCCGATGGTAGTTTGTTCTTGGCCACGAGATCCGTCTCGAAGCGCTCACCTTCATCGCCGACGATTCGGCATGGCTTCAGGAGGCGCCTCTAGATATTGAGTTGCTCCCGATCCGCGGGGCGGCGCACTTTCGCGCGAGCTCCTGTAGCGTAC
Source organism: Hordeum marinum (assembly GCA_022496015.1). Classification (NCBI taxonomy): domain Eukaryota; kingdom Viridiplantae; phylum Streptophyta; class Magnoliopsida; order Poales; family Poaceae; genus Hordeum; species Hordeum marinum. The sequence goes on along the minus strand of CM039674.1, from coordinate 113,863,716 downwards.
TTCTGTGGCAGCCGTCGACTCCGTATCTGTCAGCCCTCCCCGATGTTCATCGCCGCAAGCGATCTGGTCGTTCTCGGCTCCAACGTTTGGTGAGGCATGCAGCGACTCGCCAAACTTCGTCCCCACAGATTGTGGCTATTGAGCTCGCCAAGTCACTTCACAGCATGTTTGACTCGGCGTCAGATCAGTCTGACATTCCCTCTGAGTGTGAGATATGCAATCGATCCCACGGCGAAGGTTCTTATGGCTGGTTCACATGAGAGCCCGCCGCTTGGCTTTGGTCGCGGCAGGCGTGAGGCTGGTGGAGCGTCGAATGACCAGCAGCACCGAGATGAGGAGATCCTCCATACACCCATCGTCGGTGCGACTGCTAAGGCTCGGGCCTTGGAGGTTGCGCGCCTTTGGCTCGAAGAGATCCAGAAGGAACTCGACGAGCATGCTCGCCAGCGTCCACCACTTCCCAGTTGACGTCAGGACAACTGTTTCTGAGTGGTTCTCAGAACAATGTTGAGGTATACCACACTTCAGTTTTAAATGTTGCAAGAACGGCTATGATTGCAGATTCCATTCAGTCGTCATGTTCAGAGGCTAGTAGAGGTTTGCTGCAGATTCGGGCATTGCTTGATGCAGCACAGCGCCAGAACTCAGTTGTTTCCCAATCACGCAATAGATTGCACAGCAATTCACCAAAAGGCAGACTCAGTTCAGTCGGCGCATAGTCCAGGATCACCTTTGCGTCACAGGAGTGGAGGTTACCGTGAAGATCAGCATCAAGGGCAGGGTCGAGATCAGTTTCACCGTGATGACCATCGGCGAGTGCCTATTCCTCCGCGGAGTGGTTCGTATGTGCCCCGGGACCATGACGAAAGGCGCCCGTTCGGTGACGAGCGGAACCCAGGGTTTGATGCGAGAGATTACCTCGCCCAGAAGAGGATCGACAAAGGCAGAGCCTACAGAGATGGTCATGACAAAGATTACCCGAGTGGAAGCAGTGCCGCTATTTTCTGGCCCCGAGTGTTTTAGCAGAGCCATTCGTTCTGCAGAGATCCCTCCAACTTCAGGTTGGTGGCTGGGATAAGCAAGTTCTCTGGTGAGTCAAAGCTAGAGACATGGTTAGATGATTACTGAGTGGCCGTCAGATCGAAGGAGGAAATGACAACATTACCATGAAGCATTTGTCCTTGATGTTGGACAATTTGGCCCGAGCATGGTTGAATCATTTGGCTCCTTCTAGCATTTACTGCTGGGAGGATCTTGCCTGAGTGTTCATCAGAACCTTCAAGGGCACCTGCAAGCGTCCGGCTAGCTTGATTGATTTGCAGCACTGCATCCAGAAGCCCAACGAGTCTTTGAGAGATTACATTCAGTGTTGGTCCACCTTGCATCACATAGTGGATAATGTCTCTAAGCATCAAGTTGTTTGCACATTCAAGGCCGGTGTAAAGTACAAAGAGCTCTACCTGAAGTTCGGGCGTATAGGTGACATTTCCTTGAGCAAGATGATGGAGATAGCCACTCGGTACGCTAATGGAGAAGAAGAAGACCGCCTCCGCAGCGGCAAAGGAAAAGCAGCCGACAATGATGCCGGCGGCAATTCTAGTCGGAAACAGAAACGCAAAGCTCATGGCCCTGTCCAGGCAGAGGCGGCCGCTCTGGCGGCACAAGGAATAATAAGTGGAAGTCCAAGGGACAGTTCACCTCCAAGAAAGGAAAGAATCATTCGGGAACTGATGTTCTGGATTTACCGTGTGCAATCCACACGAAGAAAGATGAAGAAGGCAATTTGATACTGCCTAAACATACCACTCGACAGTGTCGTCTATTGATCCAACAGTTCAAAGAGGGTTAGTCGAGTGACAAAACTCCTGAAAAAGAGGATGATGAAGACAAAGAAACTTTTCCCGATGTCAACGCCACTCTGATGATTTTTGCTGATGTTGAAAGCAAGAGTCGATTGAAAGTTATCAACAAAGAAGTCAACATGGCTATTCCTTCCACCCCCACATACCTCAAGTGGTCTCAGACTGCTATCACATTTGATCAGTCGGATCATCCTGCTCATGTTACTACCCCCGGGTGGCAGGCTTTGGTGGTGGATCCCGTTGTGGGAGGCACTCGACTCCGCAAGGTCCTCATGGACAGTGGGAGTGGATTGAACATTCTGTATGCGTATACCCTTAAGGGAATGGGCATCCCGATGTCCCGACTCAGTGAAAGCAATATGCAGTTCCACAGAGTCAGCCCAGGAAAGAAGGCAAAATCACTTGGCCAGATTGCATTGGATGTGGTGTTCGGCACCGATAAGAGTTTTCATAAAGAAAAATTGACGTTTGAAGTCGTGGACTTCCAGAGCGCGTACCGCGCCATCCTTGGTCGGCCAGCTTATGCCCGTTTCACGGAACTAGCTCCAATTCATCACTGTAATGTAGGCATGTAATCCATATATAGTCATACGTGCTTATGGAAAAGAACTTGCATGACATCTTTTGTCCTACCCTCCCGTGGCAACAGGGTCCTAATGGAAACTAAGGGATATTAAGGCCTCCTTTTAATAGAGAACCTTACCAAAGCATTAGCACTTAGTGAATACATGAACTCCTCAAACTACGGTAATCACCGGAAAGAATCCCAGTTATTATCACCCTGGGGGATGCAGATCATAACTCGTAATAGGTGTCTACAACTTGCAAGATAGGATCAAGAACGCATATATATTCATGAAAACATAACAGGTTCAGATCTGAAATCATGGCACTCGGGCCCTAGTGACAAGCATTAAGCATAGCAAAGTGATAGCAACATTAATCTCAGAATTTAGTGGATACTAGGGATCAAACCATAACAAAACTAACTCAATTACATGACAAATCTCATCCAACCCATCACCTTCCAGCAAGCCTACGATGGGATTACTCACGAACGGCGGAGAGCATCATGGAATTGGCGATGAAGGATGGTTGGTGATAACGATGGTGTCGATTTCCCCTCTTCGGAGCCCAAAACGGACTCCAGATCTGGTCTCCCGGGGAAGAACAGGAGGTGGCGGCGGCTTTGTATCGTGAAACGCGATGAACTCTTCTCCCTGATTTTTTTCTCCACGAATAGGGTTATATGGAGCTGGAGAGGAGGTCAGAGGGACCACGAGGGCCCCACAAGCCTGCTAGGCGCGGCTAGAGGGTGGCCACGCCTAGCAGGCTTGTGCCCTGCAGGTGGCCCCCTCTGGTTACTTCTTGTGCCAGTATTTTTTATTAATTCCAAAAATATTCTCCTTAAATTTTCAGGACGATCTGAGAACTTTTATTTCTGCACAAAAATAACACCAAGGCAATTCTACTGAAAACAACGTCGGTCTGGGTTAGTTCCATTCAAATCATGCAAATTAGAGTACAAAACAAGGGCAAAAGGGTTTGGAAAATTGGATATGATGGAGACATATCAACTCCCCCAAGCTTAACCCATTGCTTGTCCTCAAGCAATTCAGTTGATAAACTAAAAGCGATAAAGAAAAACTTTTACAAACTCTGTTTGATCTTGTTGTTGTAAATACGTCTAACTGATGTTTAGATTTTCAGCAAAGATCATCGACTAACCATGTTCACAATAACATTTAGGTCTCACATTTACTCATATTAATGACATAATTAACTAGCAAGCAATAATAACAACTCTCAGATGACAACACTTTTCAAAACAATCATGATACAATATGACAAAATGGTATCTCGCTAGCCCTTTCTGAGACCGTAAAACATAAATGCAGAGCACCTCTAAAGAACAAGAACTGACTAAACATTGTAATTCACGGTGAGAGAGATCTAGTCATGCTCATACTCAATATCAATTAACAGCAAGCATACAAATGAGGGTGGTGCTCTCTAACTGGTGCCTTTTATAAGAAGATGACGACTCAACAATAAAGTAAATGGAAAGGCCCTTCGCAGAGGGAAGCATTGATTTGCAGAGGTGCCAGAGCTCGAACTTTGAAAACAGAGATAAGTAATGATTTTTGAGCCGTATGCTTTCATTGCTAACATAACGACCAAGAGGTTTTCAACATCTTCCACGCTAGATACATTATAGGTGGTTCCCAAACAGAATGATAAAGTTTTTACTCCCCCTCCACCAATCAGCCACACTCCACGGCGAGCCAAATCCATGGGTACCGTCCATACAAACACAATTCTAGGGGAGTTTTGTTTAATTATATGTTGCTTTTTATTTCGAGCATGGAACTGGGCATCCCGATTACCAGCCACTTTCTCGTGAATGATAGTGAATCAACACATATCGTGAGAATAACCCACCTAGCACGGAAGATACTGACGGCCCCGAGTCGCCACATGAGCAATTTGGGCATACAAAACAGAATATTATTTGAAGGTTTAGAGTTTGGTACATGAAAATTTACTTGAAATGGCAGGTAAATACCACATATAGGTAGGTATGGTGGACTCATATGAAACAACTTTGGGTGTGAGGGATTGGATGCACAAGTATTATTCCCGCTTAGTACAAGTGAAGGCTAGCAAAAGACTGGGGAGCGACCAACTACAGAGCGACACAGTCATCAACATGCTTTGAGATTAACCAACATTGAATGCAAGCATGAGTAGGATATAAATCACTATGAACATAAATATCGTGGAGGCTATGTTGATTTTGTTTCAACTACATGCATGAACATGTGCCAAGTCGAGCCACTTGAATCGAGGAGGATAACCATTTTAATATGCATGTTCGCACCCAAGACAAACCATTATCCACTCTTAGCTAATTAAGCATGGCATGAGTAACTATAATCTCTAATTGTCATTGCAAATATGTTTCACCCATGATGAACTGAATTCGGAACGATGAGCTAATCATATTTACAAAAGCAAGATAGATCGAGTTCATACCAACTTTTCTCCATCTCAATCTTTTCATCAAATATCATCATTATTGCCTTTCACTTGCACGACTAAACTGTGTGGATAATAATAAGAGTGCACGTGCATTGGACTAAGCTAGAAACTGCAAACAATAACTCAAACGAGAAGACAAGGTAATATGGGATCTCTAATAGGTAAACAATAATGCATATGAGAGCCACTCAACATTTTCATTGTGGTCTTCTCCTTACGACCCAAAGAAAGAAAAAATCAAAACAAGAACGAGAAAACTATTTACATGGGAAAGCTCCCAACAAGCACAAGAAGAACGAAAAATCTTTTTGGGTTTTATTTTTAATGCTATAACTAAGCAACTAGAATAAATCTAGAACTAATTTCTTTGTATTTTTCTCAAAGTTAAATAAACACACAATAAGAAAACAAAACAAGAAAATAAATTACCATGGATGGTACAATGAAAGAGTATGAACACTGACTAGTAAGACGAGTGTGTGAACATGAATGTAAAGTCGGTGAGAAATACGTACTCCCTCAAGCTTAGGCTTTTGGCCTAAGTTGGTCTATGGCCGTGGCTGGCCCTGATAATATCTGACGTCATAGTTGGGGTTGTACTGGGCTGCGGCGGCTACTTCCTGAAGGACTGCAGCATGGAGGCGAGCTGATTCCGTGCTCCTCTCGTACTCGTCTGCCTCCTCTCTGGCTATAATATATCTTTGTTTTTCCTGAAAGTTAAAGAAGACAGGAGCGGGAAGGGTAACATGGACAACACGCTGTCTGTCAAAAATTAGTCGGTATTGGAGAGATTGTTTGTTCCTTTCGAGGAACTAAAAATGTACCAAAGCCTAATAATCAAGAAAAGCGGGTGCTGACTCAATATCATTCCGCGTATGGGTACCCCAAGATAATTAGCTAACCGAGTGGCATAAATCCCACCAAAGAAATCTCCATCCTTAGCATTATTGTGCAATCTTCTAACAATAATGGCTCCTTAGTTATATCGTCTTTCGCCCATTACTGCACTCTTAAGAATACTAAGATCGGTTGCACAAAGGTGGATATGCTTAGTTTTTCCGTTAATACATCTACCTATGAATAGAGCAAAATAATGTATGGCAACAAAGTGAATGCTCCCTATGGTAGCCTGTGTAATATTTCTAGTTTCTCCGACGGTAATGCTAGCAAGAAAATCATTATATTCAGTTTTGTGCGGATCACTATAGCTACCCCATTGTGGAATTTTGCATGCATGATTAAAATCCTCTATATCTAAAGTATATGATTTGTCATAAAGGTCAAATAGGACGGAAGGTTTATTATGATTGAGCGAAAATTCAAACCTCCGCACGAAAGAATCCATGAGTTGATAATATTGCTTGCACTTGTCCGACACGAATTCCTCAAGACCAGCATTTATTGTGTATGCGTAGAATTCTTCCTTGAAACCGGCATCACTCATGAATTGATCGGATGACCATTCACAAGGTCATACTTGAGCTTCCCTCGGTGGTTCAAGGTTGGGCTCACGTATCGCGAGTCTCGAGGCCTTCTTGCTCGATGATCCCGCATGAAACACCTTCCTCAACATTTTTTTCTTTTTTTGAAAAAGTTCTGAAATTTTTAGTGACTCATAATAAAGATGAACAAAACTCAACAAAACTCATAGGAACAACTCCCTCGAGTGCCTAGAGGCTATATCATGCATCAAAACTACTTAGGACCATATAAATTTGACATGCAAGCTCAAGAACAAGGTCACCACAGCAGCAATAATTTGCAATATATAAAGCACTAGAACAAAAACTAATTGGACCATTGGAGGAGTCACATACCGAGGAACAATCTCCCAAAACAGTTTTGCGAATGAAGCTTTGAGCAAGGAGATCAAAAATGGCAGCAAAATGAGCTAGAACACGGGTTTGAGCAATGGTGGGATTTTTTCTGGACGAATATTAAGTGGATGGGTGCTGGAATAAGTGGAGGGGGCCACGTGGGACCCACAAGCCTGCTAGGCGCGGCCAGGGGGTGGCCGCGCCTTGTGGGCTTGTGGCCCACTGGTGCAGCCCCCTGTAGTGTGCTCAGTGCCAGATATTTTTAAATATTCCAGAAAAAATCATACTCCATTTTCACGGCATTTGGAGAACTTTTATTTTCAGGTCACTTTTTTATTGCACGTGAAACTTAGAAAACAGGAAAATAGTAGCATTCTTACTAATACTTAATTTAATCTGACTAACAGAAAATAAAAGTTGGGTAGAGAAATTTATGCTTTCTAAGTTCATCCATTTCATGCTCATCAAAAGGAATCCATCAATAAGGTTGATCAGGTCTTATTAACAAACTTCTTTCGAATAACATGAAACCGAAGAATTTTCGAATAACACTAAGTTACCTCAATGGGGATATGCATATCCCCAACAATGAGTATATCCCATTTCTTCTTGACAGTGGGAAGAGGGAATTCAAAGTCTCCAATAGTAATCGTTGGAATTTTTTCAACGGAGTTGATACTATGAACTTGAGGTTGTTTCTTCGGAAAGTGTACCGTATGCTCATTACCATTAATATGAAAAGTGACATTGCCCTTGTTTCAATCAATAACAGCCCCTGTAGTATTCAAAAGGGGTCTACCAAGGATAATCGACATACTGTCGTCCTCGGGAATATCAAGAACAACAAAGTCCGTGAAGATAGTAGCATTTGCAACTACGACAGGTACATCCTCACAAATACCGATAGGCAGAGTAGTTGATTTATCAGTCATTTGCAAAGAGATTTCAGTAGGTGTCAACTTATTCAAATCAAGTCTACGATATAAAGAGAAAGGCATAACACTAACACGACCTCCCAAATCACATAAAGCAGTTTTAACATAATTCCCTTTAACAGAGCATGGTATAGTTGGTATTCCTGGATCTCCTAATTTCTTTGGTACTCCACCCTTAAAAGTATAATTAGCAAGCATGGTAGAAATCTCAGCTTCCGGTATCTTTCTTTTATTAGTCACAATATCTTTCATATACTTAGCATAAGGAGACATTTTCAGAATATCGGTCAAGCGCATACGCAAAAAGACAGGTCTAAGCATTTCAATAAAGCACTCAAAATCCTCATCATACTTTTTCTTGGATGGTTTAGGAGGAAAGGGCATGGGTTTTTGAACCCATGGTTCTCTTTCTTTACCATGCTTCCTAGCAATAAAGTCCCTTTTATCATATCTTTTATTCTTAGGATGTGGGTTATCAAGATCAATAGCAGGTTCAATCTCCACATCATTATCATTACTAGGTTGAGCATCAACATGAACATCATCATTAATATTATTACTAGGCTCATGTTCATCACCAAATTGTGTCTCAGCATCAGAAAAAGAAATATCATTTCGGTTTTCAGGTGTATCTATAACAGGTTCACTAGCAGCATGCAAAGTTCTATCATCATCCTTATTTCTCTTATTACTAGAACGACTAGGTACATCAATGTTACTCCTTTGAGAATCTTGCTCAATTCTCTTAGGATGGCCCTCGGGATACAAAGGTTCCCGAGTCATTCTTCCACCTCTAGTCACAACTTTAACAGAGTGATAACTGTTCTTACTATTCATCTCATTAAGCAAATCATTTTGTCCCTTGAGTACTTGTTATACTTGAGTAGTTACCATGGAAGCATGTTTACTAATCAGTTTAAGATCATTGATAGTTCTACTCATATAATCACCTAAGCGATCAAGCATGAAAGCATTATGTTTCAATTGCTTATTAACATAAGCATTAAAAATTTCTTGCTTCTCAACAAAATTATCAAACTCATCCAAGCATTGGCTAGCAGACTTATTATAAGGAATATCGCTTTCATCAAATCTACGAAGAGCATTTACCTCTACTACTTGTGCCGGGTTATCAAGGCCATGTATTTCTTCAATAGGTGGTAGATTCTTAACATCTTTAGCTTTAATACCTTTCTCTTTCATAGATTTCTTTGCCTCTTGCATATCTTGAGGACTGAGAAATAGAATACCTCTTTTCTTCGGAGTTGGCTTTGGAGGTGGTTCGGGAATAGTCCAATCATTATCATTGCTCAATATATTATTCAATAGTATTTCAGCTTGTTCAAATGTTTGTTCCCTGAAAACACAACCAACACAACTATCTAGGTGGTCCCTAGAAGCATCGGTTAGTCCATTATAAAAGATATCAAGTATTTTATTTTTCTTGAGAGGATGATCAGGCAAAGCATTAAGTAATTGGAGAATCCACCCCAAGCTTGTGGGAGTCTCTCTTCTTCAATTTGCACAAAGTTAAATATTCCCTGCAAGGTAGCTTGTTTCTTATGGGCAAGAAAATATTTTTCAGAGAAGTGATATATCATATCCTAGGGGCTACACACAGAACTAGGAGCAAGAGAATTAAACCATATCTTAGCATCACCCTTTAACGAGAAAGGAAACAACTTAAGGATATAGTAATAACGAATTTTTTCCTCATGAGTAAATAGGGTGGCTATATCATTCAGTTTAGTAAGATGCGCCACAACAGTTTCATATTCATAACCATGGAAAGGATCAGATTCAACCAAAGTAATTAACTCAGGATCGACAGTGAATTCATAATCCTTATCAGTAACAAAGATAGGTGAACTAGCAAACTTAGGATCATATTTCATTCTAGCATTCAAAGATTTTCTTTCCACTTGCATAGTAATTTCTTAAGATCATCTCTATCATTACAAGCAAGAAAGCCCCTAGATACCTCTCCTTCCATAACATAACCCTCAGGAATACGAGGCAATTCATATCTAGGAGAGCTAGATCTAGCAGGTGTCTCAAAGTGTTCAGTTTCAATAATTTCGTCAGTTTCAGAAGTATCATAATTTTCAGCATTGACTCTAGCAATTTGTTCATCAAGAAATTCACCCAGTGGCACAGTATTATCAAGCAAAGTATCATCATAAGCAGAATGCATGGCAGAAGTGCCATCATCAATTACTTGCAACATATCAGAATTACTAGCAGGTGGTGGTGTTGCAAGCTTACTCATAACACAAGGTGAATCAAGTACAGAGCTAGATGGCAGTTCCTTACCTCCCCTCGTAGTAGAGGGATAGATCTTGGTTTTTGGATCTTTCATATTCTTCATAGTGATCAACAGATATAAATACCAAGTGACTCAGAGAATAGAGCTATGCTCCCCGACAACCGTGCCAAAAAAGGTCTTGATAACCCACAAGTGTATGGGGATCCCAATAGTTTTCGAGGGTAGAGTATTCAACCCAAATTTATTGATTTGACACAAGGGGAGCCAAAGAATATTCTCGAGTATTCGCAGCTGAGTTGTCAATTCAACCACACCTGTAAGACTTAATATATGCAGCAAAGTATTCAGTAGCAAAGTAGTATGGAAGTAACGGTAACGGTATCAGTTTTATAGTGATTGTAGCAGTAGCAACGGAGAAGTAACTTAGCAAGTATCAATATGTGGAAAGCTCGTAGGAAATGGATTGGTGATGGATAATTATGATGGATGTAATTCATCATGCAACAGTTATAACATAGGGTGACACAGAACTAGCTCCAATGCATCAATCTAATGTAGGTATGTAATCCATATATAGTCATACGTGCTTATGGAAAAGAACTTGCATGACATCTTTTATCCTACCCTCCCGTGGCAGCGGGGTCATAATGGAAACTAAGGGATATTAAGGCCTTCTTTTAATAATAACCGGACCAAAGCATTAGCACTTAGTGAATACACGAACTCCTCAAACTGCGGTAATCACCGAAAAGAATCCCAGTTATTGTCACCCTGGGGGATGCAGATCATAACTCGTTATAGGTGTCTACAACTTGCAAGATAGGATCAAGAACACATATATCCCATTGATCAGATTGTTGACTCGGCTACGGGGTGTGAGTGTTTATCATTTCTAGATGCATACTCCGGTTACCATCATATCCATTTGTTTGGTCCGGATGAAATAAAAACAGCCTTCATCACCCCATTCGGGTGTTTCTGCTATATCGCCATGCCTTTTGGTTTGAAGAATGATGTCGCTACTTTCATGCGCATGATTGAGAAATGCTTACTCGACCAGATTCCTCGGAATGTCGAAGCCTACATGGATGATATCGTCGTCAAGTCTCACAAAGGTTCCGACCTGCTGATTTACTTAGCCGAGACATTCGCCAATCTGAGGAGGTATGATATAAAGTTAAATCCATCCAAGTGTACTTTCGGTGTTCCTGGTGGAAAGTTACTCGGTTTCCTCATTTCTGAACGAGGAATCGACATCAATCCTGAGAAGATCAGTGCCATTACCCGAATGAAAAGCCCTGTGCGAGTGCACGATGTTTAGAAACTCACAGGTTGCCTGGCGGCAATGAGTCGATTCATTTCTCATCTCGATGAGTAGGCATTGCCTTTGTACTTATTGATGAAGAAGTATGATACGTTCGAGTGGACTCCAAAAGATGAAGCAACATTTGTCGAGCTCAAAGCCCTGCTTTCCACCCAGTCGGTGCTTGCTGCTCCGCACAGCAAAGAGCCCTTGCTCCTATACATTGCGACTACTAATCAGGTCGTTAGTACAGTTCTCATTGTCGAGAGGGAAGAGAAAGGAAAGGCGTACAAAGTCCAACGTCTAGTCTACTACATTTTTGAAGTGTTGACTCCTTCGAAGCAAAGGTACCTGCATTACCAGAAGCTAGTCCATGGTATTTATCTGTCGGCAAAGAAGGTGGCACACTACTTTCAAGATCACTCGATTTCAGTCGTCAATGATGCTCCATTATCTGAGATTCTCAACAATCGATATGCGACTGGTCAAGTGGCGAAATGGTCTATTGAGCTCCTATACTTTGACATCAAGTTTGAAGCTAAAAAGGCGATCAACTCTCAGGCACTTGCTGATTTCTTGGCCGAGTGGGTTGAACAACAGCAGCCAATCCAAATCCACACGGCACACTAGACCATGTTCTTTGATGGCTCGAAAATGCTGAATGGGTCTGGTGCTAGCGTAGTTTTGGTATCTCCAAAAGATGACAAACTCAGTTATGTCATGCAGATTTACTTTGATTCCTCCAACAACAAAGCAGAATACGAAGCACTCAGGATTGCCTATGGCCATCTCACTCGGCGTAAAGCGCCTGATGGTTTACGGCGACTCTAATTTGGTGGTCAATCAAGTGATGAAGGAGTGGGATGTCAGGAACCCCGCTATGACCGGACACTTCAATGTTGTGAGAAAGCTTGAGAAGTAGTTTGAAGGTTTGGAACTTCACCATGTTCCCTGAGTGAAGAATCAGGCAGCAGATGAGCTAGCCAAAATTGGATCCACGCAGAAGGCTGTCCCCAACAATGTGTTTCTGGAACACCTACATTCTCCTTCGGTATAGGAAGATCCCTTCACTAAAGAGCCTCCGCAAGATATAAGTGCCTCTAATCTGACTGAAGTTGATGTCCCGGCGGTCATATATCTTTTCATGGAGATTCTGGTCATCACACCCGATTGGACAGTGTCATATATTGCGTATATCATGAGGCAAGAACTCCTAGAGAACGAAACTGAAGCTCGACAGATTGTTCGCAGATCCAAGGCTTTCATTGTGATGGATGATCAACTTTACAGAGAAAGTATAATTGGCGTGACGTGGCGGTGCATCTCTCCTGAAGAAGGTCGAATGATTTTGGAGGAGATTCACTCGGGAACCTGTGGTCATCATGCGTCTTCTCGGACGATTGTCACCAAAGCATACCGAGCGGGTTTCTGCCGGCTGAGTGCCAGCAAGATAGCCAAGGACATTGTTGATCATTGCGAAGGGTGCCAGTCCTACTCAAACTTATCACACAAGCCTGCATCCGCCTTGAAGATTATTCCACTCGTCTGGCCGTTTGCTGTCTGGGGTTTGGATATGGTTGGTCCCTTTCGAACAGGCCAGAGTTGGTTTACTCATTTGCTTGTTGCAGTCGACAAGTTTACTAAGTGGATTGAGGCCAAGCCTATAAAGAGAGTTGAACTTGCACACTGCGATCAAATTCATGAGAGAGATAATCGTCAGATACGGAGTTCCCCATAGTATCATTACAGATAACGGATCAAACTTCAACTCGGAAGAGTTCAGACACTTCTACTTCACCCAAGGCACTCGGGTGAATTACGCATCCATTACACATCCTCAAACTAATGGTCAAGCTGAGTGAGCCAATGGCCTTATCCTTCAAGGGCTGAAGCCTCGACTCATGCGAGACTTAGATCATGCAGCTGGAGCCTGGGTTACTGAACTGTCGTCTGTGTTATGGGGCTTGAGAATGACTCCTAATCGGTCGACTGGGCGCACTCCTTTCTTACTAGTGTATGGAGCTGAAGCCATTTTGCCGAGTGATCTCTTTCACAATTCCCCTCATGTGGATCTTTACTCCGAGGCTGTAGCAGAACAAGCACGACATGATGGAGTAGATCTTATGGAGGAGGAGCGCGAGATGGCCCTGATTCGGTCGATTGTGTATCAGCAAGACCTGCGTCGCTTTCATGCAAAACATGTCAAGAGTCGATCATTTCATGAAGGTGATTTGGTGCTCCGAGTGGATCAACAATGACCTCATAAGCTTGCGCCAGCATGGGAAGGACCCTTCATTGTCACCAAGGTACTGAAGAACTGAGCTTACCATCTCTACAACCTCAAGAATAAGATTGACGAGCCGCGGGCTTGCAACGCGGATCTACTTTGACATTTCCATACTTGAAAACTGAGTTGTTTTGATGTAATAAAAGTGTTCCAGACAATATTGTTTATGAAGGTTATGACTTCCTCGGTCTTTTGTCGATTCCAATTGCACCATCCTACTTTCGAAAAACTTCTCCGAGTGTTGAGCAATCCTCACACTCGAGGGCTTAGCTGTGAACTAGCTTCCGCCTAAGTTAAAAAAACCTTCCGAGTGGATAGCAGTCCATTCACTTGGAAACTTAGCTACGAACCAATCTTCGTCTAAGTTCAAAAACTTCTTCGAGTGTTGAGCAATCCTCACACTCGGGGGCTTAGCTGCGAACCAGCTTTCACCTAAGTTAAAAAACCTCCCGAGTGGATAGCGGTCCGTTCACTCGGAAACTTAGCTACGAACAAGTCTTCGTCTAAATTCAAAAACTTCTCCAAGTGTTGAGCAATCCTCACACTCGGAGGCTTAGCTGCGAACCAGCTTTCACCTAAGTTAAAAAAAACTTCCGAGTGGATAGCAGTTCGTTCACTCGGAAACTTAGCTACAAACTAGTCTTTGTCTAAGTTCAAAAACTTCTCTGAGTGACGAGTGATCCTCTCACTCGGAGGCTTAGCTGCGAACCAGTTTTGCCTAAGTTTAAAACCTTCCAAGTGGATAGTAGTCCATTCACTCGGAAACTTAGCTACGAACCAGTCTTTGTCTAAGTTCGAAAAACTCCTCCGAGTGACGAGCGATCCTTTCACTCGGGGACTTAGCTCCGAACCAGCTTTCGCCTAAGTTAATATCTTCACCCGGTTAAACAAAGGATTGAAAGCTAAGTGCAAGTAAAAATCCAAATTTTTCTACCACGGATAAAAGTTGTTCTCGCAGACGAAAATGCTCAAGCCTAAGGCTTGAATGAAGTTTTAAGATGGTTACATCTTCACTCGGCATTCCAAGGTGAATAAAGTTTTAACTATAGATAAAGTTTTTTCAAGCACCTATGGGACTCGTAGGCTCGACAAAGGTGTCCAAGTCAATCCCGTCAGCGATCCGAGTGGTTGCTTCAATGAAAGTCTCCATGAAATCCTCGAATTGAAGTTTCTTCATGTTGATCACCAGGAGAGCCTTTAGCTTGTCCTCCCATGCCTCCTTGCAATGTACTCTAACGAGTGAAAGTGCCATGTCGGCTCCATAGCGAGCAACAGACTTCTTCCATGCTTGCACTTGCTACTTCTCGAGCATGTGTTGGTTTCTGTGAAGAGGAACAGTTGATGCAGCAAAGTAGATAAGTATTTCCCTCAGTTATTGAGAACCAAGATATCAATACAGTAGGAGATACAAGCAAGTCCCCAATAGGTGTACCTACACAAAGAATCAAACTCTTGCACCCAACGCTATAAAGGGGTTGTCAATCCCTTTAAGGTTACTTGCAAGGATGAGATGTGATAGAGATAGATTGCTTAAACGGAAAGTAAAACAATAGGTAAAAGTAATGCAGCAAAGTATTTTTGGTATTTTTGGTTTAGATCTGAAAGTATAAGATGGAAAATAGACCCGGGGGGCATAGGTTTCACCAGAGGCTTCTCTCATGATAGCAAGTATTACGGTGGGTGAACAAATTACTGTCAAGCAATTGATAGAAAAGCGAATAATTATGACGATATCCAAGGCAATGATTATGCATATAGGCATCAAGTCCATGTCAAGTAGACCGAAACGATTCTGCATCTACTACTATTACTCAACACATCGACCGACTCTTGCGTGCATCTAGAGTTATTAAGTTCATGAAGAACAGAGTAACGCATTAGGTAAGATGACATGATGTAGAGGGATAAACTCAAGCAATATGATGAAAACCCCATCTTTTTATCCTTGATGGCAACAATACAACACGTGCCTCGCTACCCCTACTTTGTCACTGGGTGAGGACACCCCAAGATTGAACCCAAAACTAAGCACTTCTCCCATTGCAAGAATTACCAATCTAGTTGGCCAAACCAAACCAATAACTCGAAGAGACTTGCAAAGATATGAAATCATGCATATAAGAATTCAGGGAAGACTCAAATAATATTCATGGATAATCCTAACATAAACCCACAATTCATCGAATCTCGACAAACACACCGCAAAAGAGTATTACATCGGATAGATCTCCATGAAGATCATGAAGAGCATGGTATTGAAGAGCAAAGAGAGAGAAGAAGCCATCTAGCTACTAGCTATGGACCCGAAGGTCTGTGGTGAACTACTCACGCATCATCGGAGGGGCAATGGAGTTGATGTAGATGCCCTCCGTGATCGAATCCCCCTCTGGCAGATTATCGAAAAAGGCTCCAAGATTGAATCTCTCGGGAACGGAGGCTTCTGGCGGCGGAAAAGTGTTTTCATGGCTTGTTCTGATAATGATGAAATATTTGGGAATTTAGAGGCTGAAGATTAGGGTTAGGGGAGCTGTCGTGGGCCCACAAGCCTGCCCGGCGCGCCCTACCCCCTAGGCACGGCCCTAGGGCTTGTGGCCCCACGGTGGCTCCTGTGCCTTGGTTCTCAAGTCTCATAGTTTCTTTCGTTCCAGAAAAAATCATTCCGAAGGTTTTATTCCGTTTGGACTGCGTTTAATATTCCTTATCTGCAATTCTCAAAAACAAGGAAAAAACAGAAACTAGCACTAGGCTCTAGATTAATAGGTTAGTCCCAGAAATAATATAAAATAGAATATTAATGCATATAAAACATCCAAACAAATAATATAATAGCATGGAACAATCAAAATTTATAGATACATTGGAGACGTATCAGCATCCCCAAGCTTAATTCATGCTCCTCCTCGAGTAGGTAAATGATAAAAACATAATTTTTGATGTGGAATGCTACCTAACATATTTATCCATGTAATATTCTTTATTGTGTCATGAATATTCAGATCTGTAAGATTCAAAACAATAGTCTAATATTGACATAAAAATAGTAATACTTCGAGCACACCAACAAGGTAGTCGTGTCCTTTTGAAATAACATGGCCTTAGAAAGTTATCCCTACAAAATCATATGGTCTGGCTATGCTCCATCTTCCCCACACAAAGTATCTAAATAATGCACAATCCCGATGAACAAGTCAAGCAATTGTTTCACACTTTTGGTGTTCTCAAACCTTTTCAACTCTCACGCAATACGTGAGCGTGAGCCATGGATATAGCATTATAGGTGGAACAGAAAATGGAGGAGGTGCAAGGAGAAAAAGGAGAAGATAGTCTCACATTGATGTCTACTACGCAACTTTATTCTTGTAGACACGTGTTAGGCCTCCAAGCGCAGAGTTTTGTAGGACAGTAGCAATTTTCCCTCAAGTGGATGACCTAAGGTTTATCAATCCATGAGAGGTGTAGGATGAAGATGGTCTCTCTCAAACGACCCTGCAACCAAATACAAGAAATCTCTTGTGTCCCCAACACACCCAATACAATGGCAAATTGTATAGGTGCACTAGTTCAGCAAAGTGTAATATGGATGGTAGAAATATATTTTTATAATCTTAATAAATAAAAACAGCAAGGTAGCAAATAACAAAAGTGAGTACAAACGATATTGCACTGATTGAAAATGAGGCCTAGGTTCCGTACTTTTGCTAGTGCAATCTCTCAACAATGCTAACATAGTTGGATCATATAACCATCCCTCAACGTGCAACAAAGAATCACTCTAAAGTTCCTATCTAGCGGAGAACATAAGAAGAAATTGTTTGTAGGGTACGAAACCACCTCAAAGCTATTCTTTCCTTTCGATCTATCCTAGAGTTCGTACTAAAATAACAGAAGCTATTCTTTCCGATTGATCTAATCAAGAGTTCGTACTAAAACAACACCAAATAATTTCAGATTCATAATACTCAATCCAACACAAAGAACTTCAAGGAGTGCCCCAAGATTTCTACCAGAGAACCAAAGACAAGAACGTGCATCAACCCCTATGCATAGATTACCCCAATGTCACCGCGGGAATCCGCAAGTTGAATGCCAAAATACATATCAAGTGAACCAATACGATACCCCATTGTCACCACGAGTATTCAATTGCAAGAAATGTATCAAGTGCTCTCAAATCCATTAAAGTATTCAATCCGGTAACAACGGAATCTCAAAGGGAAAACTCAATTCATTAGAAGAAGAGTATATAGGGGAGAAACATCATATTATCCATCTATGTTAACAAAGCCCATGATATATCAAGATCGTGACATCTCAAGATCACGAGAGAGAGAGAGAGAGATTAAACACATAGCTACTGGTACAAACCCTCAGCCCCGAGGGTGGACTACTCCCTCCTCATCGTGGTGGCCGTCAGGATGATGAAGATGGCCATCGAAGAAGATTCCCCCCTCCGGCAGGGTGCCGGAACGGGGTCTAGATTGGTTTTCGGTGGCTACATAGCCTTGCGGCAGCGAAACTTCTGATCTAGGGCTACCCCGGATTTTTTGGAATATTTGGGAATTTATAGTGCAAAGAGGGGGTGCAGGAGGCCACCGAGGTGCACAACCCACCTGGGCGCGCGCCCTGGTGGGTTGTGCCCCCCTCGGGGCACACCCAGGTGCAGCACTAGCCCATTGGGTTCCTTTTGGTCCAAAAAAAAATCTCCAAAAAGTTTCGTGGTGTTTGGACTCCAATTGATTTTGATTTCCTGCGATGTAAAAAACAAGCAAAAACACCAACTGGCACTGGGCACTGGGTCAATAGGTTAGTCCCAAAAAATGAAATAAAGTTGCTACAAAATGATTGTAAAACGTCCAAGAATGATAAAATAACAGCATGAATACTTCATAAATTATAGATACATTGGAGACGTATCAGCATCCCCAAGCTTAATTCCTACTCGTCCTTGAGTAGGTAAATGATAAAAGAAATAATTTATGAAGTGCGAATGCTAGCAAAGTGCATAAGTTTGATCAATGATAATTTCAATCACTTTTCCTAGCATCATAATAGCAATTATTTCTTATAAAACTTCTCATGTTAAAGTAGCAACCAATTCACATGTTAAGGTTCAAACCATGAATTCTCTTGAAACTCAACAACCTATGTTCTCAGTCACCAAGCAATTGCAATTCAACTTATTCAACAGAGTTTAAGTAAGAGATCCACATACTCAACCATCATATAGCCTTTTATGATTGCTAACACTCACCGCGTACACATGAGCAAAATGTTTCAACCAGACACATAGAAAGATAGGGGCTTATTGTTTTGCCTCCCAACGTATTCACCTCAAGGGTGATGTCAACAATAATAACTCATGCTACCCATATTCAACTGGACATATGTGCCTAGATCTTTCCTCACCACATGATGCTTGCCAAAGGAGAAAAATAAAAAGGAATGGAGAGAAAACTTTGACTCCTTGCATAAAAGTAAATACTGAAAAGTAAAAGATAGGCCCTTCGCGGAGGGAAGCAGAGGTTGCCATATGCTTATTTGTTTGTATGCTCAACCCCTTAGTGCAAAAGAACGTCACTTTATATTGCCCCTTATGATAGCAACCTTTATTATGCAGTCCGTCACTTTTATTACTTTGCCATCACAAGTTTGTACAACGCTCAATTTTCTCTTACACTAAATGATCTAACACTTTTAGAAGCAATTTTTATTGCCTTATTGCACCGATGACAACTTACTTGAAGGATCTTGCTCAATCCTTAGGTAGGTATGGTGGACTCTTGAAAATAAGATTTGGGTTTAAGGGTTTTTGGACGTGATGGTGGACTCTTGAAAATATGATCGGACGTTCGGAAGCGGATGGGGGGCTAGGTGGGCTAGGTGGCCGTGTAGAGGGGGTTGGGCGAAGAAGAGATGGGAGAACTGCGGCCCGTGACACGAGTTATAAAACACTGAAAACGTGCGACGAATAACCGATGACCGCACTACTACGATTGACCAACGGGGTATCAAACGAACTCGGAATGCAACGAAATTTGGCAGGCGGTCTACCTACACTATAATAAGATTACACGCCAGGTTTCGACCCAATCCAAGAATAGTTTTTGTGCGCTTTAAAAATGATTTTTTAACGATGCCATGGGTGCGTGCGTGTGTGTGGTTGGTCTCGAAATGGCTAGTGACACGAACGGGGAGAACCGGCAACTACGAACGGATGCAAGTTTTCGAAAACAAGTGGCGATGCCAGGAAAATGATGCGAATGATGCGATGATGAATGCAACACCCAAACGAAACACAGACAAGAATGGAAATACAAGGGGAATCTTCTGGAGCGTCGGTCCCGGGCTGTTACACAGTTGTTCGGCCTTCTTGGTCTAGTCGGCCCGTTCCTGGTTCAGTTTGGAGTTTTCCTCTTCTAGCTTCTTGGCAACGGAGAGCTTCTTTTCAGTAGCTTCAGTTTTCTCCCTCGCCACCTTTTGGTCATCAATGAGTGCCTTGTCCTTGTCCTCCATCGCCTTCTTCATGGTATCTAAAGAAATAGCATTGTTGAGTCGCGCTTGGAGTCGATAGTTCTCATCATGCACATCTATTCGAGTGAGAGCACTCGGTTCAAAGGATGGAAGGAGAAAGTAAGAGTGCATTTGGTCGACAAGAATTACCTCCCAGGGTCCTCAACTCAGTCTGTGCACATTTGAGGTTGTTCTTGGAGACTTCCAGATCCAATTACAGTTGGTTCTTCTCCTTCTCCAAGTCTTCGTACCGCGATCCAAGTTCACATGCTCTTTGAAATCAACAAAGAAGTAGTTCAGTCGACATTAGGTTTTCTCCGCTCCCGAGTGGAAAGGATCAAGAACTGTCGACTGGATGACGGCCCGCCGCCCCACCCCACACCCCTGCAAAAGCGTCATATCATGGTTGATGGAAATGATGTCCATGAAACCTGCGTCATATCATGGTTGATGGAAATGATATGCATGAAACCTGCAGGGTAGGTCCGGACCTCTCCGTCCTTTGGATAAGCATTCGGAGGTGGAAATACTAAGGCAAAAGACTCACTCAACGAACCGAGTGACAAGCGTACTTCGGATACGAAAAAGGACCCAAAGTCCATGTTCTTAAGACTACTGCTCATCGCCCACAATCAATAGTAGTCTCGGGGACTACACTCAGCGTGTCCCCACTGGATATGAAAACACTCGACCAGGTCTGACCTGTCCGAGCAAAATATTGTTCCTAACAGACCCCCGCCAGTGCAAGCCTTGACGGTGGTCTCAAGGACTACACCCAGTGGGTGCACTCAGCGTGCCCCCACTGGACTTATCATCACTCGATCGATCGAGTGACTCAAAAAAAATGCGCAAGCATGCAGACATTATCTCTACCAGACTCCCGCCAATGCAAGCACTCGACGACAGTCTGGGGGACTACACCTAGTGGGTGCACTCAGCGTGCCCCCACTGGACCTGATATCACTGACATGTTGAGTGATTGTCAAAACAATTCTAAGACCCCTGCTGATGTCAACTCCATTCGACAGCGGTCTTGGGGACTACACCCAGTGGGTGCACTCAGCGTGCCCCCACTGAACCTACTACCACTCGACTAAGACCTGATCTACTCGAGAGAAAAACAAACAAGTTTGCTTCAAAAGGAAAACACCCACTGGGTGTGCAATCAAGAACGACTAAAATTTTATCAGAAACGAACTTACAATCGCACTTACTCGGACATTGGTGCGAAGCGTCGAGCTGGCATAATAAGCCAACCTTCTAGCTTTGTACGCCTCCTTTGTGCGCAGCAGCATCTGCTCGGCTTGGATCATGGCCTCCTTGTCAGCTCCAGTATGCTCCTCCGGTACATGATGCAAAGGAAAGGCAGTCGTCAGGGGAGTTGATGCTGGGGTTGGTGCAGCCAAAGTTGCTTGAGGCTGTCCGACTGGCACAAAAGCCACAATGGTCGAAGCAGCTGGTGGGGCACTCGACAGCGGAGTTGCAACTACAGGTTTGACTCGGGACAAATCGCCAAGCGCTGGAGACATTGTGGCAGTCGACTTACGAGGCGTCTACCCCGATGGTGTTCTCTAAGTGCGTACCCTTGATGGCTCGTCGTCGTCCTCCAATTGGATGATTTCTGCAATTTCCAATCGACAATATGGATCATTCGATCTACAAGTCATTTCCAAAAAATAGAACAGAGTGAAAGTTTGTCGTACCGCCTTGAGAGGTAGCCGCGTCAGCAGTATCCACCTCCATGTGCTCTCCTTCATCCCTTGGAGGCGGCGTCACCAAAGTAGCGGCTCTGATAGACAAAGTCCACTCGATCAGCAAAGATATGAAGTTCCACAACAACAGCAGGGAGAGAAAACAAACACTTACGTTGAGACAACAGGTACAACAATCTTCATACGGGGCAAAGCCTTTCGGGGCTTTGGCACATCAGGCTTGGGCTGTTTTACGACCCATTCACTCGACTCAACTGTCGAGGCTCTGCCACGCTTCGGGTTCCCGCTACTAGACGCCAAGGTCTTGCTTGGGGCAGCCGCGGGGTCCCGACGTTGCTTGGAGCGGTGCTCGGTGCACGGAGGAGACTCGATTTCTTCTTAGTTCTCGCCCGATCCTCGTAATCATCCTCACTGTCATTGGCATAATCAAAGTCTATGCTGCCGCCCTTGCTCTCCCCTCCGTCTTCAGGCTGATTCCCATTCGGCACGGGCGAGTACATGCTTGTCAGCTCCCGCGAGATTAAAATAGTAAAGTCAGTCGACTGATACTACCTATCACTCAACGAAACATCGAAGTGTTCAACAAATGCATGACTTACCAGATTTGGTGGTGGGTTCTCAACAGAGAAGGGCTTGATCCGCTTGGCTCCGAGAGGATTTTCGCAGGCTCCGATGATGCTCTAAAGCCATTGTGCAACAATTTCCTCCGAGACTTCCTCTGGGTGCGTCCGAGTGGTGTCATCAGGGCCTGAGTAGTGCCACGTGGCGTGATCTCTTGCTTGGAGGGGCTGGATCCATCAACTGAGGAATGTCTCTAGCGGATCCATGCCAGTCACTCCGCCACAAACCAGAGCCACTACAGAATTAACTAAGATCCCCACTTAGACCTTCTCCCCTTCTAGCACTAACAGTGATTTGGGGGTGGTGGGTCGATCTAGGGTGAAGAGGGAAAGATCAGTCGACATATTCGGAGACGCAACATCCTTACAGTAGAACCAAGTCGACTTCCAACCCCTAACTGACTCAGGAAAGGTCATAGATGGAAAGGAACTCCTAGACCTCTTTTGGATCCACAAGCCACCGCATAATTGGATGACATGGGCCCTATCATCCTCTGGGTTGGCCTTTTTGACCGACTGGCATCGGACAGTAAAGATATGCTTGAACAGACCCCAATGGGGATGACAGCCCAAGAAACACTCGCATAAAGTGATGAAAGTTGCGAGATATGAAATAGCATTCGGAGGAAAATGATGGAGTTGTGCTCCGAAGAAGTTTAGAAACCCTCGGAAGAAAGGATGAGGAGGCATAGAAAAACCTCGCTCGACGTGGGTGATGAGAAGGAACTGCTCCCCCTCGCGCGGCTCCGGCTCGATCCCCCCTCTGGTAACCTCCACGCTCCATCATCCATGAGCCCGTCGATGACAAGGTCCTCGACATCCCTCGCCGTGATCGTTGACGGGAGGAAATTGTTGGAAATATGCCCTAGAGTCAATAATAAATTAGTTATTATCATATTTCCTTGTTCATGATAATCGTTTATTATCCATGCTATAATTGTATTGATCGGAGACTTAAATGCATGTGTGGATACATAGACAAAACCATGTCCCTAGTATGCCTCTAATGGACTAGCTCGTTGATCAAAGGATGGTTAAGGTTTCCTAGCCATGGACATGAGATGTCATTTGATAACGGGATTACATCATTAGGAGAATGATGTGATGGACAAGACCCAAACTGCAAACGTAGCATATGATCGTGTCAATTTATTGCTACTGTTTTCTGCATGTCAAGTATATGTTCCTATGACCATGAGTTCATGCAACTCACGGATATCGGAGGAGTGCCTTGTGTGTATCAAACGTCGCAACGTAACTGGGTGACTATAAAGGTGCTCTACAGGTATCTTCGATGGTGTCTGTTGAGTTGGCATGGATCGAGACTGGGATTTGTTACTCCGTGTAACGGAGAGGTATCTCGGGGCCCACTTGGTAATGCAACATCACAATAAGCCTTGCAAGCAATGTGACTAATTGTTAGTTGCAGGATCTTGTATTACGGAACGAGTAAAGAGACTTGCCAGTAACGAGGTTGAATTAGGTATGGAGATATTGACGATCGAATCTCGGGCAAGTAACATACCGAAGAACAAAGGGAACGTTATACGGGATTAACTGAATCCTTGACATAGAGGTTCGACCGATAAAGATCTTCGTAGAATATGTAGGAACCAATGTGGACGTCCAGGTCCCGCCATTGGTTATTGACCGTAGAGGTGTCTCGGTCATGTCTACATAGTTCTCGAACCCGCAGGGTCTGCACACTTAAGGTTCGGTGACGTTTCGGTAGTGTAGAGTTATGTATGGTGGTGACCAAAGGTTGTTCGGAGTCCCGGATGAGATCCCGGATGTCACGAGGAGCTCCGGAATAGTCCGGAGGTAAAGTTTCATATATGGGATGTCCCAGTTTGGTCGCCGGAAAAGTTTCGGGCTCATCAGTAGTGTACCGGGAGTATCGGTAGTGTACCGAGAGTGCCGGTAGTGTACCGGGGGACCTCCGGGAGGGGTATTTCGACCCCAAGAGGTCCATGGGATGTGGTAGAATAATAACCAGCCCTTAGTGGGCTGGGAAAACAGCCACAAAGGCCCATGGCGCAGGAGAGAAAGTCCTAAAGCAAAAAGTGGAAAATCAGCCAATAGGAGGCAATCCTACTCCAACTAGGATTGGAGGTGAAGTAGGATTGCTCCCACCTCCTATTTCGGCCGACCCAAAGGCCTTGGCTGCCTCTCCTATCCTCTCCTCCTATATATACTAGTGGATTGGGTGGTTTTTGGACAGAATTTCCGGCCACGTGCTACCCGTTCCACCGGTGCATAGTTTCTCCTCTAGATCGTAGTTCCGCAGCGCTTAGGCGAAGCCCTGCCGGAATTGCTCCACCACCATCACCGGAGCGCCGTCACGCTGCCGGTGAACTCTCTCTCCTCTCCACCTCCTCTCGTTGGATCGAGACGGTGGAGATCGTCATCAAGCTGCACGTGTGCTGAACGCGGAGGTGCCGTCCGTTCGGCGCTAGATCGGAAGGACCGTGATCGAGATCGCGAGACGGTTCGTGATGTGATCACGGAACGGATCGTGATGAGTTCACGGGACAGATCATGATCAAGATCGTGAGACGGATCGTTATGAGTTCACGGGACGGATCATGATGTGTTCGCGGGACGGTTCGTGATTGGATCGCGGGACGCTCGGCGATTTGGATCGCAAAGAAGTTCGACTACACCAACCGCGTTTCTTAACACTTCCCGCTTAGCGATCTTCAAGGGTACGTAGATCCACTCTCCCTCTCGTAGATGCTCATCACCATGGATAGGTTTGCGTGTGCGTAGGAAAAAAATTTGTTTCCCATGCGACGTTCCCCAACAGTGGCATCATGAGCTAGGTTGATGGTTCGATGAGATCTCGAGTAGAACACGAAAGGTTTGTGGGCGTTGATGCTTAGATTGCTTCCTCCCTTGGTCGTATTTTGGTTCAGCAGGATTGTGAGATGAAGCGGCCCGGACCAACATTACTCATACGCTTACGAAAGACCGGTTCCCTCGACGCAACTTGTTGCCTAGATGGCTTGCGAGTGACAGTTTCTCTCACTTTAGTTGGATCGGATTCGACAAAGGCGGTCCTTGAGAAGGTTGAAAAGCAAACTAGTGTATCACCGTTGTGGTTTTTGCGTAGGTGAGAATCGTTCTTTCTAGATACCCGTAGCAGCCACGTAAAATATGCAACAACAATTAGAGGACGTCTAACTTGTTTTTGCAGTGTATGTTGTGATGTGATATGGCCAATTACATGATGTGATATATGTGATGTATGAGATGATCATGTGATGTATAGATTATCACGACTTGCATGTCGATGAATACGGCAACCGGCAGGAGCCATAGGGTTGTCTTTAATTATTGTATGACCTGCGTGTCAATCATTAAGCGCTATGTAATGCTTTACTTTATCGCTACGGTAGCAATAGTAGTAGAACCATGCAGGGCGTGACAACCCCGATGGCGACACGTTGATGGAGATCAAGATGATGGAGATCATGGTGTCATGCCGGTGACGATGGAGATCATGCCGGTGCTTTCTAGATGGAGATCAAAAGCACAAGTTCATGGCCATATCATGTCACTTATGATTTGCATGTGATGTTAATCCTTTTTATGCACCTTGTTTTGCTTAGGACGACGGTAGCATTATAAGGTGATCCCTCACTTAATTTCAAGATAAATTGTGTTCTCCCCGAGTGTGCACCGTTGCGAAAGTTCGTCGTGTTGAGACACCACGTGATGATCGGGTGTGATAGACTCTACGTTCACATACAATGGGTGCAAGCCAGTGTTGCACATGCATAACACTCGGGTTAAACTTGAAGAGCCTAGCATGTACAGACATGGCCTCGGAACACAAGAGACCGAAAGGTCGAACATGAGTCATATAGTAGATATGATCAACATGACGATGTTCACCATTGCAGCCACCTCAACTCACGTGATGATCGGACTTGAGTTGGTGAATTTGGATCATGTATCACTCGAATGATCGGAGGGATGTCAATTTGAGTGGGAGTTCTTAAGTAATATGATTAATTGAACTCATTATCATGAACATAGTCAAAGTGTCTTTGCAAATTATGTTGTAGGTTACTAGCTCGCGCTGTAGCTCCCTTAAATTTTTATATGTTCCTAGAGAAATAGAGTTGAAAGATGTTGGTAGCAATATTGCGGACTGGGTCCGTGATCTGAGGATTGTCCTCATTGCTGCACAGAAGGCTTATGTCCTTAATGCACCGCTCGATGCGCCACCGCCTCTAGCGTCGTCTATAGATGTTGTGAACATCTAACAGGCACGTTTCGATGACTACTTGATAGTTTAGTGCGTCATGCATTACGGCTTAGAATTGAGGCTCCAAAACATTTTGAACGTCACGGAACATATGAGATGTTCTAGGAGCAGAGATTGTGATCTCAGGCTCGTGCCTGTGTTGCGAGATATGAGATCTCCAACAAGATTCTTTGCCTGTAAGATGAAGGAGAATAGCTCAATCGTTGAGCATGTACTCAGATTGTCTGGGTACTACAATCGCTTGAATCAAGTGGGAGTTGATCTTCCAGATAAGATAGTGATTGATATAGTTCTCCAAGTCACTGTCACTAAAGCTACTAGAACTTAGTGATGAACTATAATACACCAAGGATAGAAGTATTGATCCCTGAGCTGTTCGCGATGTTTGACACCGCGAAGGTAGAAATCAAAAAGGAGCGTCAAGTGTTGATGGTTAAGCAAACCACTAGTTTCGGAAAGGGCAAGAGCAAGGAGGGAAACTTCATGGATAGCAAGTCAGTTGCTGCTCCAGTGAAGCAACCCAAAGTTGAACTCAAACCCGAGACTAAGTGCTTCTATTATGAGGTGAGAGGTCGCTGAAGCGAAACAACCCTAGATACTTGGTAGATAAGAAGGCTGGCAACATCGACAGAAGTATATTTGATATACGAGTTATTGATGTGTACCTTGCTAGTACTCCTAGTAGCACCTGGGTATTGGATACCGGTTCGGTTGCTAAATGTTAGTAACTCGAAATAAAAGCTACGGAATAAACGGAGAACTAGCTAAGGGTGAGGTGACGATGTGTGTTGGAAATGTTTCCAAGGTTGATGTGATCAACATCGCACGCTCTCTCTACCTTCAGGATTAGTGATGAACCTAAATAAATGTTATTTGGTGTTTTGCGTTGAGCAAGAACATGATTAGATCATGTTTGTTGCAATACGGTTATTCATTTAAGTCAGAGAATAATAGTTATTCTGGTTACATGAATAATACCTTCAATGGTCATGCACCCGGTAAGAATGGTTTGTTGAAATCTTGATCGTAGTAATACACATGTTCATAACATTGATGTCAAAAGATACAAAGTTAAATAATGATAGTACCACATACTTGTGGCACTGCCGCAAAATGTCATATTGGTATAAAGCACATGAAGAAACTCCATGGTGATGGATATTTGGACTCATTCGATTTCGAATCGGTTGAGACATGCGAACCATGCCTCTTGGGCAAGATGACTAAAGGACCCCGTTGGATGGAGCGGGCAAGTGATTCATTGGAAATGATACATGTTGATGTATGCAATCTAGTGAGTCTTGTAGCGTGCAGTGGATATCATTATTTTCTTACCTTCACTGATGATTTGAGTAGATATAGTGTATATTTACTTAATGAAACACAAGTCTGAATCGTTTGAAAGGTTCAAGCAAATTCAGAGTGAAGTTTAAAGATCATCGTGACAAGAAGATAAAAATGACTGCGATATGATCGTGGAGGTGAATATCTGAGTCATGAGTTTGGCATACAACTTAAGACAATGTGAAAGTTGTTTTACAACTAAACGCCACCTGGAACACCAGTGTGATGGTGTGTCCGAACATCATAGTTGTGCTCTATTGGATATGGTGCGTGCTATGATGTCTCTTATCGTTTTACTACTATAATTTTGGGGTTATGCATTAGAGACAACTACATTCACTTTAAATAGGGCACCATCTAAATCCGTTGAGATGACACCGTGTGAATTATGGTTTGACAGAAACCTAAGCTATCATTTCTTAATGTTTGGGGCTGCGATGCTTGTGTGGAAAATGTTTTCACATAATAAGCTAGAACCCAAAGCAGACAAATGTATCTTCATAGAATACCCTAAGAACAGATGGGTATGCCTTCTATCTCAGATCCGAGTGCAAAGTGTTTGTTGCTAGAACTGGGTCCTTTCTCGAGAAAAAGTTTCTCTCGAAAGAATTGAGTGGGAGGAAGATAGAACTTGATGAGGTTATTAAACCTTTGTTCAACCAGAGAGTAGCGCAGCGCAGAAAGATGTTTCTGTGAAGCCTACGTTAGTTGAAGAGGAAGTTAATGATGATGATCATGAAGCTTCAGGATCAAGTTACTATCGAACTTCGTAGGTCGACAAGGATGTGTACTGCTCCTGAGCGGTATGACAACTCTGTCTTGGAGGTCATGTTGTTGGACAACGATGAACCTACGAGTATGGAGAAGTGATGATGGGCCCGGATTCCGACGAATGGTTAGAGGCCATGAAATCCGAGATAGGATCCATGTATGAAAACCAAGTATAGACTTTGGTAGACTTGCTCGTTAGACGGCAGGTCGTTGAGTACAAATGGACCTTTAGAATGAAGACAGACACTGATGGTGAATGTCACCATTTGTAAAGCTCGACTTGTTGCAAAGTTGTTTGTGACAAGTTCAAGGAGTTGACTGCGATGAGGCTTTCTCACTCGTAGCGATGCTAAAAGTCTGTGGGAATTATGTTAGCAGTTGCTGCATTTTCAATTATGAAATCTGGCAGATGGATGTCAAAACACCGTTTCCTTAACGATTTACTTAAGGAAAGGTTGTATGTGATACAACCAGAAGGTTTTGTCAGTCCTAAGGATGCTAAAAGATGAGCAAGCTTCAGTGATCCTTCTATGGACTGAAGCAAGCATCTCGGAGTAGGAATATACACTTTGATGAGGTGATCAAAGTTTTTGTAGTTTATACAAAGTTTACGAGAGACTTGTATTTGCAATAAAGTGAGTGGGAGCACTGTAGAGTTTCTGATAAGTATATGTGGTTGACATATTGTTGATCGGAAATAATGTAGAATTTCTGGAAGGCATAAAAGGTTGTTTGAAAAGTGTTTTTCAAAGGAAGACCTGGATAAAGCTACCTAATTGTTGAGCATCAAAATCTATAGAGATAGATCAAGATGCTTGATGAGACTTTCAATGAGTGCATACCTTGACAAGATTTTGAAAGAGTTCAAAATGGATCAGCCAGAAAAATAGTTCTCGTCTGATTTGTAAGGTGTGAAGTTGAGTGAGACTCAAAGCTCGACCACGGCAGAAGGAAGAGAAAGGACGAACGTCGTCCCCTATGCCTTAGCCATAGGCTCTGTATAGTATGCCATGCTGTGTACCGCACCTGTGTGTGCCTTGCCATGAGTCTGTCAAGGGGTACAAGTGTGGTCCAGGAGTGGATCACTGGATAGTGGTCGGAATTATCCTTAGTAACCAGAGGACTAAGGAAATGTTTCTTGATTATGGAGGTGATAAAGAGTTCGTCGTAAAGAGTTACATCGATGCAAGCTTTAACACCTATCCGGTGACTAGTAGTAGCAATCTGGATACGTATAGTGGAGCAGCCATTTGGAAATAGTACCAAGTGGAGTGTGGTAGCAGTGTTTACGGTTTGACATAGAGATTTGCAAAGTACACATGGATCTGAATATCGCAGACCCGTTGACTATAAGACCTCTCTCACATGCAAAGCATGCTCGAGCCCCAGAACTCATTGGGTGTTAGATTCATAACAATGCGAATCACATGGTGATGTGAACTAGATTACTGACTCTAGTGCAAGTGGGAGACTATTGGAAATATGCCCTAGAGGCAATAATAAATTAGTTATTATCATATTTCCTTGTTCATGATAATCGTTTATTATCCATGCTATAATTGTATTGATCGGAGACTTAAATGCATGTGTGGATACATAGACAAAACCATGTCCCTAGTATGCCTCTAATGGACTAGCTCGTTGATCAAAGGATGGTTAAGGTTTCCTAGCCATGGACATGAGATGTCATTTGATAACGGGATCACATCATTAGGAGAATGATGTGATGGACAAGACCCAAACTGCAAACGTAGCATATGATCGTGTCAGTTTATTGCTACTGTTTTCTGCATGTCAAGTATATGTTCCTATGACCATGAGATCATGCAACTCACGGATATCGGAGGAGTGCCTTGTGTGTATCAAACGTCGCAACGTAACTGGGTGACTATAAAGGTGCTCTACAGGTATCTCCGATGGTGTCTGTTGAGTTGGCATGGATCGAGACTGGGATTTGTTACTCCGTGTAACGGAGAGGTATCTCGGGGCCCACTCGGTAATGCAACATCACAATAAGCCTTGCAAGCAATGTGACTAATTGTTAGTTGCAGGATCTTGTATTAAGGAACGAGTAAAGAGACTTGCCAGTAACGAGGTTGAATTAGGTATGGAGATACTGACGATCGAATCTCGGGCAAGTAACATACCGAAGAACAAAGGGAACGTTATACGGGATTAACTGAATCCTTGACATAGAGGTTCGACCGATAAAGATCTTCGTAGAATATGTAGGAACCAATGTGGACGTCCAGGTCCCGCCATTGGTTATTGACCGTAGAGGTGTCTCGGTCATGTCTACATAGTTCTCGAACCCGCAGGGTCTGCACACTTAAGGTTCGGTGACGTTTCGGTAGTGTAGAGTTATGTATGGTGGTGACCGAAGGTTGTTCGGAGTCCCGGATGAGATCCCGGACATCACGAGGAGCTCCGGAATAGTCCAGAGGTAAAGATTCATATATAGGACGTCCCAGTTTGGTCGCCGGAAAAGTTTCGGGCTCATCGGTAGTGTACCGGGAGTATCGGTAGTGTACCGGGAGTGCCGGTAGTGTACCGGGGGACCTCCGGGAGGGGTATTTCGACCCCAAGAGGTCCATGGGCTGTGGGAGAATAATAACCAGCCCTTATTGGGCTGGTAAAACAGCCACAAAGGCCCATGGCGCAGGAGAGAAAGTCCTAAAGCAAAAAGTGGAAAATCAGCCAATAGGAGGCAATCCTACTCCAACTAGGATTGGAGGTGAAGTAGGATTGCTCCCACCTCCTATTTTGGCCGACCCAAAGGCCTTGGCTGCCTCTCCTCTCCTCTCTTCCTATATATACTAGTGGATTGGGTGGTTTTTGGACAGAATTTCCGGCCACGTGCTACCCGTTCCACCGGTGTATAGTTTCTCCTCTAGATCGTAGTTCCGCAGCGCTTAGGCGAAGCCCTGCCGGAATTGCTCCACCACCATCACCGGAGCGCCGTCACGCTGCCGGTGAACTCTCTCTCCTCTCCACCTCCTCTCGCTGGATCGAGACGGTGGAGATCGTCATCAAGCTGCACGTGTGCTGAACGCGGAGGTGCCGTCCGTTCGGCGCTAGATCGGAAGGGCCGTGATCGAGATCGCGAGACGGTTCGTGATGTGATCACGGAACGGATCGTGATGAGTTCGCGGGACATATCATGATCAAGATCGTGAGACGGATCGTGATGAGTTCACGGGACGGATCATGATGTGTTCGCGGGACGGTTCGTGATTGGATCGCGGGACGCTCGGCGATTTGGATCGCGAAGAAGTTCGACTACACCAACCGCGTTTCTTAACGCTTCCCGCTTAGCGATCTTCAAGGGTACGTAGATTCACTCTCCCTCTCGTAGATGCTCATCACCATGTATAGGTTTGCGTGTGCGTAGGAAATTTTTTTGTTTCCCATGCGACGTTCCCCAACAGAAATCTCCTTGGATCCACCCCGGCGGCGCCGTGAATCGAGCGCTGGACGGCTTCCTGGCCTTGCCCTTGACGGCTCCCTTCTTGGGGCGCTCGAGCTTCTCGGTCTTGCTCTTCGTCATCACGGCGGTAGCGGTCATCGGGACGGAGCGGAGCGGCGCGCGTGGAGCAGAGGAGACGGAGGAAAAGAGAGGATTTGGGGGAAGAATACTGTGCTGCCCACAACACAGTGATATCTTATATCAGCTGAGTGAGTCACTGACATGTGGGCCCGCTAAATCTCCGGGTATATCCGCTGCAGGAGTCGTGTTATACGTGGCGTAATGGGCGGCAAGGAAATCAAGGCGTTGCACCCCCACTTGACCCGGTCGTTGCGATAATTTCGCACAACGCGCGCTTCCCAAATTTTTCGAATCCCGTGAAATCCAGACGTGGCAGAGCGACCCGTTGCATCAAAAGATCCTAATGACTCACTCAGAACATATTTTGTGCTCAAATCCACTCAGACGTTCATCAAGGCAGAATCGATCAGGGCGAGCGGCAAAGATTTCAGTCGACGCAGATTTCCTTGAAGCTCCAAAGTGCATCCGAAATCTCGGTGCCTTATCAGAATTGGCATCGAATCCTTTTACACTCGAACCCAATCCATTCGGGGGCTAATGACGAGTATATGTACCTAGGGTAGGGTCCTAGGCCTGACCTACATACCCTACCTAAGGACACCATATTGGAGGACTTAATGATGGCAAGAGAGTTTCTGACTGAAGTCATCATGACGTGATAGTCACTCGATAGTTAAGTCACTTGGAGGTTCCGTCCTCCACTCGACAGTCTCCCGTCACTCGGAAGACCTCACTACCTGTTGACACCAGAAGACCAGAAGGCACCTCAGGGAGGCCAACAGACAGTCGTTTGGCCAGTCGTCATTAGTACCATTTATTGTGTACGTTACCAGTAACATATGTCTTTATTCCCACGATCGAACCCTTGGTTGCCTAACATTCATGAGGGGCAGCATACTATATATAAGCCGCCCCTCCCCTCTGGCACAAGGGTTCGCACCCTCTGTAACACATACTTTCCACACGACAAGAGCTCCCGAGCACTGAGACGTAGGGTTGTTACCTCCACGAGAGGGGCCTGAACTCATACATCTGTGTGTACATCTTCGCCGTAGCTAGGACTCTACCCTCTCCTTTCGTACCCCTATCTTCTACTGCCAGACTCGTTCCCATGACAGTGGGGATCCTCCTCCCTCTACGGACGACCACAGACTCCCCATTCATGGCGACTCTACCGGTCACGCCTACAACGTGTTCGATGAAATGACCGGGAGGTATAAAATTCTTCCTTTTGCTTGGTTTGCTCCGGTGATATTTGCTTCGGTCGTTAGGAACACATGTTTGACCTTTGCCCATGGAATTTTGTAGCCAAAGTGTACCCTCCACATATACCGAAATGTTTGCCGAGAGTTCGGTGGATTTGAGTGCCCCTCTTGACAGTTTCGCTGCGGCTCACGTTGATGTCGACGTGGGGGTGGACGAAGAGAATGACAGTGATGACGAGGTACAAGTGACCGACGATCCGACTATGATGTGAGGGTGGGGAGGACATGTAATTGTACGGAGAAGGAGGATGTGTGCTTGGTTCAAGCACGGGAGAGTGTCTCTCTTGACGTCGTGGTCGACAAGGATCAAAGCTATGGATGTTATTGGCAAAGGACCAAGGACAAATATCACCAAATGATGTCGTTCCTTCCGACCGAAACTTGAAGTCACTTAGGCCGTTGGGACACCATCAACAAAGCTTGTAGCCCTTGGAGTGGGTGCTTGGAGCAAGTGTGGAATGCACCTCCAAGTGGCATCACTATTGATGACTATGTGAGTATTTCTTCATCTTTGTGACTTTGCCCGTGTTGATATAAAGAGCACGAGATCATACTTGTCTTAATGTTTGTGCATATGATCACATCACCAATGAACACACAACCAAACCCTAGGCTCCAACAACCGGTCATTCTTCACTCTTAATCATTGTTGGAAATGGCTTCAGGATAGTGAGAAGCGGAGGGTGAGGGACAAAGAATGCCCCCCCAATAAAGGCATCAAATTGGAAGATAAGGATGATGATAGTGATGATTCACCAAGGGGAGGAAGAAATAAGGGCAAACTATATGGAAAAAATAAGGAGAAATCAAGAGTCAAAAGGACAACCAAGGCAATCACTTTGAGGGATCAAATTGGTGAGACGACAAAGATGAAAGAGACAATGTTAACCAAGCAAGGGGATGCTAAAGTGTCCATGGTCGCGAAGAAAGAGAAGCACAAGGAGGAGAAGTGGGAGAAGAGGTGTGCCTTCGAGGAGTGCAAGATCGACCTAGAGGAGCAAAATAGGAAGGGCGAGTGGACCGCCGAGGAGGACCATTTCATGATGATGAATCCGGAGGGCATGGATGCGCCGACAAGAGAATTTTGGGAATTTTAAATAATGGAGACCATGTATCGGAGGAAGATGGAGCTTCAACAACTGATGGCCGGTGGTGGTGTTGGGCTTGGAGACTCGGCAATGTTGGTGGTGGTGGGTTCGACATGGGTGTTGGTGTTGGGTTTGGAGGTGGTGGAGGGTTCAACATTGGGGATGTTGGTGCCATGGGTGGTGGTGTTGGGTTTGGAGGTGGTGAAGGGTTGGTGGCTTCGGTAACGATGACAGCCTTGGGTTTGGAGGTGGTGTTGGTTTTGTCCATGGTTGTGGAGGTGGGGTTGATGCTTCGGCAAACCATGCGGATGGTGGTGGTGGTGCTTGTTCTCTGGTTCGAGTTGAAGATGGTGATGCTCTCCGGTCCAAGTTCATGAAGATGGTGGTGCTACGGTGTGGTGATGATCTTCGCGACAATGAGGATGTTGCTTGGTTTTTCCATGACCGGTGGTCATTTGATTATCTTTTGTTTTGCTTGATCGCGCATTTGTAAGGCTAAACTTGCTACCTCGTATGTTGCGCATGAATTTGGATGTGGCACTGAGGGTGACAGTGAGGTGATGGGTTTTGAGTTGTTGAAGGGGGATGTCGATGCGGGTGGCATTCGTGGCGAAGTGATTCATTTTCTTTTATTGACATGGAGGTGATTCGTTCTCAGTTGTTTATACGGAGACGTGGCCGCTGAGGTTTCACACGCACGCGGGTTTTCGAGCATGAGAAGACATCGGAGCCCCCTATCGGTTTGTCTGGCACCCCAGTATCCAGCTCATATGTAGAACGGATATAGGACGCATTCGTTATATCGCACTGGTGGTATGGGCTTGAGCCAAATCCCTTAAAGAGGTCGTTGTCCTTGCCCAACCTATCTTTTTTCTCCCCTCTTTTCTGCCTCATCCGCACAATGTACCTCTTTCGCCATTGTTGCTTGGTCGTCGTTCCCAACCCATAAAGCCTCTTTCACTATCCGTCCTTCACATTCATTGTCGGTAATTTTGAGTCTATTCGTTTTTGGCTTGATTGGTGGCATGGTGGCTCACCTTTATGCTCCTCTTTCTTTTTGTTTCTTTTACTATGCTAATCTTGAAATTTTCATCTCGGAACTTTCCCCTAATAATTGGGATCTGGGTCTATGACGTGTGCTCTCTCGAGTTGGAGAACTGGTACCATCTTCCTGCCATCTTTCCATGCTCTTGGAGTTAGCAGATCCGGTGATCCGACCTCATATTGCTTCCGGTTGTTTTACAGTTAAATCTGTTTATTCTAGGTTGATAGAGGGGTCTGCTACTACCAAGTTAAGATATGTGTGGTGTGATAGAGTTTCTCTCAAAATTTAAATCTTCATGTGGCAAGCTATTTGTGATCGCGTGCCAGCGACAGGACAAATTGGTAAATGCAATGTCCTGGTTCTGATCTTTCTACTTTGCGTGATGCTCTCGAGGACTCCTAAATGTGACTTAGCCATCTTGTTTTGATGTTACATTCGGTCGTATGTGCCATGGACGCCCACTTCTTTCAGTGAGCTCCGATTGCTGACTAGGTCTTTGTCGAGGCAAACCGGGTGTTTATTTTGGTTCACTTTTTCTGCTTTTTGTTAGGTCTTAAAGCATCTTCAACAGCCGCGCGGCACGCTATAAATTACTTTGCAGCGCGCGTTTCGTCTGGTTTGACGCGGCCGGCAGCGCTGGCTTCAACAGCCGTGCTAAAATGCAGCGCGCGCCGCTCCACCAGCGCGCGACTCTCGCACAAACAACATATGCATTCAAAATACAAGCAAAAAGATCAAACACAAACAAAATAAATCAACAATAAATAGTTCAATTTCGTTATTACAATTCAAACAAATAGTTTATCGTTCAATACAACAAATAGTTTAATAACACAACAAATAGTTCAACAATACATCATCGAACGCACAAATCATGATGCTCTTTGTCGGAGAACCGCCACGCGTGAGGGGCGGCGGTGACTAAGGGGAGACGGAGGAAGCCGCCGCGGCGCGGGGATAGGCCGGGGAAGCGCCGGGCGGCGCTGGCGGCGGCGGCGCCGCGGATGGATGGGGTAGGTGGAGTTGCGAGCGAGCGCTCGAGAGTCTAGCACGCGGGAGCGGGCACGGCAAATAAGCGGCGCGCGATGGCATTTCGGCCCGCGCGCTGAACCCGATATGCCGCGCGCGTGATTTTTGCGCCTTCGCTGGAGCGCCCAGAATGGTAACGCGCGTAAAAACATTAATTTTTCAACGCGGCGCTTATATAGCGCGGCTATTGGAGATGCTTCATGGACTATCAAAAACAAGTTTATTATCGACCGTGCTTTTTCTAACAAATCTGTTGACTGTCTGTTCAAGTTATTATTCTTCCTCCGGCAGTGAAAATTGTTCACCAAGGAGGGTGACCTGGAGGCTACGGAGCTGCTGATCTCACGTGTTTATGCCACAATTTATCTATTTCTCAGCATGACCTAACTTCTAAGGCCTAGGGTTAGTTGTGGCTTCCTCTTGGATGCTTCTTTTGTGCGTAGGTAGTGTGTCTGCATACCGTCTTATTGTGTTTTTTGCTTCGTGTGCAACGTCTAAACTTAATAACAAATTTGTGTCTCGTTGTTGGACTGTTGTGTCTCAGAGCATATACAATTTCTCTGAGAAAACAGTATTGTGTGTTTTTATTGTCATCTATACATTACTTGGGAGGATTATACATAAGTTCACATGATCATACCAAACTCCGAGAGCAAAAATATTCACGTAGAAGTGCATGATAAGTTCAAAGCAACCTGAAAGACACGCCGGAACTCTTGCGAGAACGATACAATCACGATACGAGTTCTACATGACATCGTCGGAACGAACGAGCAGCAAAACTGCCGCTGCAAAATTACATATACTACTTCCTTCGTCTCAAAATAAATGTCTCATATTTAATATAATTTTATATTAAAGTTAGTACAAAATTGAGACAGTTATTTTAAGACGAAAGAAATACTATAATACTACTGTTTTAGTCGAAAAATACTACAGCAAAGGTGTCCGTGCGGTCGCTACGAACGGCACGGATGACAAAGAGGCCGCGTGGCTTCAGAAATAGGGGAAGCGCCCCATCATGGCCGGCGGGGAGCTGGACTCCTTGCAGAGGGAGTCGAGCTTCCACCCGGGCAAGGAGACGGCGCCGGGGCGCTCCTTGCCGGCCGGGGAAGGCGAGCCCGGACTGATGGGCTCCTTGCTCGCCGCCTTCACCGCGTCCACGGCGCCCGCCGCCGGCCTAGGCGCCGGGACGATGGTTATCTCCGGCGTCTGGCTGCTGCTCCCTTCCATCTCCCCGCTTCCTATGCCGTAGACGAACCTGGAGGATTTTCTTTTCTTGCGTGCGTTGGAAGTGTAGAGCTGGTGTGCTGCACTGCCACCTTCAGTGCGATCTGCTTGCCTTGCCTTTGCCTTTATGCCATTTTTATTGAGAGGCAGAGATGGCGATGTTTTTTTTCTTCTTCTTCTTCTAACAAACAATACTGATTTAGCTTTATTCTTATTATCATGAGAGGATAAGATCAAGGCACAGTCGGATAAGACCACGACATCGTCGTCATTCGACTTGGAATTATTTCTCAAGACATCGACGAGCTGATAATGGACCTCGACAAAGACCAGTGGCCTCACCTGCGTGGTTGGTTTAACCTACCCCCTTCCCGTAGTTATCCTGTGGATTTAGTTTTCATGAATGCACGGCGTAATTCTTCACAAAATATCCTTCCTATGATCACTTGTCAGAAAAGGAAACGGCCACACAAAATTCCAATTCCATGAAGGGATGAAGACATCTTCACAGAATTGTGAGCAGATCATCATTCTTAACAGTCACGAGAAAATGAAATGGCCACCAAAATTTTCATTATCATTCCAGGTTCTCCTGTTAAAGCCTCAACATGAGTAACATGTACTCCCTCCGTTCCTAAATATAAGTCTTTTAAGAGTTTTCACTAGAGGACTACATACGGATGTATATAAACATATTTTAAAGTGTAGATTCACTCATTTTGCTCCGTATGTAGTCCCCTTGTGAAATCTCTTAAAAGACTTAGGAACGAAGGGAGTATGATTCACCCTGACATAAATCTACAATCTAGTCCACCAAAGACCAAACCAAATAAAGATCAGAACAGATGCAGCGAACACTGCCCCTTCTTCAATCATCCAAAAAAAATACAGTGAGCACCTGAACGGCAGAATCCGCGAACTGTCTGTCATAAGCCGAAAAGATCGTTGGTGCCAAAAATGGAGCCACCAAATTGCCTGGTGTTTAAGTCTCCACCATCCAGGGCCGACGGGAACCTGTCGAGCCACTGGGTCAGGCTCGGACCGTCCGAATCCTCCACCCAAGGCGATGTCATGTCGATATCGTCCAGCGCGATCAGGTCACCCTCTCCTTTCTTCTTCGTTTTGGAGTCGGAGTGGAGCGTGAGATTGTAGTGAACAAAGGCTTGGTCAGCCAGTGCTTCCTTGTTCAACTTGTTGCGCTTTTCGGAGTGGCTCTGGAGGATGATGCTCCAGTCCCTTTGGAAGGTCAGGGTGCTGCAGACCTGACTCACTATTCTGACGGCACAGTGTTG
The DNA here is from genome assembly GCA_022496015.1 of Hordeum marinum. Taxonomy (NCBI): domain Eukaryota; kingdom Viridiplantae; phylum Streptophyta; class Magnoliopsida; order Poales; family Poaceae; genus Hordeum; species Hordeum marinum. Next base: position 113,824,478 of record CM039674.1, on the reverse strand, counting down.
TAATGCTGGCGCTGAATCACCATATTGTTCCCACCACATCCCTGAGAAGCAAAAAGGACATTGGAATACATCCAGAGATTTCGGTAAAAAAAATACATCTACACCAAGGGAAATAGAACAGAGCGCCGTGATCATGCATGGAAGACAGATAAAATGACTTTGCAGCAACTTCAACTAATATCACTAAACTGGAACTACGATTATGGGGTGCAACAAAAAAGTGTCAATGTATCTGCTGCTTAGAGGTGCTCAAAACGCAGAAGCACTCAGCAAATATTTGAAGTACAAAACTTCAGTGCAAAAGGGAGAAACCTGGGGAGGTGTTGTTGCGGGCCTCTTTAGCAATGTTAGAGGCGAACATTCCTTGTGCCTTGCGGAAAGCATGCAGTTCCGAAGTGATACCATGCCTTTGGTCTGGGGCTGTAAGCACTTTATCGAGGACATGGTAGAACTCCTCCTTGATACTAGTGAAAAATTTGACTTCTGGATTATACTGGATGCTTGGGTTCAGAAAAGCAGCTGCTGAGTGAAGATGCGAATGCAGCTCCACCTGCCATTTTTGCTCCACGATATCCAGAAATGACTTGCATTTGCCTTCATCCATTATGTAGTATGTTCTAATAGAATCCATCACCTTCGTCATAGACTCATATATATAACCAATGGCAGCCTTGCCTCCTGAGACATCCCTCATGACCCTCAGTAGAGGTTCTGAAACAGCCGCTATCTCTTCGACTGCTCGCCAGAACTCATCATCATTGAGGATCTCAACACAGGAAATACTTAGAGATCTATTTGCATAGGAAGAAGATACATAGTCAGAGCTGTGAAACATTTGCTTCAGCTTTGATCTGTGCTTCAACAGTGACTGCAGAGTGAGGAAATCTGAAACAGACTTTGTAATCCCTGAGCAAACAAGCTCCTGCCCTGCCATACACCTCCTCATAAGATCAAGAACCCAGTTGTTGTTGTAGACAAATCGTGTGATTGTTTGTGCTTGACATATGCATTGGTTAACCCAATCAATCTTGGAAAATTCATCCAACATTGAGTTTACACAAAACGAAGCGCAAGGAGACCAGAAAATGGTGTTGTAGTTCTGCATGATGAGTTTATCAATATTGCCGTAGTTTATGTTCCTATCACTAATAATCTGAACAACATTATCTGGACCAACTTCCTGAATCACTTCATCAAAGAGCTCATACATCCCTCTGTGATTTTTTATGTGTGGAGAAGCATCTACTGTTTTTAGGAAGAATGTCCCTAGTGGAGAAGAGACAGAGAAGTTGATTAGGGCTTTCAATTTGTTGTCAGTCCATGAATCGGCTAATATAGTACAGCCTGTAGTCACCCAATCCTTTTTGATCTCTTGTGTTCTCTGTAAAACCTCTGACTTGAGCTTTTGAAGCCATTTTGTTCTCAAAACATCGGCTGATGGCCCTTGGAATTCCTGTCCAACAAGTGTGTCCATCATATGCCTGTATGAAATGGAGTCTGCAATACTATAGTCCAACTTATTCTCAAAAAAGAATTCCGCAACGCACCGTTCCAATTCCAATCCTGAAGCCGGACGGGGCTTGGTGGCAGCACTAGATAGTCTAAGTACCGGAGCAGGCACTTCCAGGCCAAGGAGCTGACTCGTCTCGAATGCAGGAATAATAGCAGGCGAATTAGGCAGCCCTGGAGACGAAGGCTGAGACGGGAGTTCCCGTGTTCTTTTCGGAAGCACAGACAATTCAGCAACACGTTTCCTCTTGAGAAGCTCGAGCTCCCTGTGTGATTCCTTGGCTTCGATGAGAGCGATCACCTTTTCCCTGATATCATCAGTCACCCTGACACAAGGGTTGACACCTTTGCTCGGAATTTGAGAGAGATGAAACTTGAACCTGCTTATTCCGCCATTGATAACCTTCTGGCAGAACCTGCACCGGACCCTGTTCCCATCCAGCTTGTCGCCGTACTCCCAGCAGGCATCCTTCTCCCGCACTGAAGCAGTACATAGCAAATGATCACAAAACAGAAATGCAGCACACCAACGTTTGTCATCATAGGAAAGATTCAAGTTATAGATGGTGCAACTGAGAGAAGGAACAATACTTTATGGTGAAGCAGGAGGCTGGAGGTGACCTCAAGTTGATATCTGCAGGGGAATTAAAGGCATGCATTACTAAGGTCTGCTGATTATGATGTACTAACTGAGTAATCTGGGTAACTAGGAACAGGATGCATCGCAAGTAGAAGCTCAAAAAGCGAAAGAGGACATCTCAGTGTGTATGTAACTATGTGTACACAGTGCAACACAACCAGTTCAACGTTGCATCTTCATTCATTAACGTCCCAAAGTCTTGTATACCTATCAGTGAAGTCACTAGTGCCTGAAAATTTGAGCCACAATCATGACCTTCCTGTTATCTCATACTGCCTCCGTCCCAAAATAAGTAGCGTTGATTTTGTAGTATAACTTTATACCAACTTTGTACTAAATCAGCAAGTCCTTGATTTAGTATAATTTTATATAACTTTATACTAAATCAGCGACATTTATTTTGGGACAGAAAGAGTATATATATATTACTACTATATAAGGGATTGCACGAGACGTACAGGGAAACAATCCCAGTTACGGTCTTTCTTCATAATAATGACCTGATGTCGCTGGTTACACAGGCGCTAAATATGTATCGCGGTTACACAGGCACCCTGAAGCCGTATGTATCGCTGCTCTGGCAATTCACAGCCAGATTACGAGCAGCAGAAATGGAAACAAAGGTTCTTCCCCATTTGTTCCCTCGGACCAACCCAAACTTGCAGAACAGTTCGAGCTTCCAATACTTCAAAAGGGTCATGCTAATTTCTTTCACCGCGGATCGGCGAAATAATCGCCCCGACTCGCGAGGAATAATCTACTACTCTACTTGAGGAATAAAGCGAGATCCGAGTTCTTCAAGCTTGCTTGCGTAGATCGCGGAAGGGGGCTGTGGAGCTGCTAACCTGAGCTTCGCGGAACGATTTAGCTTGGGGTATTTCTCTTCTCGTCTCCCCGATTTATCGTCTCCTCCTGGTCGGGAGGTGGCCGCCGCCGCGTCGCGAGCGGAGCCGTGCTGCCGTGGGGGAGAAGAGCGTGCGAGATGTCTACGCTTGGGGAATGGGGGGATGGCGTGGGCTGCGGGTACGCAACGCGAGAAACCACGATATGGGTCTTGGAGAAAGAGAACAAAAAAGATACCACGAGATGGACTAGCTCGTCTTGTCCCTGGGCGCTATGGAGTTTGTTCTTTTTTTTTTTTTGAGATCCGTGCGCTATGGTGCTCGAAGTAAAGATCACATCACGCAAACCGCGATACGGTAAATATCATTTAAGACCGAATTGAACACGAAAGATCAGATTCGATAAACACATACTCCTAGTTCACGTCATATACATCGTCGGAATTCAACATAGTTTATAGGACAAACTTAAAACATGCTGGCTTAAAAAATCTAAATATATCCATTATCATTATCGGGCTTTGGGCGGCTGAGCGCGAGACAAATTGCGCCCGAAGGGTGAAGGATTTGTGGGCGAAGCCCATGATTTGCGATGGAGGGGGATAAGTGAAATCCCGAATGCGCCTCTAAACTGTGGCAGCTCCGATATATTTAGAGGAATCGCGGACGGTTTATTGGGCCTCCCGTAAAAAATACGATTCGGTTCGTTTTGTTCAGTATCTAAACGGTTCGTTTCTTGACGCATTTCTAATATCTGCCCGAATTTAACGGGGCAGCTAGCTTTTAAGGGATGTGCTGAAGATGCTCTAACAAATGCATCTTCATGTCATATGTGTCGTAAAACGATCGTAAATATCTACATCGATACCCTTTGGATGTTTTTTTGCCTCGTGATGCAAATATGCATGGACACATCTGGGTGTCTGCCTTTTCGCAAGTCAGATGCATACCTAGGGCAAATTTGCGAAAGTCCGGACCTCCCACACATAGTACTTCGACAACCTCGTCCCATCGAAAACCCAATTCGGAGCCCACGTATTTGGCCAAATGTGCATTGTTTCTGCACCAATGGGCGGACCCTCTTCATTTGATCGTCATTGCCGTCCACCCATGTTCCCGCGCCTTTTGACTATGCGCCGCCGCATGAATCCATTTGTATTGTTAGCAGATTCGGAGAAGGAGAATCGGTGATGGTTGTCCGGAAGATCAACTCAAGGATCCGCAACGTGCGCCACGGGCAAGGAGAAAGCGGATTTGGAGCTGGCCACCCGCCACCTTCTATGAAGGGTGGTAGGTCGGGACATGGGCGAGGGCTTGGCAGGGATGAGGGTGCCATCATCGCCGTCGATGCACTCATCGGCATGGGAGGCTACAATTACCTTGCCACACATATGACGCACAACTCTAAATGTCTTTCAATATGTACAGTAGTGCTCGTGCTTCAAAGCTTAGAATGAATTGAAAGGTTTGCCTAAAATACATTTCCGGCAAGGACCGCCACTTCTCGAATAGTCAAATGGAAGTTGTGGGCTTGTGGCTCACCAATGTATTCGTGCTCACCTTCCTCCATAGTTGCGTATAGACCAATCATATATATAGCTTGCCACAGAACTTGTTTAGGTTGGCTAAGCTTTTAACGGTTTAAAAGTTATCAAAAAATATGAAATAAACAGTGTACCATCTCTCTAATGTAACAAGATGATCCAACAGCGGGATTGTGAAAATATGCATTTATGTGTCCTCAGCAAAAAAAACAAGAATTTTAGCTTGCGCTGACATAAAATAAATGCCGACCTACTTGTTATTTTTGTCCAGGGCACATAGAGTTATATTTTTTTTCAATCGCACTTTTGGATCTTGTTATATTATAGGTGTGGTGTTTCAGTATTTTTTCAGAAATTTTAGAAATTTCTACACCGTCAAAAACCTTAACTAGTTCCGTGGCAAGCTATGATAGAAAATCCTGGTCCTATATCTATATCTATATCTATATCTATATCTATATCTATATCTATATATATATATATATATATATATATATATATATATATAGAGAGAGAGAGAGAGAGAGAGAGAAGGCAAACCCACACATGCCAATGAACAGAGGATGGGGAACCGTCATCCCGGTCTGTCCTCCGCTCTTCCTCCCCCAATCATGTGCTCCTCTTTGTCTTCACAACGTAGACATCGAAGCCCTATCCACTCCGGGCGTGTTTGGTAGCTCCCATACACCCCAACCAGGTCGAGTTGGGCCAAGAAAAACGTGTTTGGTTACATATAGGGTGGGCTAGGTTGCATGAGCACGAATCTTAAAGCAACCTAGATCCTGGCTCAATAGAACCCTCGAATCGGTAGTTTCCAACAAGCCAGAATAAGCGCGACGCAAAGTGGATACAACGCGTTGGCAGCGGTACAAGGGGAAATTGAGTGGAGATGGTGGGAGATGGAAATTGGGCGCGACAGGACGACGCCAATTCTAGCTCACCCCCCCATTTAATCGTCCACCACTAGCCCTAGGACAAGCACTTCCTCTTAGCTCTAACCACTGCCGGCGGTGGTGACTCAGATATGCGCAAGTGGCAGCGACGGAGGCGACGGACTCAACAATAGAACTCTCCGGTAGCAGAAGCTGCTACTCTCCTTCCTGTTGGCCATTGTCTGGTCGTCCTTGACTCAGCCATAGCCTGTTGGAAATATGCCCTAGAGGCAATAATAAATTGGTTATTATCATATTTCCTTGTTCATGATTATCGTTTATTATCCACGCTATAATTGTATTGATTGGAAACTCAGATACATGTGTGGATACATAGACAACACCATGTCCCTAGTATGCCTCTAATAGACTAGCTCATTGATCAAAGATGGCTAAGGTTTCCTAGCCATTGACATGAGATGTCATTTGATAACGGGATCACATCATTAGGAGAATGATGGGATGGAAAAGACCCAAACTACAAATATAGCATATAATCCTGTCAGTTTACTGATGTTGTTTTCTGCATGTCAAGTATCTGTTCCTATGACCATGAGATCATGCAACTCACTGACACCGGAGGAGTACCTTGTGTGTATCAAACGTCGCAACGTAACTGGGTGACTATAAAGGTGCTCTGCAGGTATCTTCGAGGGTGTCTGTTGGGTTGGCATGGATCAAGACTGTGATTTGTTACTCCGTGTGACGAAGACGTATCTCAGGGCCCACTCGGTAATACAACATCACAATAAGCCTTGCAAACAATGTGACTAAGTGTTAGACACGGGATCTTGTATCACGGAACGAGTAAAGAGACTTTCCGGTAACGAGGTTGAACTAGGTATGGAGATACCGACGATCGAATCTCGGGCAAGTAACATATCGAAGAACAAAGGGAACATCATACGGGATTAACTGAATCCTTGACATAGAGGTTCGACCAATAAAGATCTTCATAGAATATGTAGGAATCAATATGGGCATCCAGGTCCCACTATTGGTTATTGACCGTAGAGGTGTCTCGGTCATGTTTACATAGTTCTCAAACCCGCAGGGTCTGCACACTTTAGGTTTGGTGATGTTTCGGTAGTATAGAGTTATGTATGATGATGACCGAAGGTTGTTCGGAGTCCCGGATGAGATCTTGGACGTCACGAGGAGCTCCGAAATGGTCCGGAGTTAAAGATTGATATATATGAAGTCCTGTTTTGGTCGTCGGAAAAGTTTTGGGCTCATCGATAGTGTACCGAGAGTGCTGAGAGGGTACCGGAGGACCATCGGGAGGGGTGTCACGCCCCGAGGGGCCTCATGGGTTGTGGAAGGAGACAAACCAGCTCTTGGTGGCCTGGCCTAAGCCTCCACTAAATCCCATGAGGTTTGAGAAGGAAAAAAATCAAAAGGTGGAGAGGTGGAAAGAGTTTCCAAGTGGAAAGGAGGAATCCTACTCCTAATAGGATTGGAGTAGGACTCCTCCACATCCAATTTCGGCCAGATCTTGAGGGATTGAGGCTGCCTCCTCCCCTCCCTCCCTCCTATATATACTAGAGGATTTAGAGGGAAGAGCTAACGTGCTTCCCTCTTCTTCCTCTAGATCGTTTTCTCCTTTAGATCGGTTTTTAGCGGTGCTTAGGCGAAGCCCTGCTGGAATTCCTCCACCACCATCGCCGCAACGCTGTCATGCTGCCAGAGAACTCGTCTACCTCTCCACTCCCTCTTGCTGGATCAAGAAGGCGGAGATCGTCATCGAGCTGTACGTGTGCTGAATGCGGAGGTGCCATCCGTTCGGCGCTAGATCGGAAGTACCGTGATCAAGATCGCAAGACGGATCGTGAAGAGTTCGCGGGACGGATCGTGATTGGATTGCTGGACGGACCGTGATGAGATCGTGTGACGCTTGGCGATTTGGATCGCGAAGACGTTCGACTACACCAACCGCATTTCTTAACGCTTCCCGCTTAGCGATCTACAAGGGTAAGTAGATCCACTCTCCCTCTCGTAGATGCTCATCACCATGGATAGATCTTGTATGTGCGTAGGATTTTTTTTGTTTCCCATGCAACATTCCCCAACAGTGGCATCATTAGCTAGGTCTATGTGTTGATGAGATCTCGAGTAGAACACAAAGGAGTTTGTGGGCGTTGATGCTTAGATTGCTTCCTCCCTTGGTCGTGTTTTGGTTCAACGGTATTGTGGGATGAAGCAACCCGGACCAACCTTACTCGTATGCTTACGAGAGACCGGTTTCATCGACCGACGTGTAACTTCGTTGCACAAAAATGGCTGGCGGGTGTCTGTTTCTCCTACTTTAGTTGGATCGGATTCGACAAAGGCGGTCCTTGAGAAAGTTGAAAAGCAACTTATGTATCACCGTTGTGGTTTTGCGTAGGTGAGAATTGTTCTTGCTAGATACCCGTAGCAGCCACGTAAAACTTGCAACAACAATTAGAGGACGTCTAACTTGTTTTTGCAAGGTATGTTGTGATGTGATATGGCCAATTACATGATGAGATATATGTGATGTATGAGATGATCATGTGTTGTATAGAATATCACGACTTGCATGTCGATGAGTACGACAACCGGCAGGAGCCATAGGGTTGTCTTTAATTATTGTATGACCTGCGTGTCAATCATTAAGCGATATGTAATGCTTTACTTTATCGCTAAACGGTAGCAATAGTAGTAGAAGCATGGTGGGCACGACAACCCCGATGGCGACACATTGATGGAGATCAAGATGATGGAGATCATGGTGTCATGCCGGTGACGACGGAGATCATGCCGGTGCTTTCAAGATGAAGATCAAAAGCACAAGTTCATGGCCATATCATGTCACTTATGATTTGCATGTGATGTTAATTCTTTTTATGCACCTTCTTTTGCTTAGGACGACGATAGCATTATAAGGTGATCCCTCACTTAATTTCAAGATAAATTGTGTTTCCCCGAGTGTGCACCGTTGCGAAAGTTCGTTGTGTCGAGACACCACGTGATGATCGGGTGTGATAGACTCTACGTTCACATACAACGGGTGCAAGCCAGTGTTGCACATGCAGAACACTCAGGTTAAACTTGACGAGCCTAGCATGTACAGACATGGCCTCGGAACACAAGAGACCGAAAGGTCGAACATGAGTCATACAGTAGATATGATTAACATGATGATGTTCACCATTGAAACCAACTCAACTCACGTTATGATCGGATTTGAGTTGGTGAATATTGATCATGAATCACTCGAATGACCGGAGGGATGTCAATTTGAGTGGGAGTTCTTATGTAATATGATTAATTGAACTCATTATCATGAACATAGTCAGTAGTGTCTTTGCAAATTATGTTATAGCTCACGCTGTAGCTCCCTTGAATTTTTATATGTTCCTAGAGAAATAGAGTTGAAAGATGATTGTAGCAATATTGCGGACTGGGTCTGTGATCTGAGGATTGTCCTCATTGCTGCACAGAAGGCTTATGTCCTTAATGCACCGCTCGGTGCGCCAACCCCTCTAACGTCGTTTGTAGATGTTGTGAACATTTGACACACACGTTCTGATGACTACTTGATAGTTTAGTGCGTCATGCATTACGGCTTAGAATTGAGGCTCCGAAACGTTTTGAACATCACAGAACGTATGAGATGTTCCAAGAGCTAAAATTAGGATCTCAGGCTCGTGCCCGTGTTGCGAGATATGAGATCTCCAACAAGATTATTTGAATGCAAGATGAAAGAGAATAGCTCAATCGTTGAGCATGTGCTCAGATTGTCTGGGTGCTACAATCGCTTGAATCGAGTGGGAGTTGATTTTCCAGATAAGATAGTGATTGATATAGTTCTCCAAGTCACTGTCACTAAGCTATTAGAACATGGTGATGAACTATAAAATGCCAGGGATAAAAATAATGATCCCTGAGCTGTTCGCAATGTTTGACACCGCGAAGGTAGAAATCAAGAAGGAGCGTCAAGTGTTGATGGTTAGTAAAACCACTAGTTTCGAGAAGGGCAAGGGCAAGGAGGGAAACTTCATGGATGGCAAGTCAGTTGCTGCTCCAGTGAAGCAACCCAAAGTTGAACCCAAACCCGAGACTAAGTGCTTCGATTATGAGGAGAGCGGTCGCTGAAGTGGAACAACCCTAGATACTTGGTAGATAAGAAGGCTGGCAACGTCGACAGAAGTATATTTGACGTACGTGTTATTGATGTGTACCTTGCTAGTAATCCTAGCAGCACCTGGGTATTGGATACCGGTTCGGTTGCTAATGTTAGTAACTCGAAATAAAAGCTACGGAATAAACGGAGAACTAGCTAAGGGTGAGGTGACGATGTGTGTTGGAAATGTTTCCAAGGTTGATGTGATCAACATCGCACGCTCTCTCTACCTTCGGGATTACCGATGAACCTTGATAAATTATATTTGGTGTTTTGCGTTGAGCATGAACGTGATTAGATCGTGTTTATTGCAACACGGTTATTCATTTAAGTTAGAGAATAATGGTTATTCTGTTTACATGAATAATACCTTCAATGGTCATGCACCGAGTGAGAATGGTTTGTTGAATCTTGATCATAGTAATACACATGTTCATAACATTGATGCCAAAGGATACAAAGTTAATAATGATAGTACCACATACTTGTGGCACTGCCGCTAAATGTCATATTGGTATAAAGCGCATGAAGAAACTCCATGTTGATGGATCTTTGGACTCATTCGATTTCGAATTGGTTGAGACATGCGACCCATGCCTCTTGGGCAAGATGACTAAGGACCACATTTTCTGGATTGATGGAGCGGGCAAGTGATTTACTGGAAATGATACATGTTGATGTATGCAATCCAATGAGTCTTGCAGCGTGCGGTGGATATCGTTATTTTCTTACCTTCACTGATGATGTGAGTAGATATAGTGTATACTTACTTAATGAAACACAAGTCTGAATAGTTTGAAAGGTTCAAGAAAATTCAGAGTGAAGTTTAAGATCATCGTGACAAGAAGGTGAAAATGTCTACGATATGATCGTGGAGGTGAATATCTGAGTTACGAGTTTGGCATACAACTTTAGACAATGTGAAAGTTGTTTCACAACTCACGCCACCTGGAACACCATAGTGTGATGGTGTGTCCGAACGTCATAGTCGTGCTCTATTGGATATGGTGTGTGCTATGATGTCTCTTATCGTTTTGCTACTATAATTTTGGGGTTATGCATTAGAGACAACTACATTCACTTTAAATAGGGCACCATCTAAATCCGTTGAGATGACACCGTGTGAATTATGGTTTGATAGAAACCTAAGCTTTCATTTCTTAATGTTTGGGGCTGCGGCGCTTGTGTGGAAAATGTTTTCACCTAATGAGCTCGAACCCAAAGCAGACAAATGCATCTTCATAGAATACCCTAAGAACAGTTGGGTGAACCTTCTATCTCAGATCCAAGCATAAAATATTTGTTGCTAAAACTGGGTCCTTTCTCGAGAAAAATTTTCTCTCGAAAGAATTGAGTTGGAGGAAGATAGAACTTGATGAGGTTATTGAACCTTTGTTTCAACGAGATAGTAGCGCAGCGCAGGAAGATGTTTCTGTGAAGCCTACGTTAGTTGAAGAGGAAGTTAATGATGATGATCATGAAGCTTCGGATCAAGTTACTATCGAACCTCGTAGGTCGACAAGGACATGCACTGCTCCTGAGTGGTATGACAACCCTGTCTTAGAGGTCATGTTGTTGGACAACGATGAACCTATGAGCTATGGAGATGCGATGATGGGCCCGGATTCCGAAAAATGGCCAGGAGCCATGAAATCCAAGAAAGGATCCATGTATGAAAATCAAGTATGGACTTTGGTAGACTTGCCCATTGAACGGGAGGTCGTTGAGTACAAATGGACCTTTAAGATGAAGACATACGCTAATGGTGAATGTCACTATTTGTAAAGCTCGACTTGTCGCAAAGAAGTTTCCGCCAAGTTCAAGGAGTTGACTACGATGAGACCTTCTCACCCGTAGCGATGCTAAAAGTCTGTTGGAACTATGTTAGCAGTTACTGCATTTTTCAATTATGAAATCTGGCAGATGGATATCAAAACATTGTTTCCTTCCTTGAGGAAAGGTTGCATGAGATACAACTAGAAGGTTTTGTCAGTCTTGAGGATGCTAAAAGGTGTGCAAGCTCCAATGATCCTTCTGTGGACTGGAGCAAGCATCTCGGAGTTGGAATATACGCTTTGATGAGGTGATCGAAGTTTTTGAGTCTATACAAAGTTTATGAGAAACTTGTATTTACAATAAAGTGAGTGGGAGCATTATAGAATTTTTGATAATCATAGGTGGTTGACATATTATTGATTGAAAATGATGTAGAATTTCTGGAAAGCATAAACGGTTGTTTGAAAAGAGTTTTTCAAAGGAAGACCTGGATAAAGTTACCTAATTGTTGAGAATCAAGATCTATTGAGATAGATGAAGATGCTTGATGAGACTTTCAATGAGTACATACCTTGACAAGATTTTGAAAGAGTTCAAAATGGATCAGTCAGAGAAAGATTTCTTGCCTGATTTGTAAGGTGTGACGTTGAGTAAGACTCAAAGCTCGACCATGGCGGAAGAAAGAGAAAGGAAGAAGGTCATCCCCTATGCTTTAGCCATAGGCTCTATATAGTATGCCATGCTGTGTACCACACCTGTATGTGCCTTGCCATGAGTCCGTCAAGGGGTACAAGAGTGATCCGGGAATGGATCACAAGACAGCGATCAAGATTATCCTTAGTAACTAAAAGACTAAGGAAATGTTTCTCGACTATGAGGTGATAAAGAGTTCGTCATAAAGAGATACATGGATGCAAGCTTTAACACCAATCCAGATGACTCTTAGTAGCAATCCGGATACGTATAGTGGAGAAGCCATTTGGAATAGCTCCAAGTGGAGTGTGGTAGTAGTGTCTACAGTATGAAATAGAGATTTGCAAAGTACACATGGATCTGAATGTTGCATACCCGTTGACTAAAAGACCTCTCTCACATGCAAAGCATGATCGAGCCCCAGAACTCATTGGGTGTTAGATTCATAACAATGCGAATCACATGGTGATGTGAACTAGATTATTGACTCTAATGAAAGTGGGAGACTGTTGGAAATATGCCCCAGAGGCAATAATAAATTGGTTATTATCATATTTCCTTGTTCATGATTATCGTTTATTATCCACGCTATAATTGTATTGATCGGAAACTCAGATACATGTGTGGATACATAGACAACACCATGTCCCTAGTATGCCTCTAATAGACTAGCTCGTTGATCAAAGATGGCTAAAGTTTCCTAGACATTGACATGAGATGTTATCTGATAACGGGATCACATCATTAGGAGAATGATGGGATGGAAAAGACCCAAACTACAAACGTAGCATATGATCGTGTCAGTTTATTGCTACTGTTTTCTGCATGTCAAGTATCTGTACCTATGACCATGAGATCATGCAACTCACTGACACCGGAGGAGTACATTGTGTGTATCAAATGTCGCAACATAATTGGGTGACTATAAAGGTGCTCTACAGGTATCTCCGAGGGTGTCTGCTGGGTTGGCATGGATCAAGACTAGGATTTGTTACTCCGTGTGACGGAGAGGTATCTCAGGGCCCACTCGGTAATACAACATCACAATAAGCCTTGCAAGCAATGTGACTAAGTGTTAGCCACGGGATCCTGTATTATGGTACGAGTAAAGAGACTTGCCGGTAACGAGGTTGAGCTAGGTATGGAGATACCGACGATCGAATCTCGGGCAAGTAACATACCGAAGAACAAAGGGAACATCATACGGGATTAACTGAATCCTTGACAAAGAGGTTCGATCGATAAAGATATTCATAGAATACGTAGGAATCAATATGGGCATCTAGGTCCCTCTATTGTTTATTGACCATAGAGGTGTCTTAGTCATGTCTACATAGTTCTCAAACCCACAGGGTCTGCACACTTTAGGTTCGGTGATGTTTCGGTAGTATAGAGTTATGTATGGTGGTGACCAAAGGTTGTTCGGAGTCCCGGATGATATCTCGGATGTCATGAGGAGCTCCAGAATGGTCCGGAGGTAAATATTGATATATAGGAAGTCCTGTTTTGGTCGCCGGAAAAGTTTCGGGCTCATAGGTAGTGTACTGAGAGTGTCGGAGGGTACCGGAGGACCATCGGGAGGGGTGTCACGCCCCGAGGGGCCTCATGGGATGTGGGAGGAGACAAACCAGCCCCTGGTGGTCTGGCCTAAGCCTCCACTAAATCCCATGAGGTTTGATAAGGAAAAAATCCAAAGGTGGAGGGGTGGAAAGAGTTTCGAGGTGGAAAGGAGGAATCCTACTCCTAATAGGATTGGAGTAGGACTCCTCCACCTCCAATTTCGGCCAGATCTTGAGGGTTTGAGGCTGCCTCCTCCCCTCCCTCCTTCCTATATATACTAGAGGATTTAGAGGGAAGAGCTAACGCTAATTGCCACGTGCTGCCCTCTTCTTCCTCTAGATCGTTTTCTCCTCTAGATTGGTTTTCAACGGTGCTTAGGCGAAGCCCTGCTAGAATTCCTCGACCACCATCGCCGCAACGCCGTTGCACTGCTAGAGAACTCGTCTACGTCTCTGCTCCCTCTTGCTGGATCGAGAAGGCGGAGATTGTCATCGAGTTGTACTTGTGCTAAATGCAGAGGTGTCGTTCGTTCGGCGCTAGATCGGAAGGACCGTGATCAAGATCGCGAGACGAATCGTGATGAGTTTGCGGGACGGATCGTGATTGTATCGCGGGACGGATCGTGATGAGATCGTGGGACGCTCAGCGATTTGGATTGCGAAGACGTTCGACTACACCAACCGTGTTTCTTAACGCTTCCCGCTTAGCGATCTACAAGGGTAAGTAGATCCACTCTCCCTCTCGTAGATGCTCATCACCATGGATAGATCTTGCGTGTGCGTAGGAATTTTTTTGTTTCCCATGCAACGTTCCCTAACATGTCGCTCCTTCATTGTCCTCGTCTACGATGTCGGTAAGAAATGTCCTTGCCCCTATGTTAGGTCGGTTGTTAGGCCGTTAGGCAAGGTGTAGGGTCGATTTCCCCATTGCTCAATGCACCCTCATTGTCGACTAGGTTATGGACGCATGGACAAAACTGGAGTTCAAGCAACAACACTGATAGCTGTGATTCAGGAATGGCTCATGTTCATGCACAAGAGAGATGTTCTTCATGGTGAGTGTCGTGTCATCACTTATGGTCCAATGATTATTAGGGATTAGGAGAGGATAGTGGATCTAAACTACATCTATAACTGCAATGACACAAAGACTTTGTGGATGCTTTGAATGAAAAGAGCACCATTTGTCAGGGTTGTCCAGACATTTAGGAGTAGGGGGATGCTACAAGATAGCATCCACACTAGTGTGGGAGAGCAAGTGGCCATGTTCCTCCATGTTGGTCATAACCAGAGGTTTAGGGTTATGTACAACACCTTCAGTATATCAATGGAGACCATCTCCATGTACTTCAGGCAAATGATCTATGTTGTTGGGGATCTTAGAGAAGGGATGATCACGTCACCAAACGCCCGGACTCCTACCAAGATTCGCACTAGCCCAAGATGGTATCCATACTTTAAGGTGAGAATAGACGGTGTTTAGTCATGGCTTGATATGCTTGTGTTGTTCGACTATGGCCATAACATAATTTTGTATTGCCATTTCATGATTGCATTGGGGCAACAGATGGTACTCATGTCACTACCAGAGTGTCGAGGTCAGAATCTACAACATACATGAGAGGAATCACTACACAAACAAGAATGTGTGTTGCTACTGTTGACTTCATTCCGAAGTTCACATATGTGTTGGCTGGCTGGGAAGGGTCAGCACATGATGCTAATTTTCTCAGTGACACCATGAGTCGTCCTGATGGCATCAACTTCCCCGATGGCAAGTTATACCTAGGGCATGTTGGATATGCATGCCAGCGATGTGTTCTTTCACCCTTCAAGAAAATCAAGTACCATCTCAATGAGTCTGTTGGTAGGAACTATCCTAGGACCTCACATGAGCTTTTCAATTTCAAACGCTCTAGTCTTAGAGATACTATTGAGAGGGTGATGTCTACTATGCAACTTTATTCTCGCGGACTCATGTTGGGCCACCAAGCGTAGGGTTTTGTAGGACAGTAGCAATTTCCCCTCAAGTGGATGAGCCAAGGTTTATCAAATCATAAGAGGTGTAGGATGAAGATGGTCTCTCTCAAACAACCCTGCAGTCCAATACAAACAATCTCTTGTGTCCCCAACGCACCCAATACAATGGAAAATTCTATAGGTGCACTAATTCGGCCAAGAGATGGTGATACAAGTGTAGCATGGATAGTAGAATATATATTTCGTAATTTAAACAATAAAAACAACAAGGTAACAAGTAACAAAAGTGTGTAAAAACAGTGTTGCAATGCTTGAAAACAAGGCCTAGGGTTCACAGTTTCACTAGTGCAATCTCTCAACGGTGCTAACATAATTGAATCATATAACCATCCCTCAACGTGCAAGAATGAATCACTCCAAAGTCCCTATCTAGCACAGAACATAAGATGAACTTGTTGTAGGCATCAAAATCACCTCAAAGTTATCCTTTCCAATCAATCTATTCAGCCATACCTATACATGTCACAAAGAACCCTAGAGTTCGTACCAGAATAACACCTATGATACACATCAATCAACTCTAGTTTCACCTAGATACTCCAATGTCACCACAAGTATCCGTGAGTCAATTATTCGACATGCATCAAAACATTTCAGATTCATCATATTCAATTCGCCACAAAGAACTTCAAAGAGTACCCCAAGATTTGTATAAAAGAAACTAGGATGAAAATGTGCATCAACCTATGTGCCTAGATCACCCCAATGTCATCACGGGGATCCGCAAGTTGATAAACCAAACATATATCAAGTGTCTCAATAGAACACCCCATTATTACCACAAGTATCAACATGAAAGACATACATCAAGTGTTCTCAAATCCAAAGTATTCAATCCAATATAACGAAATCTCAAAGGGAAAAGACTCAATTCATCACATCAAGATAGAGAGGGAAGAAGTCATATGATCCAACTATAGTAACAAATCTTGCGATACATCAAGATCGTGCTATCTTAAGAACACAAGAGAGAGAGAGAGATTAAACACATAGCTACTCGTACATATCCTCAACCCCGAGGGTGAACTACTCCCTCCTCGACATGTAGACCTTCGGGATGATGAAGATGGCCTCTCATACATATGACGCACAACTCTAAATGTCTTTCAATAAGTAAAGTAGTGCTCGTGTTTCAGAGCTTAGAATGAACTGAAAGGTTTACCTAAAATACATTTGCGGCAAGGAACGCCATTTATCGAATAGTCAAATGGAAGTTGTGAGCTTGTGGCTCAGCAACGTATTCATGCTCACCTTCCTCCATAGTTGCGCATAGACCAATCATATATATATATATATATAGAGAGAGAGAGAGAGAGAGAAGGCAAACCCACACATGCTAATTAACACAGGATGGGGAACCGTCATCTCAGTATGCCCTCCGCTCTTCCTCCCCCAATCATGTGCTCCTCGTTGTCTTCACGATGTAGACATCGAAGCCCTATCCACTCTGGGCGTGTTTGGTAGCCCCCATACACCCCAACCAGGTCGATCTGGGCCAAGAAAAATGTTTTTGGTTACATATAGAGTGGGCTAGGTCGCATGGGCAGGAATCTTAAAGCAACCTAGAGCCTGGCTCAATAGAACCCTCGAATCGGTAGTTTCCAGCAAGCCAGGCCAAGCGCGACGCAAAGTGGATACGACGCGTTGGTAGCAGTACGAGGGAAAATTGAGTGGAGATGGCGGGAGATGGAAATTGTGAGCGGTGGGATGAGGCCAATTATAGCTCGCCCCCCATTTAATCGTCCACCACTAGCCCTAGGACAAGCACTTCCTCTCATCTCTAACCACTATCGGCTGCGGTGACTTAGATATGCGCAAGCGGCAGCGACGGAGGCGGCGGACGCAACAATAGAACTCTCTGGTAGCAGGAGCTTCTAGTCTCCTTCTTGTTGGCCACTGCCTGGTCATCCTTGACTCAGCCATGGCCCTCCTTCGTCATCCTCGTCTATGATGTCAGTAAGAAATGCCCCTGCCCCTATGTTACATTGGTTGTTAGGCCGTTAGGCAAGGTGTAGGGTCAATTTCCCCATTGGTCAATGCACTCTCGTTGTCGACTAGGTTAAGGATGCACGGACGAAACTAGAGTTCAAGAAAAAACACTGAAAGCTGTGATTCAGGAATGGCTCATGTTCATGCACAAGAGAGCTGTTCTTCATGGTCAGTGTGCTGTCATCACTTATGGTCCTGTGCTTATTAGGGATTAGGAGAGGATAGCAAATCTGAACTACATCTATAACTGCAATGACACAAAGGTTTGTGGATGCATTGAATGAAAAGAGCACCATTTTTCAGGGTTGTCCAGACATTTAGGAGTAGGGGGATGCTACAAGATATCATCCACACGAGTTTGGAAGAGCAAGTGGCCATGTTCCTCCATGTTGTTGGTCATAACCAGAGGTTTAGGGTTATGTACAACACCTTCAGGAGATCAATGGAGACCATCTCCATGTACTTCAAGCAAGTGATCTATGTTGTTGGGGATCTCAGAGAAGGGATGATCACGTCACCAAGCGCCCGGACTCCTACCAAGATTCGCACTAGCCCAAGATGGTATTAATACTTCAAGGTGAGAACAGACGATGTTTAGTTCATGGCTTGATATGCTTGTTTTGTTCGACTATGGCCATAACAAAATTTTGTATTGCCATTTCATGATTGAATTGGGGAAATAGATGGTACTCATGTCATTGCCAGAGTGTCGAGGTCAGAATCTACAACATACATGAGAGGAAGCACTACACAAGCCAGAATGTGCTTTGCTACTGTTGACTTCGTTTTGAAGTTCACATATGTGTTGGCTAGCTCGGAAGGGTCAGAACATGATGCTAATATTCTCAGTGACAACATGAGTCGTCTCGATGGCATCAACTTCCCCGATGGCAAGTTCTACCTAGGGCATGCTGGATATACATGCCAGCCATGTGTTCTTTCACCCTTCAAGAAAGTCAAGTACCATCTCAATGAGTCTGTTGGTAGGAACTATCCTAGGATCTCACATGAGCTTTTCAATTTCAGACGCTCCATTCTTAGAGATACTATTGAGAGGGTGGTGTCTACTATGCAACTTTATTCTTGTGGGATCGTGTTGGGCCACCAAGCGCGGGGTTTTGTAGGACAGTAGCAATTTCCCCTCAAGTGGATGACCCAAGGTTTATCAATTCTTGAGAGGTGTAGGATGAAGATAGTATCTCTCAAACAACCCTGCAGTCAAATACAAACAATCTCTTGTGTCCCCAACACACCCAATACAATGGCAAATTCTATAGGTGCACTAGTTCGGCCAAGAGATGGTGATACAAGTGTAGCATGGATAGTAGAATATATTTTTTGTAATTTGAAACAATAAAAACAACAAGGTAACAAGTAACAAAATTGTGTAAAAATTGTGTTGCAATGCTTGAAAACAAGGCCTAGGGTTCACACTTTCACTAGTGCAATCTCTCAATGGTGCTAACATAATTGAATCATATAACCATCCCTCAACGTGCAATAATGAATCACTCCAAAGTTCCTATCTAGCGCAGAACATAAGATGAAATTGTTGTAGGCATCAAAACCACCTCAAAGTTATCCTTTTCGATCAATCTATTGAGCCATACCTATACATGTCACAAACAACCCTAGAGTTCGTACCAGAATAACGTCGATGATACACATCAATCAACTCTAGTTTCACCTAGATACTCCAATGTCACCACACAAGTATCCATGAGTTAATTATTCGACATGCATCAAAACATTTCAGATTCATCATATTCAATTCGCCACAAAGAACTTCAAAGAGTGCCCCAAGATTTTTATCGCAGAAACTAGGATGAAAACGTGCATCAACCTATGTGCCTAGATAACCCCAATGTCACCACGGGGACCCACAAGTTGATAAACCAAACATATATCAAGTGACTCAATAGAACAACCCATTGTTACCACAAGTATCAACATGAAAGACATACATCAAGTGTTCTCAAATCCAAAGTATTCAATCCAATATAACAAAATCTCAAAGGGAAAAGACTCAATTCATCACATCAAGATAGAGAGGGAAGAACACCATATGATCCAACTATATTAACAAATCTTGCGATACAACAAGATCCTGCCATCTCAAGAACACGAGAGACAGAGAGAGAGAGAGAGAAATCAAACACATAGCTACAAGTACATATCCTCAACACCAAGGGTGAACTACTCCTCCTCGACATGGAGATCTTTGGGATGATGAAGATGGCCTCTCATACATATGACGCACAACTCTAAATGTCTTTCAATATGTATAGTAGTGCTCTTGTTTCAGAGCTCAGAATGAATTGAAAGGTTTACCTGAAATACATTTCCGGCAAGGACCGCCACTTCTCGAATAGTCAAATGGAAGTTGTTGGCTTGTGGCTCACCAACATATTCGTGCTCACCTTCCTCCATAGTTGCACACAGACCAATCATATATATATATACATATATATATACATACATACATATATATATATATATATAGAGAGAGAGAGAGAGAAGGTAAACCCACACATGCCAATGAACAGAGGATGGGGAACCGTCATCTTGGTCTGCCCTCCGCTCTTCCTCCCCTAATCATGTGCTCCTCGCTATGTTCACAACGTAGACATCGAATCCCTATCCACTCTGGGCATGTTTGGTAGCCCCCATACACCCCAACCAGGTCGAGTTGGGCCAAGAAAAAAGTGTTTTGTTACATATAGGGTGGGCTAGGTCGCATGGGCATGAATCTTAAAGCAACCTAGAGCCTGGCTCAATAGAAGCCTCTAATCGGTAGTTTCCAGCAACCCAGGCCAAGCACGACGCAAAGTGGATACGACGCGTTGGCAGCAGTACAAGGGGAAATTGAGTGGATATGGCAGGAGATGGAAATTGGGCGCAGCGGGATGACACCAATTCTAGCTCACCCCCATTTAATCGTCCACCACTAGCCCTAGGACAAGCACTTCCTCTCAGCTCTAACCACTACCGGAGGCGGCGACTAAGATATGCGCAAGCGGCAACGACGGAGGCGATGGACGCAACAATAGAACTCTCAAGTAGCAGGAGCTGCTACTCTCCTTCCTGTTGGCCACCATCTGCTCATCCTTAACTCAGCCATGGCCCTCCTTCATCATCCTCGTCTACGATGTCGGTAAGAAACGCCCCCGCCCCTATGTTAGGTTGGGTGTTAGGCCGTTAGGCAAGGTGTAGGGTCGATTTCCCCATTGCTCAATGCACCCTCGTTGTCGACTAGCTTATGGACACACAGATGAAACTAGAGTTCATGCAACAACACTAATAGCTGTGATTCAGGAATGGATCATGTTCATGCACAAGAGAGATGTTCTTCGTGGTGAGTGTCCTGTCATCACTTATGGTCCAATGCTTATTAGGGATTAGGAGAGGATAGTGAATCCGAACTACATCTATAACTGCAATGACACAAAGACTTTGTGGATGCTTTGAATGAAAAGAGCACCATTTGTCAGGGTTGTCCAGACATTTAGGAGTAGGGGGCTGCTACAAGATAGCATCCACACTAGTGTGGAAGAGCAAGTGGCCATGTTCCTCCATGTTGTTGGTCATAACCAGAGGTTTAGGGTTATGTACAACACCTTTAGGAGATCAATGGAGACCATCTCCATGTACTTCAGGCAAGTGATCTATGTTGTTGGGGATCTTAGAGAAGGGATGATCACGTCACCAAGCGCCCGGACTCCTACCAAGATTTGCACTAGCCCAAGATGGGTTCCATACTTCAAGGTGAGAACAGACGGTGTTTAGTTCATGTCTTGATATGCTTGTGTTGTTCGACTATGGCCATAACATAATTTTGTATTGCCATTTCATGATTGCATTGGGGCAACACATGGTAATCATGTCACCGCCAGAGTGGTGAGGTCAAAATCTACAACATACATGAGAGGAAGCACTACACAAGCCAGAATGTGCTTTGCTACTGTTGACTTTGTTCCGAAGTTCACATATGTGTTGGCTGTCTGGGAAGGGTCAGCACATGATGGTAATATTCTCAGTGACAACATGAGTCGTCCCGATGGCATCAACTTCCCCGATGGCAAGTACTACCTAGGGCATGCTAGATATGCATGCCAGCCATGTGTTCATTCACCCTTCAAGAAAATCAAGTACCATCTCAATGAGTCTGTTGGTAGGAACTATCCTAGGACCTCACATGAGCTTTTCAATTTCAGACGCTCCAGTCTTAGAGATACTATTGAGAGGGCGGTGTCTACTATGCAACTTTATTCTCGCGGACTCATGTTGGGCCACCAAGCGCGGGGTTTTCTAGGACAGTAGCAATTCCCCCTCAAGTGGATGACCCAAGGTTTATCAATTCATGAGAAGTGTAGGATGAAGGTAGTCTCTCTCAAACAACCCTACATTCAAATACAAACAATCTCTTGTGTCCCCAACACACCCAATACAATGGCAAATTCTATAGGTGCACTAGTTTGGCCAAGAGATGGTGATACAAGTGTAGCATGGATAGTAGAATATATTTTTTGTAATATGAAACAATAAAAACAACAAGGTAACAAGTAACAAAAGTGTGTAAAAACAGTGTTGCAATGCTTGAAAACAAGGCCTAGGGTTCACACTTTCACTAGTGCAATCTCTCAACGGTGCTAACATAATTGAATCATATAACCATCCCTCAACTTGCAACAGTGAATCACTCCAAAGTTCCTATCTAGCACAGAACATAAGATGCAATTGTTGTAGGCATCAAAACCACCTCAAAGTTATCCTTTCCAATCAATCTATTCAGCCATACCTATACATGTCACAAAGAACCCTAGAGTTCATACGAGAATAACACCTATGATATGCATCAATCAACTATAGTTTCACCTAGATACTCCAATGTCACCACAGGTATCCATGAGTCAATTATTCGACATGCATCAAAACATTTCAGATTCATCATATTCAATTCGCCACAAATAACTTCAAAGAGTGCCCCAAGATTTGTATCATAGAAACTAGGATGAAAATGTGCATCAACCTATGTGCCTAGATCACCCCAATGTCATCACGGGGATCCACAAGTTGATAAACCAAACATATATCAAGTGTCTCAATAGAACACCCCATTGTTACGACAAGTATCAACATGAAAGACATACATCAAGTGTTCTCAAATCCAAAGTATTCAATCCAATATAACGAAATCTCAAAGGGAAAAGACTCAATCATCACATCAAGATAGAGAGGGAAGAACACCATATGATACAACTATATTAACAAATCTCGCGATACATCAAGATCGTGCCATCTCAAGAACACGAGAGAGAGAGAGAGAGAGAGAGAGAGATTAAACACATAGCTACTCGTACATATCCTCAACCCCGAGGGTGAACTACTCCCTCCTCGACATGGAGACCTTTGGGATGATGAAGATGGCCTCTCATACATATGACGCACAACTCTAAATGCCTTTCAATATGTACAATAGTGCTCCTGTTTTAGAGCTTAGAATGAACTGAAAGGTTTGCCTGAAATACATTTCCGGCAAGGACCGCCACTTCTCGAATAGTCAAATGGAAGTTGTGGGCTTGTGGCCCACCAACATATTCGTGCTCTCTCTCTATATATATATAGAGAGAGAGAAGGCAAACCCACACATGCCAATGAACATAGGATGGGGAACCATCATCTCGGTCCGCCCTCCGCTCTTCCTCCCCCAATCATGTGCTCCTCACTATCTTCACAACATAGACATCAAATCCCTATCCACTCTAGGCATGTTTGGTAGCCCCCATACACCCCAACCAGGTCGATTTGGGCCAAGAAAAAAGTGTTTGGTTACATATAGGGTGGGATAGGCCGCATGGGCACGAATCTTAAAGCAACCTAGAGCCTGGCTCAATAGAACCCTCAAATTGGTAGTTTCTAGTAAGCCAGGCCAAGCACGACGAAAGTGGATACGACGTGTTGGGAGTGGTACAAGGGGAAATTGAGTGGAGATGGCGGGAGATGGAAATTGGGCACGGCGGGATGACCCCAATTCTAGCTCACCCCCATTTAATCGTCCACCACTAGCCCTAGGACAAGCACTTCCTTTCAGCTCTAACCACTACTGGCGGCGGCAACTCAGATATGCGCAAGCGGTAGTGACGGAGGTGGTGGACGCAACAATAGAACTCTTCGGTAGCAGGAGCTACTACTCTCCTTCCTGTTGGCCACTGTCTGGTCGTCCTTGACTCAGCCATGGCCCTCCTTTGTCGTCCTCGTTTATGATGTCGGTAAAAATGCCCTTGCCCCTATGTTAGGTCGTTTGTTAGGCCGTTAGGCAAGGTGTAGGGTCGATTTCCCCATTGCTCAATGCACCCTCGTTGTTGACTAGGCTATGGACGCACGGACGAAACTGGAGTTCAGGCAACAGCACTGATAGCTGTGATTCAGGAATGGCTCATGTTCACGCACAAGAGAGATGTTCTTCGTGGTGAGTGTCCTGTCATCACTTATGGTCCAATGCTTATTAGGGATTAGGAGAGGATAGTGAATCCGAACTACATCTATAACTGCAATGACACAAAGACTTTGTGGATGCTTTGAATGAAAAGAGCACCATTTTTTAGGGTTGTCCAGACATTTAGGAGTAGGGGGCTGCTACAAGATAGCATCCACACTAGTGTGGAAGAGCAAGTGGCCATGTTCCTCCATGTTGTTGGTCATAACCAGAGGTTTAGGGTTATGTACAACACCTTCAGGAGATCAATGGAGACCATGTCCATGTACTTTAGGCAAGTGATCTATGTTGTTGGGGATCTCAGAGAAGGGATGATCACGTCACCAAGTGCCGGGACTCCTACCAAGATTCACACTACCCCAAGATGGTATCCATACTTCAAGGTGAGAACAGACGGTGTTTAGTTCATGGCTTGATATGCTTGTGTTGTTCGACTATGGACATAAAAAATATTTGTATTGCCATTTCACGATTGCATTGGGGCAAAAGATGGTACTCATGTCACCGCCAGAGTGTCGAGGTCAGAATCTACAACATACATGAGAGGAAGCACTACACAAGCCAGAATGTGCTTTGCTACTGTTGACTTCATTCCGAAGTTCACATATATGTTGGCTGGCTGAGAAGGGTCAGCACATGATGCTAATATTCTCAGTGACAACATGATTCATCCCGATGGCATCAACTTCCCCGATGGCAAGTTCTACCTAGGGCATGCTAGATATGCATGCTAGCCATTTGTGCTTTCACCCTTCAAGAAAATCAGATACCATCTCAATCATGGTCTAGCAAATATTGTTCTAGTGGATCGGTAGGAGGAATGGAAATAGAAGCAAGAGCATTATTTCATCCTTACTAGGTAATTCTCTATCACGAGGTTGTCTACTAAACTTGGAAAAGTTAAACTCATGAGACACATCACCAAACTCAACACTAGCGGTTTCTTTTTGACAATCTGTCTTAGCATTAACAGTGTTCAAGAAAGGTCTACCAAAGATAATGGGACAAAGGTCATCTGGTGGGGAACCAAGAACTAGAAAATCAGTAGGATATTTTATTTTCCCACACAAGACTTCAAAATCTCTAACAATCCCAAGTGGCGTGATGGTGTCTCTATTAGCAAGTTTAATAGTAACATCAATATCTTCTATTTCAGCAGGTGCTATATCATTCATAATTTCTTGATATAAGGTAAAAGGAATAGCACTCACAATAGCACCCAAATCACATAATCCATGATAACGATGATATACTATTTTGACTCAGATAAAACACAAGCCAATCACGGGTCTATGTTGTCTTTTTCATCGGGTTTAGCAATTCTAGCAGCTTCATCACATAAGTAAATGACACGCCCATCAATATTTTCTACCAAGAGATCTTTAACAGTAGCAACACTAGGTTCTACTTTAATTTGTTCTGAGGGATTATGTGCTATATATTAATTTTGCGAACCACAGTTGATACCTTAGCATGTTCCTTTATCCTAACCAGGAAAGGTGGTTTGTCAATATAAGAAATAGGCACAACTGGATCAACATTGTAAATGATAGTTTCTTCTTTAGTAAGGAACTTCATAACCAATATTTTAAGTAGGTGTTGTAGGTTGAGGGGCAACTAATTGTGGTTCCGGTCGAGGTGAAGATACCCCGAACAAACCTCTCAAAGGATTACTTTCCATAGTAACAAGTGACAGTAAATTTCAGCACGTAGTATAAGTTTTTCCTTACCGATTTCCACTTACCAAGAGCGCTTCACTCCTCGGCAACGGTGCTAGAGAAGAATCTTGATGACCAACAAGTGTAGGGGATCAATCATAGTCATTTCAATAAGTAAGAGTGTCGAACCCAACGAGGAGCACAAGGAAATGATAAACGGTTTTCAGCAAGGTAATTTCTGCAAGCACTGAAATTGTAAGTAGCAAGTAGTCTCATAGCAAGGTAATTTGTAACGAGCAAGTAATGGTAACAATAGGTAAGGTGCATCAAGGTAGCCCAATCCTTTTGTGGCAAAGGACATGCCAAAACTATCTCTTATGATAAGCAAAGTGTTCTTGAGGGTACACAGGAGTTTCATCTAGTCACTTTCATCATGTTGGATGCTTGCGAGGGGGTTAATCATAAGGAGGTTATTAGTTCAAGTAAGAACAACATCTTAGCACCGGTCCACCCACATATAAAATTACCGAAGTAGCAAACACGAATCAAACCAACATGATGAAAGTGACTAGATGAAATTCCCGTGTACCCTCAAGAACACTTTGCTCATCATAAGAGATACTTTTGGCCTGTCCTTTGCCATAAAAGGATTTGGCTACCTTGCTGCACCTTACCTATTGTTAATGTTATTTTATCATTACAAATTGCCTTGCTATCAAACTACTTGCTACTTACAATTTCAGTGCTTGCAGAAATTACCTACTGAAAACCGCTTATCATATCCTTCTCCTCCTCGTTGGGTTCGACATTCTTACTTATCGAAAGGACTACGAATGATCCCCTATACTTGTGGGTCATCGATGCCCATATGGTGGCCCCCCTTCGGTAGTTTTCAGCTCCAGTATTTATTATTTATTATATATAAAATCTCCATAAAATTTCAGCTTCATTGGGGATGTGCAGAATAGGTATCTCTGACATGCTTTTTTTAGGTACCGAATTCCAGTCGCCGACATTCTTCCTCTTGGCGTAAACCTTGCAAATTGTGAGAGAAAAGGTATTAGAATTACTCCCCAAATCATTATTATGCATAAAAATTATAAATAATAGTAGGAAACATGATGCAAAATGGACGTATCATCCGCGTACCCACACTGACCACACCGACAGTCATATAGTTCAAATTTCAAACACAGAATTATATATTTGTGTATACATTAGACACCATTGAAGCAAACAAACCAATTTGGTGTCTAAGTAACACAAGGATTGGTGACCATATGTTCAGTTTTAAGTTATTAAGAATGGGACCACATTACCTTACAAGCACTAAGCACATAATTTGCGGGTTCGTTTCCCATAGGATCATTAGCTATATGCAGCATATTACCAACTCATGAATGCAATCATTTGATGTATAGCCTCTTGAGGATGTTGTTTATGCTTGTCCAAATATCACTTTTGACAAAATGTGGCTAGCTCAACATTCACAACACTGAATTGTAGAGCTTACGAGAAGAATACATTGAACATAGTAAATCATGGTTAGCCTACTTTAAACACGACATTGGTGAGACGGGTGTCATATTATATAAAAATTAATCATGCCAAGCTATCTAGAGATCCCATTAGATTGCATAACTGGTCGTCTGCAAGCTACTATGGGAATTAGCCAATTTATTTGTGTAGCAAAGATAAGATATGCATTGTACCAAAAACTACAATAAATAGGTAGCAATTTCCACAAGCTTGTGACTAGAAAAAGTTATCCAGAGGTTTATGAAGCTCAGAAACATGCTATATTGTGCAAACAAAAGTAAAAGAAACATGCCGAAAACCATTTTCTCATTTGACCCAAGAGCCTAGCTAAATATATGTGTGTTGGTTGCCACAGATAAAAAAATTACACAACTGATCATAACAATCTTATAATTCACATATGTTTTCCCAACTGAACTAAATAACCCCAACCAATTTTCAGTGATGAACATTTTGCCAAAGAACCAATTCATGTCAAAGTGTATACACGTAGCTTTGTTGGAGCAAGGAACCATTTTATTGTATGCACCTACAACTTGCTTCTTTCTCTTACTCATCATCTGGTTCAAGAAACCTGGATGCATGAAGGTTTCATGATTAGGTTATTGAATTCACTCATTACTACTATAAAGGATGTTGGATTACCCGCCTCCATAGGCTCCTCACGGTCGAGAGCGCCTCCTAGTTGTCCGCCGCGTGGTGGAGTGTTGTGGAAGCCACTCGGGGCCGCTCCGAGCACCCCGATCTACCAAGACGGCTTGGACCTAGGCGAACCGACTATATGGTCCATAATGGGCAGACCATCAGGCGCGCACAGGACCACCACCATCGGGCGGCTCTGGGTGCATCTGCAATGTCCTTTTTGTGCTTGGGGCCACCTAGCTAAGTATTCCATGGTAGGTGGACTGTAGTGCTCACCCGGGTCCACCATTAGGTGGTCTGCGGGAGGAGCCTCTTGAGTGGTTATGTGCCTTCTGATCCCTCGAGACCGCTCTAAGCCGTTCGGCCATCCCGAATGGCTCGACCTCGGGCGACCCGGTCGGGCAGTCCATGAGGGGTGGATCACAGGGCTCGCCTGAGGGCACAGTCATCGGGCGATGTCCATCGTGACCTCGAGCGATGGCTGCCGTGTTGTCCCCCATGTGACGGACTGATAACCCACAAGTATAAAGGATCGCAATAGCTTTTGAAGGTAGAGTATTCAACCCAAATTTATAGATTTGACACAATGGGATCCAAAGAATATTTGAGAGTATTAGCAGTTGAGTTGTCAATTCAACCACACCTAGAGATAAATATTGTTGGCGAACGTTGAATGCAAAACAAAATTTTCCCTACACACACGCAAGATCTATCCATGGTGATGAGCATCAACGAGAGGAGAGATCGGATCCACATACCCTTGTAGATCGCTAAGCGGAAGCGTTAAGAAACGCGGTTGATGTAGTTGAACGTCTTCGCGATCCAAATCACAAGTTGTTCCGCAATCCAATCGCGATCTAGCACCGAACAGACGACACCTCCGTGTTCAACACACGTACACCTTGATGACTTCCTTTCCTTCTTGATCCAGCAAGAGGGGCGAAGTAGTAGATGAGTTCCGACAGCACGATGACGTGGTGACGGTGGTGGTGAAGAACAATCTCCGTAGGGCTTCACCAAGCACAACGGAAACTATGACGGAGGATAAACTAGAGGGCACGGAGTTGCTGGCATACGGCTTGGGGAATTCTTGATGTGTTCCGGGTGCTAGCGCTGCCCCTCTATTTATATGTTGAGACCCAAGGTTGAAACTTGGAGAAAGAGCCTCCTAAAACTTGGTTTGGCCTGCAAGGCAAGAGTCCCCCTTGGACTCTAGGACCAAACACCGGGGGTCCTCGGTGTTCGGCCCTAGACGCCAGGTGTTGTGGGAACGAGCCTGACAGTAGAAGGTAGGGGTATGAAAGGAGAGGGCAGAGTCCTAGCTATGGTGAGGATGTACACACGGATGTATGAGTTTAGGCCCCTCTCGTGGAGGTAACAACCTTACGTCTCAGTGCTCTGGAGCTTTGTCGTGTGGAGAATGTGTGTTACAAAGGTTGCGAACCCTTGTGCCAGAGGGGTGGGGTGGCTTATATAGAGTTTGCTACCCCTCATAATTGCGAGGCATCCAAGGGTCTGATTGTGGGTATAAAGACTAGCGTTACTGGTAACGGACAACATAATTGATATTAATGACGACTGGCTTGATGCTTGCCTGTTGGCCTCTCAGGGATGGCTTCTGATCTTCCGGCGTCGATTGGAAACGAGGTCTTCCGAGTGACATGTGACTGTCGAGTGGAGGAAGGAGCCACCGAATGGATTGACTGTTGAGTGACTTGAACGCCATATAGAATCCAGTCGGAATCTTTCTTGTGGTCCTTAAGCCTTCCAATGCAGTGTCCTTAGGTAGGGTATATAGGTCAGGCCTAGGACCCTACCCTAGGTACATATCCTTGTCATTAGCCCCCGAATGGATCAGGGTTTGAGTGGTGAAGGAGGGTATCGATGCCAGTTTAGAGCAGGGCACCAAATCTTCCAAATGATTTTTGAGGCTTCAACGAAACTTGCGTTGACTGAACTCTTCGTCATTCGCCCAGATCGATTCTGTCTTGAAAGTGTCTGAGTGAATGGTCAATGCCAATTTATTTCCTAGTGACCTGAAGGGATCTTTGGATGTGACGGGTCGTTCTGTCAGGCCCGGATCTTGCAGGATACGAAAATTTGGGAAGCGCACGCGTCCGCGATGATGACGCCACGATCGGGGCAAGTGGGAGCACGACGCCTCAATTTGCGCGGCGCTCATTTTTTCATGTACAGGGCACCATCTGCGGTTGGGATATGCGGGGATCTTGCGGGCCTACATGTCAGTGTGGCACTCAACGGGGTATAAATCCCGAAGCGCCGCGGTTCGCATAGTGCTTTTCCTCCAAATCTCCTCTCTTCCTCCGCCTCTCTTATCTCCAGCGCCTCACTCTTCTGTGCTCCACCGAGCTCCACCACTGCGATGACAAAGGGGGTAACGGAGAAGCTAGAGCGCACCAAGAAGGGAGCCGGGAAGGGCAAGTCCAAGAAGCCCTCGACCACCCGGTTCACCGTGCCGGCAGGGTGGATCCAGGGGGACTTTATGCCATCGACAGTCACCACTACGGACGTCGAGAACCTTGTTGTCGATGGGCTCGTGGCGAATGGTGCTTGGAGGCCGTCGGAGGGGGAGCATGAGCCGGAGCCGCGGGAGGGGGAGCGGGTTCTTCTCCTCTCCCACGTCAAAAGAGGTTTCTCCATGCGTCCCTATCCATTCTTTAGAGGATTCTTGAACTTCTTTGGAGCTCAGCTCCATCACTTTCCTCCTAATGTGATTTCCTATTTGTTTGTCTTCGTCACTCTGTGCGAGTGTTTCTTGGGCTGCTCTCCCCACTGGGGACTGTTCAAGCACATTTTCACCGTCAGATCTCAGACGGTGAAAAAGGCCCATCCTGAGGATGGAAAGACCCATGTAGTCTAGCTGTGTGGAGGTTTAGGAATCTAGAAGAGAGCTCGTAGTTCTTTTCCTTCCATGACTTTCTCTGAATTGGTTAGAGGTTGCCAGTCGACCTGGTTTTATTGCATGGAGGTAGCTTCTCCCAATATGTCGACTGGTCTTTCTCCCTTCACGTTAGATCGTCCGGCCGTTGCCAAATCTTTGAAGGTGTTGGAGGGGGAGAAAGTCCAGGTTGGGATCTTGGTGGATGCTGTAGGGGCCCTTATACGTGGTGGAGTCACTAGTATGGATCTCTTGGAGACATTCCTCAGTCGATGGATCCAGCCTCTTCAAGCAAGGGACCACACTATGTGGCATTACGCCGGTCCTGAGGACACGACGAGGACACACCCAGAGGAGGTTTCACAAAAAACTGTCGAGTTGTGGCTTCGTAGTATCACCGGAGCTTGTGACAACCCCTGGGTGCCAAGAGGATCCAACCATACTCTGCTGCGAATCTGCCAAAGAATCTGGTAAATTTTATCTTGTCGACTGTTGTACTATTCTGTCGAGTGATTGATTGATCTGTTGACTGAATTCACTGTTTGAATCATGCATGAGTGGACGCACATGCACTCACTCGTACCCTATGGGAGTCAACCTGAAGACGGTGGGGAAAGCAAGGGTGGCAGCGTGGACGTCGAATGTGTTTATGGCAACAAAGAGTAATATGAGGACTTGGGTGAGAAAGAGGAAGAAGTCGAGTCCCCACCACGTGTCGAATGTCGCTCCTAGTCACGTCAGGACCCTGCCACTGCCGCGGACAAGGCTCCGTCTTCGAGTGAAAGGAACCCAAAGCGGGACTGACCCTCAACCATCAATTCGAGTGAGCGATCAGCGAAGCAGCCCAAGCCTAACACAGGAAAACCTCGCAAAGCTCTGCCCCGCATGAAGGTGGATGTGCCTATCGTCTCAACGTAAGTGTTTGCTTTCATCTTTCGCTGTCGATTGTGACTTCGAATTCTTGTTTGACTGACTGGAATTTGATTTACCAGTGTCGCTACCTCAATGACGTCACCTCCATAGGATGGAGATGAGCAAATGGATGTGGATACTGCTGATGCGGCCACTTCCCAGAGAAGTAAACAAATCCTTAGTCAGCTCTGTTTCCCGAATGAAATTCGTTGATTGCAAGAGTCAACAGTTGCAGAAATCATTCAACTGGAGGATGATGAAGAACATCCTCGAGGTACAGGGGTTGAAGGTGAGACCTTAGGCGCCCTGCACGTACGCGCCCGAAGAACTCCGTCGGCAAAGACACTTCAGCGGTCGACTGCTGGATCTTCCCAGGGGATAAGCGACTCGACACGGGTCAGAACTGATCCTGTGGTACCACTGTCGAGTGCTCCACCAGCTGTTTCAACCATCATGACCTCGACTCCAACCGGACCACCTCAGACTACCTCGACTATCCCAGCTGCAACGTCGATCCCGCCAGTGATCGCCTTTCCTCTGCACCGCATTCCGAAAGACCAGATCGGAGCCGCTAAGGAGGCCATGATCCAGGTGGAACAGATGATGCTGCGCACTAAGGAGGCGTACGAGGCCAACAAGTTGGCTTAAGATGCCAGCACAGCGCTTTGCACCAATGTCCGAGTAAGTTCGATTGTATGTGTATTTCCGATTGAATTCCTGTCTTCTTTGATTGTACACCTACATGGTGTTTTCCACTTGTATGATATTTTTAGGTTCTCCACTCTTACAGATCAGGTCGTAATTGAGTAGATTTCGGTCCAGTGGAGGCACCTTGAGTGCACCCACTGGGTGTAGTCCCCGAGACCGTTGTCGAGTGCTTGCACTTGTAGGGGTCTTAGAGTTCGTCATATGAGGAATACATTTGCCACTCGACATGTCGAGTGGACTTCTTGCCCTGGCCATACCATTCCGAAGCTTCCTTGTAGGTTTCATGGATATCATTTCATCAACCATGATATGATGCTACTTCAAAGGTGTGGGATGGGGTGGCGGGGCACTCGACAGATCGAGTGATAGATGGTCCAGTGGGGACATGCTGAGTGCACCCACTGGGTGTAGTCCCCGAGACCACTTTCGATTGCTTGCACTGGTAGGGGTCTTAGAAGAGACGACATTCATATGCTTGCACACGTTTTTTTATTTTCTGCCACTCGACAGATCGAGAGTTAGCAGATCCAGTGGGGGCACGCTGATTGCACCCACTGGGTGTAGTCCTCGGGACCCCAGTCGAGTGCTTGCACTGGCGGGGGTCTAATAGAGACCGTCGTATGCTCGGACAGGGCAGACCTTGTCGAGTGTTTTATGAACCAGTGGGGGCACGCTGAGTGCACCCACTAGGTGTAGTCCTTGAGGCTACTGTTGATCATAGACGATGAGCAGTAGTCTTAAGAACTTGAACTCGGGACTTTTGTCGTACGCGGAGTACGCTTACCACTCGACACATCGAGTGGACTTTTTTTCTTAGCCGTCCCACACCGAAGCTACCTTGTAGGTTTTATGGACATCATTTCATCAACCATGATATGACGCTACTTCAAAGGTGCGGAGCGGGGTGGCGGGTCACTTGACTGATCGAGTGTAAACAGGTCCAGTGAGCGCACTCTGAGTGCACCCATTGGGTGTAGTCCCCGAGACCTCCGCCGAGTGCTTGCACTAGCGGGGATCTGATAGAAACCTTCTTGAACACAAAGTTGTTTACGATACGCGGAGTACGCATACCACTCGACATGTTGGGTGGACTTTTTGCTTGAATTCTTCCTCTCCTGAACGCGGGTTTCATGGATATTATTTTCATCAACCAAGATATGACGCTATTTCAGGGGAGTGGGGTGGGGCGGGGTCTGCCATCCAGTCGACTGTTTTTGACCTTTTGCACTCGGGAGTGGAGGTGTTTCCTGTCGACTGATTTTTTTTCTTTGTTGATTTTAGAGAGCTTGCGAACTTGGTGCGCAGTACAAGGACCTCGAGGAGGAAAGGAACCAGCTGCAAGTGGACTTGGAGGTCTCCAACAACAGTTTGGAGCGTGTGCGGACTAAACTGAAAACTCTGGGAGGTAACTTCTGTCGACCCAATGCATTCTTATCCTCACTTTCCATGCTTTGAACCGAGTGCTTTCGCTCGAACAGACATACGCGATGAAAATCGTCGACTCCAAGCACGACTCAACAATGCTATTTCTTTAGATACCATGAAGAAGGCACTAGAGGACAAAGACAAGGCACTTGCTGATGCCCAACGGGTGGCGAGGGAGAAGACTGAAGCTGCTGAACAGAAACTGGCTGCGGCCAAGAAGATGGAGGTGGAAAACTCCAAGCTGAAGCTGGAATGGGTGGAACTCATCAACAAGACCGAGCAGTTGACCAAGAGGAGCAATGGCTTGGAGAAGCACTTGGGGGAGTTCCCAAGAAAGATGTACATCATGCTCGACGGTAACCATCATTGTCGACTGAACTTCATAATATCCTTGTCGACTATATTTCATTAAACCTCTTCCCATTCCTTCTTCCCAACAGAATTCTGCCAAGACTTTGAAAAGGAAACCGAAGAAATCAAGCCCAATCTGGATCCCACCAAGTCACCTGTTGGGAATGGAGTGGCCATGAACATGTTCCGACTCAACGTCAGACTCCAGGGCGTTCAAGCATATATCCTCTGACTAAAAGTTGTGATGGAGAAGATCGACAAAGAACTGTGGCCCGAAGACACCCTTCAGCTTGATCTTACATGCATGATGGCACGTCTTAATGATCTTCCCAATCGAGTGCAGGCTTGGAAGAGGTCAGCCGCCCGCTGCGGAGCCGACATGGCGCTCTCCCTCGTGAGAGGCCATTGCAAGGAGGCAAGGGAGGACAAGTCGAAGGAGCTCCGAGTAATGAATACGAAGAAGCTTCCATTTGAAGATTTCATGGAGACCTTCATTGATGCAGCCATGAGGGTCGTAGATGGGATCGACTTGGACACATTCGTCGAGCCAGAAAGCCCATCGGGTGCTTGAAAAATTAATTCATGGGAAAACTTTATTTGCCTCGGTATGCCGAGTGGAAATGTATTAACGTAAAAACTGCATTCAGGCCTTAATCCTGAGCACGTTTGCTTGCGCGCAAAACATTTTTCCGCGATGAAACCTTTGAATTTATCCGCATTTGGCTTTGAATCGTTTGTTCGACTGAATTTTTTTTTGACTTAGGCGAAAGTTGGTTCGCAGCTAAGCCCCCGAGTGTGAGGATTGCTCAACACTCGGAGAAGTTTTGATCTTGAGCGAAAACTGGTTCGTATCTAAGTTTCTGAGTGAGTATATAGTAAACCACTCGGAATTCATTTTTGTCTTAGGCGAAAGATGATTTGCAGCTAAGCCCCCGAGTGTGAGGATTGCTCAACACTCGGAATAGTTTTGAACTTAAGCGAAGATTGGCTCGCAGATAAGCCCCCGAGAGTGAGGATTGCTCAACACTCGGAGTAGTTTAGAACTTAGGTGAAGACTAGCTCGCAGCTAAGCTGTCGAGTGAATGGACTGATATCCACTCGGTAGTGTTTTTAACTTAGGCAAAAGCATGTTCGTGGATAAGCCTCCGAGTGTGAGGATTGCTCAACACTCGGAGTAGTTTTGAACTTAGGCGAAGACTGGCTTGCAGCTAAGCCCCCGAGAGTGAGGATTGCTCAACACTCGGAGTAGTTTAGAACTTAGGCGAAGACTGGCTCGCAGCTAAGCCGTCCATTGAATGGATTGCTATCCACTCGGCAGGGGTTTTAACTTAGGCGAAAGCATGTTCACGACTAAGCCCCCGAGTGTGAGGATTGCTCAACACTCGGAGTAGTTTTGAACTTAGGCGAAGACTGGTTCGCAACTAAGCCCCCGAGAGTGAGGATTGCTCAACACTCGGGGTAGTTTTGAACGTAGGCGAAGACTAGCTCGCAGCTAAGCCGTCGAGTGAATGGACTGCTATCTACTCGGCAAGGTTTTTAACTTAGGCGAAAGCATGTTCGCGGCTAAGCCCCCGAGTGTGAGGATTGCTCAACACTCGGAGTAGTTTTGAACTTAGGCAAAGACTGTCTCGCAGCTAAGCCGTCGAGTGAATGGACTACTATCCACTCGGCAGGGTTTTTGACTTAGGCGAAAGCATGTTCGTGGCTAAGGCCCCCGAGTGTGAGGATTGCTCAACACTCGGAATGGTCCCAAGTGAGAAATTACTTGATCGGAGCCGACGAAAATATTGCGGAAGTCAAACTTGCATATATAACATTATCTGAAGTACTTTTATTACATCAAAACCACTCTGTTCTTAAGTATAGAAACGCCGGAGCAAATCTGCGTTCCAGGCTCACGGCTCATCAATTTGCTTCGTGAGGTTGTAAAGGTGATAAGCTTCGTTGTTCAACACCTTGGTGACAACAAAGGGACCCTCCCACGCAGGAGCGAGCTTGTGGGGTCACTGTTGATCCACTCGGAGCACCAAATCTCCCTCATGAAATGACCGACTCTTAATATTTTTCGCATGGAAGCGTCGCAAATCTTGCTGATAAGTTGTAGTCCAGATCAAGGCCATCTCTCGCTCTTCCTCCAGGAGGTCTACGCCATCCTGTCTCACTTGCTCAGCTTCAGCTTTAGAGTAAAGTTCCACTCGGGGGGAGTTGTGAAACAAATCACTCGGCAGGACAGCTTCGGATCCATAGACCAGGAAAAAGGGAGTTCGTCCAGTCGACCAATTAGGTGTTGTTCTTAAGACCCATAAAACAAATGGCAACTCCCACACCGAGGCTCCGACAACATGTTCCAGGTCGCACATGAGGCGAGGCTTCAGACCTTGCAGGATGAGGCCGTTGGCTCGCTCGACTTGACCATTGGTTTGTCACATCCCTAGCTTTAGCATGCACTAGGATCCATGCTTCTGATTGCATCATGTTTAAATTCTTTTTAAACATGAAATGGGGATGATCAAAACTCTAGCATTATTTGAATTCAAATAGGTTCAACCAAAATATTTTTCAATGAACCAAAGTGGCCTTCTAAAATGTTCATCATTTCTAGAAAAATGTGGAAGCATGAACGAGAGGTGATTTATACTTTTTAGAGTAATTTTTGTTTATTGAATTAAATCAATAAATATTTGAATTGGAGTTATAAAATATTATAAATAATTTATAGCTCCAATAAATATGAAACTTGGCCAGGGCCTTTGGAATATTTCAATCAGTGCCCAGAAAAAGTTTCCTATTTTTCTAAATTGATTTAGTATTTTTACTAGGTCAGCAACAAATTGCAAAAAATTTAAAAAATAAAACAGGAAATGAATGAAAAAAAAGAAGGCAAACCTCCTGAGGCCTAGGAGGGGGCTGGCCTAGCGGCCTAGCTGCCAGCCACCCCCAACCTCCCGCCAGGAGGATTGGGGTGTGTGGTTGGGGCACGCCGGCACGCGTCGGCCACCTCGTGCTTGGCTGCTTGCCTCTAGAGGCCGGTGAGAGCGCCAGCGCGAACCCCCTCGCCATGGCCTTCTTCCCCTCTCTCCCCTGCCACTGTCTCTCTCTCCCCTCTGATCTCTCTCCTGCATCGGTCTAAAGCCGCCGTTGCCGTCGTCGTCGTTGATTTGCCGCCTCCGGTGCCTCCCCGAGCTTGTCAAGCCCGTCGTCTGATGCGCCGTGAGCCCCCCGTCGATCCCCCTCTTTTCCTTGTTATCTAGCCACCCTGGCTGCTATTTCCTCGTCGTGGCCGAGCACCTCGCCGTCGGTGTCATGGCCACCGCGGCCAGAGCACACGCCATGCTCATTTGAGCACTCCGGCGTGCTTGCGTGGACCCGTAGATGCTGCCCCGACCACCGGCTCCTCCTCCCGCAGCCTGTAGTGCCGCTGCCACCCTCGCCGAGCTCCGACTGCCAAAAGCGAGCTCGCCGTGGTCAGCTCCGGCCGCCCCTTGCCTCCCCGCATGTCCCAGGCGATGCGGGCGAGCTCGGGCTACGCCCAAGTGCCCTCAGCTCGCTCGGAGACCCCCTGCAGCGCAACTCCAGCGAGAAACTGCCGTCGGGTTGGTCGCCGCTGGCCAAACTCCGGTGGGGCCGATGTGGCGAGCCCATTAGCGCTAACCCCTGCACTTAGTTACCCCGCAGTGGTTGACAATGGGCCTCACAAGCCGGTCAAACCGTAGTCAGCGCAGGATTTGACCCTGCTTAGTGGCGAGGTCACTGACCAGTGGGTCCCACTGGTCAGTTTTGACCTGGACCGATCGGTTGACGAGGCTGACGTCATGCTGATGAATGGCTGATGTAATAAATGCATTTCTGTATTTTTAATAATTCCAAAAATTGCTAAAAACTTAGAGAATTCATATAAATTAATCTGTAAATCAGATGAAAATATTTTATATATGAAAATTAATCAGAAAAACCCAATGAATCTATCCGTACCATTTTCATGCATGTTAGAGCAACCTAAATAGGGGAACTTGGACCTTTTAGTTCAAATACATTATGGAACTCCATATATGAAGTTGAATTTGAACCTTGAGTTCAAACCTACTTCATTTAAATCTGTTGCTAGATGCATTAGCTCAAACACATCATATTGACATGTCATATTCATGCATCATATTGTTGCGCTTGATGTGTATTGATTTGTTCCCCTTCGATGGTTGTTCTTCGTGTTAGGCACTGTTCCGGAGGATACGATCGAGTATCCATCTAAGGAGCAGTAACGTGTGATCGTCTTATCGGGCAATCAACCCCTCTTGAACATATTCAATACAATCCCACTCCCTTGCTCTTGCTCTCACTTATTGCATTAGGACAAAACGTTTCAACTTTTACATGTTTCGGTAGTTGAACCCATACCTCTGCATGACCTATCATTATCACGATAAATATCTAAACCATGCAACCTAGCATACCTAGTAGATGCTTGAGCCATGTTGTGTCTTTAACCTGCTATGCTTGCTATGC
This sequence comes from Hordeum marinum, assembly GCA_022496015.1. Lineage (NCBI taxonomy): Eukaryota > Viridiplantae > Streptophyta > Magnoliopsida > Poales > Poaceae > Hordeum > Hordeum marinum. Next base: position 113,785,674 of record CM039674.1, on the reverse strand, counting down.
TTAGAGTTGTGTCAGGTCTGATTTATCTGGGTGATGAACCAGAGTGAACTGAACTTGTTCTGATGATGAGAGTTAAGTTGTGAACCCGATCTGGTAAAGGTAGTGATGAGAGGCCATGTAGGAGTACATGGCAGATTGTCTCATTGGGACCGTCCTTAAGAACCTAGTCCTGTGTATGTTATCCAAGACTAGCTACTACCACACATTGGGATCCTTAAATGACTCTCTCAACTTATTAATCGACTTGATCTCTGTGCGGGAGTTGCAATTAGTTTCTAGTGTTTGTAGGACATGCTAGTAGTCTACCGAGTGGCACCCCGTACAGGTGGGCTTGGGACAGACTAGGCATTGTGGCCCGGTGTACCAAGCGTAGTACCATCCGTCGAGGTGGGCTTGGGAACCCTGTACACATCGTTTGGGGCCATAGAGGAAACTTCGGCCGGACTTCCTTGTGGGTTCAGTCTCAAATAGGCGATAAACCTGGACTAGAGTCTTGTGTGGTTAGTTATGTCGTGGCCGACTCCCTCGCTGGGCTTCCGCTTGAAGGTTGACGAGGTGCCTTTTTATGAGCACATGGCGGTAAGTGGCGGGAGCATGTGTGACGAAGTACACCCCTGCAGGTTAATCAATCTATTCGAATAGCCCCGTCCGTGGATATGTACTACTTGGATACTTATATGGTTCATAGACAATTTAAAGGGTTACTCATAAAAGCTTCAAGACAAGTGTGAGTACCATGGATGGCACTCTCGTAGGAAGACATGAGCGAATCCATGGTGGTGTATTATTGTGGTGTTAGTGGACTCGTGTACGCTTCACAAAACTTTTCAAAGTTATGAAAGTCGTAGTACAAGATAGCCACCGAGTCAAAGCTGGCTTGCTGCATTGAACCCCACAACTCCCTTGTTGATACCAATGCATATGTAGTTAGTTCTGATTAAGTCTTGCTGAGTACTCAGTACTCACTGTTTCTTAATTATGTTTTTGCAGAGGAGACTCCAGTCTCGTTAGTGGTTTCTGCGATAAGATCCATGTTGGCCCTTTAGCTTGGGAATCCCAGCCAGAGGTCTGGTTCCTATGGAGGGCCTTGTAGATAGACAGGCTTCCTCAGCCTTCTTCTTTTCTAGATGTCTGTACCCAGACATGTTAAGCTTCCGCTTGTTGTTTGTATGATTTGTGTGTTGGGTCATGTGACCCTGTTTGTATTATCACACTATGTTGGCTCTTATGAGCCTCCAAAATAAATGATGTGTTGTTGTATGGTTATGCTGTGATGCCATAGTTGTATCTGTGCATATCGGGCATGTCGTGCGTACGTGTGACGTGCAACGATATGTATGGGATTCGACACCTAGTTGTGTGACTTTAGTAGTACTCTTTACAGGGAACTGCCTCTTTGTGCTTCCACCAAGCCTTGGTAGCTTGCTACTGCTCCGGACACATTGATTGACCGGCATGTATCCTTCTTTGCTGCTGTGTCTGTCCCTTCGGGGAAATGTCTCGCAATGTAATGGAGTCCTTGTAGCCTGCTACGACTTGTCTACGTGCATTGATGACATTTATGTCCCACGGCGTAATGGAGTCCTTGTAGCTTGCTATGACTCGTCTACACACGCTAGAGGCTGACACCTGCATTGCTGGGTTACGTATGTCTGTTCCTATATGGATGTGCCACTTGGGTTCTATGACTAGTCATGTCGAGCCGGGTTCTTTGACGTTTGAATGCTAGCGACATATTACATACGTGAGCCAAAAGACGCAAACTGTCTCGGCCCAGGTAAGTGGTTGCTGTGGAGTTAACCATGCGTGAGGCTGCAAAGTGATGTGATGTGTTACATGCTAGATTCTTATGGCTTAGGATTGGGGTCCCGACAGCATTGGTATCAAAGCTGACTGACTGTAGGATTACCAAGCCAAACTGATCGATGTTGAGTCTAGCAACTCTTTAGTTATATAAGGGAATTGATTATGGAAGGGAACGTAAGGCTCTTTTTACTCCTTTCCCCATGTTATTATGATTCTGAGTCACCCTCTCCTTTTCTATGGGGGTTAAGAACTAGGCTTCCAACCTATGTACCAGGATCTCGTGTTACTATTCTGTAGACTTATAGGAATGGTTGATCTGAGTCGCATCCCAGTCTTCGAGTGTTATCTGTGTAGCTTGTTAGCTCAATCAGAATCTTGAGATTGTTATGTTAAGGTGTCATGGCACCTAAATCTTTGCAGGATGTCTCATTTCTGAGCATTTGCAGCCGTTATGCTGTCCAATTTTCCCTAGGATTTCTATGAAGATCAATGCTATTGCATTCCCTCCTATCTTTTTGGTATGCCGCCATGTCTAATCCTAGTTTCTCATCATCAGGATGTCCCGCAGTACCCAAGCTGCCATTTGTCGCAAGAAGGGCCAGAGACGTGGAACCAGAGATGCTGAAGTTCTGTCGGATTCACCTTCATTGGCACAGTTCATGCTAGACATTGAGAAGGACAAGCGTGAGTCAAATCACTTGCTAGCACGTATTCAGGAAAACACCGCACATCAATGTGCTAGAACAATGACCATCCATGATTTCATCAAGCTATACCCACCCACCTTCCATCACTCCATTGAGCCACTCAATGTAGATGACTGTCTCCATAGCATCACAAACAAGCTGTGTTTCGCGAACGTGGCCGAGGCTGACAAGGTCACTTATGCTACATATTTCTTGGAGGGTCTTGCTAGTATATGGTGGGAGAACTATGAGACTATAATTCCAGCTGGCCAGATTCCTACCTGGGAAGAATTCATAGAGGTTTTCCGTGATCATCATATATTCCTTAGGGTCTCATGGACCGAAAGAGGGAAGAGTTTTGTAACCTTACCCAGGGTAAGATGGATGTAGATGTTTACAGTCGAGAGTTTGAGAACCTTGCACGTTATGCTACAGAAGAAGTGTCCACGGATGCCAAGAAGCAAGCTAGGTTCAGGAAGGGTCTCAACCCAAAGTTGCGTCGTGATCTTCACCTGCATCATTGTGACACCTTCGAAGCTCTTGTGAACAAGGCCATTAATGCAGAGACAACTCAGTTCACCTATGAAGAATATCGCAAGCACAACCGTGATTTGGCTTCTACCTCCGGTTCTAGATCTCAGAAGCGCCGGATTTGGGTTCCAAACTCATCACTTCTCCTAGATATGCATCGAGGCCATCTTATGTGGCGCCTCGTCCAACTCAGCCAAATGCTCCACCCAAACCTGTTGGTGGACCGCCTGTCAATGTGGTTCCACGTCATACTTCTGTGATTTGCTACAAGTGCGGAGAACCAGGCCACATCGCTCGCAATTGCACTCAGCCCAATGGTGTTTCACCTTAGTCTGGAAAGTCTGTTGAGCGTAATAAGCCACTAGTCGAGGTGATCCATGCCAAGCCAACCATCACTGAACAGGGATGTGTGAATCACGTCTCAGCCAAAGAAGCTAAAGATGATCCAGAAGTTCTCCTTGGAACGCTCCTTGTCAATTGCCATCCGGCATCAGTTCTGTTTGATACTGGAGCATCGCATTCCTTCATCTCGGAAGGCTATGCTTGGTTGCATGACATGTCATTTTGCGATATGCCAACTGCTCTTGAAATTCAGGCTCCAGGGTCTAGATGGCAGACCACAAGAATAAGCCATGGAAATGAAATCCGCGTTGATAGACTTGTATTCCTTGATTCGTTGATAGCTCTCAAGTCTTCAGATATTAATATCATCTTGGGTATGGACTGGATGATAGCTCACCATGCCAAGATCGATTTCTCCACCAGGTCTGTTCAGCTTATGCATCCATTTGGCAAGATAGTCCATGTTTCAACACGAGTTGCAAAGCGTCATCTCTATTCACTCAATGCCAGCCCTCTTCCCGAGCTTGAAGATATACCGGTAGTAAGAGACTTTCTGGATGTATTTCCAAAGGAATTTCCAGGCATTCCGCCTGATAGGGATGTAGAGTTTGTGATAGACCTCATCCCAGGAACTGTTCCAATTTCTAGAAGACCTTATAAGATGGCACCCTTGGAGTTGGCTGAGCTCAAGAAGCAACTTAATGAGTCCTTGCAAAAGGGTTTCATTCGACCTAGATCTTCTCCTTGGGCTTGTCCCGTCCTCTTTGTGAAGAAGAAGGATGGAACGGATCATATGGTTGTGGATTACCGACCCGTCAATTTGGTCACAATAAAGAATAAGTATCCGCTCCCCAGGATCAATGATTTGTATGATCAACTTGCTGGATCTTCAGTATTCTCCAAGATGGTTTTGAGGTTAGGATACCATCAAATCAAGATTAAGAATGGAGACATTCCCAAGACGGCATTCGTCACTCATTATGGCCAGTACGAGTACACAGTCATGTCCTTTGGACTAACCAATGCTCCAGCAACATTCTCCCATTTGATGAACTCAATCTTCATGGAGTACTTAGATAAGTTCGTCGTGGTTTACCTCGATGATATTTTGATTTATTCAAAGAATGAAGAAGAACATGCTGAGCACCTCAAACTCATGCTAGAAAAACTTAGAGAGCAGCGTCTTTATGCCAAGTTCTCCAAGTGTGAATTTTGGTTACCTGAAGTGACCTATCTAGGTCATGTGATCTCCGTAAAGGGCATTGCAGTCAATCCTGAAAGAGTTCAGGCAATTCTCGACTGGACTCCACCTGAAACAGTTAAGCAAGTTAGAAGTTTCCTTGGTTTAGCGAGCTATTGTTGCCGCTTCGTTGAGAACTTCTCCAAAGTTGCCAGGCCTCTGACAGAACTCCTCAAGAAAGATAAGAAGTTTGAGTGGACCCCACAATGTGAGCACAGTCTCTAGGAACTGAAGAGACGTTTGACCTCTGCTCCCGTGCTTGTGCCACCTGACTTCTCCAAGGACTTTGTCATCTATTGTGATGCCTCCAGATAAGGACTTGGATGTGTTCTTATGCAAGACCGACATGTGATCGCCTATACATCCCGACAGTTGCACGCACATGAGGAAAATTATCCAACACATGATTTCGAGCTTGCAGTAGTAGTCCATGCACTCAAGGTATGGAGACATTACCTTCTTGGTAATGATTTACACCGATCACCAAAGCCTGAAGTATATCTTCACTCAACCAGATCTGAATCTCAGACAAAGATGATGGTTAGAGATGATTGTGGATTAAGACTTAGGAATTACTTACACCCCAGGCAAGGCAAATGTCATGGCGGATGCATTAAGTCATAAATCCTACTGCAACAATCTTATGTTGCAACAAGGTCAACCTGTTCTTCATGAGGAATTTTGCAAGCTTAACCTCCACATTGTTCCTCGCGGATCCCTTTCAACCTTGGTTGCAAAACCTACACTAGAGAATCAGATTATGACAAGCCAACAGTATGATGCGGGTATTACTCGGATCAGGGGTAGTGTTGAAAAGGGAATTGCTGGTAGTTTCTCCATTGATGATAGAGGTGCAATATACTTTGGGAATCGGCTGGTAGTTCCTAAAAAGCAACAACTTCGAGAGTTGATCCTTAAGGAGGCTCATGAATCTCCTCTCATCATTCACCTTGGCAGCACCAAGATGTATCAGGACCTACACCAAAGGTTCTGGTGGACTAGAATGAAGAGGGAAATCGCTCAATTCATTGCTAATTGTGATGTTTGTCGTCGCGTGAAGGCAGAGCACCAGAGACCTGTTGGCACCCTTCAGCCCTCAGCTATTCCTGAATGGAAATGGGATAAAGTTGAAATGGACTTCAACACCGGATTTCCCAAGACCAAGAAAGGAAATAATGCAATCTTCGTGGTTATTGATCGCCTTTCTAAAGTGGCTCATTTCCTTCCTGTCCGAGAGAGTATCACTGCTAGTCAGTTAGCGGACTTGTATATCTCTCGAATAGTGTCCTTGCATGGTGTTGGGGATATAACCCCGCAATATGACCCACCATTAAGGTTCCGGGTCACATTGATGGCTCGTGAGCCGGCCCAAGGGTGAGCCATAAAGTCTACGACCCAGGAAGATAAGCGGCTCAAGGTGTGGGCCGCAAGGTGGCCCGGATGGAGAAGACCCGGGCGTGTAAGCCACTCGGGGACAACTTGGACAAGAAGATAGAGGAAGACTCGGTTGGACAATTGTAAAGACCCGTGGTCCTGACCTCCTATATAAAGGCAGACCCGGGGCGACTTGGAGAAGAGGTGATCGAGAACTAGGTCAAGCTTTAGCTCCCTTGTAATCGATACAACAAGCAATACAAGAACAAGCAGGACGTAGGCTATTACCTCGACTCGAGGGGCCGAACCTGGGTAAACTCGTGTCCTTCATCCCAGTCAACCCCTTTGAGTCCATCACGTTAGCGATGGCCTCGAATCCAAGTCCGTTCACCCGGACATCTGCCGTGATAAATCCACGACAGTTGGCGCCCACCATGGGGCTTGCGCTTGGTGGTGTTGAGTTCTCAAAGGGCTCTCTCCCAGGGCTCGAGGGTTACGTGGTCGGAAGGATGAGCAAGAGTTGCCGCGGCCGGTTCTACATCGACGATGCCGGCTGGGGGCTTGACGCCGAGTCCGTGGAGTATGGATTCCGGGTTCCATTTGGTGGGATGCATGTTTTCATCAGAAGAGCTGATGGAGCTACACCCGGGCCGGATGTCTGCACCAACATCGTCGAGTCGGCTTGGCATCTCCAATCCGCAAGTAATGTGCGGCCTGCCCACGCCAATCCGGGTCAGAGGCATGTCTTTGTAGGTTTCACTCAAGGTATGGATCTGGAAGCATCCGGGTCACAGGAAACACTTGTTTATTGAGAAGATGAATCTTCAAGTGGAGAAACAGAATTAATGTACCAGCTCCGCAACGGTGGCCTTGGGGGCTACGATGATGCATACCCTGAGTCGGATGGCTTTGAGTCGGATGTTATGAAACCTCTGGCTCATGCGGCGATGTTCATGGCGGGGTCAGCCCCAACAGCAAGTAACGCAGCCGTGGGGCCGCCCGTTCGGGTGATAACCTGCCGCCACCGGCTCAAGTTCTTGTGGAGCTGATGGATGAACTCGCGGATCTCATGGCCACCGAAGTCACACCAGATAATCAAGCAGCTCGGAACCTAGAGATTGCAAGGATCAAGGGCCGGATGGCAGAGGAACGACAAAGGATGGATGAACTGAAGGTCCAGATGGAAGAAGAGGCAGAACATATCAAGACAGATGCTTTCCGTCTAGGGCTGGAGCAAATGTCAGCAGCGGCGGTACACCGGAGGAGGCATCAGTCCCGTCTACCAGAGCGTTATGAAGCGAGGAACCTCTTTAATACCCCTGGCATGGGGCGAGCCGCGAGCGTGCTCGAGAGCCGGCCAACGGAACGGCCGGCGACTCATCCAGTCCAGCGTAACCAAGCTTCACCTGGGGGTTTTCCAACACTGGAGGGTCATTATTCTAACCCGTCCAAGAATATGGTAGCAGCTGCCACCTAGCTTGAGACGATCCCTATCCCGGATGAAGCACCCTTCGCAGAGGATGTGCGGAACGCTATCGGGTACTTGTAGACGGCCATGGCCCAGCAGGAGAGATACGATCATAGCCGGAGCCGCATCTATTCAACCCCTCTTCCTAGCCATAGTTTTAGCCGGTGCTACGAGTCACCAGTAGGTTCTAGCAGCAACCATCCCAGAGAGATTCCAACGGGTCACCGACCGCGAAGAGATACACAGGCATGTGTAAACCATGCGGGAGGCCCGCAAGAGGCGCTAGCTAGGCCGGCTTACCAAGAGCCCGGGCCTTCCATTTCCGTAGGGGTAGGAGTAACCCCCAGGACGGGAGGGCTTCCGTGTCTATCGCCGGCCCTCCAGAGCGAGCGGTTGCCGAGAGACTTCAAAGGTCCCCGTAAGGTCCCAAATTACACCGCTGATTTACCCCCAGAGGCCTGGGTGGAAAGCTATGAACTGGCCATGGAGATGCTGGATGTTAGTGAGGCGGTTTGTGCCAAGTATTTCGTCATGATGCTTGAAGGCCCGACTCGTACATGGCTAAAGGGGTTACCACCTAATACCATCAATTCATGGGCAGAGCTCAGGGCTCGATTCATTAAAAAATTTCAAGGGACGTGCAAGCAGCCTATGACTATTGTGGATCTTGATCACTGCGTCCAACAGGAGAGCGAGTCAGCTCATCACTGAGTACAACGGGTCTCGACAATTATTCACTCATCAGAGCAGATCACGGCGGCTCAGGCAGTGTTGATCTTAGAGAAGAACTGTCACTTTATTCCTCTAAAGCAGAAACTTGGCCGGCTCAAGCGTACGTGCCAGGACATGGGAGAGCTCATGACGTCTCTCACGAAATACGCCAACTCAGACAGCACGAAGGATCCGGGTTCTGATGAGGAAAAGGCTAGTCAAGGCAAGAAGGGCAACCAAGGCAAGGGTGCGGTAAACAGTGGTAGCCAGAGTAAGCGCAAGAATCCAGAATTAGGATCAGAGCTGGTGGCCAACACAAATGCCCAGCAGAATCATCCCAAGGGCAACAGGAGGTTTGGACCGCCCTCGGGCAGGGATAATTTTTCCTCGAACATGGAAGAGTTACTTAAGCGACCTTGTCCGACTCACAGTTTGTCTGATAGGCTAGCAAATCATACATGGGAGAGTTGTTCTTTTATGTATAAGTTCAAGCGGTATGTCACACAACCTAACCATCGCGGTGGCGGCCCGCCAGGCGGCCCAGGACATGGCAGGTCAGGAGCTGGATTTGGTTCTGGCGGTTCAGCATCCGCTCATCCGGGTTAGGATAATCACGGGGGACAGCAGCCGCACTTCGGTAATAATAATCAACAACAGCAACAACAACGGAATCAGTCCGGTCTTCAGAGTAACCCGAAGTAGCTCAGCTCCGGGCAGTACCACGTCTTCACGACTAGTCTCAATAGACGGGACCAGAAGTTGCGAAAACGGGTGGTCAATGCGGTTATGCCGGCTCTTCCATAGTATCTAAAGTGGTCTGAATATGACATAACAGGGAGCCATGAAGATCACCCACCACACGTTGATGACCCGGGGCGGCTGGCTTTGGTTGTAGCCCCCCAAGTGGGTGGATATATGTTGAACAAGGTGCTCATGGATGGCGGCAACAACATAAACATCCTTTATTATGACACCTTTCGGCGGATGAAGTTGCTCGACAAGGACTTAAAACCTTCGTCCACTGTTTTTCATGGTGTGGTGCCGGGTAAGTTGGCGCATCCGGTGGGCAGGATTTCTTTGGAAGTGGATTTTGGCAATGAATACAACTACAGAGTGGAGTCCTTATGGTTTGAGGTGGTTAAGATCAAGAGCCCTTATCATGCCTTCTTTGGATGGCCGGCTTATGCTAAGTTCATGGCTCGGCCCTGCTATGTTTACTTACAGCTCAAGATGCCCGGCTTAAATGGTACCATCACCATTCATGGTAACCGAAACACGGCTATTGAGTGTGAAGAAGGAGATGCGGCTTACGCAGAGTCCAGTTGCACCCAGGAGGAGCTTAAGTTTTATAAGGAGAATGTTGATCCAGAGGATATGACCCCCCTGAAAAAGCCAACCACGGAGGTTGAGCCGCCCCTCAAGTTTTCAGCAGATGATACCAAGGCAGTAGATTTCAATCCGGGCGACTCATCTAAGCAGTTCATCATTGGAGCTCATATGGATCCCAAATAGGAAAGCGCGCTCATCGAATTCATCCGTGAGAATTGGGACATCTTTGCATGGAAGCCCTCTGACATGCCAGGTGTATCGAGAGAATTCGCTAAGCACAACCTTAATGTGGATCCAAAGTTTAAGCCGATCAAACAGTTTCTGCGGCGGTTCAATGAGGAAAGATGCAAGGCTGTTGGGGAAGAAGTTGCTCGACTCTTGGCTGTAGGTTTTATTGTTGAAGTTTTTCACCCGGAATGGTTGGCTAACCCAGTGCTGGTGCTTAAAAAGAACATCACATGGCATATGTGTGTGGATTACACAGACCTTAACAAGGCTTGTCCGGCTGATCCCTTTGCCCTCCCATGTATTGATCAGATCATTGATGCTACAGCATGATGTGAAAGCTTATGCTTCCTGGATGCTTATTCCGGTTATCATCAGATCAAGATGGCAGTGAAAGACTAGGAGAAGACGGCGTTCTGTTATGTCTCTATGCCTTTCGGGCTCAAGAGCGCCCAGGCGACTTATCAACGGTCTAAAAGATGATGCTTAACCCGACCATGTGTGTCTTTGGAGTTCCAGCAGGAAAGCTTTTGGGTTTCTTGGTCTCTGAGCGTGGCATCAAGGCTAACCCGGATAAAATCAAGGCTATTACTTCTCTAGGAGAGCCGGCGTGCATTAATGATGTTCAGCGCCTGGCAGGGCGGATTGCTGCGTTGAGCCGGTTCATAAGCCTCCTTGGAGAGAAGGCTATTCCTTTATATCAGATGATGAAGAAGACAGACAAGTTTGTCTGGAGCAAAGCGGCGGGTGAAGCACTTGAGGCGCTTAAGAAATAGCTGACTGAGCTGCCAGTGTTAGCCGCTCCGGCTGAGAAAGAACCTTTTCTCCTTTATGTGGCGGCTAACAACAGGGTAGTCAGCGTTGCAATGGTGGTCGAGCGCAAGGAGGCTGGGAAGGAGTATCCCGTGCAAAGGCCGGTTTATTATGTCAGTGAGGTCCTAGCAGAATCTAAGCAAAGATATCCGCATTGGCAGAAGCTGGTATACGGAGTTTTCATGGCCAACCGCAAGTTAAAACACTACTTTCTAGGGCACCAGATAACTGTGGTCAGTTCTGCTCCGTTGGGGGATATTATCCAGAACAGAGAAGCCACAGGAAGGATTGCTAAATGGGCATTAGAGCTGGGACCTCTTAATTTAAAGTATGTTCCTCGCACGGCGATCAAATCCCAAGCTTTGGTGGATTTCATAAATGATTGGACAGAATGTCAAGCTCCCGAAGAAAAGCCGGATAACACATACTAGACTATACACTTTGATGGATCCAAGCAGTTAGAGGGGTCCGGAGCGGGGGTTGTTCTGACATCCCCCAAGGGTGATAAGTTTTGTTATGTGCTCCGGCTGATGTTCCCCTACACTAACAATGCGGCTGAGTATGAGGCTTTGCTTCATGGTCTTAGATTAGCCAAGGAGACGAATTTGAGCCGGGTCAGGTGTTTGGGCGACTCAGATCTTGTGGCTCAGCAAGTTTCTGGCACTTGGGACTCCAAAGACCCGCGGATGGTAGCTTATAAGCAGGCGGTTGATATTATTGTGGGTCACTTCAAAGGGTATCAGGTAGATCACATTGATCGTCGCAAGAACGAGGCGGCTGATGCTTTACCACGGCTAGGTTCCCAACGTAAGCCGGTGCCGCCTAATGTCTTTCTGGACGTCTTACACCATCCGACTGTCACGATACCTTCAAAGGAAGATTTGGCTGTTCCTGACCCGGAGGCAGAATTGGTGGCGGCTTTGCACGCTATCCCCGATTGGACGATTCCTTATTTAGCCTATTTGACCCGGGGCGAGTTACCTGAGGATGAAGACCGGGCCAGAGAGATCACCCGGCGCTCTAAGTCCATGACGATAGTTAATGGTGAGTTGCATAAATGCTGTGTAACAGGGGGTTTTCAACGTTGTGTTTCACCAGAGGAGGGCCGGCAGATCTTGAATGAAATTCATGATGGTGATTGTGGACACCACGCCGGCTCGAAATCTTTGGTGGCCACGGCTTTCCGACATGGGTTCTTCTGGTTAACGACTCACAAGGATGTAGAGGATTTAGTCCACAAGTGTGACGGCTGTCAGAAATTTGGCCGGCGTGCTCATGTTCTGGCTCAAGAACTGAGAATGATACCAATCACTTGTCCGTTTGCGGTCTGGGGGCTAGACATGGTCGGGCCCTTCATGAGATCCAAGGACAAGAAAACGCACCTCCTAGTGGCGGTTGACAAATTTACCAAGTGGGTGGAGGTAGAGCCGGTCAGCAAATGTGATGCGGCTACAGCGGTTCTATTTATTAAGAAGCTGATCTACCATTTTGGTTAGCCACACAACATCATTACTGACAATGGTACAAATCTATCCAAGGGGGCTATGAAGAAATTCTGTGACGAATAGCATATCCGGCTTGACATTTCAGCCGTGGCACATCCACAGTCCAATGGTTAGGCGGAGCGCGCCAATCAGGAAATTCTAAGAGGGATTAAACCGCGGCTTATGGTTCCTTTGCAGCGAACGCCCGGGTGTTGGGTCGAAGAATTACCCTCCGTCTTATGAAGCATCAGAACCACCCCTAACAGGTCCACGGGTTTCAGGCCCTTCTTTACGGTGTACGGTGCCGACGCCGTCTTACCCAGTGACATCCGGCATGACTCGCCAAGGGTAGCGGCTTACATTGAGACAGACAACGAGACGGCATGCCAAGATGCATTGGATGCTTTGGAAGAGGCACGAGAGTTAGCAGCGGCCCGATCGGCGATTTATCAACAAGACCTGCACCGCTATCACAGCCGTAGGGTTAAGACCCGGACATTCCAGGAGGGCGGCTTGGTGCTCCGGCTGATTCAAGACCAGACAAATATGCATAAGCTGTCACCTCCATGGGAAGGACCCTTTGTGGTCAGCAGAAATCTCAACAACTGGTCATATTATCTCATTGATATTCGAAATGACTTAGATACGACGGGTCAGGAGACCCGTCAACCATGGAACATCACGCATCTCCAGCCCTATTTCACTTAAAGGGTATCGAGACCCACCATTGTACACTATCATTGTACATATCATAGATGTATAAATAAAGAAGCCTCTGCTGTTTCATGCATCCTCATATGGAAAAAGATTACACAGTATTCCGGTTAATGCATCAACTAAGATTGGCAAACGGCAGTAGATGCCTATCAGGCAGGCGTTATGCCACAAAATCCCGGCTCAGGAAAATGAGTCACGGCACGAGGCCTTATGCCACAAAATCCCGGCTCAGGAAAATGAGCTGCGACACCAGGCTTTATGGTACAAAACAAAAAAAAACGGCTCAGGAAAATGAGTCGTGGTGAGGGCGGCTTCTTACCTCCGGGTACAGCTTCTAACGCCTATCCGCCGGCGGGTCACGCTGTAATTGCTGAGGGGGCTTCTTATTGACGGGTACCGCTTCTAACACCCTATCAGCCGGCTTTATGCCATCTCCAGCTATCCAGTTTAGCCGCGGTTATGAGAGGTTTTTTACCGACGGGTAGCTAACATCTCATGACCCGCGAACGGCGGCTTCTTACCTCTGAGTACAGCTTCTAATGCCTATTAGCCGGCGTAAGGCCATGTAAAAACAGCTAAGGAAATTAGTTGCGGTGAACCGCGGCTTCTTACCTTCGGGTACAGCTTCTAATGCCTATTAGCTGTTCTTATAAAAATCCGGCTAAGGAAAATTAGCCGCGGCGAGGGCGGCTTCTTACCTTCGGGTACAGCTTCTAATGCTTATCTGCCAGCGTTTACACCATATTATTACCTTCGGGTGTATCTTCTAAAATGCCTTATCGTCCAGGCGTTACGCCATCTCCAGCTGACCAGATTAGCCATAATTACCAAAAAGGGAGTCACCACCTCCGGGTGTAGCTTACCTAATCTTGGCTGGAGGTGTCCTTTATGATGACAAGGTAAGTCTAAATGATTCAAAGCATACAGAGACGAATGGCGGCCACAAGCCGGATCATCTTATAGAAACATCATGACAAGTTTCAGACAAGTTTCATCTAGCTATTACACTCCCAGAGGAGATCAAAATTTCAGACAAGTTTTTTAGCCGTCACACGGCGGGTTAAGCTAATACAAGTTCTTAAAGTGGAAGCTAATTAGCTGACGGGTCATTCTGCGCCGGCTCTTCTGTGGCCCTGATCTGAAGGTTGTCCAAATCCCAATTGCAGTTCGTTAGAGCCGCAAAAGAGCCTTCGAAATAAGGTGACAGGTAAAGATCTGGGGCAAAGGGGTCCTTACTCCGAGCAGGCGTCAAGGCTTTGCACTCCTACAAAGGACCGCTGACTCTCTTCTGCTCCGGGTCATAGGCTGCTTGATAAGTTGATAGATCAACCTCCTCCGCCAAGACAGAGGCTAATACCCGGGACTCCTTCAAGCACCGGCTGTAGTCAGCGTCAGTAAACTCTGAGCCATCATCTTTCCTTGAAGGGAAGCCCTCCATCATCTCGGCGGCTGTTAGACCCGGAGCAAAGGCCAAAGCCCAGCTGATGCCCGCAATGGCCCCTTGGCGGGCGGCTGATTTCTTGAGCTCGGCGATTTGCTTAGGCATGGTGGAGAAGAGGTCTAAAACACCCTTGAGAGTCGCCGGAATTTTATCCTTATATTGCACGGCCTTGATAGTGCAGATTGCACCATAGTACAACTACTCAGTTAAGGTATAGATGGCCTTCAATGGCAGCAGGCTATGAGAAGCCAACTACCGGCTCCTAGGACCTGCATAAACCGGACAATTCAGATGAGTCGCCAGTCTAAGTAAAGATGAAGCCATTTGAAACACAAAGTTGTCAGAAGCTTACCAAAGAGGGTGCCTAACATCTTGCTTATGTGACGCTTCAAGCCTTGGAGTTCATCCGCCACAACTATCAGCCGCTGGTCGGCATCATCCGCCCGTTGGGTCAAAGCGGTCTTCTCAGATTCAGCTGACTCCTTAAGAGCAGCAAAATCGGCCTTGATTGTGGCCAGCTCTTTAGAGAGAAGCCGACACTTTTCATCGGCGACGCTGCGGGCTTCTTGTTGAGCCGCCAGGTTGGTCTTCAGGTCCATCAACTGTGACCCGGCTTCATTTAAGGCTTCCTGTGACATGTCAAAAAGCAGAATAAGTCGCCAGAATGGAAATCGTATCAAATAATGAAGGTTAAAGACAAAGTTATACAAGTCTCAAGCAGATTGCAAGCAATATGTTTGACACCTGGGGGCTAATGTATATTTGATCTTCGAGAAATCAGTACAATTTTGACTTATCTTCATCAAAGTTAATCCGGAACTTGGGGGCTACAATATGGCTCTTCAAATTAACTTATACTAAAAGCTCCGACTTAACATTATCAAGTTTGAGTCGCCCCTTGGGGGCTACAAGTGGTTCTTCAGGCTATCTACATTAAAGCTCCGACTCAACTTTATCAATTTTGAGTCAGCACTTGGGGGCAATGGATTTGGATTTTCTACAGAGGATCAGAAAAGACCCGGTTCAACTCTTAAGCTAGAATTGAACCGGCCCTTGGGGGCTAAGTAAGGTTATAGCAAGAGGAGGAGTACCTCATATTTTAGCTTCATCAAGTTGACCAGCCGAAGTTCTAGATCTCGGCTGGTGGAAAGCCGGTTCGTATACCCGGCGGGGAGTTCTTCGGCCGTCATCTTCTCAAAAGAAGAGTCAAAGTCCAGCTTTTTGGAGGCCTCGGTCGACTCTTTATGCCTGGTCAGCACGTGAGCCGGAGGAGACTGAGGAGCAGAACCGGTGATCACGACTTCCGGAGTTGCAGTGGTCTTGGCAGGACTTGGCGGTTTTGAAGGACCCCTTAGAGGGCTCTCCGAGATGATATCTTCAGCAGCCGGCTCAGCGGAGGCAATTGGCGGATCTACATCCGGTTGTGGCTCCTCCGGCTGTACTTGCTCTGGCTCTTGAGCAGCAGGGCCGGGGGAGGGCTTGTTCGTTTTCCAACGCTTGGCTTGAGCACTGCAAGATAGAAAGATCAAAATCCAAAGGATATTACTACCCTACAAAGAACCGGATGTTATACTGGAAAAACACTTACAACGGGTTGATCTTGGGAGGCGGTAGAGCGGTCGCCGAAAAGTCGCCGGAAGAGGGCGATTTCTGAGATGAAATTTAAGAAAGATGAGACAGCACCAAGGTTATAAAGATAAATGAATCAAACAGGAGTACATACCTCTGCGAGGCGTTTCTTCGGAGCCGGCGAGTTCGGCAAGCCAGACATAAGCTCAGTGGTGCCGGGCTCCGGGTCTGGCAACGTTCAGCTTGTTGTTTCTTTTTCAAAAGAAAGTCGGGATCCAGATAAACGAGAGGATGAGAAAGAGGAACTTTTCTGATAACCCGCCGCGGCTTTCGGGGGACAAAATACTCTGAGCCGGAAGAAACATAGTTTACCTTAGGGGCGTTGGCACGGCTGGTCTCCATGTCATCCTATGAGTAAAACAAACATTGGTAAAACAGGAAGGCAAAGTATCAAACAGACAACTCAAATTTTACCTCTGAGCTGGATGACGGTGGCGGGTCGAACCATTCCTCTCGCGGGGCATCTCTCTTTGGCTTCTTGGCTGGAGCCTTCTTCTTGAGCTTCTTCGGAGGAGGGATGTATTCCTTCTTCCAGAAATCAGAGTCAGCCTGCAAAAATAAATCAGAGAAGAGTAATAGATCAACAAGGTACAAACAAAAATCCAAGGGACAGATGGAAATAAATTGACTTACATCTGGAGCCAGATTGTTGATGCTAAAAGGCGTCAGGCCAATGGCGCTGCATGAACCGGAGGCTTCATGGACAAGGCTCCGGATGACAATGGTGATGTCATCCTCTGCCAGGTTTGATTGACTGAAGCATAAGGAGCTGTCATACTTGCCTTCATATTCACACATAAGCCGGCTTCTATGGCTTAAGGGCATGATCCGCCAAGAAATCCAGCAGCGGATCAAATCCAATCCAGTTAAACCATTGGCCATGAGTGCCTTGATCTTGGCATGAGCCGGCTCATACCTAGCACGTTCCAAAGCTGAGAGCCGACTAGGCTGAATTTGTCCTGAGACGGGAGGGGTGATAACCCGGCAATGGGCGCTCATTCTCAGGAGAGGTGTCCTTGCAATAGAACCAAGTCTTGTTCCAATCCTTTGGATGACTCGGCATCTGCGCAGCCGGAAAGATGTTGTCTCTGCGTTGTTGAATGGAAATACTGCCAAGCTCCAGACTCGGACCGCCTTTCATTTTGGTTTGGCGGTTGGCGTAGAAGAACTCTCGAAACAAACCCACAGACGGCTTGATTTGCAGGTAGACTTCGTAGAGCACTTGGAAATTGCATATGTTTGAAACAGAGTTGGGGGCCAAGTCTTGATGATGAAGCTTGTATAAGTGGAGAACATCATGGAAGAATTTTGAGCCGGGTGGCACGAATCCTCGCTCGATATGGTCAGAGAAAACTACTACCTCTCCTTTTTAGGGAGAGGGCCGTGTTTCGTCACCCGGAAGCCGCCAATGAAGGACCTCCTTGGAAGGAAGAGTGCCCGCGCCAACAAAATCCGTTAAGTACTCTTCCGTGATGCAAGACCCGACCCAGTTGCATGAGTTGGAGGCGCGAGACATACTGGCGGCTTAAAGACTGTGCAAAATTAAATACGCGGCAAGTTAAGAGCAAGCAGATATCTGTGACGGCTTACAAATTTAAGGGATCTACGAATAATGTGCCATGATCCGGCTGATGAGAGCCGGAAAGGCATGGTGGGTCAACAAGGAAAGGAGGGTGAAAATTGGCTAAGTCCTGAAAACAGGTTTCACAAACTACTGCTGCGATTACGGATCTACAAAGCAGGAAGAAATGTTCTTATTTTCGACCTAGCGATGAACAAGTGAAGCAGAAGAAAGAAAACAGAGCCACAATGGATCCGCACATTGCGTAGGGCCACCCCGTACGCGGCGGCGCGACAAAGACACGCGTTAAAGGCGTCAACAATGTCGGGAGTACACCGACGATGGTGCTGGCGAAGCTCGAGCAGCTGCGGCGGAGATTCCACAAACCCTACTACTACGACAATGGATCTAAGGAGGAGCTTGGGCTTACCGATGATGGAGCAGCGGACGCGGAAGAAGCTTTGGATCAACACAAGTTGATGCAACGGCCTGGTTGATGACGATGCGAAGACGGCGCCAGAGCAGGGAGTGCTGGAGCGGAGATGACAAGAGGAAGACGATGAAGGATGAGCGGGACAAGGAAAGTTTCCACCCGTAACAGGTCTTATTTAAAGAGAAGACAAGACGGGCATGAAAATCTAGGCGACGGAAACCATTTGACCGAGGCAGACGCCTCGATTTTTGGGCTGACCATTTAATAAAAGATTCGGTGGTACGTGAGCTGATCTTTCTTGCAGGGACCACATGACGTCACGCCGGGTCATCACCGGGCGACTCGCCAAAGAGCAGAAGAAAGGGATGAAGTGAGCAAGCTCAATTCAACCTGGGGCTTAATGTTGGGGATATAACCCCGCAATATGACCTGCCATTAAGGTTCCGGGTCACATTGATGGCTCGTGAGCCGGCCCAAGGGTGAGCCGTAAAGTCTACGGCCTAGGAAGATAAGCGGCTCAAGGTGTGGGCCGCAAGGTGGCCCGGACGGAGAAGACCCGGGCGTGTAAGCCGTTCGAGGACAGCTTGGACAAGAAGATAGAGGAAGACTTGGTTGGACAATTGTAAAGACCCGTGGTCCTGACCTCCTATATAAAGGCAGACCCGGGGCGACTTAGACAAGAGGTGATCGAGAACTAAGTCAAGCTTTAGCTCCCTTGTAATCGATACAACAAGCAATACAAGAACAAGCAGGACGTAGGCTATTACCTCGACTTGAGGGGTCGAACCTGGGTAAACTCGTGTCCTTCGTCCCAGTCAACCCCTTTGAGTCCATCATGTTAGCGATGGCCTCGAATCCAAGTCTGTTCACCCGGACATCTTCCGTGATAATCCACGACACATGGTGTTCCATTGGAAATCAATTCGGACTGTGGAAGTCTTTTCACTCTCGATTTTGGGAAAGTTTCCAGAATGCTATGGGAACCCATCTCTCCTTTAGCACTGCTTTTCACCCTCAGTCAAGTGGTCCGGTTGAAAGAGTCAATCAGATTCTCAAAGACATGCTCAGAGCTTGTGTCATCTCTTTCGGAATGAATTGGGAGAAGTGTCTTCCATTTGTAGAGTTTGCGTATAACAACAGCTACCAATCCAGTCTGGGAAAACCTCCTTTTGAAGTTCTTTATGGACGAAGATCTCGAACACCTTTGAACTGGTCAGAGACCAGGGAAAGACAATTCTTTGGCCCAGATATGATCCAGGAAGCAGAAGAGCAAGTTCGCGTAATCCGCAAAAATCTCAAGACAGCTCAGTCTCATCAGAAGAGCCAGTATGATCGCCATCATAAGGAAGTAACTTATGAGGTGGACGAAAAGGCTTACCTCCGGGTTACTCCTCTGAAGGGTACCCATCGTTTCGGTATCAAGGGAAAATTGGCTCCTCATTATATTGGTCCTTTTCACATTCTTGCTAAATGAGGAGAGGTTGCCAACCAATTGAAACTGCCCCCGCATCTTTTCTGAGTCCATGATGTCTTCCATGTTTCTCAACTCAGGCGTTGCTTCAAGGATCCTATCCGTGAAGTGGACCACAAAACACTTGATCTTCAAGTTGATCTTTCATATCGAGAATATCCTGTTCGTATTCTCGATCAAGCTGAGCGTGTAACCCGACGTCGGAATATCAAGTTCCTGAAGGTTCAGTGGTCACATCATTCTGAGAATGAAGATACCTGGGAGCGTGAAGATCGTCTTTGATTTGAGTATCCGATTCTTTTCCCGTCGACTCCAGAATCTCGGGATGCGATTCTTTAAGTGGGGGTGAGTTGTCACATCCCTAGCTTTAGCATGCACTAGGATCCATGCTTGTGATTGCATCATGCTTAAATTCTTTTTAAACTTGAAATGGGGATGATCAAAACCCTAGCATTATTTGAATTCAAATAGGTTCAACCAAAATAGTTTTCGATGAACCAAAGTGGCCTTCTAAAATGTTCATCATTTATGGAAAAATGTGGAAGCATCAACCAGAGGTGATTTATACTTTTTAGAGTCATTTTTGTTTATTGAATTAAATCAATAACTATTTGAATTGGAGTTATAAAATATTATAAATAATTTTATAACTCCAATAAATATGAAACTTGGCCAGGGCCTTTGGAATATTTCAATCAATGCCCAGAAAAAGTTTCCTATTTTTCTAAATTGAGTTAGTATTTTTACTAGGTCAGAAACAAATTGCAAAAATAAAAAAAATAAAAAAACAGGAAATGAAAAAAAGGCAAACCTCCTGAGGCCCAGGAGGGGGCTGGCCCAGCGGCCCTGCTACCAGTCACCCTCAATCTTCCGCCAGGAGGATTGGGGCGTGTGGCCGGGGCACGCTGGCACGCACCGGCCACCTCCTGCCTGGCACCTTGCCTTTGGAGGCTAGTGAGAGCACCAACGCGACCCCCCTTGCCGTGGCCATCTTCCCCTCTCTTCCCCGCCACTCTCTCTCTCTCTCTCTCTCTCTCTCCCCTCTGCTCTCTCTCCCGCACCGGTCTGAAGCCGCCGTCGCCGCTGTCGATTCGCCGCCTCTGGTGCCACCCCGAGCCCGTCGAACCCGTCGTCCGATACGCCATGAGCCCCCCCGTCGATCCCCCTCTCTTCCTTGTTCTCTAGCCGCCGTTTCCCTGTCGTGGCCTAGCACCTCGCCGTCGGTGTCATGGCCACCGTGGCCAGAGCACATGTCGTGCTCATTTGAGCACTCCGACGTGCTTGTGTGGACCTATAGATGCTGCCCCGACCACCGGCTCCTCCTCCCGCAGCCTATAGCGCCTCTGCCACCCTCGCCGAGCTCTGGCCGCCGCGAGCGAGCTTGCCGCCGTCAGCTCCAGCCGCCCTTGCCTCCCCGCATGTCCCAGGCGATGCGGGCGAGCTCGGGCTACGCCCCAGTGCCCTCAACTCGCCCGAAGACCCCCCTGCAGCGCAACTCCGGCGAGAAACCGCCATCGGGTTGGTCGCCGCCAGCCAAACTCCGGTGGGGCCAACGTGGCGAGCCCATTAGCGCTAACCCCCATGCTTAATTACCCCACAGTGTGTGACAATGGGCCCCGCAAGTAGGTCAAACCGCAGTCAGCACGGGATTTGACCCTGCTTAGCAGATGGGTCACTGACCAATGGGTCCCACTGGTCAGTTTTGACCTAGACCGGTCGGTTGACCAGGTTGACGTCATGCTGACGCATGGCTGACGCAATAAATGCATTTTTGTATTTTTAATAATTCCAGAAATTGCTAAAAACTTAGAAAATTCATATAAATCAATCTGTAAGTCAGATGAAAATAATTTATATATGAAAATTGATCAAAAAAATCCAATGAATCCATTCATACCATTTTCGTGCATGTTAGAGCAACCTAGATAGGTGAACTTGGACATTTTAGGTCAAATACATTATGGAACTCCATATATGAAGTTGAATTTGAACCTTGAGTTCAAACCTACTTCATTTAAATCAGTTGCTAGATGCATTAGCTCAAACGCATCATATTGCCATGTAATATTCATGCATCATATTGTTGCATTTGATGTGTATTGATTTGTTCCCCTTCGATGGTTGTTCTTCGTGTTAGGCACTATTTCGAAGGATACGATCGAGTATCCATCTAAGGAGCAGTAACGTGTGATCGTCTTAATAGGCACGCAAGCCCTCTTGAACATATTCAATACAATCCCACTCTCTCACTCTTTCTCTCACTTATTGCATTAGGGCAAAACGTTTCAACTTTTACATGTTCCGGTAGTTGAACACATACCTCTGCATGACTTGTCATTGTCATAGTAAATAGTTGAACCATGCAACCTAGCATACCTGGTAGATGCTTGAGCCATGTTGTGTCTTTAACCTGCTATGCTTAGAGTAGTGTCAGGTCTGATTCATCTGGATGATGAACCAGAGTGAGCTGAACTTGTTCTGATGATGAGAGTTAAGTTGTGAACCCGATTTGGTAAAGGTAGCGATTAGAGGCCATGTAGGAGTACATGGCAGGTTGTCTCATTGGGACCATCCTTAAGAACTGAGTCCTGTATATGTTATCCAAGTCTAGCTACTACCGCACATTGGGATCCTTAAATGACTCTCTCGACTTATTAATCGATTTGATCTCTCTGCAGGAGTTGCTATTAGTTTCTGGTGTTTGTAGGACATGCTAGTAGTCTACTGAGTGGCACCCCATATAGGTGGGCTTGGGACAGACTAGGCATTGTGGCCCGATGTACCAAGCGTAGTACCATCCGTCGAGGTGGGCTTGGGAACCCTATACACCTCGTTTAGGGCCGTAGAGGTAACTTCGGCCGGACTTCCTTGCGGGTTCAGTCTCAAATAGGCGATAAACCTGGACTAGAGTCTTGTGTGGTTAGTTAGGTCGTGGTCGAATCCCTTGCTGGGCTTCCGCTTGAAGGTTACCGAGGTGCCTTTTTACGAGCACATGACGGTAAGTGGCGGGAGCATGTGTGACGAAGTACACCCCTGTAGGGTAATCAATCTATTCGAATAGACGCGTCCGCGGATATGGACTACTTGGATACTTATATGGTTCATAGACAATTTAAAGGGTTACTCATAAAAGCTTCAAGACAAGTGTGAGTACCGTGGATGGCACTCTCGTAGGAAGACGGTAGTGGATCCATAATGGTGTATTGTTGTGGTGTTAGTGGACTCGTGTACGCTTCACAAAACCTTTCAAAGTTATGAAAGTCATAGTACATGATAGCCACCGAGTCAAAGCTGGCTTGCTGCATTGAACCCCACAACTCCCTTGTTGATACCAATGCATATGTAGTTAGTTCTGATGTAAGTCTTGTTGAGTACTCAATACTCACTGTTGCTTAATTAAGTTTTTGCAGAGGAGACTCCATTCTCGTTAGTGGTTTCTACGATAAGATCGATGTTGGCCATTTAGCTTGGGAATCCCAGCCAGAGGTCTGGTTCCTATGGAGGGCCTTGTAGATACAGGCTTCCTCAGCCTTCATCTTTTCTAGATGTCTGTACCCAGACATGTTAAGCTTTCGCTTGTTGTTTGTATGATTTGTGTCTTGTGACCCCTGTTTGTAATATCACACTATGTTGGCTCTTATGAGCCTCCAAAATAAATGATGTGTTGTTGTATGGTTATGTTGTGATGCCATAGTTGTATCTATGTATATCGGGCATGTCGTGTGTACGTGTGACATGCAACAATATGTATGGGATTTGACACCTAGTTGTGTGCCTTTAGTAGTACTCTTTACAGGGAACTGCCTCTTTGTGCTTCCACTGAGCCTTGGTAGCTTGCTACTGCTCCGGACACATTGATTGACCGGCATGTATCCTTCTTTGCTGTTGTGTCTGTCCCTTCAGGGAAATGTCTCGCAGTGTAATGGAGTCCCCGTAGCCTGCTATGACTCGTCTACGTGCAGTGATGACATTTATGTCCCACAGCATAGTGGAGTCCTTGTAGCTTGCTATGACTCGTCTACACATGCTAGAGGCCGACACCTGCATTGCTGGGTTACGTATGTTTGTTCCTCTATGGATGTGCCACTTGGGTTCTACGACTAGTCATGTCAACCCGGGTTCTTTGATGTTTGAATGCTAGCGACATATTACATACGTGAGCCAAAAGACACAAATGGTCCCGACCCAGGTAAGGTGTCAGTCGTGGAGTTAACCGTGCATGAGGCCGCAAAGTGATGTGATGTGTTACATGCTGGATTCATATGGCTTAGGATCGGGGTCCCGACATGGTTTGAGGGTGTGCAACGCAAGCATAATCGACCCGAGTGCCCTGGGAGGTGCAAAAGTGTCTGAATTCTTCTGAGTCGAAGTTGGTGCCATTATCCATGATGATGCTGTGGGGAACCCCATACCGGAAGATTATCTCACTCATGAATGTGACTGCCGTACGAGAGTTCAATTTCATTATCGACTTGGCCTCAATCCACTTTGTAAATTTGTCAACTGCATCGAGCAAATGAGTGAATCCGCCTTGTCCAGTCTGGAAGAGACCAACCATGTCTAGACCCCAGACAGCGAACGACGAGGTTAAGGGGATTGTCTTTAGAGAAGAAGCAGGCTTGTGAGACAAGTTTCCATAGAACTGGCATCCTTCACAGTGATCGACAATGTCCTTGGCCATCTCATTAGCACGCGGCCAGAAGAAACATGCTCGGTAGGCTTTAGAGACTATTGATCGTGAGGACGCAAGTTCCCGAGTGGATTTCATCCAGTATCATCCGACCTTCTTCAGGAGAAATGCATTGCCGCGTCACGCCGGTCACGCTTTCTCTGAACAGTTGATCTCGAACATAGTAAAAGCTTTCAACCGGCGCATGATCTATCGTGCTTCAGTCTCGTCTTTAGGGAGTTCTTGTCTAAGGATATATGCAATATAGGGCACTGTCCAGTCGGGAATGATGACCAGAACCTCCATGACTAAATCAATAACTGCAGGGATGTTGACTTCAGTCGGATCGCTGGAGCTCATAGCTTGTGGGGGCTCTTCGGTGAAAGGATCTTCCTGTACCGAAGGAGTGTGCAGGTGTTCCAAAAACACATTGTTGGGGACAGGTCGTCGAGTGGATCCAATCTTTGCCAGCTCATCAGCCGCTTGATTCTTGACTCGGGGAACATGATGAAGTTCTAGAGCTTCAAATTTCTTCTTGATCTTTCTAACAACATTGTAGTATCTAGTCATAGCGGGGTTTTGAACGTCCCACTCTTTCATCACTTGATTGACCACCAAATCCGAGTCGCCATAAACCATCAGGCGCTTGACACCGAGTGAGATAGCCATGCACAACCAATATAAAAGTGCTTCATATTCTGCTTCATTGTGGGAGGAATCGAAGTGGATCTGCAAGACATAACTGAGTTTGTCGCCTTTCGGAGATACCAAGACAATGCCAGCACCGGACCCATTCAACATTTTAGAGCCGTCAAAAAACATGGTCCAGTGTGCCGAGTGAACCTGGATTGGCTGTTGCTGTTTAATCCACTCGGCCATAAAATCTGCAAGTGCCTAAAACTTGATCACTTTCTTGGCTTCAAACTTGATGTCAAAGTATAGGAGCTCAATTGCCCACTTAGCCGCTCGACCAATTGCATCCCGATTGTTGAGAATCTCGGATAGCGGAGCATCACTGACGACTGAAATCGAGTGGTCGTGAAAATAGTGCTCGACCTTCTTCGCTGACAGATAAATACCATAAACCAGCTTCTGGTAGTGCGGACATCTTTGCTTCGAAGGAGTCAACACTACAGAAACACAATAGACTGGATGTTGGACTTTGTAGGCCTTTCCTTCCTCTTCCCGCTCGATAGTTAGCACTGTACCGACGACCTGATTAGTGGCTGCGATGTATAGGAGAAAGGGCTCTTTGCTGTGAGGAGCACCAAGCACCGACTGGGTGGAGAGCAGGGCTTTGAGCTCGACAAATGCTGCTTCGGCCTCTGTAGTCAACTCAAACGTGTTAGACTTCTTCATCAGTCGGTACAAAGGCAATGCCTTCTCACCGAGATGGGAAATGAATCGACTCAATGCTGCCAAGCAACCTGTGAGCTTCTGAACATCGTGCACTCGCATGGGAGTCTTCATTCGGGTAATCGTGCTGATTTTCTCAGGGTTGACATCGATCCCTCGCTCAGAAACAATAAAACTGAGTAACTTGCCGCCAGGGACGCCGAAAGTACACTTAGCCGGATTCAGCTTTATATCATACCTCCTCAGATTGGCGAAACTTTCGGCCAAGTCAGCCAGCAGGTCGAAACCTTTGCGGGACTTGACAACTATATCGTCCATGTATGCCTTGACATTCCGAGGGATCTGGTCGAGTAAACACTTCTGAATCATGCGCATGAAAGTAGCGCCAGCATTTTTCAAACCGAAAGGCATGGTGATGTAGCAAAAACACCCGAATGGGGCGATGAAGGCTGTTTTTATTTCATCCGGGCCAAACAGACGGATCTGATGGTAACCGGAGTAAGCATCCAGAAACGACAAATGCTCGCATCCTGCAGTCTAGTTAACAATCTGATCTATGCGAGGGAGCGGAAAATGATCTTTCGGGCAGGCCCGATTGATATGCTTGAAGTCGATACACATGCGTAGTAACTTGTCCTTCTTGGGAACCATGACAACATTCGAGAGACACTCAGAGTGGTAAATCTCCCGAATGAACTTGGCTTGCAAGAGACGAGCCACCTCTTCGCCGATTGCTTTATGCTTCTCTGCCACCGATCAATGCAAATGCTCCTTGACCGGCTTGGCCTTCGGGTCAACTCTCAGTTGGTGCTCAGCCAGCTCCCTAGGAACCCCCGGCATGTCAGCAGGCTTCCATGTGAAGATGTCACAGTTCTCACGAAGGAAATGGATGATCTCGGCTACCTATTTGCTGTCGAGTGTTGACGATATATTGGTCGGCGCAGCAGTTGAATCTGTTGGGTGAATGTGTACTTTCTTCACTTCCCCTGCTGACTGAAATGCTGACTCGGAAGCAGGCTTCTTAGCGCGCAACAAATCGATAGGGTCAGCGCTCTTCTTGTATTCTTCCAGCTTGACCATAGCCATCTGATGATCGGTGATTTTGGAGCCCTGCTGGAGGCACTCCTCTGCTCGTTGTTGATTGCCGGTGATCGTGATCACACCGTCGGGCCCTGGTATCTTCAACTTGAGATACACATAACATGGACAGGCCATGAAACAAGCATATGCGGGCCGACCCAATATGGCATGATATGCGCTCTGGAAATCCACGACTTCAAACGTCAACTTTTCCTTTTGAAAATTTCTATTTGTTCCAAATGTCACATCCAATGCAATCTGAGCGAGTGACTTGGCCTTCTTCCCTGGGATGACTCTAAATGCATGTTGCTCTCACTAAGTCGGGACATCGGAATGCCCATCCCTTTAAGGGTGTCTTCATAAAGGATGTTCAGGCCGCTGCCACCGTCCATGAGGACCTTACGGAGTCGAGTGCCTCCCACAACCGGATCGACTACCAAGGCCTGTCGTCCGGGAGTGGCCACATGAGCAGGATGATCTGACTGATCAAATGTGATGGCTGTCTGAGACCACTTGAGGTAGGTGGGGGTTGTAGGTACAGCCATGTTGACCTCCTGTTGATGACCTTCAATCGACTCTTGCTTTCAACATCAGCAAAAATCATCAGTGTAGCGATGACATCAGGAAACGTTTCTTTGTATTCATCATCCTTCTCAGGAGTCTTCTCACTCGATGGAGTCTCTTTGAACTGCCGAATGAGTAGACACTGCCGAATGGTATGCTTGGGCAATATCAAGTTGCCTTCTTCGTCTTTCCTCGTGTGGATTGCACACGATTGATCCAACACATCAGTCCCTGACTGGTTCTTTCCTTGAGCCGCTAGAGCGGCTGCCTCTGCGTGGACAGGGCCATCAGCCTTCCGCTTCCGCTTCTGACTGGAATTACCACCGACATCGTTGTCGACTGCCTTTCCTTTGTCGCTGCGGAGGTGGTCTTCTTCTTCCCCATTGGCATAACGAGTGGCGATTTCCATCATTTTACTCAATGAGATGTCGCCTATTCACCCAAACTTCAAATAGAGCTCTCTGTATTTCACTCCAGCCTTGAAAGCACAAACAACCTAATGTTTAGAAACATTTTCCACTGTATGATGCAGAGTGGACCAATGCTGAATGTAATCCCTCAAGGTCTCATTGGGCTTCTGAACACAATGCTGCAAGTCAATCAGCCCGACAAGACGCTTGCAAGTGCCCTCGAACGTTTTGACAAACACTCGAGCGAGATCCTCCCAGCAGTGTATGCTAGATGGAGCCAAGCGATTCAGCCATGCACGAGCCGAACCATCCAACATCAAGGACAAATGTTTCATTGCAACATTATCATTGCCACCAGCAATCTGGACGGCCACTCGGTACTTGTTGGGGATATAACCCCGTGGTAAGACCCACCCAGGAGGAGCCGGGTCATACCTTGCGGCTCATAGTCAAGACCTATAAGGTGGGCTGAAAGATGTAGGACTGGCTATACGATGGCTTGCCAGGATGGGCCAAGGTGAAGGCCCAGATAGAAGATGGTATGAAGACCCGGTCTGTTAAGGCGCCCGGAGGCGGCTTGCCCAAGATGGCAAGCCGACTTAGAGACATGATCGATTATGTTGTAAGAGTCGGTGTAGGACTCGTGTAACCCAGGGCCTCGGCCTCCTATATAAAGGCGAGACCCCGGGGCGGCTTAGATAGAAAACCAATCAATCGAGAGATAGGTGAAGCGAATCTGCTCCCTTGTAATCGATACTCCAATCAATACAACACAAGCAGGACATAGGCTTTTACCTCTTCTTGAGGGGCCAAACCTGTGTAAACTCATGTCCCTCGTCTAGACCAACCCTTTCAAGTCCACCCCCTTAGCGATGGCCTCGAACCTAAGTCTTCGAACATCTGCCGTGACAAAACCACGATAGTTGGTGCCCACCGTGGGGCTAGCGCTCGATTGTGTTGAGTTCTCAAAGGGCTCTCTCCCAGGGATCGAGGGGTACGCTGTTGGCAGGATGAACAAGAGTCATCATGGCCGGCTCTACATCGACGATGTTGGCTGGGGCCCTGAGGCCAACTCAGTTGACTACGGTTTCCGGGTTCCCTTCGGCGGAATCCGCGTCTTCATCGGCAAGATCGGAGGATCTAAGCCCGGGCCGGACATCGGCACTGACATCATCGAGCTGGCCCAACGTGCGCAACCCGCCCGACATGTGTAATCCGCCCGTGCTAACCTGGACAGGAAGCATGTCTTCATTGGCTTTACTCAGGGCATGGATCTTGAAGTTTCTTTGTCGCAGGAAACTCTTATCTTCTTGGAGGATGGATCTTTGAGCAGAGAGACGGAATGTATTTACCAGCTTCACAATGGCGGGCTTAGGGGCTATGTCGAGCCTTACCCCGAGTCAGAATATCACGAGCCGGAGGATTATGAGCCGCCGAGCCGTGCAACCGTCTTCATGGCGGTTTCAGCACTGGCCCCGATCAGCATAGCCGCTTGCGCAACTGGATCGGGGGCTAGTAGGCCACCGGCTCAGGTTCTTCTGGATCTGATGAACGATCTTACAACCCTGATGGCAACCGAGGTCACGGCTGAAAATCAAGCAGCCCGGAACACCAAGATCGCGAGGCTGAAGGACCAGATGACTGAGGTCCAACAGGAGATCAATGCACTGAAGGATCATATGGATGCGGAGGCGGAGCGCCTTAGGGAGGATGGTTTCCGCCTTGAGCTGGAGCAGTAGTTTGTAGTGGCGGTTCAGCGGATGAGGTGTCAGTCCCGCTTGCCGGATCAGTATGAGGCCAGAAACCTTTCTAACATGCCAGGAACAAGACGGACAGCGGAAATAACTAGAAGTCGGTCGACGGTTCAGCGTCAGCAGCTTAACCCGCCCCGACAGAACCAGACCCCACCAGTATCTTTCCCAACACCGGCGGGTCACTATTCCAACCCGGTGGAGAACATGGTGGCGGCGGCGAACCAGCTTGGTACAATCCCCATCCCAGACAAGCCGCCTTTCGCAGAGGAGGTGCGGAATGCTATTGGGTACGTGCAGACGGTGGTGGCCAAGTAGGAGAAGTACACTTACAACCGGAGTCGCGTGCATTCAACCCCCATCCCCAGCCGCAGCTACAGCCGTCTTTATGAGTCGCGGGTAGTTTCTAGCAGTGATCAACACGGGAACCCGCCGCGAGTTGGCCGGGCAGATCTGGATGCTCAGGCGCTGGTGGATCGGGCGAGAGCATAGCGAGAGGCAGCGGCTCTAGCGGCGGCAGCGGCTCATCAAGAACCCACAGATGCACCTTCCATCTCGGAAGGAGCGGGAGTAACCTCTAGGGCAGTGGGGTGTCGTGCTTAGCACTGGCTTTGCAAAATGAGCGCCTGCCAAAGGATTTCAAGGGCCCTCGCAAGGTCCCAAATTATACTGCAGACCTACCTCCGGAGGCTTGGATTGAAAGCTATGAGCTCGCCATGGAGATGTTAGACGCCAGTTACACAGTATGTGCCAAATATTTCATCATGATGCTAGAAGGACCGACTCGCACGTGGTTGAAGGGTTTACCACCCAACACCATTAATTCTTGGGCCGATCTAAAGGCGAAGTTCATCAAAAAATTCTGAGGATCGTGCAAGCAACCCATTACGATTGTGGATTTGGATCATTGTGTGCAACAGGAGGACGAGTTGGCTCATGATTGGGTCCGGCGGGTCTCAACTATCATCCAATCGTCTGAGCAGATTATGGCGGCTCAAGCAGTTTTGATTCTCGAAATGAATTGTCACTTTATGCCTCTAAAGCAAAAGCTTGGCCGGCTCAAGCACTCATGTCAAGAAATGGGGGAACTCATGGAGGCTCTCACCAAGTATGCCGACTCTGACAACACGAAAGACTCAGGCTCTAATGAGGAGAAATCAGGTTAGGGTAAGAAAAGTAACAGTGGCAAGGGTGCGGCTGGAAACGGCAATCATGGCAAGCGGAAGAATCCAGGCGGCAGATCAGAATTGGTGGCAAACACTAGCGCTAGGAACAATCGCGCTAAGGGCAACGGGAACTTCAGGCAGCCCTTTAATACGGGTAAAACTCTTTTGAACCTAGAAGAGATGCTCAATAAACCTTGTCCAGAGCACAGCCACCCGATAGGCCGGCGGGCCATACATGGAGGAATTGCAACATTATGCGGCAGTTTCGGGATTACAGCTTGCGGCAGCATCATAATAATGATGGTGGCCCACCAGGTGGCTCAGGGCCAGGTGGGTTAGGAGCCGGTTTTGGTGCCAACGGCTTAGGATCCGGCTATCAGGGTCAGAGCAATCAAGGAGGTCATCATCAGCAATCTGGTGGCGGTAATCAGCAACAAAACAACCAATGTGGGTATCATAGTAACCCGAAGCAGCTCAGCACGGGTCAGTACCATGTTTTTACAACCTGCCTTGACAAGCGAGACCATAAGGTGCGTAAGCGGGAGATTAATGCGGTCACGCCGGCTCTCCCACAATACTTGAAAAGTGGTCATAGTACGACATAACTTGGAGTAGAGAGGATCACCCGCCGTGTGTTGACAACCCGGGGCAACTGGCTTTGGTAGTTGCCCCCCAAGTGGGAGGATACGTGTTTACTAACGTACTTATGGATGGCGGCAGCAGCATTAATATCCTGTATTACGACACTTTCTGCCGGATGACGTTGCTTGATAAGGACCTTAGGCCTTCTTCGGCAGTCTTTCACGGCGTGGTACGCGGAAAGTCGGCTTATCCAGTGGGTAAGATCTCCTTGGAGGTTGCTTTTGGTGATGAATACAACTACAGGGTGGAGTTGTTGTGGTTTGAGGTGGTCAAAATCAAAAGTCCATATCATGCTCTGTTTGGACGTCCGGCTTACGCCAAGTTCATGGCTAGGCCTTGCTATGTCTACTTACGGCTCAAGATGCCTGGATTGAACAGGACGATTACCGTGCATGGTGATCGGAAGACGGCAATTGAGTGTGAGGAAGGAGACGCATCTTACACAGAATCAAGTTGTGCTGAAGTAGAGCTCAAGTTCTATAAGGAAAATGTTGACCCGGAGGACATGACCCCACTCAAAAAGCCTAACACGGAATCTGAGCCGCCCCTCAAGTTCGCGGCTGATGATACCAAGCTGGTGGATTTCACTCCGGGTGACTCATCACAACAGTTTGCTATTGGGGACAATATGGATCCCAAATAGGAAAGCATGCTCATCGAAATCATCCGTGAGAATCGGGACATCTTTGCATGGAAACCTTCTGACATGCTGGGTGTACCAAGGGAGTTCGCTGATCACCATCTCAATGTGGATCCTAAGTTTAAGCCGGTTAAACAGTTCCTCTGACGGTTCAATGAAGAAAAGCGCAAGGATATTGGGGAAGAGGTGGCCCGACTTCTGACAGTAGGGTTCATCGTTGAAGTGTTTCACCCAGAGTGGCTTGCTAACCCGGTGCTAGTGCTTAAGAAGAACGACACGTGGCGTATGTGTGTGGTTTACACAGATGTTAGCAAGGCATGTCCAGTTGACCCGTCCGCTCTCCCTCGTATCAACCAGATCATTGATGCAACGGTGGGTTGTGAGAGCTTATGCTTCTTGGACGCTTATTCCGGTTATCATCAAATCAAGATGGCAGTCAAGGTCCAAGAAAAGACGGCTTTCATCACGCCTTTGGTGCTTTGTGCTATGTGTCTATGACTTTCAGGCTCAAGAGTGCCTAGGTGACTTACCAGCGTTGTGTGCAGAACTGTCTTCATAGTCAAATTGGACGCAATGTTCATGCATATGTGGATGATATTGTGGTCAAGTCAAGGAAAAAGGAGACTCTACATGACGACCTGAAGGAAACTTTTGATAACTTACGGGTCTACAAGGTGATTCTTAACCCGGCTAAGTGTGTTTTTGGAGTTCCTGCAGGCAAGCTCTTGGGTTTTCTCATATTCGAATGTGGCATTGAAGCTAATCCGGACAAAATAAAGGCTATCACTTCCCTGTTTGAGCCGGCATGCATCAATGATGTTCAATGCCTGGTAGGTCGAATCGCTGCGTTAAGCCGGTTCATAAGCCTCCTGGGTGAGAAGACTATTCCTTTATACCAGATGATGAAGAAGACAGACAAATTTGTTTTGAGTAAGGCGGCGGGTAAAGCGTTTGAGGCACTCAAGAAGCAACTCACTGAGCCGCCGGTCTTGGCTACTCCGGCTGAGAAGGACCCTTTGCTCCTATACGTGGCTACTAATAATAGGGCAGCCAGCGCTACAATTGTTGTTGAGCGTAAGGAGGCGAGGAAAGAATATCTGGTTTAGAGGCCGGTTTACTACATCAGTGAAGTCCTGATAGAGTCCAAGCAGAGGTATCCACATTGGCAGAAGCTGATATATGGGGTGTTCATGGCAAATCGTAAGCTGAAGCATTACTTCCTGGGACACGAGGTCACAGTGGTTAGCTCTACCCCGTTGGGAGACATAATCCAAAATAGAGAAGCCACTGGCAGGATTGCTAAGTGGCGTTGGAGCTTGGACCTCTTAATCTGAAATACGTGCCTCACACGGCAATCAAGTCTCAAGCCTTAGTGGATTTCATAAATGACTGGATAGAGTGTCAGGCAGGAGAAGCCAGATAACACGTACTGGACGATTCACTTTGACGGATCCAGACAACTAGAAGGATCAGGGGCCGGGGTTGTCTTAACCTCCCCTAAAGGTGACAAATTCTGTTATGTGCTAAGGTTGATGTTTCCTTGTACTAACAATGCAGCTGAGTATGAAGCCTTACTTCATTGCCTCCGGGTGGCTAAGGAGATGAACGTGAGCCGTGTTCGATGTCTGGGCTACTCAGATCTCGTGGCCCAGCAAGTTTCAGGCACGTGGGATTCTAAGGACCCACGGATGTCGGCTTATCGTCAGGCAGTAGATATCATCGCTCGCCACTTAAAGGGGTATCAGGTGGATCATATCGATCATCGCAGGAACGAGGCGGCTGACGCATTATCAAGGCTGGGCTCCCAGCGTAAGCCGGTGCCACCTAACGTTTTCTTGGATGTGCTACATCACCCATTAGTTAAGCTACCTTTAGAGGAAGACCTGGCTATACCTGACCCGGAGGGGCAGCTAGTGGTGGCTCTGCATGCTATCCCTGACTGGACGTTGCCCTACCTAGCGTACTTGACTCGCGGCAAGTTACCTGAGGATGAGACCTTGGCAAGACATATCATCAGGCGATCTAAGTCTATGAAGATCATCAATGGTGAGTTACATAAGTGCGACGTTTCCTGTGTTTTTCAACATTGTGTTTCCCCTGAAGAAGGTAAAGAAATCTCAAATGAGATACACGCTGGTGATTGTGGTCCATCACGCCGGCTCAAAATCTCTGGTGGCCAAGGCTTTTCGGCATGGTTTCTTCTGGCTGACTGCTCGTAAGGATGCAGAAGACTTGGTTCTCAAGTGCAATGGATGTCAGAAGTTCGGGCGGCATGCTCACGTCCCAGCTCAGGAATTGCTAATGATTCTAGTTACCTGGCCATTTGCGGTCTGGGGTCTTGATATGGCCGGGCCCTTCAAGAGATCCAAGGACAAGAAGACCCACCTCTTGGTAGCGGTGGATAAGTTTACCAAGTGGGTGGAGGCTGAGCCGGTCAACAAGTGTGACGCAGCTACGGTGGTTCAGTTTTTCAGAAAATTGATCTACCACTTTGGTTACCCTCATAGTATCATCACACATAATGGTACGAACTTATCCAAGGGGGTTGTGCAAGCATTCTATGAAAGTGAGCACATCCGGCTTGACGTTTCTGCGATTGCTCATCCACAATCCAATGGTCAGGCAGAGCATGCTAATGAGGAGATCTTGAGAGGCATCAAGCCCCGGCTTATGGTTCCTTTATAGTGAACGCCGGGTTGTTGGGTATAGGAGTTGCCATCAGTTTTATGGAGCATCAGAACTACTCCCAACAGATCAACATGTTATATGCCTTTCTTCATGGTTTATGGCGCAGAGGCCGTGTTACCAAGCGATATACGTCATGACTCGCCGCAGGTGGCGGCTTACGTTGAGGCGGATAATGAGACAACACGTCAAGACGCGTTGGATGCTTTGGATGAAGAACGTGATCTGGCGGCGGCTCGGTCGGCAATTTATCAGCAAGACCTGCGTTGCTATCATAGCCGCAGAATTAAGACCCAGACGTTTCAACAAGGTGACTTGGTGTTGCGTTTGATTCAAGATCATACAGATGCGCACAAGCTCCATGGGAAGGACCTTTTGTGATCAGCAGAAATCTCAACAACGGGTCCTATTATCTCATTGATGTACGAGACAAGTCAAGCACTTCTGGGCAGGAGACCCGCCGACCGTGGACTATAGCTCATCTATGGCCTTACTATACTTGAGTCATCAACTCCCACCATTGTACATCATCCTTGTATATATAACATATATATATATATATATAATAAAGTTGGCATCCCGGCAAGCCGGGGTCTCTACCATTTTACGTATCTCAGCTTGTGCAAAAGTTGTCTTCATCAACATGGTCATCTGGGGGCTTCTAACCCGCCAGGGTTCAGCTTACACACCCTCTTCATCAGCTCTTCAACCAGAGTAAGGCGGGTTATATACCCAAAAGTTGACTCCGTCAACAAGGTCATTTGGGGGCTTCCAACCCACCGGGTTTAGCTTACACACCCTCTTGATCAGCTCTTCAGCCAGAGTAAGGCGGGTTATATACCCAAAAGTTGACTCCGTCAACAAGGTCATTTGGGTGCTTCCAACCCACTGGGTTTAGCTTACACACCCTCTTGATCGGCTCTTCAGCCACCGCAAGTTTGAGTTAAACCCGCCTGTATGCTGCTGCTGCTCCGATATGTGACCCGCCGAACTCTTGTCAGTTAATCTCGATTAGAGACCCTGAGTTGTTCAAAAATATTTGACAGTCACTCTCCCTAGAGACCCTATACTGGTCAAGGTTAAACCAGCGGCTCTTGTCACGAGAGGGACGGCTTACGGAAAGCAAGGACAAGCTCACCCATCTTCTCCCGACTCTCTGCTATGTGGCCCGTTCATACTCTTAAACAGTTACTCTTTTAAAGACCATGCATTGTTTAAAGTCCAAACAATATATTTATGTCACGTGACAGGTAGCTTATGGGCCCTACGGGTACTCATGCCCTGCTGTGTCTCGTTCTGGTTTGTTATGCTCTTAACAATTAATCTTGCCTGGAGACCCTGAGCCGTTCAAAGAAATTGACGGTCACTCTCGATAGAGACCCTATACTGTTAAAGAGTTCTAGTAGCGAGTCCACCCAGAAGAACCAGCATATGAATTTTCGGAAAAGCAAGGTCAGGAAAGATTTGACATCCCTAGGTTGCGTTTTTTCAAGCTGCCCTCACAACAATGCAAAATATATTCTGCTATTTGTTTCCGCAGGATTTGTCTCCTAAGATAACCCACCATGAAATCTGATGACAAGATATGAGTGAAACACAAAATAGCTAAAGATATATCAAGTTGTGCACGTGCAGGATGGCACGGTTCAGAGAATCAAGGTTTTTTCTAAGCCTATTACAAAGCTCTCCATAGAGCCCAAAAAGCAAGGCTTCAATTTTTGTACACTGCTAAAAGTTTCGGTGGGTCAAGGAGCCGGATTATCCCACTGCAGGATCAACTTGTTCAGGTTGACGGCGGGTCATCCCACGGTGGGTCTTTGACCTCCTCGATCTGAAGATTATCCGTGATTGAGTTGCAGTTTGTTAATGCTTCAAAATGGGCCTCGTCAAAGAGGGGAGACGGGTCAATTTCAGGGGCAAAGAGGTGCTTATAGCGTGCAGGAGTTAAGTCCCTGGCTTCAAAGGTTAGGCAGCGCACTCGTTTGTTGTCAGCATTGTAAGCCGCCTGGTAAGTAGACAGATCAACTTCCTTCGCTAGTACCAATGCAAGTATCCTGGAGGACTTCATACAACGGGCGTAGTCAGCTTCTGTGAACTCCAAGCCGTCGTCTTTATTGGACGGAAAGCCATCCATCATCTCTTCAGCAGTCAGCTCCGGGGCAAAGGCCAAAGCCCGTCTTATCGCAGCAATTGCTCCCTTCCGGGAGGCTGATCGTTTGAGCTCTTGGATTTGCTTCGGCAGGGTTTGATTGAGCTCTATGACTCCTTTCATGAATTTGGGGATGCTTTCTTTATTCAGCATTGCTCTGATAGTGCAAAGAGTCCCATAGTACAATCGCTCTAACAGGCTGTCGGCATCGGGTTGGCGGCTTCTTTGACCTGCAAAGACGGGTTTCGCGTTATAAGCCGTCTGTGCAGTCTTTCAAGCAAGGGAATTGGCTGAGTATTCAGTACTTACCAAATAAAGCAGTAGTCATGTTCGAGATATGGCACTTCAAGGTCTGCAACTCGTTTGATACAAGCTTGAGCCGCTGGTCAGCGTCATCTGCATGTTTTGCCAGGGCAGTTTGCACCACTTCAGCGGCCTTATTGAAAGCAGCAAAGTCAGATTTAACCTTTACAAGCTCTTCGGCGGAAACTCGACACTTCTCCTCTGCTTCGCCCCGGGCGGTTTGCTGGGAAGCAAGATTGCCCTTTAAGCCGGTCAGATCATACTCAGCCTTGCTCAAAGCTTCCTATGACATACAAAAGCAAAGTTGCCCAGGAGAGGTAAGTTGCCAGGTTAAAATATTAACGGATGATCAGCTAAGGGAATATAATGCAAGTCTCAAGTAGATTGCAAGCAATATACTCGACACTTTGGGGCTAATGTCTGTTCTCTCTCCAAGTCTACAATGAAGTTTCGGCTCATCTTCATCAAGTTAAGCCAGCACTTGGGGGCTACATATGGCTCTTTGTTCAAGTTAGTTAAACCGGCGCTTGGGGGTTACATCGACGGTTTCCAAGTTCACAGTGAAGTTCCGGCCCATTATTTCTATACTGACCCGGACTCGGGGGCTACCATTGATCAATTCATCAAAACTAACTACCGGCTTAATATATACATATTAAACCGATACTTGGGGGCTACATGCTAAGTTGTTCTAGTTATGACACAGATTGGAAGACCCGGTTTACCATTTGCAATACTAAACCAGCTCTTGGGGGCTACATAAGGATATAAGGGAAGGCAGGAGTACCTCATATTTTTTCTTCATCAAACCGACAAGTTTGAGCTCCATGTTCCGACTTGTGGAGAGGCGGTTCAGATAACCAGCATGTAGTTCATCTGCAGTTAATTTCTCCAGCACGAGGAATTCAAAGTCCAGTTTGTCAGGCGAAGAAGCTTCAGCCTTGTCGGTGTGCTTTGTTAATACGTGGGGTTTGGGAGATTGAAAACTCATCCCAGTGATGATGACGTCTGAAAGAATGGTGTCTTCGACGGCTGTTGAAGGACTGGGCGGCTTAGAATTGGACCTTGGAGGACTATCAGTTGCCATCTCATTGGCCGCCGTCTCAGAGGACCAATGAGTATCTTGAGGAGCATTTTTCATATCTTCAGAGGGCTCAGCATGAGCTATAGGAGAGTCCGTCTTAGCAGTCTCCGGCTCTTGGGCAGTGGGGGCAGAGGTAGACCCGCCAGTTTTCCTTCATTTTGCTTGAGCCCTGGAAAACACAGAAGATTGTTATATAAAGGTCAAGGATGGCAAAGGGATATGATGCAGACACAAAAGCACGTACTCCGGGTTGATCTTCAGAGGCGGCAGCTTAGTCGCTATAGAGTCGCGTGGCGATGGGGGCATTTCCTGAAGGCAGTTAAGGCAATATAAAACAGAGTAAGGTTATGATGCAAGATTGACAAAGCTAAACTTAGTTAAATGAGTACCTCAGCCGGCCGCTTCCACTGAGCTGGAGAATTGGATAACCCAGCCACAAGATTTTCAGAGCCGGCGCTCCGGGTTTGGTGTCGGGAGGTGTGATGTTGTTTTTTCAAAAGAAAATCGGGGTCTAAATGAGCAAGAGGATGAGAAAATGGGACTTTTTGGACGACCCGCCGTATCTTCTTTGGTGGAAGGTGTTCCGAGTCAGATAAAATATAGGTTACCTCAGGAGCGTTGGCATGGCTTGTCTCCGACTCTTCCTGTGAGTAATTAATGCCAGTAAGGCGCATAAAAATACATCCAAGAGAGTAAAGTTCTACCTCCGAGTCATCAGCTTCAGGACGCTCTGGAACAACAGTTTTCTTCTTATGGCCACCGGTTTTTTCCTTAGACTTCTTTGCTGGAGGGGTATATCTTTTCTTCCAGACGCTGGAATTAGCCTGAAAGCAAGAGCCGCCGAAAGAGGTTAAGGTTGATACAAACATACATATATATACATACACACATATATATAGTTAACACAGAGGTAAAAGCGATTTGAAAGCCGTCCTTACATCTGGGGCCAGGTTTGCAGCACAGAAAGGCTATAACCCAATGGTGCGACAAGCTTCTTGGGACTCACGCATAAGTCCCTTGATGGCAGAAACAATGTTCTGTTCTGTTAGAGTGGTGTGATTGAAGCAGAGGGGGTCATTGGCGTCACCGTATATTCACACATAAGACGGTCCCGCCGGCTCAGAGGCATGACCTTCTAGGAGATCCAACATCGGGTTAGGTCAATTCCTGTCAGACCATTTGCCATGAGGGCTCTAATCTTGGCAAAGTCCAGAGCATACTTCGCTCGTGCGGAGGCCGACATCCGATCTGGGAGTTTAGTCGTGGTGTAGAGCCGGGTAGGATGATAACCCGACAGTGGATGTTCTCCCTCTGGAGAAGTATCTTTGCAGTAAAACCAAGTTCTATTCCAATCCTTGGGGTGACTTGGAATTCGAACAGCTAGAAAAGCCATATCCCGTCTTCTTTGGATGGAGACTCCACCAAGTTCCAAGATTGGGCCAGCCGCCACTTCCGTCTGGCGGTTGACATAGAAAAACTCACGGAAGAGGTCAACTGATAACTCTTCTTGTAAGTAAGCTTCACAAAGGATTTGGAAGTTGCACATATTGGAGATAGAGCTGGGCGTAATGTCCTAAGGATGCAGCTTAAAGAAGTGGAGGACGTCTCTGAAAAATTTAGAGCCGGGCGGGCTAAAACTGTGCGCAAGGTGGTCAGCGAATATAACGATTTCACCCTATTGAGGGATGGGTTTCTTCTCTTGACCCGGAACCTGCCAATGAATAACATCCTTAGCCAGCAAAGTTCCTGCGTCTATCAAATCCTGCAGGAATTATTCGGAGACCGTAGAGCCGACCCAATTGCAAGAAGAAGACGCCTGAGACATGATGGCGGGTTAAGGCTGTGAAAGGTAGCGGTACGCGGCGGGTTAGAAAGTGCTAGACAACTAGGATGACTGACGAATTTAAGCACTATGATGCTAAGCCGCCGGTATAGTTTATTGGAAGAGCCGAAAGTTTGGCAGCGAG
This sequence comes from Hordeum marinum, assembly GCA_022496015.1. Classification (NCBI taxonomy): domain Eukaryota; kingdom Viridiplantae; phylum Streptophyta; class Magnoliopsida; order Poales; family Poaceae; genus Hordeum; species Hordeum marinum. Next base: position 113,745,947 of record CM039674.1, on the reverse strand, counting down.
TTAAGGTGGACAAAGCCGTGATGCAAAAAATCGCTAAGGACCTATAAACAGGTTTTACGAGATAAACTGAAGCTGCAAGATCTACGAGCAAGGGAAAAATCAGGTTTATTCTAACCCTAGCGAGGAACTGAGGAAGATCAAACAAGTCTAAACACAGGAAGGGGAAACAACTACAGATCTATGTTGGGCTGTTGGTAACTCTACACGACCAGCCGCGGTAGGAAGACAAACATTGCGAGATCTACAGAGTTACTCGTCCGTTGGCATTGCAGAAAAAGCCTGTGCACTAATGGGGCCGATGTAACATCCCAAAATTCCATTTTGGAATGTTATGATTATAGCTATGCATCTAGCAGCATCATTGCTTGATTTTATGTGTTAGTTGAAATGTCTTTTCTGACTTTCTGAAAGTCCTTTCTACTATTCCCTATGTTGCTTTCACCTATTGGAAATTTTGGTTATAAGTTCAAATAAGAGAGGAGGAAAATGACACTCCACACCAGGTACTAATTGGTGATATATTTGAACAATAATAACCAGGGGTTATTTTGAAAATATTTGCAAAAAGGGTTTAAAAACAATTAGGCAATTTCTGAAAATATTATTTTTTTCAAAGTATTCAAATGACAGAATAGAAATGTTCATTAAATATAATTTATTATTCTGTTAATTTTGATATATAATACCCCTATATTTAGAGACGATTTGAATGCTTTAAATGTATTTGAATGTCTCTGGAAAATTATTAAAAAGAAACGGTAACCGTTTCCGGTATTAAACGGGCCGGCCCACGACAGTTACTCGCGAATTAATTAGAAGCCGGCCGACCGAGCGCAGTAACGCCTCCCTCTCTCTCTGGCGCTAGGTCCCACACCCGACCGACCGTTGCCCCGAAACGGTCATCGCCCTCCTCCCCGCGCGCGCCGGACCCGACTCGCCGGCCGTTTCTCCCCTCACCGGATCTCTCTCCTCTTAACTCCCCCGCACCCCTCGAGCGCCCTATAAGTAGCCGGCCACTTCCCGCATCCGTTCACCCCGAGTCCCCTTTTTTCTCTCTCGCCGAGACGCTGTCAATTGCTCGCCGGAGCTACTTCCCCACCGGAGCTCGCCGTCGACCGTAGCCACCACGTCCGACCACCGTTCGCCCCATTGTTGCCACCAGTCGACTCCGGAGAACCGTCGCCGTCGCCCGGACCATTTCCCCGTCCTCCCCGACCATCGGAGCGCCTCGCCGTCATCCTCGCCGCCTTCGGATCGCCGGAGAAACCTTGACGCCGGCAACCTCCCTCCGTAAGCTCCCTCGACCATCGGATCCCGAACCAACGACCCAGATTAGAACGGGCTTAAGTCCGAACCGGTATCCTCTTCCAATCGGTCGCCCGCTCTAAATCACCTACCGCACACGCTCGCTAGCCAATCGGACAGTGCCACGTAGCCCCCTGGCCGTTGCAAAGTCAGTTTTTCTTTTTCAGTTTTGTTTTAATTAACAGAATGTTTTCAAATTTTGTTTTGCTTATATCTTTTAATCTATTTAGTGTTTTGAGTTGATTCTTTTTGCAATAGCTCACAATTTTCATGTAGTTTCACCCTGTACTTTCAAATTTCAAATTTGAACTATAAAATTTGAACTTAATCAAATTTGCTCAAAATCTTCAAATCTGAATAACTAGAGTTTGAAAATAGATTTTGATGTGAATCTTTTTGCTACTGTTTGGTATTAGTTAGGACTATCTTCATGTTTAGTTTGAGGATTTTCAGGATATATTTGATTAGTGTTTTAACCAAAAACAGAATCTGTCTAGTATTATAATATAGTTTTATAAACTTGATTTTAATTAGTTTGTTTTAGAATTTGGTTTTATTTGTTTATTAGGTTCTATAGTAAACACTTAGTGTCTTCACTCACTGTTAATAAAAAAATATAAATTTGCTTAGTTTAATTTTATTTAACATAGGAATCACAATGTCTTTTCAAATAGGCTTAATTTGACTAAACAACTAACTAGTAATAGTTTTGTTTTCAAACAAAGTTTTGTATATTTTGTTTCTGTTTTCTAAGACAGATTTAGTAGTAAATTATTTTCTATCAAGAACATGTTTTACTAATAAATAATAAGTTAGTTTTTCATTTCTTTTGTTAGTACAACTATAGTTGATTCATATAGTGTTTATCAAAACTTTTACAAACTTTACTAAAAGTTTTCCCAACAAAACTTAAATTGATTATATTCTGTTTATTAATAAAATATTCTATTGTTTCCTTGCTGACAACAATTGTTTTGTTATTACAAATGGTTTCATTATGTCAGTAGTGTTTTCATTCCTCACCTTTTGAAAACAAAACTTTGTGTGTTTTCTTACTTGAGATTTGTGCATTGTTTTGTCCTGATTGTTTACTAGTTCTTGGTTGATGTTTGTGAGTTACAATTTTCTGTTGTATGCTTATTGAGTGCTTGTTTTCCTCGTTAGATTATCCGGAGTGCGAAGCTTGTTACTTAGAGTCACTCACGTACGAAGATCATCAATCAGGCAAGTCACTTTGATCATGTTCTACCCATGTTTTATATGCATTAGTTCTACCATCTCCCCAGTTGCATGCAAGATAGGTTAGTTTGAAACTTGGTTACATTGTAGTAGTATCATGTGGTAGGTACCCCTCTCAACCCTCTTTGACAACTTTGGCCCCGGGAAACGTTGTTTTTACCTTTTGCTATGCTATTAGTAGACGGGGTTGGTTGTGTGATTCATGAGAGTTGAGAGAGTTAATAATTTCAAGACCTACATAATGATCAAGATTTACGACTCCGAGTTTTCAACATACCTCTGGGTGGATGATGGTTGAACGGCACCCTGGAGAAACCAGTGGATTTGCCTAGGTGATGCTGGAGATGGCCAGTATTCACGCGGAAAGGTCCACCCAGGCACAAAGAGATGGATGGGTGCTTCAAAACCCAAGGCTTACCTGCACAGCCACAAGTCATTATGGGCTCTGGCTTGGTTGGATATCGTGGTGACCCTGGACAGGCGGTGCTACGAGAGGTAGAAGAACGGTAGGAAAGGATGGGCACCGACAGAGTCGCAGGGAAACCCTTTGGAAGAGCATGTTTTGGTCATCCGTTTCTCAAACACCCTGAAGTGCGAGAAATCAAACGGAGGCGACCAAATCTTGTGGGGAACGTGTGCAAAACTCTGCAGAGTATTCCAAACCTAATCGATTAGCCGTGTCCACGGTCATGGACGACTTGAGCCAAAGGAATTGAAACTTCCGGAACTCTCAACACAATTAATATGATGATGTGGGTATTAACAATTTTGGGTATGAGAAGTGGTTGGTGGAACCATCTCATTAATCAACCAACTTAGTAATATTTTGCTTAGCCCCTTTTCTTGATGTAGGAAAAATTGGCTTTACGCAAAACTTACCACCCCACCTGCCATATTTGCATATAGACTAGTTGATTATTTTCACACCTCTACTGTGACTTTGCCGGCATATTCCATATGCTGACCTACACGGCTACAACGTATCATGTTGCAGAGTACTTTTCCGACCAGGAGTGAGGACACGTTCTATGCTCAGTGAGATGCCCTTGGAGTTAGATGGACTCATCTACCTTCGACGCTTCCGCAAGATTTAGATATTCTCATGAGTTGGCCTTTGGCCACTTTATTGTAATTTTTATTGTAATAAAGGACTCGACATGAGATTTTGATTAATATAATGCTGTGTGATTTCCCTTTGATATATACATGGATGTACCGTGTGTGTACCAGCATGATCTTGGGATGGTACGGAAACACCGGAGACTTGACCTTCAGCTCGGGTCGCTACAGCCGATGAACTCGACGGGTTTTGAAGTACTAAACTACGGATCTAAGGTGGGAATAAAGACATACCAGATGGTATGCGGAGGACAGGGGCGAGAATCTGGTCCATTCAGGTTGATGCAGCGGCCTGGGTTGATGCCGGCGGCGGAGCTTCACCAGCGCGATGGAGCTCGGGGGCGATGGTGTCGAGAGGAAGAAGAAGAAGTGGGGGCAGCGGAGGAAAATGAGAGAACCCCTCGCGGTCCTATTTAAGAGATTGGAACGCCAAATGGGCATGGGAATCAAGGAGGCAGATACTGACAGACCAAGACGGACGCCTTGATTTTTGGGCTGACAGTTTTAATGAAAGATCCATTGTGGGCGTCATGGAATCTTTTTGGCATATTCGATATGACGTCATGGCGGGTTACATATTTTTCTTTTCATGCGATGGAGTGTGAGACTCGCCGCGAAGTGAGTTTGAAGATTGACATGAACAAGCTCAAATCAACCTAGGGCCTAATGTTGGGGATATAACCCCGTGGTAAGACCCGTCCAGGAGGGGCCGGGTCATACCTGGCGGCTCATAGTCAAGACCTATAAGGTGGACGGAAAGACGTAGGCCTGGCTATATGGTGGCTTGCCTGGATGAGCCAAGGTGAAGGCCCAGACAGAAGATGGTATGAAGACCCGGGCGGTTAAGCCGCCCGGAGGCGGCTTGCCCAAGATGGCAAGCCGACTTAGAGACAAGATTGAGTACGTTGTAAGAGTCGGTGTAGGACTCGTGTAACCCAGGGCCTCGGCCTCCTATATAAAGGCGAGACCCCGGGGCGGCTTAGACAGAAAACCAATCAATCGAGAACTAGGTCAAGCGAATCCGCTCCCTTGCAATCGATACTCCAATCAATACAACACAAGCAGGACGTAGGCTTTTACCTCTTCTTGAGGGGACGAACCTGGGTAAACCCGTGTCCCTCGTCTCGACCAACCCCTTCGAGTCCACTACCTTAGCGATGGTCTCGAACCTAAGTCTTCGGACATCTGTCATGACAAAACCACGACAGTAGTCGTCCAACCATGTCTGTGGCTTTGACTCGCCAGAAAACTTACCGGTCCCAGACGCCAACCTGAAGTTTGGGGGAATGTCCGCAGAACGTATGGCCCTACTAAAGCACTCGGGGCCAGAAACAACAGTTGTGCTACCACTCGGAAAATCTCTGTCATACCCATCTCTATGGGCTCTGCCTCTGTCGATCCGCCTCCGAGTGAGGAGATCTCGAGCATCAAACCCTGCGATCCGCTCATCATTGAACGAGTGCCTTTCGTCCTAGTGTCGGGGCACATGCGGACCATCCTGTGGAGGAGTGGGCACTTGACAGTGGTCATCATGGTGAAACTGATCTCTGAACTGATCTTCACGAAAACCTCCGCCCCTTCGGTGCAAGGGCGATCGAGGGCTATGCGTAGACTGAACAGTCTCTGCCTTTGGTGAATTAGTATGAATCCTATTGCACGACTACGAAACAACAGAATTCTGACGCTGCGCTGCATCCAACAATGCTCTAATCTACATCAACCCTCTACCACCCTCTGACGGTGACGGCTGAATGGAATCTACTATCCTAGCTGCAGCTGCAACGTTTAACAAAGGAGTACGGTATACCTCAACATTGTTGTTCGATCCAGTCGAAAACAGCCGTCGCTGACGTCGACTAGAAACTGGTGGGCGCTGGCGAGCACACTTGTCAAGTTCTCTTTGGAGCTCTTCAAGCCGTATGCATGTGGCCTCCAAGTCCTAGGCCTCGGCGGTTGCACCAACGATGGGAGTATGAAGGACCTCCCCATCGTGGCACGGCTGTTCACTCAACGGTCTGCCAGCTTCCTGCTTGCCGCGACCGAAGCCCGGTGGTGGGCGTTGATGGGAACCAACCATAAGGACCTCCGCTGTAGGATCACAGCTCTCGCACTCGGAAGGAACGTCACACTGGTCGGAGTCCGACTAGAACACACCGTGAAGGGACTCGGCGGGCTCGATCGCTGCGATCTGTGGAGATGAAATTTGGTGGGCCGCTGCATGCCTGACCCAGCGCTGGAATTCATGAGCGATCGGATCACTTGCGACGACGAACAACGGGGAAAGCCGACGAGTACGGAGTCGACGGTTGCCGTAGAAGCACGCCGCAGGAACTCGCGCGGAAGTGCGCAACCCCGCGAACTGGGAGCGCCTTGACGTCAAGAGGTGCTTCTTGGAGCCATGCCAAATCGTCGGCGATGAAGGTGAGCGCTCCAAAACAGATCTTGTGGCCCAGGGCGAAAACACCTCCGGAAGAAATGACGAAGGGATAAAAATGCAACCTCACCGGAAGTCGCTTAGACGCCTGCCCCACGATGTGCGCCAACTATCGTGGGAACGAGCTTGGCAGTAGAACGTAGGGGTACGAGAGGAGATGGCAGAGTCCTAGCTACAGCGAGCATGTACACATGGATGTATGAGTTCAGGCCCCTCTCGTGGAGGTAACAACCCTATGTCTTAGTGCTCTGGAGCTTTGTTGTGTGGAGAATGTGTGTTACAAAGGTTGCGAACCCTTGTGCCAGAGGGGAGGGGCGGCTTATATAGAGTTTGCCGCCCCTCATAATTGCGAGGCATCCAAGGGTTCGATCGTGGGTATAAAGACTAGCGTTACTGGTAACGTACAACATAATTGCTATTAATGACGACTGGCTTGACGCCTGCCTGTTGGCCTCTCAGGGATGGCTTCTGGTCTTCTAGCGTCGACTGGAAACGAGGTCTTCCGAGTGACAGGTAACTGTCGAGTGGAGGAACGATCCACCTAATGGATTGACTGTCGAGTGACTTGAGCGCCATAGAGAATCCAGTCGGAATCTTTCTTGTGGTCCTTAAGCCTTCCAATGCAGTGTCCTTGGGTAAGTTATATAGGTCAGGCCTAGGACCCTACCCTAGGTACATATCCTTGTCACAGGGTCCTGGCGTCTGGACCTTGGCCTCCACAAAACTTCTTTTGCACCTTCCTAAAGCCTCATGGGCTCTACCCCTTGGCCCAAATAAAGTGTTCTTGTACCCAAACATTTCGGGAAACAACCAAAACCCCTTCTGGTGAATTCCAGAACCCTTTCGGAGACCAAACACTATTATCCCATATATCAATCTTTACCTTCAGACTATTCCGGAGCTCCTCATCATGTTCAGGATCACATCTAGGACACCCGAACAACTTTCGGTCACCAACATAACAACTCAATTATACTTATATCGTCACCAACATAACAACTCAATTATACTTATATCGTCACCAAACGTTAAGTGTGTAGACCCTGTGGGTTTGAGAACTATGTAGACATGACCGAGACACCTCTATGGTCAATAACCAATAGTAGGACTTGGATGCCCATATTGGCTCCTACATATTCTACAAAGATCTTTATCGGTTGAACCCCTATGTCAAGGATTCACTTAATCCCGTACGTTGTTCCCTTTGTTTATCGGTATGTTACTTGCCCAAGATTCGATCATCGGTATCTCCATACCTAGTTCAATCTCGTTACCGGCAAGTCTCTTTATGCGTGTCCTGATACAAGATCCCATGCTAACACTTTAGTCACTTTGTTTGCAAGGCTTGTTGTGATGTTGTATTACCGAGTGGGCCCTGCGATACCTCTCCGTCACACGGAGTAACAAATCCCAGTCTTGATCCATGCCCACTCAATAGACACCTTCGGAGATACCTGTAGAGCATCTTTCTAGTCACCCAGTTACGTTGCGACGTTTGATACACACAAGGTATTCCTTCTATGTTAGTGAGTTGCATGATCTCACGGTCATAGGAACATATACTTGACATGCAGAAAACTATAGCAATAAACTGACACGATCATACGCTATGTTTATAGCTTGGGTCTTGTTCATCACATCATTCTCCTAATGACGTGATCCCATTATCAAATGACATCTCATGTCTATGGCTAGGAAACCTTGACCAGCTTTGATCAATGAGCTAGTCTATTAGAGGCATACTAGGGACATGGTGTTGTCTATGTATCCACACATGTATCTGAGTTTTCGATCAATACAATTCTAGCATGGATAATAAACGATTATCATGAACAAGCAAATATGATAAGAACTAATTTATTATTGCCTCTAGGGGATATTTCCAACAAATATTTGCAACAAAGTGATCAGTATCACAATACTTTGATAGTTTGGTAGTAGTAGTAACAGTAATAGTAGCGGTAACAATAGCAGTGATAATTTTGTAGCAAGTGTAATAGTAACAACAGTAGTAGGAACTTAGCAAGAACAATATGTGGAAAACTCGTAGGAACTGGATTGGTGTATTTGTTGGATGATATTCAACATATAACAGTCATAACCTAGGGCGACATAGAACTAACTCCAGTTCGTCAATGTAATGTAGGCATGTATTCCGTATGTAGTGGTACGTGCTTATGGAAAAGAACTTGCATGACATCTTTTGTCCTACCCCCCCATGGCAGCGGGGTCCATAAGGAAACTAAGGGATATTAAGGCCTCCTTTTAATAAAGAACCAGAACAAAGCATTAACACTTAGTGAATACATGAACTCCTCAAACTACGGTCATCACCGTGAAGTATCCCGATTTCTGTCACCCCAGAGTTGACGGATCATAACACATAATAGGTGCATATGACTAGGCAAGATCGGATCAAGAACATAGATATAATGATGATTACATAAATGGTTAAGATCTGAAATCATGGCACTCAGGCCCTAGTGACAAGCATTAAGCATGGCAAAGTCATAGCAACATCAATCTTAGAACATAATGGATACTAGGATCAAGCCCTAACAAAACTAACTCGATTCCATGATGAATCTCATCCAACTCATCACCGACTAGCAAGCCTATGAAGTAATTACTCACTCCCGGTGGGGAGCATCATGGAATTGGCGATGGAGAAGGGTTGGTGATGACGAAGACTGAATATTCCCCTCTCCGGAGCCCCAAATGGACTCTAGATGTGGCCTCCCAATGAAGAACATGAGGCGGCAGCAGCTCCGTATCGTGATACGTGATGAAACTTTCTCTCTGATTTTCTCTCTCTAAATTTAAGAAGTTATAGCACTGTAATTAGGTAGGAGGGCCCACAAGGTGGGAACGCTCCACCAGGCCACGCTAGGGGGGTTTGACGCGCCCTGGTGGAGGGGTGGCCACCCTGGGCCCCCTCTCTGGTGGCTTATGGCTCCAAAATTCCTCATATATTCCAAAATAAATCTCCAAAAGATTTCGTTCCATTCCGAGAACTTTTATTTCTCCACAAAAAACAATACCATGGTAATTCTACTGAAAACAACGTCAGTCCGGGTTAGTTTCCTGCAAATCATGCACATTAGAGTCCAAAACAAGAGCAAAAGTGTTAGGAAAAGTGGATACATTGGAGACGTATCAACTCCCCCAAGCTTAAACCCTTGATTGTCCTCAAGCAATTCAGTTGAAAAACTGGAAATGAGAAATAAAAACTTTTATGAATTCTTTTGTTCTTCTTTACATACATATGCTTAAGTAGCACCCCGGGTTTCAGCAAAGATTATGACTAACCATGTCAACAATAACTCTTAAAGATTATATTAACTCATATGAATGACACAAGCAACTAGTGAGCAATAATAAGATATCTCATGTGCAAACATTTGCCAAAACAATCATGATATAATATGACAATAGTGGTATCTCACTAGCCCTTTCTGAGACCGCAAAACATACATGCAGAGCACCTCCAAAGTTCAAGCAACGACTAAACATTGTAGTTCATGGTAAAAAAGATCCAGTCATGATGCATCCAACATTCACTATACACAATGCATGAGGATGACAATAGTGCTCTCAGATCTGGCGCTTATTTTTAGAAGGTGATGACTCAACATTAAAATAAATAGATAGTCCCTTCGGAGAGGGAAGCAGGGTTTTTCAGAGGTGCTAGAGCTCAAGGATTAAATAAGAGATAAGTATAATTTTGAGAGGTACACCCTTCCTGTCAACATTACGACCAAGAGCTATAAATATCTTCCATGTTAAACAAATTAGCTATGTTTCCCAAGCGGTAAAAGTAAAGGTTTACTCCCCCTCCACCAACAAACACAACTATCTAGGAAGTCCCTAGAAGCATCCGTTAGTCCAGAATTGAAGATATCAAGTATTTCATTTTTCTTAAGAGGATGATCAGGCAAAGCATTGAGCAATTGGAGAAGCCTCCCCCAAGCTTGTGGGAGACTCTCTTCTTAAATTTGCACAAAGTTAAATATCTCATGTAAGGCAGCTTGTTTCTTATGAGCACGAAAATATTTTTCAGAGAAGTAATAGATCATATCCTGGGGACCATGCACACAACCAGGAGTAAGAGTATTGTACCATATCTTAGCATCACCCTTTAATGAGAACGGAAATAATTTGAGAATATAATAGTAGTGAATCTTCTCATCATGAGCAAATAGGGTGGCTATATCATTCAACTTAGTAAGGTGTGCTACCACAGTTTCAGTTTCATAGCCATGAAAAGGACCGGATTCAACCAAAGTAACTAACTCTGGGTCCACAGAGAATACATAATCCTTATCGATAACAAAGATATGTGAAGTACCAAACTTAGGATCACATTTCATTTTATCATTCAAAGTCTTTTCCTTATACTTGCATAATAGTTTGCTGAGATCATCTCTATCCTTACAAGCAAACTTTTCTCTAGCTATCTCTCCATCCAAAGTATAACCTTATGGTATCTTAGGCATTTCAAATCTAGGAGAGCTAGGCCTATTAGGTGTTTCATAATCATCAGTTTCAAAGATCTCATCGGTTTCATTCTCTCTAGCTCTAGCAATTTGTTCATCAAGAAATTCACATAATGGCACACTATCATCAAGCATGGTAATAGTATCATCATAAGCATCATTCATAACAGAAGTAGTATCATCAATATCAGGGTTAATAGCATGCGGTGATGTTGCAAACTTACTCATAACAGGAGGTGAATCAAGTGCAGAGCTAGGTAGCAGTTCCTTACGTCCCCTAATAGTAGAGGAAAAAATCTTGGTTTTAGTATCCTTCACATTCGTCATAGTGATCAATTGATATAAATCCCAAGTGACTCAACAAATATATCTATGCTCCCGAGTAACGACGCCAGAAAAAGGTCTTGATAACCCACAAGTATAGGGGATCGCAATAGTTTTCGAGGGTAGAGCATTCAACCCAAATTTCTAGATTCAACACAAGGGGAGCCAAAGAATATTTGATAGTATTAGCAGTTGAGTTGTCAATTCAACCACACCTGGAGGTAAAATGGCTACATGCCAAAATGTATCTGGGCCATCACTTTCGATGGTACCCAGCCCACATGAGGCCGCATATTCCTTTGATAAATTGGTTGACCAAATGGTGGATGAAATTGTTACGTGCCAGTTATGTTTTAAGAAGGGTCATTTTTCTTCTTCCTGCATGTCAACCTTAAAGTGCTTGGGTTGTTCTCCGGTTGGTCATCGGAGGAGGTATTGTGCCCGTTTTGCCTGGGAATTGGGCTTGGTATGGAAACCAAAATCCACTAACGCTGCAGTTATCGAGGTTCAAGATGGTGGAAGTGAGAATATCTCTCTGAAAGGTCATTTACTAAACTTGGACTCCTCGTTTATGCAAACACCGACCACCTCGCCCAGTTCCATCAACCTTAGCCCCAAGACGGCTACCAGCACACCACCGGTGACTTTGCCAACACCTTCCGATCCTCCCCTGCTGGTTCTCTCGTTCGATATGGCGAACTTCCCTCTGGACCCAATGCAATATGTCCCTACTGGGCATCATGTCATTGATGGAGTTGATGCACCCTGGCCTCGATCGTTCGTAACACCACATGTTCCCATCCTGCATCGCCATGAAGATTACATGCTTGCTAAAGTGATGTCTGTGCCACCGCTGGATCAGATGGGTGCTGCCCGAGAAGAGGTTGTGGATTGGTTAGAAGGTCATGGATATAGGTTCGTTCTGTGCAGCCTTGGATCAATGTCGTTGGGTTATTCAGAGTTAGAGATGCAGCAGTACTTTACTCTTTGCTTCAACTCCCTCCTCAAGCTCTAGGAAACAATCGTTTTGTTCGTTTCATGAAGCATGATGAGGGTGAGTGTTTTCGTGGAGCGCAGGGTTTCCGTCAAGGTTTAATAATGTTCTTGGGCATTCCGTTGGATCTGCGCAATACAGAAAAAATATGGGCTGCAGTCAGCACTTTTGGCAAGTTTCATCATTGGAATAGTGAAGATCCATATTTGGTCAGGTCTCTGGTTTTTGCATCATTTCCTGAGGACGCCCTGGTTCCTCAAGATGTTGTTTTCTTAGATTATGTTGATTGGGGTGGAGCCAAAGTCTCCTACAATGCCTATTTAAATATTAGGGGCAAATTTCGCTGAGCAGATGCCCTAGGATGAGGATTGGATGCCCATCAATGGAAATCCACACCCTTTCCCAGGTGTGCCTTTCCCTGAGCTCCCTCCATTCATCCTTCCTCCATACCCTGCTTTAGGATGGAATGACGTCCCTCCGCCATCGTCACCTGAGGATCAGCCTGGGCTGGGGAGAACAACTGGGGCAATGCTGTCTGTGAAGCTACTGCTAATCACCAGGAAGCTCAGATACTAGAACATGAGTCCATGGTAATTGATGAGCTAGGTCTTTTTGACTCTGTGGAACAACACATTGGTCAGCCTAATTTTGTGCTTATACCGTATGAAGAGCAACCAGTTATGCATGAGGGGGAACAACCAATGATACTTGAGGTGGACCAGCAGGGAAATTTGCAGAATGAAGTGGTAAGGAATGCAGAGCATAATCCTGATGATTGGGCTTTGGTTATCTACAAGCCACCGGTAGTACAATTGGACCAGGAAGTTGCAGCTAACCAAGAAGTTAAATTTGTATTTGGACCTGAATTGCCATCTGGGCCAAAGAAGAGGCCCTTTGAGACATTGATTGATCATGCCATTATTTCTGAGATCCCAAAGCCGCTGTAGGTCTTGCCAATTCAATCAGTGTTGTTATCCAACAGGAGCCGGGACTTGGCTTTCAGTGATGTCCCAAGACTAACTTGGATTGAGCCCACAGAGAAGATTGTGCAACATCCAATAGCGAGAGCACTTTTCACACAACTACAGGATGTTGATGCATCAACTGTTGAGCCACTGATGCAAAACATAGCGGATGGAAATTGCAGCAAAAAGGTGGGAAGGCCTAGAAAGACATTGGCAACAACACCCATAGTGGAAACCTTTGTCCGGAGGTGCACTCGTGGTTCCATTTAGAGAGATGGTTTTAAAACTTCTTTTCAAGAGTTTCCGATGCAATCTAAGAGAAAGAAACCAAAGGCAAAACCGTTCTCTGTTGTTCTGTCTGAAGATCTACCTAATGTCAGGCCCACTGCTGACATACCTCCTCCAACTCCTATTAAGAAGATTCAGCAGATTGGGAAGGAACTGGGCATGGATGAGAGTGCTTTGTCCATGGAAAATCTAATGGCTGATGCTATAGCTACTACCAACAACACTTCTGATTATTAGTCTGCTTCTGGTTTATTGGGAGTGGCAGGGTTTTTCTTTTGCCTTATTTTGGACTGGGTTATTTGTTATGTTTCTCATTCTACCCTGTAATGATTTGGTTGTACTCAAGGTGGACAAACCTGGTGTTTATGTTTTATGGGACATTATGTGTCGCCATAATATGCTCTATTTCCATAGTTATTATAATGAGCAGCAATTGTAAGAACTGGAAAGTGTTATGTTGGAATGTTAGGGGTTTAAACTCTGATGCTAGGCAGAGGGTAGTCGGGTAGAAGCTGGATGAGAGTTAGTGTGTTGTAGCATGTTTTCAAGAGACCAAATGCTCCTCTTTTGATTTTAGAGCTATTAGATCTTTTAGTCCCAAAAGATTTGATAGTTTTGTTTTTCCCCTTCTATGGGTGCTTCTGGAGGCATTTTAATTGTATGGAATTCATCCATCTTTGGGGGCAGCTTAATTGAAGTTCATCAGCATGCTTTAGTGGTACAATTCATATCCAACCAAAACAATGATCAATGGGCTCTAGTTTCTGTTTATGGGCCCTGTCAAGGTGAAGCTAGAGACATTTTTGTTAGTTGGTTATATAATTTGCAAATCTCTCTAGGTGAGCATTGGCTTATTCTTGGGGATTTCAACTTCATTAGATCAACTGATAACAGAAACATGCCTGGGGTGATCTGAATGATATTTTTATTTTCAATGAAGTGATTGCACACTTAGGTCTGCTTGAATTGCCTCTAAAGGGGAGGGCATATACCTGGTCTAATATGCAAGATAATCCTCTTTTGGAGCAACTTGATTGTTTTTTCACATCTACTGGCTCGATCTCATACTATCCCATGACTGAGGTTTTTCCTTTAGCAAGGACAGCCTCTGATCATGTCCCTTGCGTTGTGACTATCAAAATAACCATACCCAAATCAAACATTTTCAGTTTTGAAAATTACTGGGTTGAGCTTGATGGTTTTATGGACTGTGTTAGCAAATCTTGGCAGCAACCTTCTACAAAATCTCACATCACTCCTAAAATTGCAGACAAGTTTAAGGCTCTGAGAGTAGCTTTAAGGAAATGTCAGATGAATATTTCGAAATTAAAGGGATTAATCACAAAATGCAATCAGGTGATTCTATACCTTGATGGTTCTGAGGAACTCATGCCTTTTTATAGACCCGAATTCAACTTCAGAAAGGCTGTTAAGTTACATGTGGAAAAGCTATTGTACCTTCAGTTTATATATTGCAAAAAGAGATGCACAGTAAGATACATAAAAGTTGGTGGGGAGAACACACAATTCTTTCATGCTATGGCCACTGAGAGACACAGGAGAAATTCTATTGCTAGTTTGAGACAATGGAAGGTACTATGGTTTCAGAACATTCTCAAATGGAGGGTATCATATGGAACTGCTTCAAGAACATAATGGGGGTCTCTGATGGTATTATAATGGGCTTTGACTTAAATGCTTTGCTGACACCAATTGAGGGCTTAGATTTTCTAACTGAACCTTTGAGTAGAGAGGAAATGGATGAGACTGTTAAACACATGCCAATTGACAAAGCCCCTAGTGAGGGAGTCCTGGATTAAGGGGTCCTCAGGAGGCCGACCTATTCTTATGGGCCAGACTATATGGGATACTTACCAAACACCGGAATATTTGAAGGCCTAGTCTCTAAGATGGAAGTTTCGGGAAGCATGGCTTGCACTCCACGTTTGATGTAGCGAATATGCATGTTTATCTCTTTGGCATGTAACCGACCATATGTAAACCCTAGGTACTCTCGGCATCTATATAAGCCGGAGAGGTTTAGGGCACAAAGACAGAACAACTCATCTAGGGTTAGCTATTCGATCTCGAGGTAGATCAACTCTATAACCTCCATATCATCAATAGAACCAAGCAGGACGTAGGGTATTACCTTCATAGGAGGGCCCGAACCTGGGTAAATATGTGTCCCCTTTGTCTCCTGTTACCATCGATTCTAGTCTCACAGTTCAAGACCCCCTAGCTGAGATCTGCCGGTTTTGACATCGACATTGGTGCTTTCATTGAGAGTTCCTCTGTGAGAAATATGGAATTGGTGTCTCACCTTGTCATCAACGAAGAGGTCTGCAACATGGACACTTTTGTCCCTAGACAGATCTTCACCTTCAGCAGCGTCGTGCTACACGTTGATCCTACTAGCCACCTATGCCATGTTGAGAGCTTCACCCCTGATCGAGAGGTCAGATTCGGAAACTTAGAGTTCTTTGTAGATTGTCGGGGTGACCTATCATTAACCTGGCTCGTAGCTTTGCCTGTAGCACCCAAGGACTCTAAGGCTATAACCTCGAGTCCCTTCTTCAGACGTGCCACTGGGGTCACCCATGGCGATGGGACGATCTCCTATCCTGGTTCGGCTATTGACCCAGATGACTGGGCACGTGTTCTTGCCGAACACTCCCTATGTCCGGACGCCTTGGAGGTTAACTCCGCAAGGTCCGAGCAGCTTGATCCGATCGGTCCCTAAGCGGTTGACGAGGCCCTAGATCGGATCTCATCGATGAAGATCACTGACGATCCAACCCTGATCTATGCTCAGATCGGTTACGGCGCGGGTCAGGACGAATTTTTTGACCCACCCACCACCCACTTGATAGACATTCTCGAAGATTTAACCGACATGCTGGACTATGCCTCCGAGGAGGCAGAATACATGGATGAAGAGGACCTTGCTCCCACCTCTGCTAACACCGGGAGGTGGGCCGCCACTACTGCATACGGTGTCTACGTGGTAGATACTCCTGCCGCTAACGATGACAACACGCCTAACAACAATGGAGACAAGTTAGGCGATGCGTCGTCAAGGCGCCGAAAACCGCATAAGCGGTCCAAAGGCAAAAAGGGAAGGAAAGCTATTATCAGCAACGGGGACGGTAATACCCCTGCTGGCTGTGGTAATCCCGATGTCCCCGATCACCCGTTAGAGGGTCCGAAAGGGCTTGAGGACCTAAACAATCCCGATAACGTCAATGACTCTGAAGACGATAACTACCTTTCCCCTGTTGAGGAGGAAGATATACCGGAAGCCGATGACTTGTACATTCCTGATAACCTCGAAGATCAGGAAGCGCTCATAGGAATGGCTCGCAGCTTGAAAGATAAAGAACGGCAACTCAAAGCCGAACATGATGACCTCAATGATCGATGGATGAAAGTCCTCTCGACTGAGGAAGTATACGACACCGGTCTGTCAGAACAGCCCAAAAGCTACCCACGAAGAAGAGTGCTGCCGCAATTCGATGACGAACTCACTGATACTCCATCTCCAAACCATACTCCATATGACAAGCCGGACCGCCCCCTGGCGAGCGGGACAGGACGACAGACGACATTGGTTATATATCGGCAATGCCCCGAATACGGGGTAGGGAGCCATTAGATCCCAATGACAACTTCGACCTGCGACATGACTTGGATCACAGACCAGGCAGTACAAGGTCCATCTACGGATCCAGAGAGTACTCACCCGATAGAAGGGGCGGGTACAAACCATGGTTCGACCATAACAACAGAGTCCGGGAACGCAACCGGACCCATGTAGATGCCGAATACAGGTGCATCATATCATGGGTCAGAGGTGTCGCTCACCCACTGTGCTTCACAAATGAGGTAATGCAAC
This sequence comes from Hordeum marinum, assembly GCA_022496015.1. Taxonomy (NCBI): domain Eukaryota; kingdom Viridiplantae; phylum Streptophyta; class Magnoliopsida; order Poales; family Poaceae; genus Hordeum; species Hordeum marinum. The sequence continues at coordinate 113,728,888 of CM039674.1, read as the reverse complement.
ATCAGTTCCCCGATTTAAGCCCGTGAATATAGAACAATATGATGGGACTACTGACCCAATCATATGGATTGAGGACTTCCTCCTACATATCCACATGGCACGAGGAGACGGTCTTCATGCCATCAAATATCTACCTCTAAAGCTGAAGGGGCCAGCTCGGCACTGGTTAAACAACCTCCCCGAGAATTCCATTATATGCTGGGTAGATCTAGAAGATGCATTCCGCTCTAACTTCCAAGGAACCTACGTCCGCCCACCGGACTCTTCCGATCTCAACAATGTCGTCCAGAAGCCAGGCGAGTCTGCTCGGCAATTATGCAATCGGTTCTTAACTAAAAAGAACCAAATTGTAGACTGTCCGGATGCTAAGGCCATAGCCTCCTTCCGGTACAATATTCAGGACGAATGGCTGGCCCGCCAGCTTGGCCAGGATAAACCTCGGACCATGTCCACCCTTACTTCCCTCATGACCTGAATTTGCGCGGGCGAAGAGAATTGGCTGGCAAGACGCAACCACAATTCCGAAGATCCCGTAGCCTTTGAATCACGAGAAGGCAACAGAAAACCAAAGCGCAATAAGAATAAGCGCTGGCACAATAATAGCGATGCCGATGACATGGCTGTAAACGCCGGATTCTGCAACTCCCGACCTGGGCAGCGGAAGAAGCCTCCTAAAGGCAATCGCGACGGACCCACCCAATTGGACAAGATCATGGAAAGACCCCGCCAAATCCATGAGACTCCGGAGAAGCCCGCCAACCACACACACCGCAATTGTTGGGTGTTTAAGCAGGCCGACAAGATACCACTCGAGGACCAAGGCAAAACTTCTCGCAGCAAGGACGAGGTTGAGCCTCGGGGTCCAATTGGTGGCGAATAGAAGAATTTTTCTCCCGAAGTCAAAACGGTGAATATGATATACGCCACCCATATACCTAAGAAGGAGAGGAAGCATGCCCTTCGGGAGGTCTACGCTGTGGAATCTGTAGCCCCGAAGTACAACCCATGGTCGGCATACCCGATCACCTTTGATCAACGCAATCACTCGACCAGTATCCGCCACAGGGGTTCGGCAGCCCTCGTCCTAGACCCCATTATAGATGGGTACCACCTCACAAAAGTCCTAATGGACGGAGGAAGTAGCCTTAACTTGATTTACTCAGATATGGTGAAAAAGATGGGTATAGATCCGTCAAGGATCAAACCCAGTAGCACTACCTTTAAAGGAGTGATCCCAGGCGTTGAGGTCCGATGCACAGGTTTCGTAACCCTGGAGGTTGTGTTCGGCTCGCCCGATAGCTTTCACAGCGAAGACTTGATCTTCGACATTGTGCCCTTCCGCAGCGGCTATCACGTGCTGCTTGATCGGACAACATTCACTCGTTTCAACGTAGTCCACATTATGCATACCTCAAGCTCAAGATGTTGGGCCCCAAGGGGGTCATTACTGTTAACGACAATACAGAGCGCTCCCTTAGAACTGAGGAACATGCATTGGCCCTGGCGGCCGAATTCAGCTACAAAGAAGATCGGCAAGTTCCACCATCCGCCATAAAGGCACACAAGGCTGGGAAGTGAGTTCAGCTTCAGACCAAAAACTTAGATCCTTCCTCCCCCCTCAATAGGGACTCACCCCCCACCGCACAAACCTAAGACCAGCAAAGTACGTGCCGAGGAGGAACAACTTTGCACTTCAAATTCCATGGGTAGCGATGGGGACATAAAGATAGGTGTTCAGCTGGTCCGAACCCTACCCTCAACACGTCTTCGAACAAAAGGCAGGCGCTCCTAAAGAGCCTGCCTATGCCGTAAATCTCACCTACAATTCAGCGGCCCCTCAAGACCTTGTTTGCCAGATCTGTTCGCCGAACACTAACACCCATCAAGGTGCATCTAAGAGCAGGAGTCAACTAGCAGCGGGGCATATCGAGGACGTCAGGTTATCAATCAAAGACCCCTGGTACAACAACTCGTGTATAATTTCTTTCTTTCACATACCTATACACAATTGCTTTGGCAATCTGAGCTATAAGAGTTGTTGAGAAAAATATAAATTGTGTGGCGCAAGTTTGCCCCATCTGTCCTTTTCTCGACACATATTTTCACCTCTCTCCCTCTTCTCGTGGACCTGTTTGGTATGTTGTGAGGCAACCGACTAATAGATCGGGGGCTCGACTTTAATAACAAATTGCCTTATGCACGTTTTATTTTGCTTTCGGCGTCTTGGCGTTCACTTTATATGCATCGGTTCCGAACTACGTCTTGGGTCAATAGTTGGGTTGCCCGGCTCCTGTGCTTGCCCCTTTATGTTCCGCTTGTTCGGCTAAAAGGGCAAAGGGAGCAACCCTGCGATTGTGCTGTCGGATAGTCTGGTCAAGCGCATCAGGGGAGAAAGCCGAAAACTGACTATCATAGTATGCGAGATCCGATCTGTGAATCTAATCTGGAAGTATTATACTTCAATCCTTGTAAGCGGTTATTCTGTGTTATACGTGGAATTTGCTCTTTATGCAAAACTTGTGATAGCAACTTTGTCCATGGTTCGTCCCAACATCACAACACTTAGGTAGCTAATCGTACGCTTCCCGTAGTCCTTTTTGCACCCCTACGGCTAAGTGAAAGAAATAAAGCACTATAGTTTGATTGCCTAGTCTGCCGTACTTTACCGCCTTTGGGTTCCGATAACTCGGCTAAGGAACATGGTGCATTGGCATAGACACCCCATATAGTATCTACATGGGGGCTGAAGCAGACGACCCACATCTTTCAGTATTAAAACGGCCACACAGGAGTCATAAAGGAATGCAAAACCATAAAAGAACAATAACTTATATCATCAAAAGTTTAGACAAGTCTTCGGACGCGTTATAGTTCATTCAAATAAATTATCGCCCGGACACTGGCACGCTATCACCCGAGCACTCTCCATCGATCCATCGAAGTACAACACGGGGCGTCTATGCTCCTTCCCGGGAGGCGGTGGGGCGGTGGATACCTTCATCGGATCCAGCCCTAGACAATGCACCACACCTTTGATCTTGCAAGGGCCATCCAGACTCCCTCGATGCAGGCGGAGCGCTCGACGGTGTCGAGGCGGGGCGAAGAAGCAATCAACTTCTACACCAGGCCAAAATAGCTGCCTGGCAGCGGCTCGCCGGCCATAAGAGGATGCAGAGGTCCTTCATGGCCGGCTCCGCCATCTGGTGAAGCTCCATCAGCTGTTTGAGCTGCTCCACCAGAAGAGGAGGACGCTCTGGGGCTGCAAACTGTGCCCAGAACAGCCGAGCTTCATCTCCCTCTTCCCATGAGGCGAACAGCTGATGCGCATCCGCCACGATCTTTTGGAGATCGGAGGAAGTGCCTGAGGAACGTCATGCCTGGGTAAGCAATCTGAATTTGCTATCCCCGAAGATGCACTTTAGTGAGTATGGCTTACCATCTGTTATATCCTTCGCTTGGCGGACTTGCTCCTCATAGAACCCTCTGTCCACCCGCTCTTTCTGAAGTTCGTTCTTCAGGGCGGACAGTTCGGTCTCACTCTCCTTTCCCTTTTGCTCAAGGGCCTCAAACTTTCTGTTGGCATCCTTGATCTCATCTTGGATCTCCGCCACGCATGCCTCATGCTTATGACTGATGGCTCGCGGGGTGGAAAGTGCGGTGGCTGCCTCCTTGGCCACTGCCCTCTCAAAGGCCGCTTCATCCTTAGCCCGTTGAAACTCACCCTTGAGATTTTCCATCTCCTTCGACGAGGCTGGAAAACGATAAATTTTATATAAAAGGAAACTACATTGACAATATTCGGGGAAGGTATTCGGATTATATTCGGACTTACCCTATGCCTCGTCGAACCTCTTGTTGAGGGCCTCAACTTTGTCTTCGGAGCGCTTAAGCTTCTCATTCAGCTCGTCGAGCTCGGCACCATTTATTGTCGCCACCGATGACAAAGCCTGCATTACACATTCAGTTGATATATTACATGGGTTTTCAATTCCCGAATTGTAGTCAATCCGATCATATCTTGGACCTTATTAGGAGTTATCCTAACATGACTAGGCACTCAAAGTGTATCTAGTCCAATATCAGATACAATAGTGACCCCTAGGTGAGTTTTCTCACCTCACCTAGGGCTCGGGGGCTGCCATGTATATAATAGAAATAAACAAAAACTTTGCAAATAAGAGCATCAGGCGATTTACCTGAAAACCCGTTAGGAGACCCTTGAAGGCCTCCTTCAGTCCGTTATCAACGGACTAAACACTCTGCAACACCGAACCCATAAGGGTGCGGTGCTCTTCGGAAAGGGAGGAGCTTGATAGAGCTTCCTCCATCAATAGCCACCCTGTGGCCGGTGGAACCAGTGATGATCCGATATTCCGATCAGCAACCGGGGTTTGAACCGTTGCCTCTGGAGGGGTGTTGCGCTCCAGAGAGGTCCTTGGAGGAGACTAAGTGCCCGCTCTTGCGGCCTCCTCAGTATCCGGATGGGTTTTCACCCCCCGGTCTTTGGTGGCCGAAGCGCCAGCCTCGGCCATGGTGTTGTCGTCCCCGCCGCTGGTGTCCAGCTCCATAGGAGCGTGCTGGAACGTCACCTCTACGACATCCCTCGTGGCGCCCGGAGTGGGGGGATGCGAGCCATCCCCACTCTCCACCAGTTCGGTAGGCGGGGTCTTCCCGTCCGATATCACATCGGTGGGGATGACGCGTGGGGTGCTACAAGGCCAATAACCTGCATGTTAGCAAGATCTAAATCTATTCGTGATGGATGGAAGGGTCTTCGAATCCTAACATTTTTGGAGGGGGCTTGACCCGTAGGCTCCTTCGCAGAACCTCCTCGAGGTCTTCGTATACGGTGTCTGAATCCGAACGGTCGTTAGTCAGAATCACCTACCCCTGACACACCCTCTTCTGGACTAGAGGAGGACCTGCTCCGGAGAGTCCGAAGACGCCTCTCTCTTCCTGGCACGGGTTGAATTACCTCCCCCTCGCCATTGACCTCGGCCTCCTCCTCTTCCTCCTCTTCTTCCTCTTCCTCCTCCTCCTGATTTGAGGAGGCGGGGGTATTCTCGGATACAGCATTAGGATGGTCCCTAATGCGGATGCCGACCTGGCCTGGTTTCTTCTTCTTCTCTTTCTTCATGGTATCCTCATAAGGCTTTATCACGGACATTTTTGCTAACAGCCCGGTCCTCTCGTCTTCAGGCTGAGGCGCTAGACTGTTTATTTTGACGGCTTTCTTCAGCCATCTCTGCAAAGGCAGATCGGAAAAGGGGTTATGAAACCTCCTTATGAAATAGAGCTGACCAAGCTAGGGTGTATCGTACCTCGGAGTTGGGCTTGGCGACATACAGACCTTTGTCCTCCTTCTCGGATGGCCAGCTCTTCTGTGATTTCAAGAATGCCTTCCACAACTTCTCCCGCATAGTGCGAAAGAGATGTTGGACTGTGGGCACGGTGTTGAGCTGACGAGCCCACAGGGGAGTATCCCGACGCTGGCATGGGAGGATGCGTCTTCGGAGCATCACCTCGACCATATCAGTCAACTTGGTTCCCTCCTTGATCATGGAGCGGATGCGCTTTTGCAGGTCGCCCACCTCCTTGCTTAGTCCCCAGACGAGGCCCTTTTCGAGCCATGAAGCCAGTCTGGTGGGGGCACCCCAGTCTGAATGTGGCAGGGCGATGCTGACCTTCTTCTTGTGATTCGATGATGTAGAACCACTCCTTCTTCCACCCCTTGATGGTAGCGAGAAGGGTGCCCGACGGCCACCTGACGCAGGTGAGCTTGCCGATGACAGCTCCTTTGCAATATGCGTGCTTGCCACCGACACACTTGGGCTTGATGTTGAACACCTGAAGCCAAATCCCGAAGTGTGGCTCGATGCGCAGGAAGGCCTCGCAGACGAGGATGAACGCTGAGAGGTGCATGATGGAGTTCGGCGGGAGGTCCTGGAAGTCGAGGCCATATAAGAACATCAACCCCCTGACGAAGGGGTGGAGTGGAAAGCTCAACCCCCTGATGAAGTGGGGGATGAACACCACCCTTACGCCTGGCTTGGGGGTGGGGATCAGCTTTCTCGAGCATGCATTGGTTTCCGTGAAGAGGAACAGGTGATGCAGCAAAGTAGATAAGAATTTCCCTCAGTTGTTGAGAACCAAGGTATCAATCCAGTAGGAGATACAAGCAAGTCCCCAATAGATGTACCTACACAAAGAATCAAACACTTGCACCCAATGCTATAAAGGGTTTGTCAATCCCTTCACGGTTACTTGCAAGGATGAGATCTGATAGAGATAGATAGAATAGATTGCTTGAACGGAAAGTAAAACAAAAGGTAAAAATAATGCAGCAAGGTATTTTTGGTGTTTTTGGTTTTAGATCTGAAAGTATAAGATGGAAAATAGACCCGGGGGCCATAGGTTTCACTAGAGGCTTCTCTCATAATGGCAAGTATTACGATGGGTGAACAAATTACTGTAGAGCAATTGATAGAAAAGAGAATAATTATGAAGATATCCAAGGCAATGATTATGCATATAGGCATCATGTCTGTGTCAAGTAGACCGAAACGATTCTGCATCTACTACTATTACTCCACACATCGACCGACTCCTGCCCGCATCTAGAGTATTAAGTTCATGAAGAGCAAAGTAACGCATTAGGTAAGATGACATGATGTAGAGGGATAAACTCAAGCAATATGATGAAAGCCCTATATTTTTATCCTCGATGGCAACAATACAATACGTGCCTCGCTACCCATACTTTGTCACTGGGTGAGGACACCGCAAGATTGAACCCAAAACTAAGCACTTCTCTAATTGCAAGAATTACCAATCTAGTTGGCCAAAAAAAACCAATAACTCGAAGGGACTTGCAAAGATATGAAATCATGCAATAAAAATTCAGAAAAGACTCAAATAATATTCATAGATAATCTGAACATAAACCCACAATTCATCGGATCTCGACAAACACACAGCAAAAGAGTATTACATCTGATAGATCTCCATGAAGATCATGAAGAACATGGTATTGAAGAGCAAAGAAAGAGAAGAAGCCATATAGCTACTAACTATGGACCTGAAGGTCAGTGGTGAACTACTCACGCATCATCGAAGGGGTAATGGAGTTGATGTAGATGCCCTCCATGATCGAATCCCCCTCCGGCAGATTACCGGAAAAGACTCCAAGATTGGATCTCATGGGAACCGAGGCTCCTAGCAGCAGAAAAGTGTTTTCGTGGCTCTCTCTAGTATACAGGGAATATTTGTGAATTTATAGGTCAAGAAATAGGGTTAGTGGAGCTGCCGTGGGCCCACAAGCCAGGGGCGCCCCCTAGGGCGCGCCCCTGTGGTTGTGGCCACACAACAACTCTCCTGACTTCATCTTCAAGTCTTCTAGGTTGCTTCTGGTCCAAGAAAAATTATTCTGAAGATTTTATTCTGTTTTGACTCCGTTTAATATTCCTTATCCGCAATGCTCAAAAACAAGGAAAAAAACAAAAACTGGCACTAGGCTCTAGATTAATAGGTTAGTCCCAAAAATAATATAAAGTAGCATATTAATGCATACAAAACATCCAAAACAAATAATATAATAGCATGGAACAATAAAAAATTATAGATACGTTGGAGACATATCAAGCATCCCCAAGCTTAATTCCTGCTCGTCCCCGAGTAGGTAAATGATAAAAGCAGATTTTTTTGATGTGGAATGCTACCTAACATATTTATCCATGTAATATTTTTTATTGTGGCATGAATATTCAGATCCGTAAGATTCAAAACAATAGTCTAATATTGACATAAAAACAGTAATACTTCGAGCACACCAACAAGGCAATCGTGTCCTTTGGAAATAACATGGCCTTAGAAAGTTATCCCTACAAAATCAGATGGTCTAGCTATGCTTCATCTTCCCCACACAACGTGTTTAAATGATGCACAACCCCGATTAACAAGTCAAGCAATTGTTTCACACTTTTGGTGTTCTCAAACCTTTTCAAATCTCATGCAATACATGATCGTGAGCCATGGATATAGCACTATAGGTGATGTGACGGCGGCCCAATCTTTCGATGAGAGTGGGGATAACTATCGATTTGGTGGATTTTGAACTTGACAATCCGGCTATACCATACCCAACGATACGCCTCGACAATCGCTAAACCAGTCTCTGATGGTTATTGACCTTGCCGTAGGCACGATCAACGTGAACAACAAGGTTCGAGTTCCTGCAAGCAACCGAAGAACCGGCAAGAACAATGGTAATTGCAATGTGAAATTACGGATAATAAACTGAGCACACAAACTAGATGAAAAGTTGGGGTTCCACTATGGATCTGACAAGGCGGTAGTCCTACACGTCTCGTAGATGCGATTTGTAGATAAGGCTAGACAATACAATAAAACCCCAAATCTAGGCCCTAACATAGACTAGCTATTTATTAGAAAACGACATGCGACTGGCCGAGTCGGTTCGCAGACGCCGTGTCGTAAAGAAATCGGACATTGCATGTTGGCTTCGATTGACCTCATGATGTGGCAGCCTGATCGTGAGGTAGCACACCAGGAAGTCCTTTGAACCAACACGTTACCCAAACAAGACTACCCGACACGCCTTGTAGTGTTGTCTCCTTGCACCGCATGTATAATGGATTGGCTGGATGGTTCCATGGTATAAGGTATGCATGCAAGGATGGTGGATGGCATGCATGCAGTGAGCGTTGCTCCTTTTGTTTTGAAGGCACAGGTAATCTTCTTTGATTCCTTTATTCCTGAGAAGAAGTAAATCGAAACATGAGTGTAACATCATATTCTCGTTAGTTAAATCACGAGTGTAAAGAAGCGATAGTACCTGGTTATTAATTTGTCTCGCTCGTGCTCTAGTAATAGGTCAAGGCGGAATAACTATAGGAGTCGCGTCCGGTTTAATATTAGAAGAGGTGTCCTCATCATCCCCCCCTTCTTGAATCGAAGTCGTCCTCAATGTTAGTTCATCATCCTCACCAAGGTATGGTTTTAGATCTGCAATGTTAAATGTGGGACTAACCCTAAACTCTATAGGAAGATCAACCTTATACGCATTGTCGTTAATTTTTTCAATCACTGTAAAAGGACCATTTGCACGTGGCATTAATTTGGATTTTCTTAAATCAGGAAAACGCTCTTTGCGCAAATGCGACCATACTAAATCACCTGGTTCAAACACAATACTTTTTCTACCTTGACTACCTGCAAGTTTATACTTGGCATTCATGCGTTCAATATTTTTCTTAGTCGTCTCATGCATTTTTAATACTAACTCAGCGCGTTCGTTAGCATCAAGGTTTGCCTTCTCCGAAGATGGAATGGGTAATAAATCAATAGGCGAACGAGGTATAAATCCATAAACAATCTTAAAAAGGCATAATTTTGTGGTAGAATGAACTAAATGATTATAAGAAAACTCTACATGAGGTAGACATTCTTCCCACATTTTTAAATTCTTTTTCAAAACCGCCATAAGCATAGTAGACAATGTACGATTAACCACTTTAGTTTGACCATCAGTTTGAGGATGACATGTTGTACTAAATAAAATCTTAGTCCCCAATTTTGTCCATAACACCCTCCAAAAGTGGCTAAGAAATTTTGTGTCACGATCAGAAACAATTGTATTTGGCACACCATGTAAACGAACAACTTCTCTAAAGAACAAATCAGCAATGTGAGTAGCATCGTCACTTTTATGACAAGGTATAAAATGTGCCATCTTAGAGAATCTATCAACCACTACAAATATACTATCCCGCCCCCGTCGTGTCTGAGGCAGTCCTAGTACAAAATCCATAGATATATCTTCCCAAGGAGTGCCAGGAATAGGAAGAGGCATATATAAACCATGTGGGTTCAATCGTGACTTAGCTTTTTGGCATGTCGTGCATCGTACAACATATCTCTCCACATCCCTTCTCATTTTCGGCCAGAAGAAATGACTCTTAAGGATGTCTTCTGTCTTCTTAACGCCGAAATGGCCCATAAGTCCTCCTACATGTGCCTCCTATAACAACAAAAGACAAACAGAGCTATCTGGGATGCATAGCTTATTAGCGCGAAAAACAAATCCATCGTTAACGACGAACTTGTTCCAAGTTCTACCCTCTCTACAATTGAGTAATATATATTTAAATCAACATCGTTAGCATATTTCTCTTTTATAGTTTCAAGTCCAAATTTTTTGAAGTCAAGTTGTGATAACATGGTATAACGTCTAGACAATGCATCGGCAATAACATTCTCTTTCCCTTTCTTGTGCTTAATAACATAAGGAAAAGATTCAATAAATTCAACCCATTTTGCATGTCTACGATTAAGTTTGCTTTGACTTCTAATATGCTTAAGTGATTCATGATCAGAATGTAACTCCTTAGGCCATAAATAATGTTGCCATGTCTCTAGTGTCCGAACTAGTGCATAAAGTTCTTTATCATATGTTGAATAATTCAAACTAGGCCCACCGAGTTTTTCACTAAAGTATGCTACCAGTTTACCTTCTTGCAATAAAACACCGCCTAAACCAATGCCGCTAGCATCACATTCTAATTCAAGCATCTTATCAAAATCCGGTAATTGCAGCAACGGGGTGTGTGTGAGCTTATCTTTAAGAATATTGAAGGCTTCTTCTTGTGTGTCGCTCCAGACAAATGGCACATTTTTCTTTGTGAGCTCATTGAGAGGCGCTGCGATGCTACTAAAATCCTTCACGAACCGCCTGTACAACCCAGCAAGTCCGAGAAAACTTCATACCTGTGTGACTGAGTTAGGGGTTGGCCAACTTTGGATCGCATCAACCTTGGCTTTATCAACTTCAATTCCCTGCGCTGTCACAACATAGCAAAGAAAAGAGACTCAATCCGTGCAAAAAGTTCACTTCTCGATATTACCAAATAAACGTGCATCACGTAGAGCAGAAAAAATAGCATGCAAATGGTCTAAGTGTTCCTCTAGTGACTTACTATAAATCAGAATATCATCAAAGTATACTACCACAAATCGTCCAATGAAAGCCTGCAAAACTTCATTCCTTAGTCTCATAAAAGTACTAGGTGCATTAGTCAATCCAAAAGGCATAACTAACCACTCATATAAGCCAAATTTAGTTTTAAAAGCAGTTTTCCATTCATCACCTAGTTTCATACGAAGCTGATGGTAGTCACTACGCAAGTCAACTTTAGAAAACACAATTGAGCCACTAAGTTCATCAAGCATGTCATCTAATCTAGGAATAGGATGACGATATCGAATTGTACTATTATTAATGGCTCTACAATCAACACACATACATGATGTACCATCTTTTTTTTGGAACAAGTAAAATGGATACAACACATGGACTTAAGGATTTGCAAATGTAACCTTTGTCGAGTAGTTCTTGAACTTGTCGCAGAATCTCCTTGGTCTCCTCTGGATTAGTCCGGTACGGCGCACGATTGGGAAGTGAAGCATCGGGTATCAAATCAATTTGGTGTTCAATTCCTCTCATAGGTGGTAGCCCCGGGGGTACTTCCTGTGGAAAAACATCATGATACTCCTGCAAAAGGTTAGCAACGATAGGAGGCAAAGAATAAGGCATATCCTCAAATGAAAACAAAACTTCTTTGCAAACAAGTGCATAACATTCATCAGTGTGAGCATCTAATGCAAAAAATTCAGCACGTGTTGCTAAGAAAGAAGCACCTTTCAATTTAATATCATTAGACGCTCTAGGTTCAGATTTGTGCATATTATTAAATTGGTCTAACTCGTCAATGACTTGCTGATTTTCAGATTTAGCACATTAAATATTTTTGTTCCTACTAGCCCCAGCAAGGTTATCTTTTAAAATTTGCTCAGGAGACATTGGGTGTAAAATGATTTTCTTTCCTTTATGTGTAAGAGTGTACTGATTAGTTCTACCATCATGTAAACATTGTTTATCATATTGCCATGGCCTTCCTAGTAACATAGAACGAGCTTGCATAGGCACAATATCACAGTCGATACTATCATGGTATGAACCTAAAGAAAAAGGAACTCTCACCATGCGTGTTACCTTCATTTTTCCACCATCATTAAACCATTGAGTGTAGTAAGGATGTGGATGTTGCCGGGAAGGTAGGGAGAGCTTCTCCACCATGTCAATGCTTGCTAAATTGTTGCAACTCCCTCCATCAATGATTATGCGAACGGAACGCTCCTTGACGACCCCTTTGATGTGGAAGAGGTTGTGATGTTGAACCTTCTTTTCTTTGACAATCTCAACACTAAGTACACGATGTGATATAAGACTCATGTACTTATCGGCGTCTTCGGCGGTCACATGTTCTTCCTCTTGCGCCGGTCTTGTGTCATCGTCGTCATGTGCAGCAAGCAAAGCATATGTTTCGTCATCAAAATCACTAGCGGAATCGTACTTGCCGTCTTCACAAATGATCAAGACACGCTTATTAGGGCAATCCTTCATGACGTGGCCAAATCCCTTACAAGTATGTTACAGGATATCCTTTGTCCTTTTGCAGGAAGTGGACGATGACGACAAACTTTTGGTTCATTGGTGCCGGAGTATGTGATGCTGAAGTTGATGAAGTAGGCCCCGATCGAGAGGTTGCAGGTGTTGTTATAGCAGTGTGAGTGGACGGGACATCAAGGGTGCATGAGGCCCATGTGGAAGTACGACTTGCAGAAAATTAGAACGCGTTCGCGAACGACCCTGCACTTCATGTTCAGCATGTATAGCAAGATGAAATAAACGGGTCACTGAATTATAATCCTTAGAAGCAAGTATGTCATAAATTTATCTATTCAAACCACCCAAGAACGTAGCCATAGAAGCTTCCTCGGTCTCAACTAAACCACAACGTAACATGCCCATTTGCAATTCCTGATAATAATCTTCCATAGATTTAGATCCTTGGTTCAGGCATTGTAGTTTATTGATCAAGTCACGTTCATAATATCCGAGAACAAACCGGTGACGCATTATTAATTTCAAAGCTTCCCAAGTGGAAGGAATATTATTAGGATGTTTGAGACAATGTTCCCTCCATCAAACAGAAGCAAAATCACTAAACTCACTAGTGGCAGCCCTAACTCTTTTATCAATGGGAAAATCATGGCAAGCAAATTTTTGATCAACTAATAATTCCCAGTTAAGATAAATATCCAGATCATATTTCCCGTCAAAAGGAGGCAGGACAAATTTAATTCTACCTAAAGAGTCATCATGGCCACGTACCTTAGGGCGATGACGTAGTCCCATACCATGTCGATTATTGTGTTATCGACGATGATCGTGATCATTGTTATAGTTAACTACATCAAGATCCTCGGAATCACCATCATAGTGGTAATCTTGGATATCCTCATGGGGGCGGCTACCGAGTTGTCGTTACAAGGATGGGGCTGTTCGACGGCGTCGGTGTATGAAAGAGGGTGGATCGGGTCCCCTAGGAGCACCCGACGAGCTTGTTGTAGACCTGTGTTGGTGGCTGCAACACGCGGAGCGATGATGGGGGCGACGCCTAGTCGGGCATCCTGAGCATCGAGACGTTCCATAATAGCTGCAAGTGTTTGAGTGAAAGTCTCATTGCTATCCTCGATCGACTTGAAACGCTTATCAAGTTCGCCCTCGAATGCCGTGAACCTCTCAGTATATGCACGGACATCCTCCTCAAGGCGTGCCATAGTGGCTTTCACATTGTCTTCGTCACCTGTCATGGTTAGAATGGCGAAAGAACAAAATCAGAAGTATATTGCTCCTACAATAACTATAGTGAGGTGGTGGAAAAATGTCTCTCAACTCGCTAGCAATGACCAAACTCTTACTAGTTCTTACCGTGCTGCAGTGGTTGTCGGCCGTTGGCGATGTCACAAATTATCAAAAGATTGATATAGCGATTACCAAGTGACCGAACAAGGTACAATATAGGAAGTGGAGCTTGGTGAAGGTTTCCTCAACTCACAATATGTGGCACAATTAAGCAAAAAGTAATGCAAGCTGAATAATTGATCAAACTCCTAACTAGTGCTGGCAGTAGACTAGTAAGAGATAAAACAATCTAAGCCTAGATACTGAAGCAAGTGAGTGGAACCGGATGGAAAACATGATAATCAAAGAAGCAAAAGACACGTGGATGTATGACAAAATCTCAAACGGATATAGATGAAATGATGTGATGGTTGTAGCACCAAATATTGTCCTGAATATCAATCACAAAAGATTAGTCTCAATAGATGTAGGCAGCCTGGTTTTCTTTTCACCTTTTTTTCTTTTTTTTCTCTCTTTTTTCCTCTCTTTTTTTGCTTTTTTTATAGAGCCGGTACCAGCAAAAGCAACAGATGATGCGTACCCAAGTTGGCTCAAAACAAGAAAAATTGTGTTGACCAACTGCCACAAAAGATATCCACGAAACAAGGCTGGCTAGCGAGATGTGATGGCTCACGTGTTGGGAACTTGTGATGAGGTAATTTAGTCGCGTGGCGCGGCGAGGCAGACACACAAGTTTAGAGAATTTTTTTCAGAAATAGCACCATTTTTACAGCAATTTTGAAAAAAATGTACGTTTTTAAAAAAAATCAGTTTTACCACCCTGTTGGCCTTCTCTGGCCGACCGGGGGGCAGTCTGCCGGCCCTGGGCCGAAACCTGGCTGTCGGCCAGGCCCAGGCTGAGGGCCCACCTATTGGCCAGGTGGAGGCCGACAGCTCCCCAGATAAGGCTGCATCGGCCGGTTCCCTTGTTCCTCCTTCTTCTTCCTTTTTTCTCTTCTATTAGGCCAAAATCACCCCCCCTTGATCTCCCAATCCCTCCACTCATTTTCCGTTTCAATCCGATGAATTGGTACATCGTGTGTTCCTCCCCCGCCCTACGGTTTTATTTTCCGCAACGGTGTACTGGTTTGCTCGTGTGGAGGAGAAGATGGTGTGGTGGTGGAGCTTGCAATGGTGAGAAGGTGGAGTGGTGTAGAGGAAGAAGAAGGTGGAGAGGAAGAAGGAGTGCACTCACGCATCGAAGGTATACATTTTTTGCTGTTAATTTCAGTTTTTTGTTATTTTGTAATGTACGTACAAATAGTTTATGTTATTTTTAGTAGCGTAGTTATTTTAGGTTACTTGTGTTAGTGTAGTGATTTTAGTGTAGCCATATTAATGTAGTTTTAGTTAGTGTAGTCATATTAGTATCGGGTTTTTGTTTTTGTTTTCGTAGTATAGGTTTAGTTAGTTTAGCCATAGTAGTGTTGGTTAATTTTTGTGTAGGTCATTTTAATGTAGGTTTTTTTAGGTACATTACAGTGTACGTTTTATTTTAGTGTCGATATATTCGTTGCGAATAATGAGAAGCTGACATTGTTTGACCAGGTTAAAATGTCTGAATCCGTAAATATGACTATGTATTACGACCCTGGTACTGTTCGATATAATGATTTGGGGGTTGATCTTGGCGAGTTTAAAACAGGCGAGATGACACTTTAAGACCCGAACAGACTGGACATTAGGCAGTTGAAGCACTGGTTGACTACTAGTTTTGGCCAGAGTAGTCAAGTGGCTAACGAGATTTATGTATTCGGGTTACAGCCACCGGATGTGAATGATACTCAAGCCGACAATGAGTTAGATTATGTTAATGCTGGTCAGAGTATTCAATCGGTAGTATTAGCTGCCTATGGTGTTGCTGATGGGGACGAGGAAGGCGAGGAAATGCAGAGGGTGATGGAGGAAGAGGACGAGGATGGGATTGCAGAGGAACTTGATTCCGAAAATTCTGAGGATGACGAGGAGGTACCAATTCCTGCTGCATGGGAGTAGGACATATCCGCCGACTTTACTGTCAACGATGGCCATGAGACTCCATGGCAATATAATCTGAACCAAGTCCAGATCGGGGCTATGTTTGACACAAAGAAAAAATTGAAGTATGCGGTGATAAAGTGGGCTATGTCTACCTAGAGGGTTTTCCGAACACACATATCTAGTCCAACGAAATATACCATGAAGTGTGCTGAATCAGGTTGTCCTGCGAAGGTGCACGCCCACGTGCCAAAGTATCACATCCATTGGGTTGTGACAAATGTTGTACCGCATAATTGTGTTAGGAAAAACATGTTGGCTCATCATCCAAACCTTACTTCAACTCTCATAGCGCAACTCATGTATACTGAGATAGTGACGAAGAAAGATATGGAAGCAAAGCACATCCAGACCGCAATGAAGGTCAGATGGAAGTATGACATTCCATATGGGAAGGCTTGGAGAGCTAAGCAGAAGGCTATGGAGGAGAGGTTTGGGACGTTCTTCGACTCCTATGATAATGTTGTGCGTCTCCTTGACGTACTGAAGGAGAGGAATCCCGACACTTATGTTAACATTCAGCACATGAGGTTGGAAAGCATACGTACCTACAAGGTGTTGAAACGAGTATTCTTCTCTTTTGGTATGTGCATCGAAGCTTTCAGGCATTGTCCTCCTATGATGTTTGTGGATGGTACATTCCTGACTGGTCAGTACAAAGGGCAAATCCTGACTGCTATTGGTGTGGACGGGAACAACCAAATCATCCCACTAGCCATGGCATTTGTGGAGGGTGAGAACTTTCCGAGCTGGGTATGGTTCTTCCGTCAAATTAAAATTGCGATCATGAAGGACAGACCAAATGTGTGTCTCATTCATGACAGACATCCCGGTATATTGAAGGTCGTGAAGACACTGAGTAATCCAACTGCTGACGAGCCAACACCTTGGAAGGACTTGCAAAGCCGATGGTGCATGCGCCATCTTGGTGCTAATTTTTTCTCACAGTTCAAGAACAAACGGTTGATGAACTTGTTCAAGAAGTTATGCAAGCAGAACCAGCAGCGAAAATACGATTTTATTTGGTCCAAACTAGATGAGTTCACTAAGAAGCAGGTCGTTGCTAGGAAGAAAATGGAAAAAGACCAGGTTAAATTAACAGCACTCATTGCGGAGATGGAGGGGCCAGTTGGTCTTTGTGACTTGCCAGCAATTGACCCTCCTAATACGAAGCGAAAGAAGGGCAGGGCAATAAAGAATTTTTCTGAGTGGATAGAGAAAGAGCCTCCAGTGAATTGGTCTTTGCTACATGACACCCATGGAGCTAGGTATGGCCACATGAAAACCAATCTTGCAGAGATCTATAACTTTGTTCTCAGAGGGAATAGAGCATTGCCACTGACAGCTATTGTGGAGGGTGTATTCCATGGCACTGTGAGGTATTTCAGTGAAAGGCATGAGTTGGCAAGGAAGCATATTGAAGATAATCAGAACACTCCTTACTACAGTCGTGTCATGGAGTATATGGCTGATAAGATAAAGAAAGCCAAGAAGCACACCATCACACTCATAGGTAATCAGGAAAGGAGGTACGAGGTTTAGCTTCCTACTGATGGTTTTCGTTCTGGAAATGAGGTGAGGATGCATGAGGTTACAATTGGAGCAAAATTTTATCCAACTTGTGAGTGTACATGCAACAAGCCGCAGTTGTTGCACCTGCCTTGCTCACATGTGTTGGCTGCCTGTGGCCAGATTCAGTTGGACGCTATTTCCTTCATGTCTCCGTACTATTCAAAGGAGGCAGTACTCAATGTCTGGACAGGTGAGATGACAGGGTTTAGAGTCGTCGACAATTTCAACAAGGTAAACGATGCTGCTAGAGTATACATCCCGGATCCTGCACTACGGCGAACTAGCAGGGGCAGGCGTAAGGTAAAGCGCATCCGAAACGATATGGACCAATCTGAAGCAGGTGGAGCAACCAGGCAATGTTTGCTCTGTGCGGTGTATGGTCATAGGATGAAATATTGCCCCACACTGAAGAAAGACGGTGCTTCCACATCGACGAGTGCTTCTGCATCGATGACTGCAATAGCAGTTGCAAGAGGAGGTCCTGGCAGTCGTGGTGGACGTGGCTCTCGAGGCCGAAGGGGCGGACGAGGAATGAATAACTAAGAAGCTACATAATCTGTGGGACTACGTTTGTATTTGTAATATGTGGGACTATGTTTTTAATTTGTAATATGTGGGACTATGTTTTTAATTTGTAATATGTCGGACTATGTTTTTATTTGTAATATGTGTGCACTATGTTTTTATTTGTAATATGTGAGACTATGTTTTTATGCCTTTCGGATACTAAGTTTTTATTTTTAGTGCGCCCCCTTCTATGTTATATTTTCTAATATGTTTGTACTATGTTCTCATTGCAGATATGGCTTCATATCGGATGCTTAATGGTAACATCAATAGAGGGCACCGAGCCGCAATTACGGAATCGAGCACGAACTTAGACGTGTTGATCACTCGCACCCCAAAGTCTAACTGGATGATACACCCTGCATGGGTTGGTAGGTATGTGTCGGTACAATCACGTATGCGACAGGGAAAGGAAGGGCCTGCTCACCCTCCTTACTGCGAATGTAGTTATATAGGCAGGAGACAAAGTGGCGAGAGAGGAAGTGGCGGGAGTGAAAGTGGCGGGAGAGGAACTGGCGGGAGAGGAACTGGCGGGAGAGGATCTGGCAGGAGAGGATCTGGCGGGAGAGGAAGTGGCGGGAGAGGAAGTGGCGGGAGAGGAACTGGCGGGAGAGGATCTGGCGATACATCTTGCTGAAATTAAGATACAATGTGCTGAAATTAAGATACATCTTGCTGAAATTAAGATACAACTTGCTGAAATTGAGTTACTGCAATCTAAATCTACTGGGTCCAACGTGGATATTTTCCTTTTCCATCTCCAGCTTCTTCTGCTGCCTGGGTTGCACGAGCCCTTTCTGAAATTAAGAGAGCGGAAGGAAGGATGGTTTTCTTGGTTTTTGTTCTTCATCTCAGCAAGAAAAGCCCTCTGCTCCACACAGTGCTCTTGCCAAGCTCTCTCCTGCTCTGCTTTCTCCTCTGTTGCCGCCTTCCCTCGACGCTCCTCCACGTCCAAACTTGCCCATGCTCGACGACTTCTTTCACGAATCTCAGTCACCGCCCAGTCTGGCATTTTCGTGTCTATCCAACGATAGTACTGGCACAGGGGCGGAGGAGACTACAAAAGAAACACAAATATAACAAATCAAATCAATAGCAATATGAACAAAGTGTTTATTCTGTGTGACTGGAACTTACTGGAAGCGTGATGTACGGTGAAGGACCAACGGGTGGATCTTCCTCATAATTAGCGCACATGAAAAACTTCATGCCCAACCAATCTGAAAAATCCGTCACCTCCTTCACCTTGCAGAGATCACCGCACCAACAACGAACTGCTTCCACCCCCTGAGGCAGCTTTGCACTCTTCCATTTGCTAGGCCTAATGCTTTGATCCGAAGAAGGCAAACTCATAATGACTACCGCGCTGGGTTTTTTGAGTGTTGGTGGCTGATGGAGGAAGGCAGATACAATGCCTCCTTTTATAGGCAGATGACAACCGCAATGGCAGGAAATTGGGCGGGAGAGAATGGCGGGGCAGAGAATGGCAGGAGAGAATGGCAGGAGAAAATGGCAGGAGAAATTGGTGGCAAATAAAAACGACAATAGTACGGCTTGCTGAAATTAAGATACATCTTGCTGAAATTAAGATACAACTTGCTGAAATTGAGTTACAAGAATATAAATCTACTGAGTCCAACGTGGATATTTTCCTTCTCCATCTCCAGCTTCTTCTGCTGCCTAGGCTACACAAGACCTTTCTTTCTTTCTCACCGTGGCAGATAGCTGAAACAATAGCTAGCTCCTGTTCACGTTGTTTGAATGTTATGAGCACCAAATTGTTGACTTCGATAGACGATGCCAGTAGAAAATTT
This sequence comes from Hordeum marinum, assembly GCA_022496015.1. Taxonomy (NCBI): domain Eukaryota; kingdom Viridiplantae; phylum Streptophyta; class Magnoliopsida; order Poales; family Poaceae; genus Hordeum; species Hordeum marinum. The sequence goes on along the minus strand of CM039674.1, from coordinate 113,709,073 downwards.
CCGAAACCTTCCTTCTTCAAAACCATTTGATCACCCAAGCCAATGAAGTAGGAACAAGGAATGCTCACAAATATATCATCATCTTCTGAATCCAAAGTAATTTCAAGAAGTAAAGAACCAGTCCTAGGAATAGCCACAAATTCCAGCAAACTCCTCAAAACCATGGTAGGAATAACCTGACAAAAACAAGCAACTTATATGATCCATCTTATGAACCAGCAAATAACAAACAAATAATAAAAAACAGAAACCAAAGCTACCATATGTTGGGAAATAACGTTCATGCGATCCATCCTATGAACGAAAGGAGTACACAGTATGTAGTTGTCATCAAAGAGTTGCCGCGACATGACATACATTTGATGATAATTCAGAGTGACACCACAACTACAAAAACAGTTGTCAACAAGTTCCCTCTGATTTTCACTCAGATCCTCAAGAGCTACAAAAAAAATTATTTCAATTACTGACATGAACCGCAAAAAGTATAAGCTCAATCAAATCTCAAAATATGTCAAACATAAATCTTACCAACATGGGGTAAAGGAAACAACATAACACCATCCCGATGAAATTTGACACTAATATAAGTTCCATAGTGCTCAAGCATAACATTCATCATGTCACTGTGGCGGAGACCATAATCATTCACGAGTTCCTCCCATGAAGGACCATGGAATTTACTGCTCATCCTACCATGTGTAAATATAACATGGTATAAGTTACTCTTAGTGTTGTGCAGAGCAAGATCAATATCAGTGTCACCCCTGCCAATAGCTAAAGCTCTGCACTCCTTAATGTACTGAGCAAGATGTGATCTAACACTGCACGGAACATACTACAACAAGAATGGAAGCAAGGATCATAAACTTATAAACAAAGGCATTCGAATATGCCACGGTTAGATAATGAAGACATCGAATCTTACAACACGTCTTGCACATCGACGATCCAGCACCACAGTAAATACGGACGCACCGGAATCAACGGCAACACAAGGGCCACCTGGAGCGTGGCAAAATGGGCAAGCCATTACCTACAGACGGACGGTGACAAATATTAACTAAATCCACTACCGACTTGACAGTTCTCATTCGATTGAGTTGGAAGCAAAAAAAATACCGTAGGCCGGTGGAGAACGCCCTGATCTATTGATTAAGCGGGTAGGATAACAGAATGGGTGTTCCAGCAAGGAGATCAGTGAGTCAGTGGAACCACCGGAGAGCAACGGTAGTGAGAGGGGAAGAGGGGAAGGGTGAGGGTGAAATGACTGGTTAGAGGAGGAACAAAAGAGGGCCAGGGCTTAGCTAGGGGCCAGTCGGCCTCCCACTGGACGACAGGTGCCTTTTGGCCTACCCCAGGCCGACAGGCCTATCTCCTGGCCTCTGAATGGCCGACAGGATCCTTTCGGCCTACGGATGGTTGATAGGTCTCTGGTCGGCCTGGTGGTGGCCGATAGGTCCCTACTCGGCCGGCTATTGGCCGACAGGGTACTAGTATTGAAATTTTTCCAACACACACACCTATTTTCAAATTTGCTACAAAATCCGTACTAGTTTTGAAAAAAAATTCCAAGTTTAGATGTTTGGTGCCTCGCATGTGCTGACGCCACATTGTCTAGATGCTTGCAGAACGCGTGGATGGATGGGCGAACGCGGCACCGTCCGTAGAAGTGGGTACAACCTGGTGCAATCATGTTTCTGTTTTTTTGGAGTAGGAACGAGCTTGCGGCAGAAAATATGATGGACAAAAACAAGTTCGATCTAGTAGACAAATTTTCCCAAACAAATCTAAACCAGCACTAATTTTAGGATGAATGCAACCAAAAATTCAACTATACGAATACTAGATGCAAAAATTGCTAAAGGCTAAAAAGATAGGTGTAAAGAAGAAACTATCTGTTTTTTTTGGCTTTTTCGTGGGTTATAGGACTTAAAATCAAACTAATCTACGAATACTATAAATCTCTCACCGATAAACCTGAAAACTGATACCACATGATGTGATGACGGCCCGATCTTTTAATGAGAGTGGGGATAACTATCGATTTGGTGGATTTTGACCTTGACAATCCAGCTATACCCTACCCGACGATACACCTCGACAATCGCTAAACCAATCTCCGATAGTTATTGACCTTGCCGTAGGCATGATCAACCTGAACAACGAGGTTCGAGTTCTTGCAAGCAACCGAAGAACCGGCAAGAACAATGATAATTGCAATCTGAAATTACGGAAAATAAACTAAGCGCACAAACTAGTTGAAAAGTTGGGGTTCCACCGTGGATCTGACAAGGCGGTAGTCCTACACGTCTTATAGATGCAATTTGTAGCTAAAGCTAGACAATACAATAAAACCCCAAATCTAAACCCTAACATATACTAGCTATTTATTAGAAAACGACGTGCGACCGGCCGAGTCGGTTCGCAGACACCGTGTCATACTGAAATCGGACATTGCATGTTGGCTTCGGTTGACCTCATGACGTGGCAGCCCGATCGTGAGGTAGCACACCAGGAAGTCCTTTGAACCAACACGTTACCAAAACAAGACTATCTGACACGCCTTGTAGTGTTGTCTCCTTGCACTGCATGTATAATGGATTGGCTGGATGGTTCCGTGGTATAAGGCATGCATGCAAGGATGGTGGATGGCATGCATGAAGTGAGTGTTGCTCTTTTTGTTTTGAAGGCACAGTAATCTTCTTTGATTCCTTTATTCCTGAGAAGAATTAAATCGAGACATGAGTGTAACATCATATTCTTGTCAGTTAAATCACGAGTGTAAAGAAGTGATGGTACCTGGTTATTAATTTGTCTCGCTCGCGCTCTAGTAATAGGACCAGGCGGAATAACTATAGGAGTCGCGTCCGGTTTAATATTAGAAGAGATTTCCTCATCAATTGGTGGAATAGAATATGGAGGAGGTGCAAGGAAAAAGGGAGAAGATAGTCTCACATCAACTAGGCATATCAACGGGCTATGGAGATGCCCATCGATAGATATCAATATGCAACAAATGCACTTAGAGCTATAAGTGTATGAAAGCTCAAAAATAAAACTAAGTGGTCAAGAAAGATGAATATCCACTAGTTATATGAGAGTGACAAAATAGGAGGCTCTCTATCATGAAGATCATGGTGCTACTTTGAAGCACAGGTGTGGAAAAAGATAGTAGCAATTGTCCCTTCTCTCTTTATCTCATTTTTTGGTGGGCATCTTTGGCCTCTCTTTTTTATTTGGGCTTCGCTAGACTCTTTTATTTTTTGTAAAGTCCGGATACTCATCCCAACTTGTGAGGGAGTAATGGATTCCATCATCCTTTTCTCACATAGGACAAGGCTCTATTAATGAAAATCATCACACTTTTATTTACTTACAACTCGATACCTAAAACAAAATATGACTCTATATGCAAGATGAAGTGATGGTGCATGTCATGAAAAACTGAATGGTGGAAGTTGCAAGGCAATATATCTCGGAATGGATATGGAAATGCCATAATAGGTAGATATGGTGGCTGTTTTGAGGAAAATATATGGTGGCTGTTTTGAGGTAGGAGGTTTGATGTACCAGCGAAAGTTGCGCGGTACTAGAGAGGCTAGCAAAGGTGGAAGGGTGAGAGTGCGTATAATCCATGGACAAAAGATTAGTCATAAGAACTCACATACTTATTGCAAAATTCTATTAGTTATCAAAAAAGCAATAGACGCATGCTCCTAGGGGAGAGGTTGGTAGGAGTTAACCATTGCGCGCTCCCGACCCTCACACAAAGGTTGACAATAATTAAACAAATCATGCTCCGAGTTTGTTACATAACGGTTCACCATACGTGCATGCTATGGGAATCACAAACTTTAACACAAGTATCTCTTACAATTCACGACTACTCACTAGCATGATTCTCATATTACCTCTATTATCTCAAAACTATATGCAAGGAATCAAACTTCTCATAAATACTCAATGCACTTAATATGAAAGTTTTTATTATATCCCTCTTGGATGCCTGTTATATTAGGGCTAAATTCATTACCTAGACAAATTAGCATGTTGTTTTAAGAAACTCTCAAAATAATATAAGTGAAGTATGAGAGTTCATTAATTTCTATAAAATATAACACCACCATGCTCTAAAAAGATATAAGTGAAGCACTAGAGCAACAATGCCTTGCTCAAAAGATGCAAGTGAAGCACATAGAGTATTCTAATAAATTCACGATTCAGCATGTCTCTCTAAAAAGATGTGTGCAGCAAGGATGATTGTGGAAAACTAAAAAGCAAAGACTCATATCATACAAGACGCTCCAAGCAAAACACATATCATGTGGTGAATAAAAATATAGCCTCAAGTAAATTTACCGATGGATTGAAGACGAAAGAGGGGATGCCTTCCGGGGCATCCCCAAGTTTAGGCTTTTTGGTATCCTTGAATATGTCTTGGGGTTCCTTGGGCATCCCCAAGCTTAGGCTCTTGCCACTCTTTATTCCATAGTCCATCAAGTCTTCACCCAAAACTTGAAAACTTCACAACACAAAACTTAGTAGAAAACTCATGAGACCTGTTAGTATCGGAAAAATAAATCACCACTTAGGTACTGTTGTGAACTCATTATTTATTTATATTTGTGTTATACCTACTGTATTTTAACTTATCCATGGTTCATACCCCCCGATACAACCCATAGATACATCAAAATAAGCAAACAACACAAAGAAACATAATCTGTCAAAAACGGAATAGTCTGTAGAGATCTTTAGACTTCGAATACTTCTGAAACTCTTAAAATTATGAAAAATTAGGAAAACCTGGGAACTTTATATATCAACCATTTGTAGAAAATTTAGAATCAGTCGACTCTCTGCAAAATCTGTAAAATTCCTAGACTGAGCTCGAAAGTTTCTATTTTTTAGCAAGATCAAATCAACAACTACCATAGATCATCCGAAAGGTTTTACTTGGCTCAAACACTAATTAAAACACCAAAACACAATTAATACAGAAGTAATAATGTGGGAAACACTAAAAAACAGAAGAAAAAATAGAACACAAAAATAAAATTACGTTGCCTCCCAACAAGCGCTATTGTTTAACGCCCCCAGCTAGGCATAATGATTCCAGTGATGCTCACATAAAAAGTAGTAATTCAAATATGCAGGAAAGCATCATGAATATCATGAAAAGTACATTTAAGAATAACCATTTCCTATGCATAGGGATTTTATGAGCAAACAATTTATGGGAACAAGAATCAACTAGCATAGGAAGGCAAAACAAGCATAACTTCGAAGCGTTGAACACATAGAGAGGAAACTTGATATTATTGCAATTCCTACAAGAATATGTTCCTCCCTCATAATAATTTTCAATAGCATCATGAAGGTATCTCAAAATATTACTATCACACAAATCATTATTTTCGTGATCAATTATAGCATATGTGTCATCATCAAAACTTGGGTAACAAAAAATATCATCTTCATCAAGCACACCATCCCCAAGCTTATGATTCGGTGATGTAGAACCACTCCTTATGCCACCCCTTGATGGTGTCGATAAGGGTACCCGACGGCCACCCGACATGGGTGATCTTGCCGATGACAGCTCCTCTGCTATCTGCGTGCTTGCCATCGACGCACTTGGGCTTGATGTTGAACACCTAAAGCCAAATCCCGAAGTGTGGCTCGATGCGCAGGAAGGCCTCGCAGACGTGGATGAACGCTGAGAGGTGCATGATGGAGTTCGGCGGGAGGTCGTGGAAGTCGAGGCCATAGAACAACATCAACCCCCTAACGAAGAGATGGAGTGGAAATCTCAACCCCCTGATGAAGTTGGGTATGAACACCACCCTTTCGCATGGCTTGGGGGTGGGGATCTACTACTTCTCGAGCATGTGTTGGTTTCCGTGAAGAGGAACGGGTGATGCAGCAAAGTAGATAAGTATTTCCCTCAGTTGTTGAGAACCAAGGTATCAATCCAGTAGGAGATACAAGCAAGTCCCTAATAGATGGACCTACACAAATAATCAAACACTTGCACCCGATGCCATAAAGGGGTTGTCAATACCTTCACGGTTACTTGCAAGGATGAGATCTGATAGAGATAGATCGAATAGATTGATTGAACAGAAAGTAAAACCAAAGGTAAAAATAATGCAGCAAGGTATTTTTGGTGTTTTTGGCTTTAGATCTGAAAGTATAAGATGGAAAATAGACCCGAGGGGTGAACAAATCACTGTCGAGCAATTGATAGAAAAGCGAATAATTATGAAGATATCCAAGGCAATGATTATGCATATAGGCATCACGTCCGTGTCAAGCAGACTGAAACGATTCTGCATCTACTACTATTACTCCACACATCGACCGAATGTTGCCTGCATCTAGAGTATTAAGTTCATGAAGAACAGAGTAATGCATTAGGTAAGATGACATGATGTAGAGGGATAAAATCAAGCAATATGATGAAAACCCCATCTTTTTATCCTCGATGGCAACAATACAATACGTGCCTCGCTACCCCTACTTTGTCACTGGGTGAGGACATCGCAAGATTGAACCCAAAACTAAGCACTTATCCTATTGCAAGAATTACCTATCTAGTTGGCCAAAACAAACCAATAACTCGAAGAGACTTGCAAAGATGAAATCATGCAATAAGAATTCAGAAAAGACTCAAATAATATTCATATATAATCTGAACATAAACCCACAATTCATGGATCTCGACAAACACACCGCAAAAGAGTATTACATTGGATAGATCTCCATGAAGATCATGAAGAACATGGTATTGAAGAGCAAAGAAAGAGAAGAAGCCATATAGCAACTAGCTATGGAACCGAAGGTCAGTGGTGAACTACTCACGCATCATCGGAGGGGCAATGGAGTTGATGTAGATGCCCTCCGTGATCGAATCCCCCTCTGGAAGATTACCGGAAAAGGCTCCAAGATTGGATCTCATGGGAACAGAGGCTCCTGGCGGCGAAAAAATGTTTTCGTGGATCTCTCTGGTATACATAGAATATTTGTGAATTTATAGGCCGAGAAATAGAGTTAGGGAAGCTGTCGTGGGCCCACAAGCTACGGGGCACGCCCCTGTGGCTTGTGGCCACACGACGGCTCTCCTGACTTCATCTCCAAGTCTTCTGGGTTGCTTCTGGTCCAATAAAAATTATTCTGGAGATTTTAGTCCATTTGGACTCCATTTAATATTCCTTGTCTGCAATACTCAAAAACAAGGGGAAAACATAAAATGGCACTAGGCTCTAGATTAATAGGTTATTCCCAAAAATAATATAAAATAGCATATTAATGCATATAAAACATCCAAAAGAGATAATATAATAGCATGGAACAATCAAAAATTATAGATACATTGCAGACGTATCAGGATCACTTAGCCTCCTTCGTTGCGCGGTGAGGAATGTCAGTGGGGAGGTATCCAGCCTTCTTGAGGTCCTGGATGTCCTCGTCAGTCACGGTGGAGGCCTCCCACTAGCCATTGGAGACGGAGCCCGCCATTGGAGAGCTCGGAGGTGGGGGCGGAAGCTTTGGATCTGGGCGTCAGAGGCTCACAGGAATGTGAAGCAGATGAGAAGCGTGAATGGCTATGGGGGTTTTCTCCCCTATTATGAGGCTTAGATTTCTATAGATGAGATAAATGCTTTATCAAAGGAAATAAGAATTGTTTGTGCCCCTCCTCCGCGCCGTGAATCCCTCCACTTCCCGAGACATGTGGGTAGTTGCGCACGCACGATTAAACATATCTAGTGTAAAATGGGGCACGATCTGCGCATTGATAGATCGTGCTGATGAAACAGCCTTGGACCGCGCATCGAGTTCCTGTAACTGGCCTATCGGTCGTGGTGGGATGTGGCCTTTCGTCAGAGAGGTCGTGAGGGAACGTTACCTCCCCCCTGGCGTTCGTGAGCCAACTTATTTCACAAAATTCGGACGCGCCGCTATTCGGAAGCTACTTGTCATCGGAGGCCAAACTCTGTTCGGTGAAAAGAACTTACCTCGCAAGCCGAAGACTTTGTTCGTGAAGCAATTGAAGTTGAAGACCCTTGGCGTTGGAGGCAACTTCAAGGGCTACTAAGGGAGTCCTGGATTAAGGGGTCCTCGGGAGGCCGACCTATTCATATGGGTCGGACTATATGGGCTACTAACCGAACACCGGAATATTTGAAGGCCCGGTATCCAAGATGGAAGCTTCGGGAAGCACGGCTTGCACTCCATGTTTGATGTAGCGAATAGGCATGTTTATCTCTTCGGCATGTAACCGACCATATGTAAACCCTAGGTACTCTCGGCATCTATATAAGCCGGAGAGGTTTAGGGCATAAAGACAAACAACTCATCTAGGGTTAGCTATTCGATCTCGAGGTAGATCAACTTTGTACCCCCCATATCATCAATACAACCAAGCAGGGCGTAGGGTGTTACCTCCATAGGAGGGCCCAAACCTGGGTAAATCTATGTCCCCTTTGTCTCCTGTTACCGTCGATTCTAGTCTCACAGTTTGGGACCCCCTACCCGCGATCCGTCGGTTTTGACACCGGCACCTGGGTCAGATGGTTTTAATGGTTTGTTCTTTAAAAATAGCTGGCCCATTATCTTCCATGATTTGTATGAGCTTCATGAGGCTTTTCGTAAGGGTTCTTCTGCTCTTGGAAACATTAATGGCTCATATATCACCCTTATACCTAAAAAGCTGGCCCTTGAGGAGATAGGTGACTATAGGCCAATTTCCTTAACTGGGATGGGGCTTAAGTTCTTACCCAAGATGGCTACTAATAGGTTTCAAATGATCATCATGAAATGTATTCACAAAAATCAGTATGTATTTATTAAAAGTAGAACAATTCAGGATTGTATTGGTTGGTGCCTTGAGTACTTGCATCAATGTCACCAATCTAAGAGACCAATTGTTATTCTTAAATTGGATTTTGAGATGGCTTTTGATTCAATTCAGCATGAGGTTATCTTACTGATCTTGAAGCATAAAGGGTTTAATGTCAAATGGATTAGTTGGGTCAAGCAGTTGCTCTCTACTAGAACATCTTCAGTCCTTTTAAATGGAGTGCCTAGTAGACAATTCCTGTGCAAAAAGGGTGTCAGACAAGGAGATTGTATCTCCCCTTTGCTTTTTGTAATTTATGCTGATCTTTTGCAATTAGTAGTAAATGTTATGTTCAGAAAGCGCATTCTTAAGCTGCCTATACCATGTCATGATCATGGCTATCCAATAGTGCAACATGCTAATGATACCCTGATAATTCTTCCAACAGATAAGGCATAACTATTTTGCTCTAAAAGATATGCTTAAGGTTTTCTCCACTTCCACTGGATTAGTGGTTAATTATCACAAGTCATCGATGGTTCCTATTAATGTGGAGGAGAATACAATCAATGATTTGGCTGCAGCCTTTGGATGTCAAGTAGGGAAAATGCCATTCACTTATTTGGGATTACCTGTTGGTACTACTAGGCCAAAAATGATTGACTTCATGCCATTGCTCCTCCTTCTTCCACAATCAGGGTGAAAGACTGCAGTTTTTTAACTCTGCTTTGTCCTCTATGCATATCTTCTATCTTGGCAGTTTGCTAGCCCCCACCTGTTATTTTAAAGCAACTAGAGAGAATTCAGAGACAATGCCTATGGAGGAAGCATATAGATGAACCCTCACCCTCCTTAGCAGCATGGGATCCGATCTGCAGGCCCAAGAGTAAGGGGGTAGGGATCTTGAATTTGGGGATCCAGAATATTGCTCTCCTGCTCAAACATTTGCACAAGTTCCTGAATAGGATGGATCTGCCATGGGTTTCTCTTATTTGGAATACATATTATCATGGGAGGGTACCACAGGGTACTGAGAGGTGTGGATCATGGGAGGGTATCACATGGAACCTTGCATCGGAAACAAAAAAAATCCTATGCACACGCAAGATCTATCCATGTTGATGAGCATCTACGGGAGGGAGAGTGGATCTACATAACCTTGTAGATTGCTAAGTGGAAGCATTAAGAAACGCAGTTGGTGTAGTCGAACATCTTTGCGATCCAATCATGAGCCATCCCGCGATCCTATCCTGGTCCTTTCGATCTAGCGCCGAACGGATGACACCTCCGCGTTCAGCACACATGCAGCTCGATGACGATCTCCACCTTTTTGATCTAGCAAAAGGGGTCGGAGAAATATATGAGTTCTTTGCCATCACAATGACGTGGTGGCGGTGGTGGTGGAGCTGTCCCGGTAGGGCTTCGTCAAGCACAACTAAGACGGTCTAGTGGAGAACAGATCTAGAGAAAGAAGAGGGCAGCACGTGGCAATTAGGGTCAGGGGCTGCCCTCAAAATCCCTTAATATATATATATAGGAGGAAGGGGAATGGAGGCAGCCTTGGCCCCTACTCCAAGGAGGTTCGACCGAACCAAACAAGGGAGGAATCCACCTCCCACAAGGGAGGTGGAATCATATTAGGACTCCTTCCTAATTTGGATTTTCCTTCCCCCCCCTTGGGTTTTTTCCTTCCCCACTCTTTCCTAGCCACATGGGACTTGTAGGGATCGTTTTCCAGCCCACTGAGGGCTGGTGCAACACTCCTCAGGCCCATATGGCCTCCTGGCGTGGGTGGCCCCTCCCGATGGCCCTCCGGCACTCCCAGTACACTATAGAAAATGCCCGAAACATTTTTGGTGGCCAAAACGGGACTTCCTATATATCAATATTTACCTCCGGACCATTCCGTATCTCCTCACGACATCCGAGATCTCATCCGGGAGTTCGAACAACCTTCGGTCAGCAACACACATAACTCAATACTACAGAAACTTCACCGAACCTTAAGTGTGCAGACCCTGCGGGTTGACGAACTATTTAGACCTGACCGAGACACCTCTACAGTCAATAACCAATAGCGTGACCTAGATGCCCATATTGGATCCTACATATTCTATGAAGATCTTTATTAGTCGAACCTCTGTCTCAAGGATTCAGATAATCCCGTACGTTGTTCCCTTTGTCTATCGGTATGTTACTTGCCCGAGATTCGATCGTCCGTATCTTCATACCTAGTACAATCTCGTTGCCGACAAGTCTCTTTACTCATTCCGTAATACAAGATCCCGTGGCTACCTCTTTAGTCACATTGATTGCAAGGCTTATAGTGATGTTGTATTACCGAGCGGGCCCTGAGATACCTCTCCGTCACACGGAGTAACAAATCCCAGTCTTAATCCATGCCCACTCAACAGACACCCTCAGAGATACCAGTAGAGCACCTTTATATTTACCCAGTTACGTTGTGACATTTGATACACATAAGGTACTGCTCTGGTGTTAGTGAGTTGCATGATCTCATGGTCATATGAACAAATACTTGACATGCAGAAAACAATAGCAATAAACTGACACGATCATATGCTATGTTTATAGTTTGGGTCTTGTCCATCACATCATTCTCCTAATGATGTGATCCAGTTATCAAATCTCAAGTCCATTGCCAGGAAACATTGACCATCTTTGATTAACTAGCTAGTCTATTAGAGGCATACTAGGGACATGGTGTTGTCTATGTATCCACACATGTATCTGAGTTTCCGAGCAATAAAATTCTAGCATGGATAATAAATGATTATCATGAACACGAAAATATGATAATAACTAATTTATTATTGCCACTAGGGAATATTTCCAACAATGTCCCACTTGCACTAGAGTCAATAATCTAGCTCACATCACTATGTGTTTTGTTATGAATCTCACACCCAATGAGTTCTGGGGTTCGATCATGTTTTGCATGTGAAAGAGGTTTTAGTCAACGGGTCTATGCCATTTAGATCTGTGTGTACTTTGAAAATCTCTATGTCATACTGTAGACACTAGTACCATGCTCCACTTGGAGCTATTCCAAATGGCTACTCCACTATACGTATCCTGATTGCTACTAAGAGTCATCCGGATCGGTGTTAAAGCTTGCATCAACATAACCCTTTACGACGAACTCTTTATCACCTCCATAATCAAGAAATATTTCCTTAGTCCTCTAGTTACTAAGGATAATCTTGACCTCTGTCCAGTGATCCACTCTTGGATCACTCTTGTATCCCTTGAAAGACTCATGGCAAGGCACACACAGGTGTCGTACACAGTATGGCATACTATACCGAGCCTATGGCTAAGGCATAGGGGACGACCTTCGTCCTTTCTCTTTCCTCTGTCGTGGTCGAGCTTTGAGTCTTACTGAACTTCACACCTTAGAAATCAGGCAAAACTCCTTCTATGACTGATCCATTTTGAACTCTTTCAAAATCTTGTCAAGGTATGTACTCATTTAAAGTCTCATCAAGCGTCTTGATCTATCTTTATAGATCTCGATGCCCAACAATTAAGTAGCTTTATCTAGGTCTTCCTTTGAAAAACACCTTTCAAACAACACTTTATGCTTTCCAGAAATTCTACATCATTTCCGATCAACAATATGTCATCCACATATACCTATCATAAATTCTATAGTGCTCCCACTCACTTTCTTGTAAATACAAGTTTCTCATAAACGTTGTATGAACCCAAAAACTTTGATTACCTCATCAAAGCATATATTCCAACTCTGAGAAGCTTGCTCCAGCCCACAGAAGGATTGCTGGAGCTTGCACACCTTTTAGCATCCTTAGGAGTGATAAAACCTTCCGGTTGTATCACATACAACCTTACCTCACGAAAACTGTTAAGGAAACTATGTTTTTTCATCCATCTGCCAAATTTCATAATCGAAAAATGCAGCAACTGCTAATATAATTTCAACAGAATTTAGCATCGCTACGGGTGAGAAAGTCTCATCGCAATCAACTCCTTGAAATTGTCGGAAACTACTTTGCGACAAGTCGAGCTTCATAAATGGTGACATTTACCATCAATGTCTTTCTTCTTCTTAAAGGTCCATTTGTACTCAACGGACTGCCGTTCAACGGGCAAGTCTACCAAAATCCATACTTGGTTTTCATACATTGATCCTTTCTCGGATTTCATGGCCTCTAACCATTTGTTGGAATCCGGGCCCATCATCACTTCTCCGTAGTTCATAGGTTCATCGTTGTCCAACAACATGACCTCCAAGACAGGGTCGCCATACCACTCAGGAGCAGCAGACGTCCTTGTCGACCTACGAGGTTCGATAGTAACTTGACCCAAAGCTTCATGATCATCATCATTAACTTCCTCTTCAAGTGACGTAGGTTCCACAGAAACATCTTTTTGCGTTGCGTTACTCTCTAGTTGAAACAAAGGTTCAACAACCTCATAAAGTTCTATCTTCCTCCCACTCAATTCTTTCGAGAGAAACTATTTATCGAGAAAGGACCCTGTTTTTAGCAACAAACACTTTGCCCCCGGATCTGATATAAGGTATACCCAATTGTTTAGGGTATTCTACAAAGATGCATTTGTTCGCTTTGGGTTCGAGCTCGTCAGGTTGAAAACCCTTTTCACACAAGCGTCGCAGCCCCCTACATTAAGAAATGACAACTTAGGTTTCTGCCAAACCAAAATTCATACGGTGTCATCTCGAAGGACTTAGATGGTGCCCTACTTAAAGTGAATGTTGTTGTCTCTAATGCATAACCCCAAAACGATAGTGGCAAATCGATAAGAGACATCATAGTATGCACCATATCCAATAGAGCACGACTACGACGTTCGGACACACCATCACACTATGGTGTTCTAGGTGGCGTGAGTTGTGAAACAACTTTCACATTGTCTTTAGTTGTATACCAAACTCGTAACTCAGATATTTACCTCCACGATCATGTCATAGACATTTTATCTTCTTGTCACAGTGATCTTCAACTTCACTTTGAAATTGCTTGAACATTTCTAACGTTTCAAACTTGTGTTTTATTAAGTAAACTAGCAAAAATGCTCGTGCGTTGCAACGGGAGCATATGTAAATCATATACCTTTCGGCTCCTTATGCATGCCAAGTGATATTGTTCTTTTATTTTGCTATTGATCGCTAGTGAATTAATTCAGTAGAGGAAATATACTTAATAGTGGAGTGGGCGATCATAGCTTGTTTACCGAAAAAGGCTTTCGCCCCGCTTTATAGATAAAGCACACCGCCATAGAGCAACCATACAAGGACCAGTCCACAACACACACACCCAAGTCTCACGACAAAAAGTACAAAGGTTCTACTGAGGGCACAACTTAACAAGCCCAAACAAAAAGGAAAAAAGAACGGCCACGGCAGGCCGGAGAGCGCGCCCGGCCCCTAATCCGGCTCGGGGGGTGGCGGAGGAGGCGGCGGCGACAGACAAACAACCATTGAGCGGAGGTCGAAGATGAAGGCGGAGATGGCTTCTCAGTCCCGCGGGCGGCTAAGTAGCCGCCATAGCTGCAAGTAACCAGAGATTTTGAAGAGGACGTCATTAGCACGTCGAAGCAGAATGCGCTGAATCACAAGTCTATTGCAGATCGTCTAGAGCGTCCAAGCGAGGGCCCCAATCTCCAGCCACCGTGGCGAGAGGGCAGGGAGGGTTCTAGAGTTCGGCAAACAGGTCGGGGAAATTGGTGTGACACCAATTACCACCAACCACCTCTCGGAAGCAACTCCACATAAATTAAGCGAATACGCAAGAGAAGAAGATGTGATTCGAGTCTTCGGGGACATCACAGAGCGGGCATAGGCCACTACCAGGACCATTACGTTTGCGGACCTCCACCCTAGACGGGGTCCGTCCGCGAATCCATTGCCACATGAAGATCCTAATCTTCAGAGGTAGGCGAATGGACCAAACCGCCGAGAGGGGCAGCGGGGCGGAGGAGGGGGCAATGGCCCGATAGAGGGATTTGGTTATCCTCATATTTATCACCGTGATCATAGCTTGTTTCTCCTCATATTTGATTATATATTGGAAATTTGTCCATGCATTGCAACATGACATTCTTCACTATAGAGCAAACACAGTCCATGAATCAAGATCGCATAATTTGCCAGCTCATAATATATATCAAGCGAATACTCCACATGAAAAATTACAACGCACGACAATGATACACCCCATATGATCTATGATGTGCCGACATCCAATTCATGTTGGCGCGTATGGTCAAACAACAACAACATGATGATAAACAATGTCTACGAGGTACGCAGAATCTAGATAAGTAGATGGTTGAGATTTGAATAATCACTCACCGAGCATGATGTAGGCTTATAGTGATTGTTGTATACTGAACGATGAAATTCGTTCTCCGTGATAGACGGTTCGAGCTCTTCTTGGTCGGAATTGATTTTTCCTCATTGATGCAATCTTGATGGTACGAGGTTATGTTCGCCAGCGATGATGTCCGTGGTGAGACCTCTGAATGGATTTTCCCTCGTCGATGTAGACTTAATGACGCGAGGTTATGTTAAGGTGAGCCTCGATGCGTTAGCAATGATATCGGCGGTGAGGTCCCGTAACCAATAATGTAAACCGAAAAGTAGATCGCATAAGACCTCATCAGTTCTAGAATTAATAATGAATTATATTTTAATTGGCATGAACAAAACATATCACATCTATTTCTTACATGGATGAAAAAGGAAGTCAAAAATGGTCTCACCAATTAGTACAACATGCAACTAAAGAAAAAACAGTACAACATGCACACGTACAAATTTGTTTTTTTTGAGGGATGCATATGTATAGCGGTACAGACAGTTTTTTTTTTTGGAAGAGTGGTACAGACAGTCGCAGTGGAGAAGAGGTGCAGTAGAAAGAAGCTCGGCCTGGCTGGGAGGGTACGACATCGATCCATTAAGGCGGGCTGGGCCTGGGCTGGTCCATCGCACGTACTACTCAGAGAAATCGATCGCTAGCGTTTCCGGAAAAAATAAATCGATCGTTGCCAGGCTCGACGAAACAACCGACGGAACAGCTGCCACACCTCCTCGATCGGGTCGATGGGCCGCCACGTAGAACCATAACGTGTACTCGTTCAAGCGACACTTCAAAGTTATGAACGTTCAAGCGACACTTCAAAGTTATCCATTCATAGTCGCTCTATTATATCGCCACGTCTGTCTCTCTCTTCCTCATATCGACTGAGCGTCGCCGATGTATCCCTCCCCGGCCCTCCGTCTCTCTCTCTAATTTCGTCGCCATGGAGGCTGCAACGATCGCCGCCGGAACCCTCCTTCTCCTCGAAGGATGCACCCGATCCGGAGCGCTGCCAGCGTAACCCGGCATCGCTGCTGCCGCCGCCCTTTGCTGTTCGTGCCGGACTGCCTCGTGGCTCCGACCATCTCCGCCCCCTTCCTCGCTCCGCGACCAATGATATGTTCGCCGCCTCACTCCTCTGGCCATCTCCCGGAGCGGCATGTCCATCGCCTCCCTTTGCGTACAATTTTCCTTCGTTTTTATTATGCCTTTGTTGGCTCGAGATGCTAGTTGTTGATGTTACACGCAATTTGCCTACATATATAAATAGGTAGGATTTCATATAAGCAACCGAGGTGAAATTACCGTGAGTAAGCATGCAGAACTGGGTAAGGGACAAAAACGTACGCATAGGCCCAATAGGAGAACGTGGATACGGACCAATTGGATGAAAACAATTTTTAATACCACCTCATGGACTGCCGTACGTGATCAAAACTAAAAAAAAGTCATCTAATCGCGAGACGAAACGAAGAATATCATCATGCTTTTTCGTGCATTGCAACGGAAGAAAAAAAATATGCACTAACCAAATAAGTATGACTCAATATCCTGATATATGAGCGTATTCTATTTTAACATAGTGGCTCACCATATTGTCACTTACTTTTTTTCTCACCCTCGTCACCATATTGTCACTTATTTTTTTCTCACCCTCGTTCATGATGGTCACGATGTTCGCGTGATCATAATGCATTAGGCTATGAGCTTGCCAATACATGTCATATTTGTCATTATGTTGCGTAAAGCAATGTTTAAAACTTTATTACAAACAAATCTTATCGATCATGAACTAATCTCAACTTCATACCCATTGTATATTTTTGCATACATTTTTGTTATACATCTGAAACATTTTTCTATACACATTTAACATTTTTTAAATGCATGTAAAAAATACAAAAAAAATAAAAATATATTATTATTTTTTCATACGCACTATACATTTTTTGTATATAATGAAAACTTTTTTATTCAAGTTTGGAATTCCTTTAGTGCATGATTCACATTTTATCAAAGTTTTGCATATATGATGATTTTTATAATTAAAATATTCAAAGTATATCTAAATAAAGTCAAAAAATGTAAAAAGGAAAAAATATAAGGAAAATAAGTGCTTAAAGCCACGCTGGGCCAGCCCAGTCGGGCAACTCGCGAGAAAGAAAAAGGGGCATAAAAAGGTGCCGTTGAGGGATCGAACCTAGGTCTTCGGGTTGCAAGCGCAAGGCGCCAACCAGTTGGGATGGGCGTACACATGCGATACACCGAGGGATTGCTGCCTCTTGAATCAACAGAGCGGCCGACTTATAAAGAAAAAAAAACAATCGTTTTTTCCACTTATCGGTGGCATATGGGGGTAATTCATGCGAACTCTAGGGGCGAATTCTATGACGGACGACCAGAAGCACTATTTGCTTTATTATTAGATAGAAATATCCCCATATCTATTCAAATCATTAGTGAAGGTAAGAAAATAACGATATCCACTGCATGCTACAACACTCATTGGACCGCATACATCAACATGTATTATTTCTAATAAGTTACAAGCCTGCCATCGTACCGAAAACGGGGTCATTAGTCATCTTGACCATGAGGCATGGTCCGCATGTCTCAACCGATTCAAAATCGAATGAATTCAAAGATCCAGCAGCATGGAGTTTCTTCATGTGATTTATACTAATATAACATTTAGCGGCAGTGCCACAAGTATGTGGTACTATCATTATTAACTTTGTATCTTTTGGTATCAATGTTATGAACATGTGTATTATTACGATCAAGATTAAAAATCATTCCCATTGGGTGCATGATCATTAAAACTATTATTCATGTAAACAAAATAACCATCATTCTCTAACTTAAATGAATAACCGTATTGCAATAAACATGATCTAATCATATTCATGCTCAACGTAAACACCAAATAACATTTATTTAGGCTTATCACTAATCCCGAAGGTAGAAAGAGCGTGCGATGGTGATGACATCAACCTTGGAAACACTTCCAACACACATCGTTCCCTCACCCTTAGCTAGCCTCCATTTATTCCATAGCTTTTATTTCGAGTTACCAACATTTAGCAACTGAACCGGTATCTAATACCCAGGTGCTACTAGGAGTATTAGCAAGGTACACATCAATAATATGTATATCAAATATACTTCTGTCGACGTTGCCAACCCTCTTATCTACCAAGTATCAAGAGTTGTTCCGTTTCAACGACTGCTCTCCTCATAACAGAAGGACTTAGTCTCGATTTTGGGTTCAACCTTAGGTTTCTTCACTGGAGCAACAACTGGCTTGCCATCCATGAAGTTTCCCTTCTTGCCCTTGACCTTTGTGAAACTAGTGGTTTTACTAACCATCAACACTTGATGCTCCTTCTTGATTCCTACCTTCGCGGTGTCAAACATCACGTATAGCTCAGGGGTCATCTTTTCCATCCATGGCATGTTCATAGTTCATCACGAAGCTCTAGCGGCCTTGTGGCAGTGACTTGGAGAACTATATTAATCACTATCTTACTTGATTAACTCACACTCGATTCAAGTGATTGTAGCACCCAGACAATCTGAGCACATGCTCACTGATTGATCTATTCTCCTTCATCTTGCAGTCAAAGAATCTTGTTGGAGGTCTCATACCTCTCAACACGGGCACAAGCCTGAGATCCCAATTTTATCTCTTAGAACATCTCATATGTTCTGTGACGTTCAAAACATTTGGGAGCCTCAATTCTAAGCTGTAATGCATGACGCACTGAACTATCAAGTAGTCATCAGAACGTGCCTGTCAGATGTTCACAACATCTACAGACAATGCTTGAGGGGGTGGTGCATTAAGTGGTGCATCAAGGACATAAGCCTTCTTTATAGCAATGAGGACAATCCTCGGATCACGGACCTAGTCCGCAATATTGCTACCATCATCTTTCAACTTACTTTTCTCTAGGAATGTATCAATAAAACAGGGGATGTACAACACGAGCTATCTACAACATAATTTGAAAAGACACTTTGACTATGTTCATGATAATGAGTTCAATTAATCATATTACCTATGAACTCCCACTCAAATTGACATCGCTCCAGTCATTCGAGTGATACATGATCCAAATTCACCAACTCAAGTCTGATCATCACGTTAGTTGAGGTGGTTTCAATGGTGAACATCATCATGTTGATCATATCTACTATATGACTCATGTTTGACCTTTCAGTCTCTTGTGTTCCGAGGCCATGTATGTACATGCTAGGCTCGTCAAGTTTAACCTGAGTGTTCTGCACGTGCAACACTGGCTTGCATCCGTTGTATGTGAACGTAGAGTCTATCACACCCGATCATCACGTGGTGTCTCGACACGACAAACTTCCGCGACGGTGCACACTCGGGGAGAACACAATTTATCTTAAAATTTAAGTGAGGGATCACCTTATAATGCTATCGTTGTCCTAAGCAAAACAAGGTGCATAAAAGGATTAACATCACATGCAAATTATAAGTGACATGATATGGCCATGAACTTGTGCTTTTGGTCTACATCCTTAAAGCACCGGCATGATCTCCATCGTCACTAGCATGACACCATGATCCCCATCATCTTGATCTCCATTAACGTGTCAACATCGGGGTTGTCATGCCCACCATGCTTTGACTACTATTGCTACCGCTTAGCGATAAAGTAAAGCATTACATAGTGTTTAATGATTGACAACCATATGGCTCCTGCCGGTTGCCGTACTCATCGACATGCAAGTCATGATATTATATACAAAACATGATCATCTCATATATCACATATATCTCATCATGTAATTGGCCATATCATATCACAACATACCCTGCAAGAACAAGTTAGATGTCCTCTAATTGTTGTTGCATGTTTTACGTGGCTGCTACGGGTATCTAGCAAGAACGATTCTTACCTATGAAAAACCACAATGGTGATATACAAATTGCTTTTCAACCTTCTCAAGGACTGCCTTTGTCGAATCCGATCCAACTAGAGCAGGAGAGACTGACACCCGCCAGCCATCTTTCTACAAAAAAGTCACATGTCAGTCGATGGAACTGGTCTCTCGTAAGTGTATGAGTAAGGTTGGTCCAGGATGCTTCTTCCCACAATACCGCTGAACCAAGAAAAGACCAAGGGAGGAAGCAATCGGAATATCACCGCCCACAAACTCCTTTGTGTTCTACTCGTGATCTCATCTACGCATGGACCTAGCTCTTGATGCCACTGTTGGGGAACGTTGCATGGGAGGGAGAGTGGATCTACATACCCGTGTAGATCGCTAATCGGAAGCATTAATAAACGTGGTTGGTGTAGTCAAACATCTTAGAGATTCAATCATGAGCCGTCCCGCGATCACATCACGAGTTGTCCCGCGATCCTATCATGGTCCTTTCGATGTAGCGCCGAACGGACGGCACCTCCGCGTTCAGCACACGTGCATCTCGATGACGATCTCCACCTTCTTGATCCCGAAAAATGGGGCGGAGAGGTAGATGAGTTCTCCACCAGCCACCAGCACAACAGCGTGGTGGTGGTGGTGATGGAGCTGTCCCGGCAGGGCTTTGCCAAGCACAACCGAGACGATCTAGTGGAGAACAGATCGAGAGGAAGAAGAGGGCAACACGTGGCAATTAGGATTAGGGGATGCCCTCAAAATCCCTCAATATATATAGGAGGAAGGGGAGAGGAGGCAACCTTGGCCCCTACTCCAAGGAGGTTTGGCCAAACGAAACAAGGGAGGAATGGGAGGTGGAATCCTATTAGGAGTTCTTCCTAATTTGGATTTTCCTTTCCCCCTTTGGGGTTTTTCCTTTCCCACTCTTTCTAGCCACATGGGACTTGTAGGGATGGTTTGACCATACCACTAAGGGCTGGTGCAACACACCTCAGGCCCATGTGGCCTCCTGGCGTGGGTGGCCCCTCCCGATGGCCCTCTGGCACTCCCGATACACTACCAGAAATACCCGAAACTTTTCCGATGGCGAAAACTGGACTTCCTATAAATCAATATTTACCTCCGAACCATTCCGGAGCTCCTCGCGATGTCCAGATCTTATCCGAGACTCCAAACAACCTTCAGTCACCAACACATATAACTCAATAATACTACCAAAACGTCGCCAAACCTTAAGTGTGCAGACCCTGCGGGTTCGAGAACTATGTAGACATGACCGAGACACCTCTACGGTCAATAACCAATAGCGGGACCTGGATGCCCATATTGGCTCCTACATATTCTATGAAGATCTTTATCGGTCAAACCTCTATGTCAAGGATTCAGATAATCCCATATGTTGTTCCCTTTGTCTATCGATATGTTACTTGCGTGAGATTCGATCATCGGTATCTCCATACCTAGTTCAATCTCGTTTCCGGCAAGTCCCTTTACTCGTTCCGTAATACAAGATCCTATGGCTAAATCTTTAGTCACATTGCTTGCAAGGCTTATAGTGATGTTGTATTACCGAGTGGGCCCTGAGATACCTCTCTGTCGCACGGAGTAACAAATCCCAGTCTTGATCCATGCCAACCCAATAGACACTCTCGGAGATACCTATAGAGCACCTTTATAGTCACCCAGTTACGTTGCAACGTTTGGTACACAGAAGGTACTCTTCTAGTGTCAGTGAGTTGCATGATCTCATGGTCATAGGAACAGATACTTGACATGCAGAAAACTATAGCAATAAACTGACGCGATCATATGCTATGTTTATAGTTTGGGTCTTGTCCATCATCATTCTCCTAATGATGTGATCTCGTTATAAAATGACATCTCATGTCCATGTCCAAGAAACCTTGATCATCTTTGATTAACGAGCTAGTCTATTAGAGGCATAGTAGGGACATGGATAATAAATATGTGTATCCACACATGTGTATGCGTTTCTGATCAATACAAATCTAGCATGGATAATAAATGATTATCGTGAACAAGGAAATATGATATTAACTATTTTATTATTGCCTCTAGGGCATATTTCCAAGAATGATTTAAGCAAACTGTTAGATCATTTCATAAACACAAACTGGGTGCTAATTAACTCAAGAGACGTTGCTCTGTTTTGGTCTAACAGATGGAAGCTTGGTGATTCTATGGCCACTTTACAATCAAGGTCTCCAAGGCTATTCTCTTATGTGAAAGATCCCTGGATAACTGTGTCTAAACCTTTCAAGTGCAGGATATCTCAGAGATTCTTCATTTACCCTTGTTTGAACAGGCATACAATGAATACATGATGATTCAGGAAATGATGACCTCTCACAATAGAGAGTTGGATGCAAATGATATCTGGTATTGGCAGGGGACTTGCAATGGTTACGAAACTAAGATACTATACTCTTTCATGCATTCTACCTTGTCATTTAACCCTCTGTTGCTATGGATCTCAGAATCATCATCTACAATGACAATAAAAGTGTTTGCTTGGATGTTGATCATGGACAGACTTAACACCAAAGATATGGTTGAAAGGAGGCATTGGCATATGGAAGATGGGGTTAACTATACTCTATGTCCTTTGAAGACAAGGGAAACTAGAGATCATCTCTTCTTCCACTGTAATTTTAGTGTGAGAGTTTGGAATTATCTCCAAATCAGTTGGCCGTAGGGAGATAATATGAGCAACATTGTGATACAAGCTAAATGTGATTTTGGAAAATCTTTCTTCACTTAGGTGGTTTTGTTGCTTGCTGGAATATCTGGATCATCAGAAATGCTAAGGTTTTCAGGCATGAAATGCCTAGCTTTAATAAATGGAGAAGTGCTTTTATCCATGACATGACTCTCATGCAGCACAGAATTAAGCCTGTCCTTAGAGATGAATTATTGAGGTGGATTTATTTTCTACCTCCTTGAGGTATTGTTTTGTAATTTTTTCTTTTCTTTTGTAGCATGTTAGCTCTTTTCATTTTTCTGATTGATTACCCCTGGTAATCCATGTAAGTTGTACTTCCTTTTGGTAATAAAGTTAAAATGTTGGGGGGGGGGGTCCCCTACAGTTTCCAGTCAAAAAACAACAACAATAGCAGTGATAATTTTGTAGCAAGTGCAATAGTAACATCAATAGTAGTAACTTAGCAAGATCAATATGTGGAAAACTCGTAGGCACAAGATCGGTGTATTTGTTGGATGATATTCATCATATAAAAGTCATAACCTAGGGCGACAAAGAACTAGCTCCAGTTCGTCAATGTAATGTAGGCATGTATTCCGTATGTAGTCATACGTGCTTATGGAAAAGAACTTGCATGACATCTTTTGTGCTACCCTCCCATGCTAGCGGGATCCATAAGTAAACTAAGGGATATTAAGGCCTCCTTTTAATAGAGAACAGGAACAAAGCATTAACACTTAGTGAATACATGAACTCCTCAAACTACGGTAATCACCATGAAGTATCCCGGTTTCTATCAGCCTGGGGTTGACGGATCATAGAACCTAATATGTGCATATGACTAGGCAAGATCGGATCAAGAACATATATATAATGATGATAACATAAACGGTTTGCTCACATACGCAAAAAAAACACTGGACCAAACCGATCTTCATGGATGCTTTTCTACTGGCTGCCTGGAACATATGTAAGGAAAGGAATAATAAATACTTTAGAGGGATTGCACCAACACTGCAAGCCTGGCAGAGATGTCTAGTGACTGATCTTGAGAACCTAAAATACAGAACTCCTGAAGGCCTACATCCTCACATTTGTGATCTGATCAACTCAGTAGTGTTAACCTAGGCTCTTGTAACCCCCCACCTTCCCCCCAACTCTTTCTTTTCTTTGCCTTTTCTCAAAATGGCTGGGGACACATGTATACTTATGTAATTGCTACTACTTGACTTAGTGTAATATATATGCAGTAGGAGACTCTCCTACTATTTTCAGCTTAAAAAACATAAATGGTTCAGATCCGAAATCATGGCACTCGGGCCCTAGCGACAAGCATTGAGCATGGCAAAGTCATAGCAACATCAAGCCCTAACAAAACTAACTCAATTACATGATGAATCTCATCCAACTCCTCACTGACCAGCAAGCCTACGAAGGAATTACTCACTCCCGATGGGGAGCATCATGGAATTAGCAATGGAGAAGGGTTGGTGATGACGAAGACCGAAGATTCCCCTCTCTGGAGCCCCAAATGGACTCCAGATCTAGCCTCCCAATGAAGAATAGGAGGTGGTGGTGGCTCTGTATCGTGAAACGCGATGGAACTTTCTCTCTGATTTTCTCTCTCTAAATTTAGGAATTTATAGCATTGGAATTAGGGTAGGAGGGTCTACAAGGTGGGCACGCTCCACCAGGCCGCGCTAGGGGGTCTGGCGCGCCCTGGTGGAGGGTGGCCACCCTGGCCCTCCTCTCTGGTGGCTTATGGATCCAAAATTCCTCATATATTCCAAAAAAAATCATTCCATTCCGAGAACTTTTATTTCTGCACAAAAAACAACACCATGGTAGTTCTACTGAAAACAGTGTTAGTATGGGTTAGTTTCATTCAAATCATGCAAATTAGAGTCCTAAACAAGAGCAAAAGTGTTAGGAAAAGTAGATACGTTGGATTCATATCACGGACCAAACGAGCTTGCCTATTGGCATCTACACCCCCCCACAGTTCTGATTAGCATGCCACTAGCTCTTCTCGGGTCTTCACTGAGTCGCATAATCTGTCCGAATGGCTCGGACCAAGGTGGCCGGATACGTCTCCAACATATCTATAATTTTTTAATGTTTCATGCTAATATATTATCATTCTAGGATACTTTTGGGTATTTATTTACCAATTTATATTATTTTTGAGAACTAACCTATTGACCCAGTGCACAGTGTCAGTTGTTGTTTTCTACATGTTTTTGGCTTGTCAAGTTTACAGTATGAAACAAAGTACAATTGCCACCAAACTTTTTTATGTTTTTCCTAGACCAAAATAAGACCTGGAAGCTTCGGAGGGAGGCCAGAGGACCCATGAGGGACCCACAAGCCAATAGGGTGCGCCACTAGGGGGTGTGCCCTGATGGCTTGTGGCCCCTCGGGCGCCTCCCGATGCCCCTCTCAGGCCTATAAATTCACAATTACCCTAAAAACTCTGAGAGCGCTCCCGAAAGACTTTTTCCACCGCCACAAGTATCTATACCGATGGGAGGCCATCTATACCTCCGTTCCGTCACCCTGCCGAAGGAGAGATCAACCAAGGAGGGCCTCTTCATCAACCTTGCCGCCCTCACCATGATGTGTGAGTAGTTCACCATAGAACTACGGGTCCGCAGGTAGTACCTAGATAGCAATCTCTCTATCTCTCCATCTTCAAAACAATGTTCATCGCATCTTTGCCTTGATTTATCCGATGTAATCCCTTTGTATGGTGTGTTTGTTGGGATCTGATGAATTGTGAGTTTATGTACAGATTATTCATGAAAAGTATTTGAGTCAAATCTGAATACTAAGATTCTTATTTGCATGACCATCATAGCTTCGTAATGCTCTGCGATCTATTGAGATACTTTGGCCAAGTAGATTGATATTTCTCCGGTGGGAGTGGTGCATTGTAGTAGGTTCGACCTGGAGAGTTTCTATATCCCAGTGATAGAAGGGGACAAGTTGTGTCTTTGTGTTGCTGTTACTAAGGATAAAACGATGGGGTTTATTCATATTGATTGAGTTTACTTTCTCTACATCATGTCAATGTTCTCCAAGATTACATTGTTTAACTTAATACTCTAGATGCATGTTGGATAGCGGTCGATGGGTGGAGTAATAGTAATAGGTGCAGGCAGGAGTCGGCCTATTTGCTTATGGACTTGATACCTATATACACATGATCATTGCCGTGAGAATCACATAACTATTTGCTTTTCTATCAATTGCCCAATAATAATTTGTTTACCCATTGTATGCTATGCTTATGAGAGATGCCACTAGAGAACTCTACCGCCCCTAGGTCTATTCACTTATATATTCACAAACGCTGTCATTACCTTTTTGTTATTTATTTGTTTTTTATGTTGCAATTTACAATTATCTACACAACTCACTTTCTTGCAAATCACGAGATCAAGGGGATTGACAACCCACTTGTCGGCGTTGGGTGCAAGTTGTTTGTTATTTTGTGTGCAGTCGCTGCAGATGGTTGAGGCTTGGTATTCTTATTGGTTCAATAAACCTTGGTTTCATAACTAAGGGAAATACTTACCCACTTTGTTTTGTGATAACACGTTCCTCTTCACATAAAACCAACGCAGATCACGAGTATCAGGAAGTATTTCTGGCGCCATTGCTGGGGAATACCATCACCAAGTATCAAGTAACATCGCACAAAATTTCATTCACTTGCTCTTATTTTTATTTTCTGGTATATTTATTTTGTCTCATTAAAATCAAAAATACAAAAATATTTATCTTTGTTAGTCACTAGTTTACTTCTAGTTTGCTTTACTTGTTAGTTTACTTGCCTTGCTTGTTGCTTTGCTTGTGTGGTCACCACGTATCAAGATAGTACTAAGTTGTCTGATTTCTCAAATACTAATAATTATTATTTTATTAGTAATCCTATACCACCCGTCACTAGTGTGGAGGCTTTTGATATTAATGTTGCATTGTCGAATCTTGCCATGAAAGATCAATTTTCGGGAAGTCCTCATAAGGATCCCGCGTCATATCTCAATACCTTAGTTGAATTATGTGATATGCAAAATAAAAAGGATATGTATAATGATATTGTGAATTTAAAATTATTTAGTTTTTCTCTAAGAGATAAAGCTAAAGCTTGGTTTTCATCTTTACCTCGTAATAGTATTGGAACGTGGGATAAGTATAAAGATGCTTTCATTGCCAAGTATTTTCCTCCAGCTAAGATCATCTCCCTTAGAAATTAAATAATAAATTTTAAACAGCAAGAACAGTATCATGTTGCACAATCTTGTGAGAGAATGAAATTTACGATAATAAATTGTCCAACTCATGGCTTAAACTTGTGGATGATTATCCAAAATTTCTATGTCGGACTAACCTTTGTGTCTAGAAATCTTCTAGATTGTACCATAGGTGGTACCTTAATGGATGTGACCTTAGGAGAGGCCAAAAAACTTCTGGACAACATCATGACAAATTATTCTTAATGGCATACTGAAAGGGCTCCAACTGGTAAGAAGGTAAATTTTGTCGAAGAAATCGCTACTTTGAGTGAAAAAGTTGATGCTCTTATGAATATGGTTGCTAATAAAAATACTAATTTTGATACCAATTATATGCCTTTATCTACTTTTATTGAGAAAAATAATGATGCTATTGATGTGAACTTCATCTGGCAAAATAATTTCAATAACAATGCTTACACACCAAATTTCAATGCTAGACCGTATCCCGATAATTCCTCTAACAACTATGGAAATTCTTATGGAAATTATTCTACAAATCCTAATAGGATACCTTATTATTTCAGAACACAATGAAAGAATTTATTAATTCTCAAATGCTTTTCAACACTACGGTAGAAGAAAAGTTGCATGTGAACGATACTTTGGCTAAAAACATGGATATAATTGCTCTTGATGTTGCAACTCTTAAAAATAAGTCTATGTCACCAAAGCATGATTTTAATGAGACTATTAAATATATCCAATTATTTATTAATTAAAGTAAGGAGAGGACCGCTAGGTTGAGAGCTAAGCAAGAATTCTCCGAAAAAGCTCTTCCACCCGGTTTTTACCGAAATCATGATGAAGATCTTAAAATGATTGGTGTTTCTCCTATTGAATATTTGTTTAATTATCTGAATATGAATGATAAAGGTAATGGAGATGAGTCAACTTTAGTTGAGGAGCATCACGTTTGCTTGAAGGGTGATGATGTTAATGCTAAAACTAAAAAAATGGGTTTCAAGAGGTCAAAACTTTAACTAGTGATGTGCCCACTATCTTGGATTACAAGGAATTTAATTATGATAAATTCTCTTTAGTAGAATGTATTTACTTGCTGCAGTGTATTATTATCTCACCCAATTCTTATGAACAAAACAAAGCTTTTACCGAACAGATAGTAGAAACTATCATAAAAGCTTATCATGAGAAACTTGAGCTTGAAATTTCTATTCCTAGAAAATTGCATGGTGTCTGGGAATGTACTATTAAAATAAAGATAAATAAAGATGAATGCAATGCCTCGTGTGACCTTGGTTCTAGTGTTTCAACCATACCTAAAACTTTATGTGATGTGCTTGGTCTCACTAATATTGAAGAGTGTTCCCTAAACTTGCATCTTGCGGATTCTACCATCAAGAAACCTTTGGGTAGAATTAATTATGTGCTTATTATTGCAAACAAAAATTATGTGCCTGTAGATTTCATTGTGCTAGATATTGATTGCAATCCTTCTTGTCCCATAATACTTGGAAGGCCATTTTTTCGAACTATAGGTGCAATTATTGATATGAAGAGGAAAAAACATAAGATTCCAATTACCATTATAGAAAGGGAGGGAACACTTCCCCAGGAAGAGAATTAAACCACATTATTAATAAATTATGAGATCTACCTATGGGTTCGGTGTCAAAGATGACATCACTTAAATCTATGCATTATGCCTAGCTAGGGGCATAAAACAATAGCGCTTGTTGGGAGGCAACCCAACATGTATCTTTATTTTTGTTTTTCCTTTATATTATTTTGTGATAACATGATTGTTTACTCTGTAATTATTATGTTTTTATGTTTTAATTAGCGTTTGTAACAAGTAAAGCCTTTGGGATGACTAGAAACGATGATGAAACATAACAGAAACTTTGACTCCAATGCAGGAATTTCCATTTTTTATAGGAGAGTGATAATGATATTAAATTTTTACATAGTATTTCTATAGAAACTATTTATGTTGTCCTAATTTTTCAGAATTATTAGAAATGATAAGTATGGGCTCTATATAGATTGCTACAGATTGTCTTGTTTTAAACAGATTATGTTTGCTTGCATAATTTGCTTGTTTTGATTATGCTATGGACTATATCGGGGGTATAAACCATGGATAAGTTAGAATACAGTACCTATTATG
Organism: Hordeum marinum; assembly: GCA_022496015.1. Classification (NCBI taxonomy): domain Eukaryota; kingdom Viridiplantae; phylum Streptophyta; class Magnoliopsida; order Poales; family Poaceae; genus Hordeum; species Hordeum marinum. The sequence continues at coordinate 113,679,798 of CM039674.1, read as the reverse complement.
CAAAAATGAATTAAGAATCAATTTATCACAATACCTAAAGTATGCAATATGTTGCTTATACTAACGGATCTCACGAAGTTTTGTTGAGTTTCGTGTGATTGAAGTTTTCAAGTTTTGGGTGTGATCACGATGTACTATGGAATAAGGAGTGAAAAGAGCCTAAGCTTGGGTATGCCTAAGGCAAACCAAGTAAAATTCCAAGGATACTCAAGCTTGTAAGCTTGGTATGCCCCGGAAGCCATCCCATCTTTCGTCTCAATCCATCGGTATCTCACTTGGAGCTATATTTTTATTCATCACATGATATCTGTTTTGCTTGGAGCTTTGTATGCTTTGTTTGATTTTACTGTCATTTTTTCACAATCATCATTTTTATGGACACACCTATTTGAGAGAGACACACATTCATGATAATTTTCCAGAATACTCTATGTGCTTCACTTATATCTTTTGAGCTTGGCAAATGCTCTAGTACTTCACTTATATCTTTTTAGCACGGTGGTGTGTAGATTTTGAAGAAATAATATGCTCTAGTTATTCACTTATATTTGTTTCATATCTGAATAAATAGTGATAGTTTTTTGCATGGGTCATAAGACTAGTCCAAGAATATTAGGTATTCAATGAATGATAATCAAAACCATCATGTAGCACATATAGAGAAGTTGTGGGTTCATGACATTGATGTGGTAATATGAAAAAGGTGTGAGTCCATAATTGTTGATTTGTAGAAGTGTCGATATTAAGAGGTGTTAACTTGTTATTCATCTAAAAATTAAAGAGGCATGGTGATGATGTGTGAACATCTATATTCCTCATTGAAATCCTAGTGTTGTTTCGAGTCTACGGTGCACGATGGTTAACTCCTACCAACCTCCTCCCTTGGGGCATGCGAGGAGCACGTTGATTCATGATAAGACTAATTAAACTTTGCAATAGTTATGTGAGTTATTTATGAATAATGTGACACCATGGACATACGCATTCTCACCATCTGATATTTGTTAGCCTCTTTGGTACCGTGCATAACCCACTCTCACCTCGAGGATCGGTGCAACTTTCGCTGATGCATCCAAACCCCGTGACATGATATGCTCTGTTGCACATAATCCTAATTATATATTCCTCAAAACAGCCACCATACCTATCTATTATGGCATTTCCATAGCAATTCCGAGATATATTGCCATGAAAATTCCATCGTCGCTGCAAGCACAATGTGCTCCCTTGGTGGTTTTGATAATTCATGACAACATACATTGTCTCTTGGACTAATACTTTCGTCTAGTATATTTCAGATAAAGTCCATAGAGAGATATGGTCTGGCAAAAAGGAGCGTGGAGAGTATCCCCATGAAGAAGAAGGATAATAAATAACATCGGCCAAGCTTCAAGCAAGAGGACTCTACATTTTACCTTTGTGAGAAATCACTTTGAGTGCATAGGAAAGTCAGTACTCTTAAAATGGGGTAAGGTTTTGTTGGTGAACAAAATCCTCATACATGCACAAGCGATAGTCACCACATACACCCACAAGCTCTCCCACAAAAGTCTGTCAAAAGCCAAATATTCAAAATCGGTGCAACCAACACTTTCCACTCGGTACCACCAATTTTCAGCCTCAGACAGACTCAGCCAAACCCTAGCATTTTGGTGCAACCGATTCCATTGTGGTGCCATCGAGTTTGGGTTGCCAACTTCCTGTTACGCAAGTTTAATAAATCAGTCCCACCGAGTTTTTGAATCGGCGTCACCGAGATTGGCAATCTGACCGTTGGTCACCTTATCGGTGCAACCGAGTTTTATGTATTGGTCTCATCGAGATTCAAAAGTTGCTACCTTTGAGGCAACTCGGTACCACCGAGATTAACACATTGGTGTCACCGAGTCTGACTTATTAGGTGTAACGGTTGGATTTTTGGAGATGCCTATGTATACCCCTTCACCACCACTCACTCGCAAGAGAAGCACTCAAAACAGATCCCTACCTGTCCTATCAGATTTTCTGAGAGAGAGCTACCTACTCATGTCTTGAGATCATGCCATTCCATTCCAACCATATCAATCTCTTCCACCAAGCCAAATCTATGAGAGAATAATTGTGCGTTCAGGATTCTATCATCTTGAAGCACAAGAGCAAGGAGTTCATCGACATTATCAAGCATATTACCTTTTGGAGGGTGGTGCCTCCTAGATTGGTTAGGTGTCGCTTGTGAGCCTCCTACTTCATGTTTTGGAGCGAACCAAGAAGTTTGTAAGGGCTAGGAGATCGCCTACTTCGTGAAGATCTACCCCGAGTTAGGCTAGTCCTCCATGGACGTAGTGTAGCGACCCGACCTGAAAGGTCGAATTTCCGGTGTTTTTGTACCATCCCAAGATCATGCTGGTACACACACGGTACATCAATGTATATATCAAAGTGACATCACACAGCTTTATTAATTTAAAATCTCATATCGAGTTATTTATTACAATAAAGATTACAATAAAGTGGCTAAAGGCCAACTCATTAGATAAACTAAACCAAAATCTTGCGAAAGCTTCAAAGGTAGTTGAGTCCATCTGACTCCAAGGGCATCTCACCGAGCGTAGAGCGTATCCTCACTCCTGGTCGGAAAAGTACTCTGCAACATGATACGTTGCAGCCGTGTAGGTTAGCATATTGAATATGCCGGCAATGTCACAGAAGAGAGGGGTGAAAATAATCATCTATTCTATATGCATATATGGCAGGTGGGGTAGTAAGTTTTGCTAAAAGCCAATTTTTATCCTACAACAAGAGAGGGCAAAAGTTATTACTACAATGTTGGTTGATTAATGAGATGGTTCCACCAACCAATTCTCATACCCAAGTTGTCATTAATACCCACATCAATATAATTATTTGTGTTGAGAATTCCAGATAGTTTTAGTTCCTTTGGCTCAAGTTGTCCATGACTGTGGACACGGCTAATCGATTAGGTTTGGGTACTCTGTAGAGTATTGCACACGTTCCCCACAAGATTTGATTGCCCCCGTCGGATTTCTCGCACTTCAGGGTGTTTGAGAAACGAATGACCAAAACATGGTCTTCTAAAGGGTTCCCCTGAGACTCTGTCGGTGCCCATCCTTTCCTACCGTTCTTCTACATCTCATAGCACTGCCTGTCCAGGGTCACCACGATATCTAACCAAGCCAGAGCCCATAATGGCTTGTGGCTGTGTAGGTAAGCCTTGGGTCTTGAAGCATCCATCCATCTCTTTGTGCCTGGGTGGACCTTTCCGCGTGAATACTGGCACTTCTCCAGCAACACCTAGGCTAACCACTGGTTTCTCCAGGGCACCGTTCAACCATCATCCACCCAGAGGTATGTTGAAAACTCGGAGTCTTGAAGTCTTGATCATCTTGTAGGTCTTGAAATTATTATCTCACAACTCTCATGAATCACACAACCAACCATGTCTACTAATAGCATAGCAAAATTAAATCAACGTTTCCCGGGGCCAATGTGTCAAAGGGTTGAGGGGATCCTACCACATGATACTACATCAAGTAACCAACTTTCCAAATTACCTACTTTGCATGCAATTGGGGAGATGGTAGAACTAATGCAATAAAAACATAGGTATACATGGTCAAAGTGACTTGCCTTGCTGACGATCCTCGTACTCAAGTGACTCTAGATAACAAGCTTCGCACTCCGGATGATCTAACAAAATCAAACAAAGCACACAATAAGCATACAACTAATAATACAACTCACACAATCAGCAAGATTAAACTAAAACAATTCAATAGTAACAATCAAGAGAAAGAATTCAAAACCAATATTTGACTCACAAATTTTTAGTGTCAAAGCTACTACTAATATGAAATAAGACCAACAACTATTGTTAATAACAAAACAATAGTTAACAGAAAATAAATAATAAAATTTATATTAGTAAACAGAATTAAATCCACTAAAACTTTTGTGAAAAGAAATGCTACTAAAATTATAATTTTTATAAAACACCACTTAATGAAGATAATTAGAGTTTCTATAACATTAGTGTATGAAACAAAATTACTATTATTAATTTTATATAAACAGAACATTACTTAACAGGAAAGGATTACTAAGATTCTTTATTAGAAATCAGAATTAAATCTCCAAAAATGTTTTGTGAAAAGTAAAACTAACTTGCTTTATAAAACTATACCTAATGAAAAGGAACAAGGATTTCCTATAACAATAAGGTATAAAACTAAACAATTTTTTTAATAGCAAGTTATTTCACCTAATGTTGAAACAACAGAACCTAATGAAAACTAAAAACAAAAGTTAAACTAACTCAGATTCAAACTAAACTAAAATCAAACTAACTAAACTCTATTAAGAACTAAACAGATTCTATTTTTGTTAAAAACCCTAACCAAATTCATCCTAAAAATTCTCAAACTATGTAGGATGATAGGTCTAACTAATACAAACTAGTGGCAAAAAGATTCATACAAAAATATATTTTTAAACTCTAGATAAACAAATTTTAGTAATTTAAGCAAATTTGGTTAGATTCAAATTTTAAAGTTCAAATTTGAAATCTAAGACTACAGGATGGAACTACATGAAATTTTTGGCCTAATGCAAAAAGAATCAATTAAAAACACTAATTAGTTTAAAAGTTACAACTAAAACAAAAACAGAAAACATTCTGTTTTCTAAAACAAAACAGAAAAGAACAAAAATTCCTAGCGAACGGACAGGGCTACGTGGAGGCTTCCTATTGGTTGCTAGCGCGTGCGCGTGGGTGTTTGCGGGCGGACAACCGAAACTTAGGAGAAAATGTTTCGGCATTTTAATCCTTCTAATCTAGCGCGTTAGATCCAGATCTGACGGCCACGGGGGTGCGGTGGCTTACAGAGGGGGAGGGTCGAGGTTTTTCGGCGAGGTCGATGGCGGCCGGACAACAGAGGTGGTCAGAGGCGAGGGTGTGGTGGTCGGGGTGGTGTCCGAAGTGCTCAGGCTACGGCGGCGAAGCTCCGGCGTCGATTGGTGGCGTCGGACGAGGCTGGGGACGACGGAGGCGACGGCCTCGTGCTCGGAGAGCTTCGGTCGTTGACCAAACTCCGATGAGGTGGAGTGGTGGCGTTTGTGGGCATGGGCAGGGGCACTCGGGGGTGGAACAGAAAGCGGAGAAGGCAGGGACTTTTATAGGCCAGGTGGAGGGACGGGAGAGGGAGAGAGGAGCGAGATCAGCGGAGGATGGATCTCCGGTGACGTCGATGGCGCGAGGAGGGAGACGAGCACGCTGATGGCGCTGTCGGATGGTGGGTCCCACATGTCAGTGAAAGAGGGGGTGAGATCTGCGCGTTGGGGACCGATCCGAAAGGGTCTCGGGAGTAAAGGCTGGTGGGTCGACTGGTTTTCTAATTAAACGCTTTAATTCGTTTCCTTTTCTATTTTCCATAGCGTTTAAAACCCCTTAATGCATTAAAATCATTCCCAAACATAGGGAATATATATATCAAAATGATTAGGGGAATAAATGCTATTTAATGAACATTTTTCCTCTGTCAAAATACTTTAAAAAATATTTTTCAGAAAATGCCTAATTGATTTGAAATTCTTTTGAGATAAACTTTCAAATAAACCCTTGGTTTTACTGTTCAAATAATTCACCAAGATGCCCCTGGTGTGGAGTGTCATGTTACTCCTCTTTTTTTTGAATAATTCCAGAGATTTTCAAATAGTAGAAACAAGTATATGGAGAAAATTGAAATGGCCTTTCAGAATTTTAAAAGAAGAACTTCAACAATTCATTTAATTCAAACAATGTGATGATGATGCATAGCTATATTTCATAACATTCCAAAATGAAATTTTGGGATGTTACACGTAGGCCATCATGGTATAGTCAATGTTGCTTCTTCGTGGAAGCCTCCGTGGACTCTCGCGACCGTTACCCTCCATGGGTTTAAGACCCCATAAACGTGGACATACGATAGCACCACCTATCAGAACCATGGAAAAAAATCTTTGTGTCCTTCATGCGTTTGATCTCTTTATCTCTACTCCTTACTTCATGTGCAATGTGTTTACTTTCCGCTGCTATACTTGATGACTTGCATGTGTAGGGTCTTCTAGACTTGTTATATATGCTAATACTGCCAACCCGTAACTTATGCTTGATATAGTTTTAAATTCCTTCTTGTAGTCTATTCACCCCCCTCTACACATAAACTTCTAGTGATCCCGCAATTGGTACCAGAGTTTTGGTCTCCATTGCTTCTGCTTCAACACCGTGGAGGAAGATGAATGTGTATAGTGTGGAGAGTTTGTATTGTAGAGTGCGCATTCTTGATGGAGAGTACTATAGTAGATGGAAGAATGCCATGATTGATCTATTTGAAAAATTCCATTTGAGAAAACATATTGAAAATCCCAATGTGATCCCGATTGATGAATTGCATCCCACACGCGAAAGAGGAAATTAACATGCTTGGTAACCTAAGAACTGTTAATCTTATTGTTAGAGGTTTACCAAGATTTGTGCTTTCTCAATTGAAGAACTTTGCACGCGCTTATTCTTTGTGGACTGAATTGGAGAAACGATATCCAAATCTTTCATTAAATAATCTTGATGACATTCTTTATAAAACTGTTGCTTTTCACAAAATGAAGCGTAGTGATCCAAACTTTGATAAATGCCTATTTGAGCTCCACAATCTCATGTGTGCTAAAGGATATGTCGCAACTATCAACAATATTATTATTGAAGCCATTCACATTCATAAACTTGAACATTGTCATGGTTACGATTCTAACGAGTCTCTTGGTTTCTATGACGAGGAGATTCCACCAAATGATGACAATGAAGAACATGACTACTATGATGAAGATGAGTTGTTTGACATCGAGCATGAAAAGATCATGAAGAATCTAAGTCTAATGGCAAACTTCAAGGATTACATGTCCGGTGGAAAAGAGTGGATTCTCGACAGTCGATGCATGGATCACATGACTGGTGACAAAGACATGTTCCAAGAGATCACGCCTAATCAAGATCCTCGAAGGTACGTGACCTTTGGAGACAACTCTAAGGGTAAGGTACTTGGCCTTGGTAAGGTGGACATATCCCATGATGGCTCTATTCAAAATGTGATGCTTGTTGAATCCCTTGGCTACAATATTCTTTCTGTATCTAGACTAGCAGACTTCGGTTTCAATGTGCTATTTACCAAAGTAGATTGCCAAGTGTTTCGATTTGATAATCATAAAATTTTCTTTACCCATATTCGTAGAGGTGATCTATGCATTGTCGATTTCACTAAAAAGGCCCAACCTCATACTTGTCTCATTGCAAAATCTTCTAAAGGTTGGCTATGGCATAGAAGGTTTGGACATGTAGGCATGCGCAATCTAGATAAGCTTATCAAGGGCGATCATATTCTTGGTGTTAAAGATGTTATCTTTGACAAAGATAGACTTTGTAGCGCTTGTCAAGCAGGAAAGCAAGTAGGTGAAGTCATCCGGTCAAGAACATCATGACCACTAGGAGACCACTCGAGTTACTTCATATGGATCTCTTTGGTCCCAATTCTTATAAGAGTCTCGGTGGAAATTCTTATGGTCTAGTCATAGTTGATGATTTTTCCAGATTTATGTGGGTATTCTTTCTTGATGATAAGTTGTAGGTACAAAAGATCTTCAAGAACTTCGCACGCAAAGTGCCAAAATTAATTTGAAGTAAAGATCAACAAGGTTTGAAGCGATAAAGGATTGGAGTTCAAGAACACCCATGTGGATACCTTTTTGTAGAAGAGGGTATCTCACATGAGTTCTCGGCTACGTACATGCCTCAACAAAATGGATTTGTTGAGAGAAAGAACCGAACCCTCATTGAGATGGCAAGAACAATGCTTGACGAATACAAGACACCACAACACTTTTGGGCAGAAGCCATGGAAACAACATGTCATGCCACAAACCGACTCCACTTGCACAAGCTTCTCGGTAAAACGGCATACGAGCTTCTCACCGGTAACAAACCACAAGTTGGATACTTTCGGGCATTCGGCTCCAAGTGTTACATTCTTGATAAGCATCACTGTGCTAAATTTGCTCCCAGATCTCATGAAGGTTTCCTACTTGGTTATGGATCGAACTCTCACACCTACCATGTCTACAACAACTTCACTCAAAAGGTTGAAGAGACGGTAGATGTGAAGTTTGATGAGTCTCATGGTTCGCAAGTCGAACAATTGCCAAATGATGTAGGTCATAAAGATCCTTCGGAAGCTATCCAAGACTTGCCCATTGGCAAGATTAGTCCCATGGAGGTGAAGGAAAGTACTTCATCAACCTAAGTGGAAGCTCCTACCTCGGATCAAGGCTACTGACAATACGACATGGAAGCATCCACAAGTGGTACACGACAAGATGAAGAAGATGACGAAGTACATCATGAAGATCCACCACAACCTCCTTCACCACCACCTCAAGGAGATGACCACGTTGACAACAACGGAGACAAAGGAGACGATGAAGAAGAGGACGCTCCGCCAACTAACAAGACAAAGCTACCCCGAGTTCGAGCTCAAGTGACCAAGAATCACCCCCTAAACCAACTCTTTGGTGACATACAAACAGGGAGGATCACTTGCTCTAAAACTTGCTTGGCTAACTTTTGTGAGCATTATTCTTTCATCTCTAGCATTGAACCCCTGAAGGTTGAACAAGCTCTTGAAGACGTAGATTGGGTGAATGCTATGCATGAAGAGCTTCACAACTTCGAAAGGAAGAAAGTGTGGACACTCATGGAGAAGCCTAAGGATGAGCAAAACATCATCGGCACGAAATGGGTATTTCAGAACAAGCAAGATAAAGACGGTCAAGTCGTACGCAACAAGGCTTGCCTCATAGCTCAAGGATATACGCAAGTCGAAGGTATGGACTACGGTGAGACCTACTCCCCCGTTGCTACATTAGAAGCTATTCAAATTCTTCTTGCTTATGCTAATCACCATGATGTCACGCTTTACCAGATGGATATTAAAATTGCATTTTTAAATGGTGAGATTGAAGAAGAGGTCTTTGTTAAGCAACCACCTGGTTTTGTGAATCCTAAGAAACCCGACCACGTTTACACACTTCGCAAAGATTTATATGGTCTTAAGCAAGCTCCTCGTGCTTGGTATAAATGCCTAACGAAGTTTCTCATAGAAAAAGGATTTCAAATTGGTAAAATTGACGCAACCTTATTCACAAAGAGAGTTAATGGTGAATTATTTGTATGCCAAATTTATGTGGGTGATATTATCTTTGGATCTACTAACCCACAATTTAGTGAGAAGTTTGGAAGTATGATGTTAGAGAAGTATGAGATGTCTATGATGTGTGAGCTAAAATTCTTTCTTGGTCTACAAATCAAGCAAATGAGCGAAGGTACATTCATCTCTCAAACTAAGTACACCAAGGACTTAATCAAGAAATTCAACATGCAAGAGTGCAAAGGTATGAAAACTCCCATGCCCACTAGCGGACACGATGATCTCACTAAGGAGGGTGAACCGGTTGATCAAAAGGTTTATGGATCAATGATTGGTTCATTGCTCTATCTATGTGCCTCCTGTCCAGATATTTTGCTTATTTTTTGCATGTTTTCTAGATATCAAGTTGCACCTAAAGAATGTCATCTTAAGGTTATGAAACGCATTGTGAGATACTTAATACATACACCAAACTTTGGCATTTGGTATCCCAAGGGGTCTTCTTTTAATCTTGTTGGATACTCCAACTCGGACTATGTCGATGACAAGGTTGATAGAAAATCCACCTCTGGTACATGTCAATTTCTGGGTAGATCTCTTGTGTCTTGGTCCTCCAAGGAACAAAACTCGGTATCTCTATCTACTGCCGAAGCTGAGTATATTGTTGCTGGATCATGTTGTGCGCAATTGTTATGGATGACACAAATGCTTAAAGATTATGGAATCAATGTTAAAAATGCATAATTACTTTGTGACAATGAAAGTGCTATTAAGATTGGTCATAATCCTGTGCAACATTCTTGAACTAAGCATATTCAAGTTCGACATCATTTCATTCGTGATCATGTTGCCAAAGGAGATATTAATCTTAAGCATGTTCATACTAACAAGAAATTGGCCGACATCTTTACTAAGCCACTTGATGAAAAATTGTTTTGTCACTTAAGAAGTGAGTTGAACATCATTGATGCTTCAAACTTGAGCTAATATCACTCGGATGCATGCAAGGGAATGAGCTTTAATGTATATTCCATGCTATTACCATGTATATCACATCTTGGAATCTATGCTCCCTTGTCTTGCATCTAACCCTTTTGTAGGTACTTGGAATAACAATACTCCACAAGATTGTCTTCAACTCATATCTTATGCAATCTTGTAATGACCAAGTATCCACAACCTCACTTTGATGATGGAAGGAAGAAGACAACAAAACATATCCTTGACATATATTTCTCAATTACTCAATCTCAATTGGTATTTAGTCATTTGGATATATTATGTTCTTCCTTGCGTGACTAACCCATGTAGGTGAAAAGTGAACGAAAACAACAAGGATTGCTCCCAACTCAAGATGACCTTCATCAACTTCGAGCATCCTCATCAAGTTCACCTACAATCTACGTAAACAACATCACTCAAAGGTATGTATTCATATCCTTAAAGGCTTTACTCCAAGTCATGGACAAAGCAACTCAAGTGATATCAAGACATTAAAATGCTTAATCGAAAAATGGTAACCCCATTTTGAGCTTAACGATGAGTATGCCCTATGATCAAGTATTCTTGCTTGGCTCCTAAGTCAGTATACTCTAACATAAGCGACCTAGTCACCGCATATCATCTAGTTAAGAATCTTGTTTGGTTCATTCTCTATTGCAAAATTGCTTGGAGCCATTCAAATCTTTACTAGTTGATACCTATTTGTATATTATATGCAATTTGTATCCCTTAATTTGCAAATCATTTGTTTTTCTTCCCTTGTGATTTTTAGTTACAACTTTGTTTGTGGTACAAATTTTCTCATTTGCCAAGTTTCTGTTTTATGCCTCGGATCCTTCGATTCAAATGACTTGGTTCTACCGATTCAGTAGATGATCTGCATAACATTATATCGATACCACCGACAAATTTTCCTCGGAGCCACCGACTTTCTATTTCAGTCTGTGTTTGTATCTGTAAATCTTTTTGTTTCTTCTATGATTTCTCAATCCTTTAATGATCCCTTATTTAAAAAAGGGGGAGGAATACTTCAAGGATCCCTAACTCAAAGGAGGAGAAGTTCTGCAAATTCTCAGTTTATCAAATTGTTCTCAAGGATCCCTTCTTAATCAATGATCCTTCTATCTAACCCTATATCTGACCTTTTTGGAAATTAATGCCAAAGGGGGAGAAATATAAAAAGCTTCAAAGGTAAAGGGGGAGATACATGCTTATGCAAAGGGGGACTTATAATTTAGGGGAGAGAAGAATATCAAAAGTATAAACAAGGGGAGAATACCAAAGTAGGGGAGAAAATTATGTTTTGGAGAAAGATGTGTCTATTTCTTTTGGCTACTCTTGTTAGAATTTTCTCACCCTATCCAATCCCAATATCTACATGCTAATATTTAGGGGGAGAGGATGTCCTACATTTTCATATCTAAAGGGAAGGAAATTCTAAATGTTCTCGAAGACATATTAATCCTAAGGAATACTATCTTCTATACATTCTCCATATCTTGGTACTTTTGAGTTCTATTGCTTTTGATTGGTAGAATACTCTTGTGTTTCCTACCATTGTTTTCTCAAGTGTATATCTACTACTAGAATGCTCAAGAACTCAAGGTAAGTATATGTAGCATATCTTTGATCAAGATGATCTCTTGCTTCTTGCACATATTGTTTGCAAGAGTGAAGTCTTGATCAAGGATACACCTCATTTATATACATTTGATGCATATAGCCAGGATACACATGACTTATTATATCCCTACTACTACATGTGTGTCCATGCATTCCAAAGCAACTATCATTTAAAGGGATTGCACACATTTAGGTGGAGCAAGTCTAAGTCATGTGTCTCTCAAAGTCTTTATTATATACATGCATATCTTTTATTTGAAGCTTTGAATGTATTTTGTCATCAATTACCAAAAAGGCAGAGACTGAAAGCACAATGTGCTCCCTTGGTGGTTTTGATAATTCATGACAACATAAATTGTCTCTTGGACTAATACTTTTGTCTAGTGTATTTCAGATGAAGTCCATAGAGAGAGATGGTCTGGCAAAAAGGAGTGTGGAGAGTATCCCCATGAAGAAGAAGGAGAAGAAATAGCATTGGCCAAGCTTCAAGCAAGAGGAATCTACATTTTACCTTTGTGATAAATCACTTTGAGTCCATAGGAAAGCCAATACTATTGAAAGGGGGTAAGGTTTTGTTGGTGAACAAAATGCTCGTACGTGCACAAGTGATAGTCACCACATACACCCACAAGCTTTTCCACAAAAGTCTGTCCAAAGCCAAATATTCAAAATCGGTGCAACCAACACTTTCCACTCAGTACCACCGATTTTCAGCCTCAGACACACTCAACCAAACCCTAGCATTTTGGTGCAACCGATTCCATTTTGGTGCCACCAAGTTTGGGTTGCCAACTTCCTGTTATGCAAGTTTTACAAAATTGGTCCCATCTATTTTTGTGAATCAGCATCACCGAGATTGGCAATCTGACTGTTGGTCACCTTATAGGTGCAACCGAGTTTTATGTATCGATCTCACCGAGATTCAAAAGTTGCTACCTTTGAGGCAACTCGGCACCATCGAGATTTACACATCGATGTCACCGAGTCAGACTTATTAGGTGTAATGGTTGGATTTTTGGAGATGCCTATATATACCCCTCCACCAGCACTCACTCGAGAGAGAAGCACTCAGAATAGTTCCCCGCTCATACCTACTAATTTTCTGAGAGAGAGCCACCTACTCATGTGTTGAGATCATGACATTCCATTCCTACCATATGAATCTTGATATCTAGACTCCACAAGTTGCTTTCCACCCAATCAATCTCTTCCACCAAGCCAAATCTATGAGAGAGTGGTTGTGTGTTGAGGAGTCTATCATCTTGAAGCATAAGAGAAAGGAGTTCATTGACATTATCGAGCCTATTACCTTTTGGAGGGTGGTGCCTCCTAGATTGGTTAGGTGTCGCTTGGGAGCCTCCTACTTCATGTTGTGGAGTGAACCAAGAAGTTTGTAAGGGCTAGGAGATTGCCTACTTCGTGAAGATCTACCCCGAGTTAGGCTAGTCCTTCGTGGACATAGGCCATCATGGTATAGTCAAGGTTGCTTGCTCGTGGAATCCTCCATGGGTAGAGCCCTCCATGGACTCTCGTGACCGTTACCCTCTATGGGTCAAAGACTCCATAAACTTGGACATACGATAGCACCACCTATCGGAACTACGGGAAAAAAATCTTCGTGTCCTTCATGCGTTTGATCTCTTTATCTCTACTCCTTACTTCATGTGCAATGTCTTTACTTTCCGCTGCTATACTTGATGACTTGCATGTGTAGGGTGTTCTAGACTCGTTATATGTGCTAAAACAGCCAACCCTTGAACTTATGCTTGAAGTAGTTTGAAATTCCTTCTTGTAGTCTATTCACCCCCCCCCCTCTAGACATACACTTCTAGTGATCCCGCAGTCGCTTCACATGACTAGTTCGTTCGTCATCATAATTCTTTGCATTATCATATAGAGCTGAGATAGTATTTGTGGCAAAGCCACTGTTCTTCATATTTTTTGATACATGTCACATTAGATCATTGCACATCGCCGTACATTGCCGAAGGCATTCATATAGAGTCATATCTTCCTATTAGTCCTTCACATTGAGTTGTGAGTAAATAAAAGTGTGATGGGCATCATTATTAGAGCATTGTCCCAGTGAGGAGAGAATGATGGAGACTATGATTCCCCCACAAGTCGGGATGAGACTCCTAACGAAAAATAAAATAAAATTGGGGGAGGACAAATGACACCACTATATAAAAAATGAATGGGCATGGAAAAAAGAGAAAAGCCCACCATAAAAAATGAGAGAGAAGAGAGAAGGGACTTTGCTACAATCCTTTACCACACTTGTGCCTCAAAGTGGCACCATGTTCTTCATATAGAGAGTCTCCTATGTTGACACTTCCATATGCTAGTGAGAATTACCTTTTCATACTATAAACTTGGCTTGTATATTCCGATGATGGGCTTCCTCAAATGCCCAAGGTCTTCATGAGCAAGCAAGTTGGATGCACACCCCACTTAGCTTTAGCTGAGCTTTCATACACTTGTAGCTCTAGTGCATCATTAGCATGGCAATCCCTACTCCTTGCATTGACATCTATCGACAAGCATCTCCATAGCTCGTTGGTATGCCTTGTAGACGTGAGACTATCTTCTCCACTTTTTACCCCTTTGATATCTACCGTCATATTCTATACCACCTATATGCTATGTCCAATGTTTCATGCTCATGTATTGCGTGAAGAATAAAAAGTTGATGCATATTGAAAAAAGTAATTTCCAATTGCCTAACTTGGACATCGTGGTGCTCAATATTTGTATTTATGTGGTGAAGACGGAGTCATGCCTTGCTAATATAATAAGATGAGTAGGGGTAAACATTCTTTTAGGATCGTATACTTTGAAAAATTAATGATTTTGTTTCTTATACTTATAAATATTACTATGTTGTTGTTTGTTAATTTAGCATTTATTAATGAGAATCCATACAAAAGATTACATAATGGGTAGCATGTCAAATAAAAATTTTGTTTTTATCATTTACCTACTCGAGGACGAGTAGGAATTAAGCTTGGGGAAGCTGATATGTCGCCAACGTATCTATAATTTTTGATTGTTCCATGCTAATATATTATCATTTTAGGATACTTTTTGGGTATTTATTTACCAACTTATAATATTTTTGAGCACTAACCTATTGACCCGGTGCACAATGTCAGCTGTTGTTTTCTGCATGTTTTTGGCTTTTTAGGTTTATAGTACCAAACGAAGTGAATTGCCATGAAACTTTGTTATGATTTTTTCTAGACCAACAAAAGACCTGGAAGCTTTAGAGAGAGGCCGAAGGAGCCACGAGGGATCCACAAGCCAATAGGACGTGCCACCAGGGGCACGTCCTGATGGCTTGTGGCCCCCTTGGGCGCCTCCCGATGCCCCCTCTGGCCTATAAATTCACAATTACCCTAAAAACACTTGGAGCACTCCTGAAACACTTTTTCCGCTGACGCAAGTGTCTGTTCCGACAAGAGACCATCTACACCTCCATTCCGGCATCCTGTCAGAGGGGAGACCGATCATAGATGACCTCTTCATCAAACTTGCTGCCCTCACCATGATGTGTGAGTAGCTCACCACAGACCTACGGGTCCGTAGGTAGTACCTAGATGGCAATCTCTCTGTCTCTCTCTTCAATACAATGTTCATCGCATCTTTGCCTTGATTAATCTGATGTGATCTCCCTTTCTATGGTGTGTTTGTTGGGATCCGATGAATTGTGAGTTTATGTTCAGATTATTGATGAGAAGTATTTGAGTCAAATATAAATACTAAGATTCTTATTTGCATGATCATCATAGCTTCATAATGCTCTCTGATCTATTGAGATAGTTTGGTCAACTAGATTGATATTTCTTCGGTGGGAGTGGTGTGTTGTAGTAGGATCAACTTGACGAGTTTCTATATCGGAGTGACAGAAGGGGACAAGTTGCGTCTTTGTGTTGCTTCTACTGATGATAAAACAATGGGGTTTATTCATATTAATTGAGTTTACTTTGTCTACATCATGTCAATGTTCTCCAAGCGTTACTCTGTTTTACTTAATACTCTAGATGCATGTTGGATAGCGGTCGATGGGTGGAGTAATAGTTATAGGTGCAGGCATGAGTCAGCCTATTTTCTTATGGACATGATGCCTACATACACATAATCATTGCCGTGAAAATTGCATAACTATTCGCTTTTCTATCAATTGCCCAATAGTAATTTGTTTACCCACCGTATCTTATGCTTATGAGAGATGCCACTAGAGAACTCTACCACCCACGGGTCTATTCACTTATATATTCACAAAATCTATCATTACCTTGATGTTATTTATTGCTTTTATTTTATTTTTCAATTTATAGTTATCTACACAACTCACTTGCTTGCAAATAACGAGATCAAGGGGATTGACAACCCTCTAGCCGATGTTGGGTGCAAGTTGTTTGTTATTTTGTGTGCAGCCACTAAAGACGGTTGAGGATTGGTATTCCTATTGTTTTTATAAACCTTGGTTTCATAACTAAGGGAAATACTTACCCAGTTTGTGCTGTGATAACCCGTTCCTCTTCATGGAAAACCCAACGCAGATCACAAGTATCATGGCCCAGCTGGGCAATGCATGATGGGTCGACCATGAGGCCCTCCTGGGTCCATCGTAATTGGGCACCGGTGGCCATCACAACATGAATGAGGTCTTCCAAGTTGTGGCACGTGTGATGGGCCTGGCTGTCGACATGTACGCCCCGCACCCGGCTGGTCCAGTCACGACAGAGGAGCATGCGTCGTCGTCGTACTGCCAGCTCGCAAGAGGGTCAAGGTGCCAGGATGTGGAGGGGCCTAGTCATGTGGTGGCTTTCTATATCGGATGGGTTGCTTTGCCAAGTTGAGGCAGGCACTATGCGTTGTGTCGTCCGACCAAGCATTACCTATGTGATCCAGGCACACAAGTAAGCACGGTGTACCCAGGCGGTTGGGCGGAGGTTTGTTCAGCAGGTTGTGCTACCTGGGGCGCTTGCCCGATCATTCTATCCACCCAGTTGTTTGCCCAAACGGATTTGCAGAGGGTCGTTTAGCCGGCTAGGGTGCGCGGGGAGACGCTTGCCCGATTGTTCGTGTGGGGGCGTTATGTCGGTTCGCTTTTATCACATCCAAAATTCCTAAATGTAAGATGTGAAATTATTAGAATTGCATCCATGAATTCATTGCATTTTGGAGTTTAAAAATCAAATATGACCAATTCTTAAACCCTAAGTCAAATTACAGTTTAATGATTTTTCCCGTGCATAAAGTTTTTCAAATTGTATAAAAGAGTAGGAAAGTAATTTTCTAAGATTAATATATGCCCTATTTTCTTAAGTGATCAAAGGTTTGAAAAGAGTTGAATTTGAGCAATTCAAACTATGAGTAAAACCTAGGTTAAAAAATAGAAAATCATAAAACAAAAATATTAAAAAGGACCCATAAAGCCGTGGCAGAAATAGTTTGTCATAAATACCCAAAAAAATCAACCAGATACAAATATGCCAAAAGGAATTTAGATAAAGTTTTTCATTTGAAGAAAATTAAAATTTAAACATAAGTTACAAGAGAGAAAAGGAAAAAGGAATAAAAACAAAACCTACGCGACCGACCCGACAAAATCTATGCGTGCATGCCGCCAAGCTAAATCATGCACCCTCTCTCTCACGCGGGCCTGATACGTCTCCAACTTATCGATAAATTTTTATTGTTTCATGCTATTATATTATCACTCTTGGATACTTTATATGGAGTTATATGCTATTTTATATCATTTTCAGGAACTAGCCTATTAACCCGGTGCCTAGTGTCAGTTGCTATTTTTTGCTTGTTTTGGGTTTTCCAGAAAATCAGTACCAAACAAAGTAGAAACAATACGGAAATTTTTTACGAGGTTTTCTAGACAAGAGAGACACTAGAAGTTTCGGGAGGAGACCAGACGCGATGCGAGGAGACAGCAAAGCAACTGGGCACGCCCAGGGTGTAGATGCGCTATGATGTCTTGTGGGACCCTCGTGGGTCCTTGTGGCCTAATTCCACCTCCATAAATTCTCTAAAATCGGGAATCAATAGAGATCCATCCAAAATAATTTTTCTGTCGCTGCAAGTCTATGTTCCATTGTGATCCCATTTGGAGACCTTTTCAGGTGCCCTGTCGGAGGGGGATCGATCACGGAGGCCGTCTACATCAACCTTGCTGCCTCCATGATGATTTGTGTGTTGGATAAATGCCCTAGAGGCAATAATAAATTATTTATTATCATATTTCCTTGTTCATGATAATCTTTTATTATCCATGCTAGAATTGTATTGATTGGAAACTCAGATGCATGTGTGGATACATAGACAACACCATGTGCCTAGTATGCCTCTAATAGACTAGCTCGTTGATCAAAGATGGTTAAGGTTTCCTAGCCATAGACATGAGATGTCATTTGATAATGGGATCACATCATTAGGAGAATGATGTGATGGACATGACCCAAACTATAAACATAGCATATGATTCTGTCAGTTTATTGCTATAGTTTTCTGCATGTCAAGTATCTGTTCCTATGACCATGAGAACATGCAACTCACTGACACTGGAGGAGTACCTTGTGTGTATCAAATGTCGCAATGTAACTGGGTGACTATAAAGGTGCTCTACAGGTATCTCTGAGGGTGTCTATTGAGTGGGCATGGATCAAGACTGGGATTTGTTACTCCAAGTGACGGAGAGGTATCTCAGGGCCCACTCGGTAATACAACACCACAACAAGCCTTGCAAGCAAAGTGACTAAAGTGTTAGCCACGAGATCTTGTATTACGGAACGAGTAAAGATACTTGTCGTTAACGAGATTGAATTAGGTATGGAGATACCAACGATCGAATCTCGGGCAAGTAACATACCGAAGAACAAAGGGGACATCATACGGGATTAACTGAATCATTGACATAGAGGTTCAACTGATAAAGATCTTCATAGAATATGTAGGAACCAATATGGGCATCTAGGTCCCTCTATTGTTTATTGACAACAGAGGTGTCTCGGTCATGTCTACATAGTTCTCGAACCCGCAGGGTCTGCACACTTAAGGTTCTGTGACGTTTCGGTAGTATAGAGTTATGTATGGTGGTGACCAAAGGTTGTTCAGAGTCCCAGATGAGATCCTGGACATCACGAGGAGCTCCGTAATGGTCCGTAGGTAAAGATTGATATATAGGAAGTCCTGTTTTGGTCACCGAAAAAGTTTCGGGCTCATCGGTAGTGTACCGGGAGTGCCGGGGGACCATCGGGAGGGGTTGAGGGAGTCCTGGATTAAGGGGTCCTCGGGAGGCCGACCTATTTCTATGGGCCGGACTATATGGGCCACTTACCAAACACATGATTAATTGAAGACCTTATCTCCAAGATGGAAGCTTCTGGAAGTATGGCTTGTGCTCCACGTTTCATGTAGCGAATAGGCATATTTATCTCTTCGACGTGTAACCGACCATGTGAAAACCCTAATACCCTCGGCGTCTATATAAGCCCGGGGGTTTTAGTTTGTAGACATAGAAATACTCATCTAGGGTTAGCTATTCGATCTCAAGGTAGATCAACTATGTAACCCCCCCCCCCCATGTTGGAAATATGCCCTAGAGGCCATAAATAAAGTGTTTATTATTATATTTCCTTGTTCATGATAATCGTTTATTATCCATGATATAATTGTATTGATTGGAAACACATTACATGTGTGGGTAAATAGACAACACTCTGTCCCTAGTATGCCTCTAGTGAACTAGCTCGTTGGTCAAAGATGGTCAAGGTTTCCTAGCCATTGACATGTGATGTCATTTGATAACGGGATCACATCATTAGGAGAATGATGTGATGGACAAGACCCAAACTACAAATGTAGCATATGATCGTGTTAGTTTATCGCTACTGTTTTCTGCATGTCAAGTATGTGTTCCTATGACCATGAGATCATGCAACTCACGGACATCGGAAGAGTGCCTTGTGTGTATCAAACGTTGCAACGTAACTGGGTGACTATAAAGGTGCTCTACGGGTATCTCCGAAGGTGTCTGTTGAGTTGGCATGGATCAAGACTAGGATTTGTTACTCCGTGTGACAGAGAGGTATCTCAGGGCCCACTCGGTAATACAACATCACAATAAGCCTTGCAAGCAATGTAACTAAGTGTTAGTTGCGGGATCTTGTATTACGGAACGAGTAAAGAGACTTGCCGGTAACGAGATTGAACTAGGTATGGAGATACCGACGATCGAATCTCAGGCAAGTAACATACCGAAGAACAAAAGGAACATCATACGGGATTAATTGAATCCTTGACATAGAGGTTCAACCGATAAAGATATTCATAGAATATGTAGGAACCAAAGTGGACATCTAGGTCCCGCCATTGGTTATTGACCGTAGAGGTGTCTCGGTCATGTATACATAGTTCTCGAACCCGCAGGGTCTGCACACTGAAGGTTTGGTGACGTTTCGGTAGTACAGAGTTATGTATGGTGGTGACCGAAGTTTGTTCGGAGTCTCAAATGAGATCCCGGATGTCACGAGGAGCTCCGTAATGGTCCGGACGTAAAGATTCATATATAGGAAGTCCTGTTTTGGTCGTCGGAAAAGTATCGGGCTCATCGGTAGTGTACCGGGAGTGCCGGTAGTGTACCGGGAGGCCTCCGGGAGGAGTATTTTGACCCAAGAGGCTACATGGGCTGTGGGAGAGTGGAAACCAGCCCTTAGTGGGCTGGTGGAACAACCACAAGAGTCCCATGCGGCTGGAAGAAAAGAGTCCTAAGAGAAAAAGTGGAAAAAGGCAAAAAAAGAGGGTGAATCCTAGTCCTACAAGGATTGGAAGTGGACTCCACCTCAACCCTTGGTTCGGCCGACTCCCTGGTGGCTTGGCCCTTGGGCCAATCCACCTCCTCTCTTCCTCCTATATATACTGGTGGTATTGAGGGGGTTTTGCACTCGTTTTTCAGCCATGTGCTACCCGTTCCTCCAGTGCATAGTTTCTTCTCTAGATCGGATTTCTGCAGTGCTTAGGCGAAGCCTTGCCGGAATAGCTCCACCACCATCGCCGGAGCGCCATCATGCTGCTGGAGAACTCTTCTTCCTCTCCACTCCTTCTTGCTGGATCAAGACGGTGGAGATCGTCATCAAGCTGTACGTGTGTTGAACGCGGAGGTGTCGTCCGTTTGGTGCTAGACCGGAAGGATCGTGATCAAGTTCGTGGGACGGATCGTGATCAAGTTCATGGGACGGATCGTGATCGGATCGCGGGACGGATCATGATTGGATCGCGGGATGGATCATGATTGGATCCTGGGACGCACGGCGATTTGGATCGCGAAGACGTTCGACTACACCAACCGCGTTTCTTAACGCTTCCCGCTTAGCGATCTACAAGGGTATGTAGATCCACTCTCCCTCTCGTATATGCTCATCACCATGGATAGATCTGTGTGTGCGCAGGAAATTTTTTGTTTCCCATGCAACGTTCCCCAACAGTGGCATCATGAGCTAGGTCTATGTGTAGATGAGATCTCGAGTAGAACACAAAAGGTTTGTGGGCGTTGATGCTTAGATTGCTTCCTCCCTTGGTTGGATTTTGGTTTGGCGGTATTGTGAGATAAAGCAGCCCAGACCAACATTACTCGTACGCTTACGAGAGACCGGTTCCCTCGACCGCAACTTGTTGCATAGAATGCTTGCGGGTGCCAGTTTCTCTCACTTTAGTTGGATCGGATTCGACAAAGGCGGTCCTTGAGAAGGTTGAAAAGCAACTAGTGTATCACCGTTGTGGTTTTTGCGTAGATGATAATTGTTCTTTCTAGATACCCGTAGCAGCCACGTAAAACATGCAACAACAATTAGAGGACATCTAACTTGTTTTTGCAGGGTATGTTGTGATGTGATATGGCCAATTACACGATGTGATATATGTGATGTATGAGATGATCATGTGATGTATAGATTATCACGACTTGCATGTCGATGAGTACAGCAACCGGCATGAGCCATAGGGTTGTCTTTAATTATTGTATGACCTGCGTGTCAATCATTAAGTGCTATGCAATGTTTTACTTTATTGCTAAACGGTAGCAATAGTAGTAGAAGCATGTTGGGCGCGACAACCCCGATGGCGACACGTTGATGGAGATCAAGATGATGGAGATCATGGTGTCTTGCCGGTGACGATGGAGATCATGCCGGTGCTTTCAAGATGGAGATCAAAAGCACAAGTTCATGGCCATATCATGTCACTTATGATTTGCATGTGATGTTAATCCTTTTATGCACCTTGTTTTGCTTAGGACGACGGTAGCATTATAAGGTGATCCCTCACTTAATTTCAAGATAAATTGTGTTCTCCCCGAGTGTGCACCGTTGCGAAAGTTCGTCGTGTTGAGACACCACGTGATGATCGGGTGTGATAGACTCTACGTTCACATACAATGGGTGCAAGCCAGTGTTGCACGTGTAGAACACTCGGGATAAACTTGACGAGCCTAGCATGTACAGACATGGCCTCGGAACACAAGAGACCAAAAGGTCGAACATGAGTCATATAGTAGATATGATGAACATAATGTTGTTCACCATTGAAGCCACCGCAACTCACGTGATGATCGGACTTGAGTTGGTGGATTTGGATCATGTGACACTCAGATGACCTGAGGTATGTCAATTTGAGTGGGATCTTTAGTAATTTGATTAACTAAACTCATTATCTTGAACAATAGTCTAAGTAAACTTTGCATATTTATGTTGTAGATAAATGGCTCGCGTAGTAGCACCACTGAATTTTAATGTGTTCCTAGAGAAAGCTAAGTTGAAAGATGATGGAAGTAACTTTGTTGACTGGGCCCGTAATCTGAGGATTATCCTCACGGCTTCCCAGAAATCATATGTTCTTGATGCACCGCTTGGTGACCAACCAAAAGACATGACCTCCGAAGACGTTAAGAACACTTGGGAGGCACGTACTGGAGATTACTCAATAGTTTAGTATGCAATATTGTATGGCTTAGAACCGGGACTTCAAAGACGTTTTGAACGTCATGGAGCATATGAGATGTTTCAGGAGTTGAAGTTTATCTTTCAGAAGAACGACCGGATCGAGAGGTATGAAACCTCCGATAAGTTATATGCTTGCAAGATGGAGGAGAACGGGTCTATGAGTGAACATATACTCAGAATGTCTGGGTATTCAACTCGCCTAGCGGAGTTGGGAATTGCCCTTCTGCCAGAGGCGATCACTGACAGAGCTCTGCAATCACTACCACCTAGTACAAGAGCTTTGTGATGACCTATAACATGCACGGGATGAACAAGTCAGTCACCGAGCTGTTTGCGATGCTAAAAGTTGCTGAGTCTGAAATACAGAAAGAACATCAAGTGTTGATGGTCAATAAAACCATTAGATTCAAGAAAAATGGCAAAGTCAAGGGCAAGGGCAAGAAGGGTAAAACCAAGAAGGATGGCAAAGATGTTGCTACTCCTGTAAAGAAGCCCAAGCATGGACCCAAGCCAGAAATTGAGTGCTTTCATTGCAAGGGAACTAGTCACTAGAAGCGGAACTACCCCAAGTACCTGGCTGACAAGAAGGCGGCCAACGACAAACAAGGTATATATGATATACATGTTATTGATGTGTACCTTACTAGCTCTTGTAGTAGTGCCTGGGTATTTGATACCGGTTCGGTTGCTCACATTTGCAACTCAAAGCAGGAACTACGGAATAAACGAAGGCTGGCAAAGGACGAAGTGACGATGCACGTGGGAAATGGTTCCAAGGTTGATGTGATCGCCGTCGGCATGCTCTCTCTTCGATTACCATCGGGATTAGTGATGAACCTGAATAATTGTTATTTAGTGCTTGCGTTAAGCATGAACACTATATCTGGATCTTGTTTATTGTGAGACGGTTACTCATTTAAATCAGAGAATAAAGGTTGTTCTATTTACATGAGTAATATCTTTTATGGTCATGCACCCAATGTGAGGGGTTTATTCATATTGAATCTTGATAGTGATGATACACATGTTCATAACATTGATGCCAAAAGATGTAGAGTTGATAATGATAGTACCACTTTCTTGTGGCACTGCCGTTTAGGTCATATTGGTGTAAAATGCATGAGGAAGCTCCTTGCTGATGGACTTTTGGAGTCACTTGATTTTGAATCACTTGACACATGTGAACCATGCCTCATGGGCAAGATGACTAAAACGCCGTTCTCTGGAACAATGGAACGGGCAAGTGACTTATTGGAAATCATACATATTGATGTGTGCGGTCCAATGAATGTTACAGCGCGTGGTGGATATCGTTATTTTCTCACCTTCACTGATGCTTAAGTAGATATGGGTATATTTACTTAATGAAACACAAGTCTGAAATGTTTGAAAAGTTCAAGCAATTTCAGAGTGAAGTTGAGAATCATCGTAACAAGAAGATTAAGTTCCTACAATCTAATCAAGGAGGTGAATATCTGAGTTATGAGTTTGGCAGTCACTTAACACAATGTGGAATTGTTTAACAATTGACACCGCCTGGAACACCACAGCGTAATGGTGTGTCCTAACGTCGTAATCGAACCTTATTAGATATGGTGCGTTCTATGATGTCTCTTGCTGATTTGCCACTATCGTTTTGGGGTTATGCATTAGAGACAGCTACATTCACTTTAAATAGGGCACCATCAAAATCCGTTGAGACGACGCATATGAACTATGGTTTGGCAAGACTCTCCCTCTCGCTAGCTCAGCTACAGGCCGAACTCTCAAAGCCTTCCTCCACCCTCAAATGGGGACTTGGCCCCCATCGCCCGCCCCTAGTGCTAGCAAAGTACGTGCCAAGAAGGCACAACTTTGCACTTAAAATTCCATGGGCAGCGGTGGGAAAACATAAGTGGGAATCCGGCTGGACCGGACTACTACCATTACATATGTCTTCGGACACAATGCAGGGACCATTCAAAGGCCTGCCAATGGCGTAAAGCTTGTCTATAATTCAGCGACGATTCAAGAACTTGTTTGCAAGATCCGTTCGCCGAACAATACCACCCATTGAGGTGCACCAAAGATCAAGAGTAAACTAGCAACAGGGCACATCAAGGACATAAGGCCATCAATCGAAGACCCCTGGTACAACCAGTCTTGTAATCTCTTTCTTCATGTACCTATAAGCAGTTGCTTCGGCAATCCGAGTAATAAGAGTTGTTGAGGAAAAATATAGCATCATTTTACATGTTTGTCTGGTTGTCCTTTTTGGCACGTATTTTCCTTTTCTCCCTTTTCTCGCAACACAGTTCGATATGTTACGATGCAACCGGATACTACACCGAGGGCTCGAGCTTACAAATAAATCGCCTTGTGTATAGTTTATTATGTGCCCGACGTCTTGGATTTCACTTTATATGCATCGGTTCTGAACTATGTCTTGGGTCAATAGTTGGGTTTCCCGGCTCATGTGCTTGCCCCTTTACGTTCCGCTCGTTCGGCTAAAAGGGCAAAGGGAGAACCCCTATGATTGTGTTTCCGGATAGTCCGGTCAAGCACCTCAGGGGAGAAAGCCAAAAACCGACCTTCATAGTATGCGAGAGTCGGTCTGTGAATCCAAGCTTCAAGTGTTATACTTACATCCTCGTCAGAGGATATTCCGCGTTGTGCGAGGGGTTTGCTCTCCATGCAAACCATGTGATGATGGCCTTAGCTGCGGTTCATCGAAACATCACAACACTCTGGGGGCTAGTCTTTAGCCCCACGTAGTCCTTTTTGCGCCCCTACGGCTAAGTGAAAGAAAGAAAGCACTATAGTCTGATTGCCTAGTCCGTCGCACTCTACCGCCTTCAGGTTCCGATTACTCGGCTAAGGAACACAGTGCATTGGCAGAGACACCCCATGTAGTATCTAAATGGGGGATGAAGCCCATGACTCGCATCTTTCAATTTCAAACGGCCACACAAGAGTTATAAAGGAATGCAAACACATATAAGCATAATAACTTATAACATTAAAAGTTTGCAAAGTCTTCGGATGCATTACAATTCATTCAAACACATTATTGCCCGAACATTGAGAAGCTATTGCCCGAGCACCTTCCACTACTCCGGCGAAGTATAGCTCGGGGCGTCTATGCTCCTTCCCGGGAGGCGGTGGGGGCAGTTGCTACCTTTATCGGATCCAGCCCCGACCAGTGCTATTGGGGAACGTTGCATGGGAAACAAAAAATTTCCTACACACACGCAATATATATCCATGGTGATGAGCATCTAGAGAGGGAGACTGGATCAACATACCCTTGTAGATCGCTAAGCAGGAAGCGTTAAGAAACACGGTTGGTGTGGTCAAACGTCTTCGCGATCCAAATCGCTAAGCATCCCGCGATCTCATCACAATCCGTCCCACGATCCAATCATGATCCGTCCCGCGAACTCATCACGATTCGTCCCGCGATCTCATCACGATCCGTCCCGTGAACTCATCACAATCTGTCCCGCGATCTCATCACGATCCGTCTCACAATCATGATCACGGTCCTTCCGATCTAGCGCTGAACGGACGACACCTCCATGTTCAGCACACGTATAGCTTGATGATGATCTCCGCCTTCTTGATCCAGCAAGAGGGAGTGGAGAGGTAGAAGAGTTCTCCGGTAGCATGACGGCGCTCCAACGATGGTGGTGGAGCTATTCCGGCAGGGCTTCGCCTAAGCACTGCAGAAATCCGATCTAGAGGAGAAACTATGTATTGGAGGACGGGTAGCACGTGGCTGAAAAACTAGTGCCAAAAACCCTAAAACCTCTAGTATATATAGGAGGAAGAGAGGAGGAGGCTTGTCTCCCAAGGAGCCAGCCCTTGGGTCGGCTGAACCAAGGAGGATTGGAGGATTCCTCCTCCAATCCTAGTAGGACTAGGACTCCTCCTTATTTTTGCCTTTTTTGCCCTTTTCCACCTTTTTCTCTTTGGGCTTTTCTTCCCAGCCGCATGGGCCTTGTGTGGGACTTCCACCAGCCCACTAAGGGCTGGTATTTATTCTACAATATCCCATGTAGCCTCTTGGGTCGAAATACCCCTCCTGATGGTCTTTCGATACACTACCGGCACTCTCTTTACCGGCAAGTCTCTTTACTCGTTGCTTAATACAAGATCCCGTGACTAACACTTAGTCACATTGCTTGCAAGGCTTATTGTGATGTTGTATTACCGAGTGGGCCCTGAGATACCTCTCCATCACACGGAGTAACAAATCCCAGTCTTGATCCATGCCAACTCAACAGACACCCTCGGAGATACCTATAGAGCACCTTTATAGTCACCCAGTAACGTTGCGACGTTTGATACACACAAGGCACTCCTCCGGTGTCAGTGAGTTGCATGATCTCATGGTCATAGGAACACATACTTGACATGCAGAAAATAGTAGCGATAAACTGACACGGTCATATGCTACATTTGTAGTTTGGGTCTTGTCCATCACATCATTATGCTAATGATGTGATCCCGTTACCAAATGACATCTCATGTCCATGACTAGGAAACCATAGCCATCTTTCATCAACGAGCTAGTCTATTTAGAGGCATAGTAGGGACATGGTGTTGTCTATGTATCCACACATGTATCTAAGTCTTCGATCAATACAATTATAGCATGGATAATAAACGATTATCATGAACAAGGAAATATGATAATAACTAATTTATTATTGCCTCTAGGGCATATTTCCAACAGTCTCGCACTTGCACTAGAGTCAATAGTCTAGTTCACATCACCATGTGATTCGCATTATTATGAATCTAACACCCAATGAGTTCTGGGGCTCGATCATGCTTTGCATGTGAGAGAGGTCTTATAGTCAATGGGTCCGCGACATTCAAATACGTGTGTACTTTGCAAATCTCTATGTCAAATAATAAACACTGCTACCACACTCCACTTGGTACTATTCCAAATGGCTGCTCCACTATACGTATCCAGATTGCTACTACGAGTTATCTGGATTGGTGTTAAAGCTTGCATCGACGTAACTCTTTACGACGAACTCTTTATCACCTCCATAATCGAGAAACGTCCCCTTAGACTTTTAGTTACAAAGGATAATCTTGACCGATGTCTAGTGATTCACTTATGGATCACTCTTGTACCCCTTGACAGACTCATGGCAAGGCACACACAGGTGCGGTACACAACATGGCATACTATATAGAGCATATGGCTAAGGCATAAGGGATGATGTTTGTCCTTTCTCTTTCTTCTTCTGTGGTCGAGCTTTGAGTCTCACTCAACTTCACACATTACAAATCAGGCGAGAACTCTTTCTCTGACTAATCCATTTTGAACTCTTTCAAAATCTTGTCAAGGTATGTACTCATTGAAAGTCTCATCAAGCATCTTGATCTATCTCTATAGATCTTGATGCTCAACAATTATGTAGCTTTATCCAGGTCTTCCTTTGAAAAACTCTTTTCAAAAAACCGTTTATGCTTTCCAGAAATTCTACATCATTTCCGATCAACAATATGTCATCCACATATACTTATCAGAAATTCTATAGTGCTCCCACTCACTTTATTGTAAATATAAGTTTCTCGTAAACTTTGTATAGACTCAAAAACTTTGATCACCTCATCAAAGTGTATATTCCAACTCCGAGATGCTTGCTTCAGTTCATAGAAGAATCACTGAAGCTTGCACACCTTTTAGCATCCTTAGGACTGACAAAACCTTCTGGTTGTATGACATACAACCTTTCCTCAAGTTAACCGCTAAGGAAACGATGTTTTGATATCCATTTGCCAGATTTCATAATTGAAAAATGTAGCAACTGCTAACATAATTCCAACAGACTTTAGCATCACTATGAGTGAGAAAGTCTCATCGCAGTCAACTCCTTGAACTTGTCGTAAACTTCTTTGCAACAAGTTGAGATTTACAAATGGTGACATTTACCATGAGCGTTTGTCTTCATTTTAAACATCCATTTGTACTCAACGACCTGCCATCCAACGAGCAAGTCTACCAAAGTCTATACTTGGTTTTCATACATGGATCCTTTCTCGGATTTGATGGCCTCTAACCATTTGTCGGAATCCGGGCCCATCATCGCTTCTCCACAACTCGTAGGTTCATCATTATCCAACAACATGACCTCTAAGATAGGGTTGTCGTACCACTCAGGAACAGTACACGTCCTTGTCGACCTATGAGGTTTGATAGTAACTTGATCCGAAGCTTCATGATCATCATCATTAACTTCCTCTTCAACTAACGTAGGCTTCACAGAAACATCTTCCTGTGTTGCGCTACTCTCTCGTTGAAACAAAGGTTCAACAACCTCATCAAGTTCTATCTTCCCTCCACTCAATTCTTTCGAGAGAAACTCTTTCTCGAGAAAGGACCTAGTTTTAGCAACAAACACTTTATGCTTGGATCTGAGATAGAAGGTTTACCCAACTGTCTTTAGGGTATTCTATGAAAATGCATTTGTCCGCTTTGGGTTCGAGCTCATTAGGTGAAAACCTTTTTCACATAAGTGTTGCAGGCCCAAACATTAAGAAATGATAGCTTAGGTTTCTATCAAACCATAATTCACACGGTGTCATCTCAACGAATTTAGATGGTGCACACAAAAGTGAATGTTGTTGTCTCTAATGCATAACCCCAAAATTATAGTAGCAAAACGATAAGAGACATCATAGCAAGCACCATTTTCAATAGAGCACGACTATGACGTTCGAACACACCATCACACTATGGTGTTCCAGGTGGTGTGAGTTGTGAAACAACTTTCACATTGTCTAAAGTTGTATGCCAAACTCGTAACTCAAACATTTACCTCCACGATCATATCGCAGACATTTTTATCTTCTTGTCACGATGATCTTAAACCTCACTCTGAATTTGCTTGAACCTTTCAAATGATTCAGACTTGTGTTTCATTAAGTAAATATACACTATATCTACTCAAATCATCAGTGAAGGTAAGAAAATAACGATATCCATCGCACACTACAAGACTCATTGGATTGCATACATCAACATGTATCATTTCCAATAAATCACTTGCCCGCTCCATCCATCTGGGAACGGGGTCCTTAGTCATCTTGCCCAAGAGGCATGGTTCGCATGTCTCAACCGATTCGAAATCGAATGAATCCAAAGATCCATAGGCATGGAGTTTCTTCATGCGCTTTATACCAATATGACATTTAGCGGCAGTGCCACAAGTATGTGGTACTATCATTATTAACTTTGTATCTTTTGGCATCAACGTTATGAACATGTGTATTACTATGATCAAGATTCAACAAACCATTATTCTCTAACTTAAATGAATAACCGTGTTGCAATATACACGATCTAATCACGTTCATGCTCAACGCAAAACACTAAATAAAATTTATTTAGGTTTTTCACTAATCCCGAAGGTAGAGAGAGCGTGCGATGTTGATCACATCAACCTTGGAAACATTTCCAACACACATCGTCACCTCACCCTTAGCTAGTTCTCCGTTTATTCCGTAGCTTTTATTTCGAGTTACTAACATTTAGCAACCGAACCGGTATCCAATACCCAGGTGCTACTAGGAGTACTCGCAAGGTACACATCATTAACACGTATATCAAATATACTTCTGCCGACATTGCCAGCCTTCTTATCTACCAAGTATCTAGGGTTGTTCCGCTTCAGTGACCGCTCTCCTCATAATCGAAGCACTTAGTCTCGGGTTTGGGTTCAACTTTGGGTTGCTTCACTGGAGCAGCAACTGACTTGCTATACATCAAGTTTCCCTCCTTGCTCTTGCCCTTCTCGAAACTAGTGGTTTGACAAACCATCAACACTTGACGCTCCTTCTTGATTTCTACCTTTGTGGTGTCAAACATCGCGAATAGCTCAGGGATCATTATTTCTATCCCTGGCATTTTATAGTTCATCACCAAGTTCTAGTAGCTTTAGTGATAGTGACTTGGAGAACTATATCAATCACTATCTTATCTAGAAGATCAACTCCCACTCGATTCAAGCGATTGTAGCACAGAGACAATCTCAGCACATGCTCAACGATTGAGCTATTCTCTTTCATCTTGCAGGCAAAGAATCTTGTTGGAGATCTCATATCTCGCAACACGAGCACGAGCCTGAGATCCTAATTTCAGCTCTTAGAACATCTCATGTGTTCCGTGACATTCAAAACGTTTCGGAGCCTCAATTCTAAGCCGTTAAGCATGACGCACTAAACTATCAAGTAGTCATCAGAACGTGCATGTCAGATGTTCACAACATCTATAGACGACGCTAGAGGGGTTGGCGCACCGAGCTGTGCATTAAGGACATAAGCCTTATGTCCAGCAACAAGGACAATCCTCAGATCATGGAGCCAGTCCGCAATATTGCTACCATCATCTTTCAAATCTATTTCTCTAGGAACATATAAAAATTCAAGGGACCTACAGCATGAGCTAGTAATCTACAACACAGTTTGCAAAGACACTACTGACTATGTTCATGATAATGAGTTCAATTAATCATATTACTTAAGAACTCCCACTCAAATTGACATCCCTCCGGTCATTCGAGTGATACATGATCCAAATTAACCAACTCAAGTCCGATCATCATGTGAGTTGAGGTGGTTTCAATGGTGAACATCATCATGTTGATCATATCTGCAATATGACTCATGTTTGACCTTTCGATCTCTTGTGTTTCAAGGCCATGTCTGTACATGCTAGGCTCGTCAAGTTTAACCCGAGTGTTCTGCATGTGCAACACTGGCCTGCACCCGTTGTATGTGAACGTAGAGTCTATCACACCCGATCATCACGTGGTGTCTCAACACAACGAACTTTCGCAACGGTGCACACTCGAGGAGAACAAAATTCATCTTGAAATTTAAGTGAGGGATCACCTTATAATTCTACCATCGTCCTAAGAAAAACAAGGTGCATAAAAGGATTAACATCACATGCAAATCATAAGTGACATGATATGGACATGAACTTGTGCTTTTGATCTCCATCTTGAAAGCACCGGCATGATCTCCATCGTCACTGGCATGACACCATGATCTCCATCATCTTGATCTCCATCAATGTATCGCCATCGGGGTTGTCACGCCCATCATGCTTGTACTACTATTTCTACCGTTTAGCGATAAAGTAAAGCATTACATAGCACTTAATGATTGACACGCAGATCATACAATAATTAAAGACAACCCTATGGCTCCTGCCGGTTGCCGTACTCATCGACATGCAAGTCATGATATTATATACAACACATGATCATCTCATACATTACATATATCACATCATGTAATTGTCCATATCACATCACAACATACCCTGCAAAAACAAGTTAGACGTCCTCTAATTGTTGTTGCATGTTTTACGTGGATGCTATGGGTATCTAGCAAGAACAATTCTCATCTACGCAAAAACCACAACGGTGATACACTAGTTGCTTTTCAACCTTGTCAAGGACCGCCTTTGTCGAATCCGATCCAACTAAAGTGAGAGAAACTGGCACCCGCAAGCCATCTATGCAACAAGTTGCGGCTGAGGGAACCGGTCTCTCGTAAGCGTACGAGTAATGTTGGTCCGGGCTGCTTCATCTCACAATACCGCTGAACCAAAAAACGACCAATGGAGGAAGCAATCTAAGCATCAACGCGCACAAACTCTTTGTGGTCTACTTGAGATCTCATCTACACATAGACCTAGCTCATGATGCCACTGTTGTGGAACATTGCATGGGAAACAAAAAATTTCCTACGCACACGCAATATCTATGCATGGTGATGAGCATCTATGAGAGGGAGAGTGGATCTACATACCCTTGTAGATCGCTAAGCAGGAAGCGTTCACAAACGCGGTGTAGTCGAACGTCTTCGCGATCCAAATCGCCGAGCATCCCGTGATCTCATCACGATCCATCCCGCGATCCAATCACGATCCGTCCCGCGAACTCATCATGATCCGTCCCGCGATCTCATCACGATCTGTCCCGTGAACTCATCCTGATCCGTCCCGCGATCTCATCATGATCCATCTCGTGATCTTGATCATGGTCCTTCCGATCTAGCACCGAACGGACGACACCTCCGCATTCAGCACACATATAGCTTGATGATGATCTCCGCCTTCTTGATCCAGCAAGAGGGAGCGGAGAGGTATAAGAGTTCTCTGGCAGCATGACGGCACTCCGACGATGGTGCTGGAGCTATTCCGGCAGGGCTTCGCCTAAGCACTGCAAAAATCTGATCTAGAGGAGAAACTATGCACTGGAGGAACGGGTAGCACGTGGCTGAAAATCTTGTGCCAAAACCCCTAAAACCTCTAGTATATATAGGAGGAAGAGAGGAGGAGGCTTGGCTCCCAAGGAGCCAGCCCATGGGTCGGCCGAACCAAGGAGGATTGGAGGATTCCTCCTCCAATCCTAGTAGGACTAGGACTCCTCCTTATTTTAGCCTTTTTTGCCCTTTTCCACCTTTTTCTCTTTGGGCTTTTTCTCCCAGCCGCATGGGCCTTGTGTGGGACTTCCACCAGCCCACTAAGGGATGGTATTTACTCTCCCACAGCCCTTGTAGCCTCTTGGGTCGAAATACCCCTCCCGATGGTCTTCCGGTACACTACCGACACTCCCGGTACACTATCGATGAGCCCGAAACCTTTCTGGCAACCAAAACAGGACTTCCTATATATCAATCTTTACCTCCGGACCGTTTCGTAGCTCCTCATGACGTCCGGGATATCATCTGGGACTCCGAACAACCTTCGGTCACCACCATACATAACTCTATACTACTGAAACGTCACCGAACCTTAAGTGTACAGACCCTGCGGGTTCGAGAACTATGTAGACATGACCGAGACACCTCTACGGTCAATAACCAATAGCGGGACCTGGATGCCCATATTGGTTCCTACATATTCTATGAAGATCTTTATCGGTAGAACCTCTATGTCAAGGATTCAGTTAATCCCGTATGATGTTTCCTTTGTTCTTTGGTATGTTACTTGCCTGAGATTCGATCGTCGGTATCTCCATACCTAGTTCAACCTCGTTACCGGCAAGTCTCTTTACTCGTTGCATAATACAAGATCTCGTGACTAACACTTAGTCACATTGCTTGCAAGGCTTATTGTGATGTTGTATTACCGAGTGGGCCCTGAGATACCTCTCCGTCACACGGAATAACAAATCCCAGTCTTGATGCATGCCAACTCAACAGACACCCTTGGAGATACTTGTAGAGCACCTTTATAGTCACCCAGTTACGTTGCGATGTTTGATACACACAAGGCACTCCTACGGTGTCAGTGAGTTGCATGATCTCATGATCATAGGAACAGATACTTGACATGCAGAAAATAGTAGCAATAAACTGACACGATGATATGCTACGTTTGTAGTGGGTCTTGTCCATCACATCATTCTCCTAATGATGTGATCCCGTTACCAAATGACATCTCATGTCCATGACTAGGAAACCATAGCCATCTTTCATCAATGAGCTAGTCTATTTAGAGGCATACTAGGAACATGGTGTTGTCTATGTATCCACACATGTATCTAAGTCTCCGATCAATACAATTATAGCATGGATAATAAACGATTATCATGACCAAGGAAATATGATAATAACTAATTTATTATTGCCTCTAGGGCATATTTCCAACAAGTGCACCTTGGCCTCTGCAAGGGCCATCCAGACTCCCTCGATGCAGGAGGAGTGCTTCACGGTGTCGAAGCGGAGCAAAGCGACAATTAACTTCTGCACCAGGCCGAAGTAGCTGCCTGGCAGTGGCTCGCTGGGCCATAGACAGATGTAGAGGTCCTTCATGGCCGGCTCCGCCATCTGGTGTAGCTCCATCAGCTGCTTCAGCTACTCTATGAGAAGGGGATAGCGCTCAGGAGCTCTGAACTGTGCCGAGAACAGACGAGATTGGCGTCTGCCATGCTCTTTTGAAGATCGGAGGAGGCACCCGAGGAATGCCACACCTGGGTAAGCAATTTGAATTTGCTATCCCCGAAGAGACACTATAGTAAGTATGGCTTACCATCCATTATGTCCTTCGCTTGGTGCACCTGCTCCTCATAGAACCGCCTGTCCACACGCTCCTTTTGAAGATCTGTCTTGAGGGTGGACAGTTCGGCCATGCTCTCTTTCCCTTTTGCTCAAGGGCCTTGCACTTATGGCTGGCGTCCTTGAGCTCCTGCTAGACCTCCGCCACAAGAGCCTCATGCTTATCGCTGGTGGCTCGCAGGGCAGAGAGGGCGGTAGCTGCTTCTTTGGCGGCCGCCCTCTCGACGACCGCTTGGTATTTCGCTTGTTGGAGCTCAGCCTTGAACCTCTCCATCTCTTTTGCTGAAGCTGTGTAAACATTAAACACTATGAAAAACTGCAATTTACAGTGTTTGGGCAATGGTGTTCGGGGAAAGGTATTCGGATTTTGTTTTGACCTACCTTGTGCCTCGTCGAATCTTCTGTTGAGGGCATCAACTTCATCCTTGGAGCGTTTAAGCTTCTGATTCGGTTCGTCTAGCTCGGCACCATTTATGGCCGCCGCCGATGACGAAGCCTGCATTACACATACAGTTGACATGTTACATGGGTTCTATACTCCCGAACTATAGTCAATCCGATCATATGTTCGACCCTATTAGGGGCTAATCTAACATTCCGGACACATAATTTGTATCTAGTCCGGAATCGGATCCATGATTGACCCCTAGGTAAGTTTTTTCAAACTCACCTAGGGCTCGGGGGCTGCCATTTATATAATAATAAAAATAAATAAATACATGGCAAATAAGAGTATCATGCGACTTACTTGAAAACCCGTCACGAGACCCTTGAAGGCCTCCTTCAGTCCATTGTTGACAATCTGAATGCTCTGTAATACCACACCCATAAGGGTGCGGTGCTCCTTAGAGATGGAGGCGCTCGATAGAGCCTCCTCCATGACCGTCCACCCATTGGTCGATGACGCCGGTGGTGATCGGATAACCCGATCACCAGTCGAGGTTTGAACCAGTACCTATGGAGGCATGGTGCGCTCTGGAGATGCCCTCGGACAGGACTGAGCGGCCGCTTGTCCGGCCTCCTCAATATGCGGGAGGGGTTCCACCACTCGGTCTTTGGTGACCTAGGTATTAGCCTTGGCCATTGTGTCGTCTCCCCCACCGCTGGTGCTTGGCTCCATAGGAGCATGCTGGGATGACACCTCCGCGGTGTCCATCGCGGTGCCTGGAGTGGAGGGATGCGAGGCATTCCCCCTCTCCACTAGCTTGGCGGGCGGGGTGTCCCCCGATATTTGATCGGAGGGAAGGACGCGCGGGGAGCTGCAAAATCAATAAGCACCTGCGTGTTAATAAACTCTAAACCTGTTAAAGGACGAACAAGGAGTCTTCGGATCCTAACCTTCGGGTGAGGGGCTTGACCCTTAGGTTCCTTCGTCGAACCACCTCGAGGTCATCGGACTCAGTGTCTGAATCCGATTTGTGGTCGAATAGGACCACCTGCACCCGGTGCGATCTCTTCTGGGCGAGAGGGGGTACTTCCTTTGGAGCATCTGATGACGCCACCCTCTTTCTTGTGAGGAGGGAATTGCCTTCCCCCTCGACTTTGTGCTCCTCCTCTTCCTCCTGCTCTTCCTCTCCCTCTTCCTCCTCGTGCTCCTCTTGATTCGAGGAGGCATTCTTCTCCCTGAACACAGTCTCTAACTGGTCCCTGATGCGAAGGCCACCCCGGCCTGGTTTCTTCTTCTTCTCCTTCTTTGCGGGGGCCTTGTACGGTTTCACCACGAGCATCGCTGCTAACAGCCCGGACCTAGTGTCTTCGAACTGAGGTGCTGGATTGTTGATATGTACGACCTTCTTCAGCCATGACTGCAGAGGGTGATCAGAAAGAGTGGTATAAGTCCTCTTTATGGAAAATAAAGCCCACCAAGCGGAGTTAATACCGTACCACGAAGGCGGGCTTGGCGGCGTGCAAAGCCTTGTCTTCTTCTTCAAATGGCTAACTCTTTTATGACTTGAAGAGCGCCTTCCACAGCTTCTCCCGCGTAGTGTGGAAGAGTTTCAGAATCGTGGGCGTCGTCGAGTTGGCGAGCCCACAAGGGAGTATCCCGGCGTTGGCAGGGGAGGATGCATCTTCAGAGCATGATCGGACCACGTTGGTCAGTGTGATGCCCTTCTCAACTTTGGAGCTGACATGCTTCTGCAGGTCACTCACCTCCTTGCTCGGTCCCCAGCTGAGGCCCTTTTCGAGCCATGAAGCTAGTTCGGTGGGGGCGGACCTGAATTCGGCAGGGGTAATCTGACCTTCTTCTCGTGGTTCGGTGATGTAGAATCACTCCTTCTACCACACCTTGATGGTGTCGATGAAGGTGCCCGATGGCCACACGACGCGGGTGAGCTATCCGATGATAGCTCCGCCACAGTCTGCATGCTTCCCTCCGATGCACTTCGGCTTGACGTTGAACACTTTGAGTTATATCCCAAAGTGCGACTCGACTCGTAGGAAAGCCTCACAGACGAGGATGAACCCCGAGATGTGCATAAAAGAGTTCGGCGGGAGGTCATGGAAGTCGAGGCCATAGAAAAACATCAGCCCCCTGACAAAGGGGTGGAGTGGGAAGCTCACCCCCCTGATGAAGTGGCGAAGGAAAACCACCCTTTTGCCCGGCCGAGGGGTGGGGATCACTTGTCCCTCCTCCGGTGCACGGTGACGGATGCCCGTAGAGAGGTAACCGGCCTTCTTGAGGTCAAGGATTTCCTAGTTGGTGACCGTGGAGGCCTCCCACTAGCCGTTGGATCCGGAGCCCACCATTGGTGAGCTTGGAGGTGGGGGGAAACCTAGATTTGTGCTTCGGAGGCACTGGGGAATGGAAGGCGGAGAAGGCGAATGGGGAGCGTGAATAGGCTTTGGGGTTTTCTTCCCCTTTTAGGAGGCTTATCAATTCGGTCTCCCCTTGCTGCACCGTGAATCCCTCTGCTTCTCGAGACATGCGAGTCGTAGCACACGCATGATTAGACATATCCCATGTAAAACAGGGCACGATCATCACATTGATAAATCGCGTTGATTAAAACGGCCTCAAACCGCGAATCGAGCTTTTGTAACTGGCCTAGCGGTCGTGGTGGGCCATGACCTTTCGTCAGAGAGGCTATCAAGATACGTTATTTTACCCATTGATGCTTGGCCTTCGAGGCCATCCTATTTACAGTGTTCGGATGTGCCACTATGCGGAAAGATACTTGTCATCGGAGGCTGAACTAAGTTCGGCGGGAAGAACTCACCTCGCAAGTGGAAGACTCTGATCGTGTGAAGCAATTGAAGCTGAGACCCTTGGTGTTGGAGGCAAGTTCGGGGGCTACTGAGGGAGTCCTAGATTAAGGGGTCCTCGGGAGGCCGGCCTATTTCTATGGGCTGGACTATATGGGCCACTTACCGAACACGGGATTAATTGAAGACCTTATCTCCAAGATGGAAGCTTCGGGAAGTATGGCTTGTGCTCCACGCTTGATGTAGCGAATAGGCATGTTTATATCTTCGACATGTAACCGACCATGTGAAAACCCTAATACCCTCGGCGTCTATATAAGCCGAAGGGTTTTAGGTTGTAGACACAGAACTACTCATCTACGGTTAGCTATTCGATCTCGAGGTAGATCAACTCTATAACCCCCATACCATTAATACAACCAAGCAGGACGTAGGGTATTACCTCCATAGGAGGGCCCAGACCTGGGTAATTCTGAGTCCCCTTCGTCTCTTGTTACCATTGGTTCTAGTCTCATAGTTCGGGACCCCCTACCCAAGATCCACCGGTTTTGACACCGACAAGGGTGTCTCGACCCAAGGGGGCACATGGGATGTGGGGGAGGTAAACCATCGCCTAGTGGGCTGGCTGAAGCCCCACTAAAGGCCCATGTGAATGGGTTGGAGAAACCCAAAGATGGAAGGAGGATTCCAAGTGGAGAGAAAGAGTCCTAATCCTACTAGGGTTGGAGGAGGACTCCTCCTCTCCACCTTCGGCCGAAGCAAGGGCTGGTCCCTTGAGGGACAAGCCTCCTCCCTCCTTCCTCCTATATATACTAGAGGTATTGAGGGGTTTTGAACATAGAAAACAGCCACGTGCTACCCTCCTCCTCTAGATCGCAGTTTCTCCTCTAGATTGTTTCAGCGGCGCTTAGGCGAAGCCCTGCTAGAATAGTTCCACCACCATCACCGCCATGCCATCGCGCTGCCGAGGAACTCATCTACCTCTCTGTTCCCTCTTGCTGGATCAAGAAGGCGGAGATCGTCATCGAGTTGTATGTGTGCTGAATGCGGAGGTGTCGTCCATTCGGTGCTAGATGGGAAGGACCGCGACTGGATTGCGGGACGGATCGTGATTGGGTCGCGAGACAGATCGTGATGGGATCACGGGACGACTTGTGATTTGGATCATGAAGACATTCAACTACATCAACCACGTTTCTCAACGCTTCTCGCTTAGCGATCTACATGGTTATGTAGATCCACTCTCCCTCTCGTAGATGCTCATCACCATGGATAGATCTTGCATGTGCATAGGAAGATTTTTGTTTCCCATGCAATGTTCCCCAACAGTGTGAGTAGTCCACTACAGACCTATGAGTCCATAGTTAGTACATATATGGTTCTCTTTCTCTCTCTCTCTCTTTGATCTTCAAT
The DNA here is from genome assembly GCA_022496015.1 of Hordeum marinum. Classification (NCBI taxonomy): domain Eukaryota; kingdom Viridiplantae; phylum Streptophyta; class Magnoliopsida; order Poales; family Poaceae; genus Hordeum; species Hordeum marinum. The sequence goes on along the minus strand of CM039674.1, from coordinate 113,640,236 downwards.
ACCATGTTCACCGTGATTCTCTCGGTGATCTATCTGATGTAATCCTCTTTTGCAGTGTCTTTGTTCGGATCCAATGAATTGTGGGTTTATGATTAGATTATTCATTGAAAGTAATTGAGTATTTTCTGAATTCTAATATGCATGATTGTTATAGCTTTGTATTTCTCTATGATCTATTAGTTTAGTTTGGACAACTAGATTGATTTATATTCAGTGGGAGTGGTGCATTGTAACGAGTTCAATCTTGCGGTGCTCTATATCATAGTGACAAAAGGGGACAAGGCACATATTTATATTTTTGCCATTAAGGATGAAGCGATGGGGTCTAGATATATTGCTTGTCTTACTTTGTCCACATCATGCCACCTTGCTCCATGCATTACTCTGTTTGTCATGAACTTAATATCCAGAGAGACAATCATAGAAGCATTCTCAAAGTGGAGTAATAGTAGTAGATGCAGGATCGTTTCGGTCTACTTGTTTATGGACATGATGCCTATATACATGATCACTGCCGTGAATAACATGTCATAACTATGTGCTATTTTGTTAATTGTCCAACAGTAATTTGTTTACCCACTGTATGGTATGTTCAAGAGAGAAGCCTCTAGCGAAACCTATGCCCCTCGGGTATACTTAATCATAAATACTAAAACCCTAAAAATACCTTGCTGGAATTTACTTATTATTTATAATTTTTATTATTTGTATCATCTATCTCACTCAAGATTTAATCCTTGCAAGTAAAGAGTTCAAGGGGCTTGACAACCCTCTTGCCGGCGTTAGGTGCAAGTGTTTGGTTTTGTGTGTGTAGGTGTTATTGAAAGGGGTTTGTGTGGCTCCCCTACTGGATTCGATAACCTTGGTTCTCACTGGGGGAAATACTTATCTCTACTGTACTGCATTTACCCTCCTCTTCGGGGGGAAACCCAAAGCAACTCATAAGTAGCAGGGCCCTGCCTATCAGCTCTTGCACCTACCTCTTGCAATTGTTGCTCGCCTTGCACGATGATGTCCTGCAAGTGCACATGATTGTTGTAACACTTTCATGATAAGTACAATGTTGAACCCATAGAGAGCAAAAATGAATGCTTACGTTGTCACTTCATACAGCACGTACGTACCCAGTGTGGAGTTTGGAAATACTCTACACTATAAGGTTTTAGGGAAACTAGATAAAAAAGGTTGAAACAAGAAAGTAAAAAACCAAAAATAATAGACACTAAGTTAGTAAGGACGATGCTTGAGTATTAAATCGTTCTCGAGGGTTCTGTAATAACTACCACTAATATGAACTATCATATCCTCTAGTAACTGGTCAAATGCATAAGTGGGCGGAGCCGGGTACAAAATACGTTCTACTTGTGGTAGACTTCGTGCCACACACACTATTATCATAGTCTCCCCCATATGGATACAACTCATGATATTGAAGGGTTTACCCCATGGACGTGGTCTCTCTAAGGGTTCTCCGTAACTCCCCTATCAATTGTAATGGCGAGGAATCAGGGCTTTTACTGTCGCCTCAAATTATCCCCAATATCCTCAACCCTTCACAAGGAGGTAATATACTTCATGATAACAAGGCATAAATGTGAGTGAGTGCTTCTGTCAACATTTGCAAAGGCTACTGACTCGAATCATGAACATGTAATATTGGATCACATCAAATATCATATAGGGTTCAACCAGATCCTCAAGAACTAGTACAACTACTCGAACAAGTTAATGATACACATACAGGAGAGGGTCAAGTTACAAGTATGCATCGAGCCGATGAAGGGATGAGACATGGTAAGATGATGATGGCGTCGGAGTGGTGAAGATGATGGTGGTGATGGCGCCGGTGAGGGGTCGATGCTCACGTGGGGGAACCTTCCCCTCTTCTTCTTAATCTTGTCCCTATTCTATGGTGTTGGATGGAGCAGCAATGTAGACAAAATCAATTAATAATCCCGTTTAGTGGGGCAACTTTTGGAGTTGTCTGCACGTCATACGACCAACAAAACAACCAGTTGCGGTAAACATCGTCATTTTTCTAACCTTCTCTAGTAAAATGACCGCCATTTCTTCATACGAACTCGGAATTTGACGCTCTTGGGATTGTTAGATTTGTATGAATGGCACTAATCATTCCTATTATTATATCTTGATTTGGAGCTACTTGAAAAAAATCACCTTTTCCGACCTTTGAAATGGCTAAGTTTGGCCTCTGGGTGACTCCATAGTAAACCCATGTTTATCCTTTCATCGTGATTGGTCCTAGGTTGCTCCAAAACACCTGTAGACACAAGAAAAGAAAGAAAACTAATAAAAACTAATTAAAATAATAAATGTTCAATTCTCACAAGAGAAAGTGCAAATATTTGTAATTATGCATAATGGATAACTGTTTGGTTCAAAGGGGCATAATATATGAAGAGAACATGCAACAAATGAGCTATAAAAATGCGTAAGATACAGAGACATCAATCTCCCCATGCTTAAACCTTGCTTTCCCTTGAGAAATAAGGTTGAATACCAAAATCTCATTTCTACCAACTCTAAATCTTACATTGAACCAAACCCCAAAAGTGATGTCCATGTTGATCATGCAAGCATGCAAAATTTAACCATCATGGGAGTAATACAAGCTATCCCCGTAATTCCATTGCAATGGAGGTCAAGAAAGAGGAAAATATTTTTGTGGATCCCAAATTACCATTGCGAGAGGTTTAGAGAGAAGGTCAACATTATGTTAGGAACACAACAATGACAATCAAAGACAAAAGAAAGCATGCATAAGCTATCGCTTCAAAAACACCAACCCGAGGCATACCAGGTATAATAGCAAGATCATGTGTCTACGTTATTAAACCACTAAAGTGGCTATGGAGCACTAAGAGGAAGCCTATGCCTCACACTCAAGGGAAAAATATAAAATGGTTGGGGTTTTGAGAAGTCAAAAACAAAGAAAGTCTTGCATCAACGTAGATGACCACTAGGCTATGAAGAAGGCCTTATGATCGATGTTAATGCAAGGAGTAGGGATCGCCATGATATTAGGATTCACATAGAGATATGAATATGTGAAAGATATCCTATGTACTAAGTGGGGGTGCATCCAATCTGCTTGCTCATGAAGACCTCGAGCTGTTGGGGATGCTCGTCATTGAAATATACAAGCCAAGTTATATAATGTAGGTTCCCCACTAGTACGAAACATGAAGCTTTGAAACTTTCTACTTTACAATGCACGAAGTGGTGCTAAAAGCACAAGTGTATACTAAAAATGATGTTTCTCCTTCTCTCTTCCTCTCATTTTCTTTTTTCTGGCACCTACATGGTGCATATTTTATTCTCTCTCCTTTATTGTTTAGGAGCAACAGCTTACAATCATGAACAATACACTTTACAATGACTCACTTCAACCAAATGTAATCATAACTAAAAACTAAAAACATGAGAGATACTATATATGATGAATGCCTCTAACAGTGTACCGGTATGTGCAATGATCCGACATAGGAGACATAAAAAATTGGGAATCCATGTAAATATCGAGCTAGCCATAATATGATCATGCAAGGCAAATGATAACATATCTCTAATCATGTAATGTAATATGATGGCAGTGCATGGCGATATGCTCAGAATGGTTATGAAAAAGTCATGTAGGTAGGTATGGTGGATGTTGTCTGGCGTTCTTTTTTATGTGTAGGAGTACAAGAGAAAGTCCTTGAATGGGTTTGGATGTACCTGCGAAGTAGGCGCCAAGTCTCAATGTGACAATGGACAATGCATGGTACCGTAGAGGCTAGCAAAATAAGATGAACGAAGTGCAAAGGCTTCGAACTTGCTTTAGTCATACAGAACTCAAACACTACACAAGAGTATCGTGGTGTCATGTTGCATAAGTCTGAAATGCTAAGTACCCCAAGGGGGTAGTTTGGGGGAGATAAACCCTGTAACAGTCCTGGGTCAACCAAAGATGCTCGGTTACTCTACAAAAAGCTTCTACAACAATTCAATTGCTAATTAAGCCACCACTAGAGTCCCCAACTTAAGTTATTATGTGAGAGAAAGGCAAAAGTTCAAAGGACTCCTTTATTGGGTATTTTTATAAAAGAACGTGACAATGTTTTTCAGGAGATAACAAGATTTTCGCATGATAAGTCAAACAAGTGCAAAGCACGCATGTCAAAACAGTGTGACACACTAACGCAGGAAAACCATATGATCAAGAACATTGAACAGGACACTACACATGCAAAAAAACTCCCCATGCTTCGGAATAAACTAGGGAACATATGAAAGTGAAAATAAAGTGAGTTGTTAAAAGAGAGCGCAAGAGTAGTTACCTCCCCTGAGCTTTATTAAGCAAAGGGTTAGAAGCTTTTACCGTTGAGGCACATAAGACCTCTGTTCTAATAGACATGGACCTTAATTCAATTGATCTCCTTGTTGCGGTATGGTGGCTGCCCTTCGATAGAACTTGCTAGAACAAAACTAAAAGGAAAACGAAATATCTTTGTGCTTTTGGTGTTTTTCATTTTTTGTAGCACAAAGGATTATCAACACAAGTGATAAAATTATTTGCCTCAACAAGTCCGGTTCATGTACCTAAGCACCTCGTTTAAGATGATGAACTATGTCTAGGAGTGGATCCTCTCCTAGTCTAGGATGACGTGCGGGTGAGGCATGATACGTATCCATCGTATCTATAATTTTTCATTGTTTCATGCCAATATCCTACTATTTCTACATACTTTTGGCAATAATTTATATGATTCTTGGACTAACGTATTAATCTAGTGTCCAGTGCTAGTTCCTGTCTATTGCACGTTTTTTTTATTTCACCGAAAATCCATATCAAATGAAGTCCAAACATGATAAATTTCTATGGAGTTTTTTTATGGAATATATGTGTTTTTCTGGTGCAAGAATCAACAGAAGAGGAGGCCCACATGCTTCATAAGGCAAGGGGGCACACCCTACCCCCCAAGGCATGGGCTACCCCCTTGTGGCCACCTCATACGTCGCATGGAGCTCTCCATCAGGCGCAAGGAAGCTTATATTGAGAAAAATCATGTCAAAATTTCAGCCCGATCAGAGGTTGGTATGGTTGATCACTCAAATCGTAAAAACGTTTATCTTTTATTCTCTCATGGTGGGGCTACTACTAAGCTAGTCTATATCACTTCTTCATCTTCAGTGGGTTTCTTCTGGTCATGCTTGATCTTCTCAAGTTCTTTGGCCAGATTATCCCTGTTGACGCGGAGTTTCCAATGTCGTCCTTGTAGTTCCAGGAGTTGGTTCTTGAGTTTCTGAATTTCAACATCTCTGGCATGGGCCATGGCCTGACTGTTCTTCAAGTCTTGACGAAGCTTCTGAATCCCGGGATCATGTTTCTTCAGATTGGCTACCTTCAGCTTCTCTTTCTTGAGGTTCTCACGAAGTGTTTCATTCTCAAATAACTCTGATAGAAGGTCCATTTGAAGGTTCTTGATGTAGTGCTCTAGTTCGTGATTATACACAAGTACAGGTGAAAACTTTATCTTTTGTTCGTCTGTCAGGAGGATGTGCACTCCATCAGGCTTCTGCCATCCAAGCCTTCCAAAGTAGTGGCCACTTAACTCGGCACGATGACGATAGCTCAAACATGCGATAACATCATGGACGACGGTGTTCATGCCCATCTCACATTCATGGCTCAATGTGCCATAGTTTAAGTCTTCGGTCTTGGGATCTTCTTTACGTCCAAAAACTTTAGTTCTGATGCCCCAGAATCCAGACTTCCTCTTAGTCACCTTAATCTCAGGTATCGGCACCTTCATCATCTGGACCAGCTCCATGAGGAATGGACCTCCGAGAACATCCTCGTAGTGCTCTCTTTCGTTCCGAATGTAGCTCTCCATCTATAGTTTGAAATAAGGAGGGTTCAGTAGAAAAAAACAAGAGGATATGAGAGTAGTGAAAACAATTGTTGTTCCTATCAAGGTCTTCCTATTTCTAAGCCATTTCCTAGGGTCACGTCCTACAGTCAACATGTGCTCTGATACCAGTTCTGTAGCGACCCGACTCAAAACGAGTCAAGCCTCTATGTGTTTTGTGCCATCCCTGGATTAGTATGCTAGAACACATAGTACATCAATGTATGTATCAAAGTTGAATCACATGTAAATAACGTAATACTGATATATACCTCGAAATCTCAGCAGAAATAGTCAACGGGAGTGGAGTCCCAATAACACCAACGGCAGGTTGAGTGCAGACCGTAACCCTGAATTGTACTCTTACTCGTCATAGAACTTATCTACGACATAAGACATTGCAGCCATGTAGGTCGGTACATTGAATGTACCAACAAGATCACCATAGCAGAACAAAAGATAAAGACTATTCTATATGCAGTAAGGCTTTGTGGATCTGTGTCTGAGTTTTTGCATAAAAGCTGATTTTATTTTATTTTCCTACAACCAAGGAATATCAGGAGTTTTCACTACAGAGTTATCTAACATGACATGGTTTCGCAACCTTTGTCTTATTGCCCACAAGTATCATAAGTTGCCCACAATTAATTATCAGTCCAGTGTTGAGAGTTCAGAGATAGATCCAAGTCCATAGGCTCAAATTGTTCGTAACCGGGGACACGGCTAATCGATTAGGTTTAACTCTGTAGAGTGTTGTGTACTTTACCCACAAGATTCGTTCCCTCCTTGTAAGTCCTCGCACTGCCGGGTGTTTGAGAACAGGACGAACGAAACATGGTCTTTCAGAGTGTTTCCCTGACTACTATCAGTGCCCATCCAATGCTAGCGTCGACTACATCTCGTAGCACTGCCCAGCCAAAGTCACAACAAAGATCAACCAAGCCAGAGCCCATAATGACTTGTGGCTACACGGGTAAGTTTCCGGGCATGAAGTATTCATCCGTCTCTTTGAGTCTGGGTGAAGCTTTCAACAATATTTCATGGCGCTTCTCCATGCATCACTGCCATCCACTGGTTACTCCAGGGTGCCCATCAAATCCATCCTTCACCCAGTAGTGTGTATTGAAAACTTGTTTCTCGAGTCTTGAAGTCTTGAGGTCTTGAAGATGCAGGACTTAAAGATGCCTTCATGAAGTTGTCGTTTTAACGTCGAGTCCTCCTTGTCACAGCACTCACGAACACTCATACCAGACCCCATATACTTTAGCATAGCATTAAAATAACTAGCGTTCCTGGGGCTTTAGTAACAAGTGGTGGGTTCCTACCTCATGCATTCTACTCAACTACAGGAATTTCAATAACACTACTGGAGGGATTTGTTGAATGATGTCACTACATGCAATAAAACATAGGTATGAAATAGATGGTCAAAGTGAACTTGCATGTACTGTTGATGAAGAATAATATCGCTCTCAAAAATAACTTGATAGAACTATCCGTCACTCTCCAATGAAAATATATATAACCAAACATTACACTCTTATAAGCAAACATATTCTAGCAATCAATACTATCAAACAATAAGGAACACAAAACTAAAAGCAACAAGGTTGTGATGAAGGAAATACTTAAGATGAAAGTTTAAACAACAAAACTTCATCAAAACAACCAAACTAATTTTTCATTACCAATAATCCTATTTTCGATAGAAACAAGATAAACCAAAGTAATTCTAACAAAAATATTTTAGCAAATATTTTACTAGCAAAAGAATTACTTTTGAAGGACATTTCAGATTTACGAAAACAATACACTAAACAACATAAGTTTTTGCCTAATAAACTTAACAACAAGAAAAAAATTAAACTAAACTAAAATATGGGAAAACAAAATATAAAATAACCAAGTTAACAAAAAGTAAAACTTATAAAACAATTTATAAAAATATTTTTAAACAGGAAATCAAACTAGCAATGAAATCAACTTGCAAGTTATTATAGAACTACAATTATTTCATGCTATCAAAATAAAAATAAAGGACATAAAAATAAACTTGGTTGAAATACTGCTGACAAATAACAGAAAACAATGTAAAACTTGTCAACTAATACAAAATAAAATAAAATAAAAACAATTAAAACAAAAGAAATAGAAACAAACCTAAATAGAACTAAAACATAATCTGTTTTGCTTGAAACCCTAATTTAAAATATTCTAGAAATTCTCAAATTCTACCTACTGTTAAATGAAGTCACTAGTGACAAGTATCAAAAAGAATCAACTCAAAATCTATATTGAAACTCAAGTTATTCAAATTCTAGTGGTTTGAGTAAATTCAACAGAATTCAACTTTAAAAGTTTCAAATATGGTCAAATTTATATATACAGAAAGTAGACTAAATTTTTGACACAATGAAAAAAGAATAATTGAAAAACAATTAAAACCATAAAGGATATAAAGAAAACAAAAACAGAACTATTCTGTTTTTAAAAACAGAAAACAGAAAAAGAGAAAATCTAACTAACGGACAGGGTACACGTGTCAGCTTCTCATTGGCTATGGGACGTGCACGCAGTGTCTAAACGAACAAACGGACGCACTGTAAAGGAAAACGATTCGGTTAATAAAATTAAACAGAAAACTGGCAGGTACACTAAAATAAACCGGAGGGGTACGGGGCTTGTAATATACACCGCATATGTTAGATCGAACGGAGGGGAAAGAAGGGGAGATTACCGCAGTGCAGATGGCCGGCGATGGTGGTCCCCTGCGACAGCGACGTCTCGAGCGTGAATGGGGACAACGCTCCGGTGGTCAGGGACGACGTCGAAGGGGTCCAGGCGATGCAGGCGACGGTGGTGATGACATAGGTGGCCTTAGAGGGGCTCGGGGAGGGCGAGGTGGAGCGGGGCGCGGTAATGGCGATGGTGGCGGCGCTTGGGCTCTGGCGAGCAATCACGGCGTGAGGAGAGGGTCGGGCGAGGGGATTCGGGCGAAACGGGGTGAGGTGATCTTGGGATTTATAGGGGAGGTCTCGGGGTGCTAAAACTGGCAAGGGATCGGAAGATCCGTCGTGGATCCGTGCGGGTCCTGTGATCCTCCGGCGAAGAAGGAAGGAGGGGGGAAAGAAGGAAGGCGACCGCGGCATGGGTTCGGTCGGGCGGTGGGCCCAGTGTGTCAGTGGGAGAGGGGAGCGCTGGAGGGAATCGGGCGGCTGATCCGATCTGATTTCGGATCTGGTGAAGGAGATACGGGCCTAAAATCTCCTTTTGGGCCTCGGGGCGTTTCCTATTAAAGGAATTTTCCTTTTATAAAAACAAAACAGAAAAGGAAACATAAATAAAAGAAAATCTAAAACAGTTTTTATTTAGACATATTATATATCAAAAAGACCAGAAAAATAAACTCTAAAACATGAACATATTTTCAGAGTCAAATAAAATTCTTACGAAAACAGAAAAATCGAAAAGTGCTACTGTTTTAAATAAAAGGTAAATTAAACACTTTAAAAATACCAAAATGCTTCAAATTCATTTTTCTCCATTTTTATACTCAAGGGAATCATTTTACCCTATTTTCCATATATTTTATTTTTGGAGAAATATAAATTTTTAAAACCAATTTCAAAAATGGCTTTGAAACCTAATATGAAATATTTCAGAAATAGTTTTCTGAGTTTTATAAATTCAAATAAGATTCAAATGGCCCCTGGTTTGGAGTGTCATATTACTCCTCTCAAAATGTTGTCAAGGGGATTTGAATTCTTTCAAACTTTAAAATGGAACCAAATATGAAATGAACTCCATAACAGAAAGATTTCAAATAGTTTCAAATTCACTTTTCAAATGTTTTATTATGAAGAAGTCATGTCATCTTCTCTCACTGATTGGGAATTGGATGAATTTTGAATTCAAACAAAGGGAAAGTCATTTTATTCCCTCTCATTTCAACAGTTTCAAATTTCACTCAATTTCAATCACTCAATCAAACAAACAATCATTGATCTATTTATTATAACATTCCAAAAAATTGGGATGTTACATTTCAAGATAAACAATATTCGGATCCAAAATCTCGATTACTCCTCGGACAATCTGAGCATCACACTACATCGGATGACTGATCTCCTTCTGACCACCAATAGTGGCCCTATGTTATGCCTTTACGACGCTCTTATCGTTTTTTGCACTGCTTAGGTGGGCGAGCGGTCTGACCACCAGTAGTCGAAGTGCCTCACCATGGGACTTATTTACTAAGGTACGGGCATAGTAATGACCAAATCCCTATCTCCGCCCATCGCGCTATCGTTCCAACATCTTCTTCCCCCATCCTTCCAAAAAACTTCGCCATGGATAATGCCCCCAGTTCCTCAGTGCGTCCGCACGGGCTCCTCCCAGGGGATTGGCTTAGCTGCTATGTTTCCCACCTTCATTTGAACAGGTTGGTGGCCCAGGGTTATCTTCAAGACATAGATCTAGCACCCATCTGTGTCGACTTAACTTCCATAGATGGTCAGACACACACTGAAAAGCAACCATCCCCTCACAAGTTGGAAAGAGAATTCTTTATTCCCTTCCATCTTCGAGGTATGGGTTTCCCCATCCATCCTTTCCTCTGTGGTTTCTAGCATTCTATGGGATCCAACTCCACCACCTCACCCCCAATTCTATTCTACACATAGTGGGGTTTGTCGCCATCAGGGAGATGTACCTCGAATGCGAGTCTATTGGGCCTATGGTAGAAGTACTTTTGCCTCATACCTCACTCCCAAGGAGGCATTATCCATGAGGTGGGCAGGGCCAAGGTGTGTCGAATTCCTAGCACCGGATACCCGACCAACACGCCTAAGGAGGACACCGATGTGTGGGCCTTGGAATGGTTTCATATAGCGGGCGTCCCATTGTACGGCCCCTGATACGTCTCCAACGTATCGATAATTTATGAAGTATTCATGCCATATTCACCTATTTTTACAATACGTTTATATGGTTTTGATGCACTTTATATGATTTATTTAGAACTAATCCTGACTCATGTTGTTTTCACCAGAACTACCGTTGTCTTGTTTTTGTGCAGAAAATGGAAGTTCTCGGAATCGCCCAAAACTTTTTGAGGATTTTTTTTTGTACCAAAAGAGGCACTATAAGCTTCGTGGGAGGGCTAGAAGAGCCACGAGGTGGGCACGTCCCACCAGGCCACGCCAGGCCCCCAAATCGTGCCCTGGTGGAGCGTGCTCACCTCGTGGCCCATCTCCACGTGAAACCAACGCCAAAAATTCCTATAAATATATAAACCATCATGAATAACCCTAGACTCCTTCTTCCTCCACCACAAGGCCTCTGTATCGACGAAAAACCAATCTAGAGAGAAAACAGTACCCGGCAGGGTAGATCATCTCCAGTGGCCATCTTCGTCATCTCGGTGGAGGCCATGATGAGGAGGGAGTAGTCCACCCTCAGGGCTGATAGTTTGTACCATTAGCTATGTGTTAAATCTCTCTCTCTCTTGTGTTCTTGAGATGGCACGATCTTGATGTATCACGGGCTTTGTTAATGTAGTTGGATCACATGGTGTTTTCCCCTCTCTATCTTGTTGCGATGAATTGAGTTTTCCCTTTGAGATTTTGTTATTATCGGATTGAATACTTTTATGGATTTGAGAGCACTTGATATATTTCTTGCATGTGCATACCCATAGTGACATTGGGGTATTCAAATAGTTCACTTGATATATGTTATGTACTCGACTTGCGGATTCCCGAGGTGACATTGGAGTAATGTATGCATAGGGGTTGATACACATTCTTGTCCTAGCTTCTTTGGTAGAAATCTTGGGGCACTCTTTGAGATTATTTGTCTTGGATTGAGTATTATGGATCTGAATTTTTTTATGTGTATCGTATAATTAACTCATGGGCACTTGTGGTGACATTGGAGTATCTAGGTGACATTAGAGTTGGCTGATGCGTATCATATAGTGTTATTCTAGTATGAACTCTTAGATAGATCGATCGGAAAGGATAACTTGGTTATTTTAGTATGAAATCTTGGATAGATTGATCGGAAAGGATAACTTTATGGTGGTTTCGTACCCTGCAAACAATTTCTTCTTATGCTCTCCGCTAGAGAAGAACTTTGGAGTGATTATTCGTTGCACATTGAGGGATGGTTATGTGATCCAATTATATTAGCATTGTTGAGAGATTGCACTACGAAAGTATGGACCGCAGGCCTTGTTTTCAACCATTGCAATACCGTTTGTGCTCACTTCTATCACTTGCTACCTTGCTGTTTTCATATTTTCATATTACAAAAGTCAATATTTACTATCATTACTACACCTATATCACCATATCTTCGCCGAACTAGTGCACCTATACAATTTTCCATTGTATCGGGTGTGTTGGGGACACAAGAGATTTCTTGTATTCGATTGCAGGGTTGTTTGAGAGCGACCATCTTCATACTACACCTCCCATGGATTGATAAACCTTAGGTCATCGACTTGAGGGGAAATTGCTATCGTCTTACAAAACTCTGCTCTTGGAGGCCCAACACAAGTGTAAAAGAATAAAGTTGCATAGTAGACATCAAGCTCTTTTCTGGTGCTGTTGCCGGGGAGGTAAGTGCTTGAAGGTATATCTTTAGATCTTGCAATCAAATCTTTTAGTTTCTTGTTTTTCACTAGTTTGGTTTTATAAAAGAAAACTACAAAAAATGGAGTTTAGGTTGCGTCAATTGTTTCATCTCTTTATTGTCTTTCGTGAAAATGATGGAAAGGAAAATTGTGCTCAATCGGTAGAGGCGGAATTTATTAAAATGATTAATGAGAATTACTTGAATGATGAGCATGATAGCAATATTGTTAGTATGAATTTTCTGAATATCCATGATGATAATGATATGCAAAGCCACAAGCTTGGGGATGCTATGTTTGATGAAGATGATACTTTTAGTGCCCCAAGTTTTGATGAGCCAAACTATTATGATGATAGCATGCCTCCTATACAATTTGTATCACCATCTCTTTGCCGAACTAGTGCACCTATACAATTTTCCATTGTATTGGGTGTGTTGGGGACACAAGAGGTTTCTTGTATTTGATTGCAGGGTTGTTTGAGAGAGACCATCTTCATCCTACACCTCCCACGGATTGATAAACCTTAGGTCATCCACTTGAGGGAAAATTGCTACTGTCCTACAAAACTCTACGCTTGGAGGCCCAACATGAGTCTACAAGAATAAAGTTGCATAGTAGACATCAACCCCGCTCGCCGAGGACTGCTCGAATTCAGGTCATCGCCTCCCAAGAAACGCTACAACTAGCGGCTGAGGAGTCCGTCCTAAGCGAGAAATGAGGAGCGCTTGGCAGCTCAAGTCTGCTGCCTCGCACATAGCAATCTCACCATCATTGATGTGATAGCCATATCCATTCTTTGATGTGTCTGGCCTCTTCAACAACGCGTACATCCCTTAGTAGAATACAATGGCATGATTGACGTGCCTCGCTCCGTGAATAAACATCCCCAGACTAGGTAACCTTGGCAAGCACCCTAGCTGGGATTTTCGAAGGCAAAGAAGTGGAATTCACTCGGAGGAAGTACATAGATGGCCTTTCATCCTACAGACCGACTGAGGCGGCAAGTTTTCCTTGCCTTACACATCTTGCCTGAACAGTTTCATAAGTCTTGAATAGCTTTTAAATATATCTGAGCACATTTGGAAACGCTTCATAGAGACCGTGGATTTACCTGCTCATGAACCGGAGTCCTACTCTAGGGATGACGACCCAGGCTTTGACAAGGATCCTGAGCTATATGTCATCTTCAAACATGAATTCTGTTACTAAGAGAGCATAAACGACTCTGAAATGGCTCTCCTCCGTGCTCACTAGGGGCTCTGCCATCAACGGTAAGTATACTCCAAGCCTTGTATCCAAAGAGACGTTTCTGCCCTGAAGTTTTGGCTTCTCCACCCAAGGGTCGTCACCCAAAGCACCACGCATCCGAGGGGTCAATCCAAACATACCAGCCGAGGACCCATGGAGCATCTAAAAAACTAGCCACTAATGACCCACAAAGTATAGGGGATCAATCGTAGTCCTTTCGATAAGTAAGAGTGTCAAACCCAACAAGGAGCACAAGGATATGATAAGCGGTTTTAGCAAGGTAATTTCTGCAAGCACTGAAATTGTAAGTATTGGATCGAAAGTAGTGCTAGAGGGGGGTGATTAGACTACTTGACCAAATAAAATCTACTTTTTCCCAATTTTATGTCTTGGCAGATTTTAGCATTCATAGTATGTCACGTACACCCTACACATGCATGTCTATGAGTATAGAAACGGAAAGTAAAGACAAGCATGTAAGTAAAGGAAGGGTAGGAAGATCAAACGCAATCGGTGACACGATGATTTTTCCTGTGGTTCCGATAGGTGGTGCTATTGTACATCCATGTTTATGGAGTCTTCAACCCACGGAGGGTAACGGTCGCAAGGGTCAACTGAGGGCTCTACCCACGGAGGGTTCCACGAAGAAGCAATCTTGACTATACCATGATGGCCTAAGTCCACGGAGGACTAGCCTAACTCGGGGTAGATCTTCACGAAGTAGGCGATCTCCTTGCCCTTACAAACTTCTTGGTTCACTCCACAACACGAAGTAGGAGGCTCTGAAGCAACACCTAACCAATCTAGGCGTCACAACCCTCCAAAAGGTAAAAGGCTCGATAGTGTCAATGAAATCCTTGCTCCCGTGCTTCAAGATGATAGACTCCTCAACACACAATCACTCTCTCACAGATTTGGCTTGGTGGAATAAGTTGATTGGGTGGAAAGCAAGTTGGGGAGGCTAGAGATCAAGATTCATATGGTAGGAATGGAATGGCATGATCTCAACACATGAGTAGGTGGCTCCCTCTCAGAAAATCATTAGGTATGAGTGGGGAACTGTTCTGAGTGCTTCTCTTGCGAGTGAGTGGTGGTGGAGGGGTATATATAGGCATCCCAAAAATCCAACCATTACACGCAAAATGACCAACTCGGTGACGATGATGTGTTAATCTCGGTGGTACCAAAGTGACCAAAAGGTGGTAACTTTTGAATCTCAGTGAGACTGATATAGGAAACTTGGTTGCACCGATAAGGTGACCAACGGTCAGATTACCCAATCTTGGTGACGCTGATCAAACAATCTCGATGGGACTGATATTGTGAATTTGTGTAACAGAAAGTTGGCAACCTAAACTCAGTGGCACCAAAGCAGAATCGGTTGCACCGAAGTGGCTAGGGTTTGGCTGAGTCTGTCTAGGTTCTTGAATCGGTGGCACCAAGTGGAAAGTGTTGGTTGCACCGATTTTGGATATTTGGCTTTGGACAGACTTTTGTGTAAGAGATTGTGGGTGTATGTGGTGACTATCACTTGTGCACGTATGAGCATTTTGTTCACCAACAAAACCTTACCCCCTTTTAATAGTATTGGCTTTCCTATGGACTCAAAGTGATTTCTCACAAAATATAAAATGTAGAGTCCTTTGCTTGAAGCTTTGCAATGTATTTCCTTGCATCTTAGGGTATTCCACAATCCTTATGCCAACCCATCATTGAACTTTTCATGAAACATACTTAGTGGAAACATTAGTTCAATGACATATATGTTGTTATTAATTGCCAAACCACCAAGGGAGCAATTGTGCTTTCAATCTCCCCCTTTTTGGTAATTGATGACAACTTATAGATCAAAGCTTCGACATATGATATAATCAATGAATATAATCGTCGCTTTGATAAGTATGTGATAAGCAAGAGCTCCCCCTAAATTTGTACATTATTTCAAATTTGCATTTGAATGCAAATGCACGATCGATTAGGTACATGGGGCACTTCTTCCATGTCACATACATCTTGGTGGTGTGCAAGAGTAATAAGAGTTAACAACATAGCACAACACATCGAGCAAAGTGAATGATCAACACATAATCATCAAAAGATAGGAAATAGTAGCAACACACATTAAAGCATATGATCAAACACAAATAAAAGTATCTCACATCCAAACCAAAAGAAACATTTGGAAACATTTGCTCTTTTTGAAAGACAGTGATAAAACCAGACGCTCTCTCTCACTCGAAGCCTAGTTCTATATACAACTTCTCCCCCTTTGGCAACAAGTTACCAAAAAGTTAGAAGAGATATAGCTAATCATCCTTCTACGGCTGATCTCCTCCGATAGTCGACGTCGGAGTCGAGAGAACTGCGTCGGCGAAGACTTATGCTGATGTCCTAGATGGAGGTCGAGTGGATACTGGAGGCACTGGAGCTGATGGAGCTGATGTCACTATGGCTGGAGCAGAAGATGAAGGCCTCGTCTCTGGAGCTGGCACTATAGGTGTCCTGGCCTTAGTAGTGTACTGGGCAGTAGTCCTAACAGGTGCACTATCCTCCTCATCATCAGAAGACTTAGACTCGGAAGAGGTGCATTACCAAAAAGTTAGAAGAGATATAGCTAATCATCCTTCTGCGGCTGATCTCCTCCGGTAGTCGATGTCGGACTCGAGAGAACTGCGTCGGCGAAGACTTCTGCTGATGTCCTGGATGGAGGTGGAGTGGATACTGGAGGCACTAGAGCTGATGGAGTTGATGTCACAGTGGCTGGAGCAGAAAATGAAGGCCTCGTCTCTAGAACTGGCACTATAGGTGTCCTGGCCTTAGTAGTGTATTGGGCAGTAATCCTGACAGGTGCACTATCCTCCTCATCATCATAAGACTCGGACTCTAAAGAGGTGTGGCAGATTGGGGATTCATCAACCTCCTTCTTAAGCTCATTGACTGTCTTAGTCAGCCCATCTACCTTGTCATTTAGAGTTTTCACTCTATCATCAATGATGTTCACAATGCTCTCCTGAGTGTCCATGATGGTCTTGATGTCCTTCTTCATATCCATGATGGTGGAGATCAAGAGATCCATCTGCTCGTTCCTGGATCTGGGGACCTAAGCACTAGTGGCTCTAGCTGCCTCTGCTTGTGCATCTGCCTGTGCCTGAGCTGCAGCTGGTGTGGGATGGTCTGGGTCCATCACCACAACATTGTTCTCGAGATCTGGCTGAAGTGGCAAGTGGGGTCTATCCAGAGCAAAGGTGTGCTTCTCAAGCTTGGAATTGATAAGCATCTGAATATAGGGTGCATAGCACCATGAGCGCTTCTGATCAGCAGCAACCCTCTTCACAGACTATCTTCTTAGGCAAAGCTTTCATTGGAATCTCCATAGACATAGTTGCCCTAGCAGTATCATGTGCTTTGAAGGTCTCTGCAAGTGCATAAATTTTTCTGACTACCCTCCTGGATGAGGTTGCCTCATTGGCAGACTTCCTTGCAGCCTTCTCTTGCTTCTTAGCAAGAACATCTTCTGGGACAAATTTAGAATCTTCCTCATTAGAATTGACTCTCTTCCTGGTCCTTTTTGTAGCCTTAGGCAACCCATGAGAACTGGGAGTGCCTAGATCTGTGGAAGAACTGGACTTCACAACCCTAGCTCCGGCAAATTCTGACTATCTTCAGCATCTGACATGTCTGACCCTATGAATAGAGTATAGAAGAGTGGAATAGGATAATTCATCACAAAATGCAGAGATTTTTGAAAGTTTGAACTAAGAATTTCGAAAGTTTTGCATTCTATCAAATGTATTTTGGTACAGCCGAGGCAAACTTTTCGGTCACACCGAGACAAACAACCTTCTTTCTAGGAACTTGGCACCATTTTTGGTTGCATCGAAAATGAGCATTCGGTTCCATCGAGGTGTTCTCAATGTGGCAAAAAAGAAAATCGGTGACACAGATTATTTCACATCGGTTCTACCAAGATACAGGAGGCGGACAGAAAAACCCTAAAAATCGTAATTCGCTATCTAATGGAATTTTCTATTGGATGGAACAATCTCAAACAGTGGCTAGACTAGGAATAAACCCTAATGCGCATGAATCGGACAGTGGAGCGCGAGAGGGGACCGAATCCATACCCTAATTTGGTGATGGATCCGCTACGGCGGCGATGTTGGAGAAGAATACGTCACCGATGGCGATTCCCAGCGGCGGAGGCGCTCGGGGAAGCAAGGCGATGACCAGGGGCCTTTGGGGCGGCAGCTAGGGTTGTGGAGGCGTGACGTTTGAAGAATGGATTTAAAAATGTCGGGGTCCATAGATTATATATTCATCGCTGTCGGCGACACCGATTTGATATTTTTGGTGTCACCGAGTTTCACAACTGTCAGCTGATAGGGAAACTCGATGTAACCGAGAATATGAAATCAGCAGTACCGAGATTGAAAAACCAGATCAACCCTAGGCATTCGGTGAGACTGAGATTTTTGAGTTTGTTCCACCGAGATGCACTTGGGAGGTTTTAATGGTCAGTCCTTGATGATAGGAACTTGGAGTGATCCTCACACAGAGAGATCGAGAAGTACTTGTTCAAATTTTGTGATGCAGCATGAATAGAATATGAGGTGAGAAAGCATAGATAGCTAGTCCAATTGGCAAGTGAAAATCAAAAGCCAAATAGAAACAATTGGATATCCCCGAATGAGTAAATAAATGCAGACCAACATGCTCACACAATAAGATGTCAAATGCAATCATGGCAAACATGCACAAACATAATAGCATCTAACAAGCACTTTGGCAATGACGGAGTCATCTATATATGAGTATATTTACTTAGGATCCAAGTAAGAATACTTGATCATAGGTCATACTCATCATTTAAGCACAAGTGAGGTTACCACTTTTACATAAAGCATTTAATGTTGTCACATTCTATGAGATGCTTTGACTCAAGTCTTAGAGTAAAGCTCCCCCTTGATGTGACATCCCCCCATAGGAGGGATAAACTAACCTTGAGTTTTGTCGATGAAGACTTCATGTAGGTGAAGTAGTGGTGGATGCTCAAAGTTGATGAAGATCACCAAGAGTTGGGAGCACCCTTATTGTTTCATTACTCTTCTCACCTACATGGGTTAGTCCCAACACACAAGAGACAAATACAAGGATATCTAGGGACATGGAGTGCAAAGCATATATGATGATGTCCATTGATTTGTTTAATATCTTGTCCCTTGCTTACCTTTGAGGGTGTCTCCTTGAACTATTGCATGATGTTGATGTTGATTGCAACTAGTTCTTGCCAGTAATGAATATGAGTGAATTTCATCGGCGGAGTAACCCCTCAAGAACTTCTCTAGTTCTTCTTCTTTGGGGACCCACATCAAGTTTATGAGGATCCTCGGTGTTGAAGTAGCACTTGTAGAAGTTGAGCTTGTAGTAGCCTTGGGAGCCCACTTCACCAAAGCTTTGGATTCATCTTCATATGAGTCAATGTCCTCTTGAAGATTGTTCTTGTCCTTGAGCTTGGGGTCTTGTGGTGGAAGGTAATCTTGAGATTTTGTTCCCTTGGGAGTGTATTTTCATACTTCTCCTTTTGAGGAACAAACTTGGGATTGGGGTATTGACCTTCTTCCCATTCAACTCCATGAGCGTTGAAGTAGCCAACGCCATGATTCTTCCAGTATCCTCCATGCTTGCGTACAATCTAGTCAAATTGTTTGCACCCTTCAAGAATCTTGTAGATACCTTTATATATAATCCCTTTCAAGAGTTCATTTTCTTGCTCAAGTGTAACTTGGCTAAGAGAAGATTTAGTGGGATCAAGAGAACTACTAGAAGCAATATCATTGGATTTATCATTTTTATTGCTACTAGTTGAAGAACCTTTCTTTCCGTCGTTACTAGCTTGCTTAGACTTAACTTGTGGCATGAATGTAGATAAGAGAAGTCTCTTGGCTAGATAAGAGGAAGTCTTGTTTCGAAGATCGTCATTGATAACTTTAAGGAACTCATGCTCTTGCTCTAAATTGAGCTTCTCGAAGCGTAGCTTCTCATGTGTCCTTACAAGCTCTCTATGATCTTCTAGAGTTGACTTGTGAGCTAACTAAAGAGTTTTTAGTTCTTGAGTTAGTCATTCTATTTCCAACTTATCATCATCGCACGACTTATCTACACTAGAGTGAGTACTAGCAAGTTCATTTTGACTAACATTACTAGATTTTTCAAATAGCAAGTCATCTTCAATTAACAAGTCATCTTCATCACTATTGAAATCAAGATACTCGGGGTGTGATACCTTGGGGCCTTTAGCCATGAAGCAACGTCCAATCCCTTCATTTGGTGAATCAAATATGTTGTAGGAGTCGGTTGTCACTAGTGCAAGTCCGAAAACACCTTCATCTTGACTATAGTCGGAGTTGGAGTGATAGCTTCTCTTAGAGTGGTTGTAGGATTCGGAGCGGGAAACCCATTCACCAACATGAGCTTGATGTTTCCTTCTTGAGTAGCTCTTGGTGTACTTGTCCTTCTTCTCCGAGTCCCTACTTCTCCTTGAGGGTCTTCGTTCATAACAATCATATCTACTCCTTCTCTCTCTCTCTCTCTCTTCGAGGTGACTCGTCTCTTGAGCTTCGCATTCTTGTTGTCTCTTCTTTCCTTTTGTAAGGAGCCGTGCACTCATTGGAGTAGTGTCCGGGCTTCCCATAATTGTAGCAGTTTCGGTCATGACTTGACGAACACTTCTCTTCATATCTTGAGTTCGAGATTCGATCTTTGCTTGTATTCTTGTAGAGCTTGTTGAATTTGTTTACCATGAGGCTTATCTCTTCATTTGTGACAAGGTTTTCACTTGAGGTACCGGGAGCATCACTTGTGGCTTTGTAAGCACCACTAGACTTGTGGTGAAGCTCTTCCTTGTCCTTGAGTGTCATCTCATGAGCAACAATTCTTCCTATCACTTTCGTTGGCTTGAGATCTTTGTAGTTGGGAATCATTTGGATCAATGTGCAAACGGTGTCATATCGATCATCCAAAGCTCGAAATATCTTCTTGATGATGATTTTTTTAGTCATTTCTTCGCTTTCTAAGCCGGCAATCGCATTGGTGATGAGAGCTAGCCTAGAGTACATCTCAGCGACTCCTTTGCCATCCTTCATCTTGAACTTGTCAAGCTGACTTTGAAGAACATCCAACTTGGATTCTCTCACACATTATGTACCTTCATGCATATCAATCAGAGTATCCCAAATCTCTTTTGCATTCTCAAGACGGCTGATTTTGTTGAATTCTTCGGGGCATAGGCAGTTCAAGAGAATGTCACATGCTTGAGAATTGAGTTGCAACATCTTCAATTCATCCGATGTCGCTTCGCGATCGGGTTCCCTTCCTTCCGTAAAGAATTCACCTTGCATACCAACACAAACAACAGCCCAAACAGTGGGGTTATGACCAAGCAAATGCTTTTAATTTTGTGCTTCCAACTAGCAAAATTTGTGCCATCAAAGTACGGACCTCTATGGTCATAATTTCCCTCACTAGACACCATACTCTCCTAGGTTGTGAGACCAATGCAATGGAGACAAATGCTCTGATACCACTTGTAGGATGAAAAGTAGTGCTAGAGGGGGGTGATTAGACTAATTGACCAAATAAAATCTACTTTTTCCCAATTTTATGTCATGGCAGATTTTAGCATTCATAATATGTCAAGTACACCCTACACATGCATGTCTACGAGTATAGCAGTGGAAAGTAAAGACAAGAATGTAAGTAAAGGAAGGGTAGGAAGATCAAACGCAATTGGTGACAAGATGATTTTTCCAGTGGTTCCGATAGGTGGCACTATCGTACATCCATGTTTATGGACTCTTCAACCCACGGAGGGTAACGGTAGTGAGAGTCCACAAAGGGTTCCACGAAGAAGCAACCTTGACTATACCATGATGGCCTATATCCACGGAGGACTAGCCTAACTCGGGGTAGACCTTCACGAAGTAGGTGATCTCCTTGCCCTTACAAACTTCTTGGTTCACTCCACAACACGAAGTAGGAGGCTCCAAAGCGACACCTAACCAATCTAGGAGGCACCACCCTCCAAAACGTAAAATGCTCGATAGTGTCAATGAACTCCTTGCTCTTGTGCTTCAAGATGATAGACTCCTCAACACACAATCACTCTCTCATAGATTTAGCTTGGTGGAAGAGATTGATTGGGTGGAAAGCAAGTTGCGGAGGCTAGAGATCAAGATTCATATGGTAGGAATGGAATGGCATGATCTCAACACATGAGTAGGTGGCTCTCTCTCAGAAAATAATTAGGTATGAGTGGGGAACTGTTCTAAGTGCTTCTCTTGCGAGTGAGTGGTGGTGGAGGGGTATATATAGGCATCCCCAAAAATCCAACCGTTACACACAAAATGACCAACTCGGTGACACTGATGTGTTAATCTTGGTGGTACCAAAGTGACCAAAAGGTGGCAACTTTTGAATCTTCATGAGACCGATATAGGAAACTTGATTGTACCGATAAGGTGACCAATGGTCAGATTGCCAAATCTCGGTGATGCCGATCCAATAATCTCAATGGGACCAATATTGTGAATTTGTGTAACAGAAAGTTGGCAACCTAAACTCGGTGGCACCAAAGCAGAATCGGTTGCACCGAAGTGGCTAGGGTTTGGCTGAGTCTGTCTAGGTACTGGAATCGGTGGCACCGAATGGAAAGTGTTGGTTGCACCAATTTTGGATATTTGGCTTTGGGCAGACTTTTGTGGAAGAGCTTGTGGGTGTATGTGGTGACTATCACTTGTGCACGTATGATCATTTTGTTCACCAACAAAACCTTACCCCGTTTTAATAGTATTGGCTTTCCTATGGACTCAAAGTGATTTCTCAAAAAATATATAATCTAGAGTCCTCTGCTTGAAGCTTTGCCAATTTATTTCCTTGCATCTTGGGGTATTCCACAATCCTCGTGCCAACCCATCATTGAACTTGTCCTGAAACACACTTAGTGGAAACATTAGTTCAATGACATATATGTTGTTATTAATTACCAAAACCACCAAGGGAGGAAATGTGCTTTCAGTAAGTAGCAAGTGTTTTGGTAGCAAGGTAATTTGTAACGAGCAAGTAACGTTAAAAGTAGGTAAGGTGCAGCAAGGTAGCCCAATACCTTTGTGGCAAAGGACAGGCCAAAACTATCTCTTATGATGAGCAAAGAGATCTTGAGGGTAGACGGGAATTTTATCTCGTCACTTTCATCATGTTGGTTTGATTCGTGTTCGCTATTTTGATAATTTGATATGTGGGTGGACCGCTGCTGAGGTGTTGTTCTTACTTGAACTAACAACCCACTTATGATTAACCCCTCGCAAGCATCTGCAACTACGAGAAAAGTATTAGGACAAAGTCTAACCATAGCATTAAACATTTGGACCCAAATCAGCCCCTTACGAAGTAGCGCATAAATTAGGGTTTAAGCTTCTGTCACTCTAGCAACCCATCATATAATAACTACTCCACAATGCATTCCCTTAGGCCCAAGGATGGTGAAGTGTCATGTAGTCGACATTCACATGACATCGCTAAGGGAATCACAACATACATATCATCAAAATATCGAACACATATCAAATTCACATGATTACTTGCAACATGACTTCTCTCGTGACCTCAAGAACAAAAGTAACTACTCAAAAATAATATGGCTTCTCAAGATCAGTGGTGTATTGAATAGCATAATGTATCTGAACATATAATCTTCCAGCAAATAAACCATATAGCAATCGACTACACAAGGTAATCAACACTACTAGTCACCCACAGGTACCAATCTAAGGTTCCGGTACAAATATTGGACACAAGAGATGAACTAGGGTGTGAGAGGATATGGTGTTGTTGAATATGTTGATGAAGAATGACCTCCCCGAGATGACAGGGTTGTTTGTGATGAAGATGCCTTCGATTTCCCCCTCCGGGAGGGAAGTTCCCCCAGCGGAATCGCTCCGCCGAGGGCAAAAGTGCTCCTGCCCAAGTTCCGCCTCGAGGCGGTGGCACTTTGTCCCGAAATTCCTCCTCTTATTTTTTTAGGTTTTTTGGGACTTTATACCAGAAGATGGGCTCCGAAGGTGGGCCTGGGTGCCCACCCTCCACCAGGGCACGGGTAGGGGGCAGGCGCACCCTGGTGGAGGGTGGCCACCTGGTGGCCCCCCTCCGGTAGTTCTCAGCTCCAGAAATTCTTATTTAATGTATAAAAATCTCCATATATTTTCGGCTTCATTAGAGTTGTCCAGAATAGGTATCTCTGATGTGCTTTTTCGGGGTGCTTAATTCCAGTTGCTGGCATTCTCCCTCTTGATGTAAACCTTGCAAATTGTGAGAGAAAAGGCATTAGAATTACTACCCAAAGCATTATTATGCATAAAACATTATAAATAACAGTAATAAAACATGATGCAAAATGGATGTATCAACTCCCCCAAGCTTAGACCTTGCTTGTCCTCAAGCGAAAGCAGATATCGAAGAACATGTCCACATGGTTTGAGAGAGAGAGGTGTCGATAAAAACAAAATACAGACATAGTAGCATCATGCTTATTATTATAACAGCAACAAAACTAACATAAAACTTTCTCATAAAACTTTTCTTTTATAGTAGCATCATATAACTTCTTATGAGAAAGTATCAATTCATCACAATGTGGAAGTATAAAGCATAAACCTTATTGGCAACCAACAAACTATGTTCTCGGTCAACTTTGCAACTACAATTCATCATATTTTCACGAACGGTCTCATGTAGGAGCCTTTTTGGCAAGTCCACATACTCAACCATCATTTAGTCTTCTATGATTGCTAACGCTCATAACATACCTATGGACAAAAAGTTTCAACTAGACACATAGAAAAATAGGGGCTTATAGTTTGCCTCCCAACATGTTCACCTCAAGGGTGATGTCAACAATAATAACTCATGCTCACTCATATCCAACTGGTCATATGTGCCTAGATCTTTCCTCACCACATGATGCTTGCCGAAGGAGAAAAATAAAAGGGAATAGGGAAGAATACTTTGACTCTTGTTAAAGTAAGTACATAAAAGTAAAAGATAGGCCCTTCGCAGAGGGAACCAGAGGTTGTCATGCACTTTTTAGTTTGTATGCCAAATCCCTTAGCGCAAAAGAACGTTACGTTACATTGCCTCTTGTGATAGCAACCTTTATTATGCAGTCCATCGCTTTTATTACTTCACCGTCACAAGTTCGTGAAACGCTAGATTTTCTCTTACACTAATTGATCCAACACTTTTGGAAACAATTTTTATTGCCTTGATGCACCGATGACAACTTACTTGAAGCATCTTATTCAATCCATAGGTAGGTATGGTGGACTCTCAAACATGAGTTTGGGTTTGGGTTTTTGGATGCACACGTAGTATCTCTACTTAGTGTGGAATTTTTGGGTAGCAAAGATATTGGGCAAGCACCACATGTTAAAGGATCTATGACAATATAACTTCTATGTGAATATGAACAAGCATAAATCATTACATTGTCTTCCTTGTCCAACGTCAACAATTTTGGCATATAATATTTAATGGGGGCTCACAATCACAAAAGATGTCCATGATAGTATATTTTCATGTGAATCTTCTCTTCCCTAATTAATTCTTTCATTAGTTGCATTATTGACTAATGCTATGTTTGCCAATATCCAATAAATATTACCACTTATACTTTTCTTTATTGTGATGTCATTACTCACCATAAGATTAGTATATGATCTTTTTCATTTATTTTCTTTTATCATGATTGCAACAAGAAAGTAAAAGGGGCAAAGGCTCAAACTAAACTTTATTATATAACTCTCACTCGATTACAAAGATGGAAAGATCACGAAACTATTACTTGAAAATAGATCATACTAAACTTTAATTCAACTAGGTCATGAAAAGGCTAAGGATAAAAATAAAAAGCAAAAGGTAAAAGTGATGGTGATACGATACCGGGGCACCTCCCCTAAGCTTGGCTCAAGCCAAGGGGAGTGCCCATACCCGTGTACTCAGGTCTCCTTTGGTGGTGGTGATGATGAAGGTGGTGGTGAGGCATCATACTTCAGCTCCAATAAGTACCTCAATTTGCGGATGATGCTCCTGAGAGTGGTGATATGTTCTTCTAGCAAAAGATTTTCACGAGTGAGGAATTTATTCTGAACACGGACTTCCTCGAAAGCCCAGAAATCTTAAATTTCAAGAGGGGTAAGATGAGGATAGTGAGGCCGGAGGATATCTTCTTCCTCCTCTTCCACCATGCCCGTGGGTTGCCCTCCTTCTTGAACTTGATTCTGCATAGCCTCCTTGCCCTTTTTCTCCTTATTGGCTTCTTTTGGCTCTTCTCTTTTCAGCTTCATCTTCATCAACCAAGCATCTTCTTCTATGTTATTGGGAGAGGAAGAAGACATGATGCTCGGCTTGACAGATCTACCAGAAAAACAGCACTAAACAAGAATGGAGGAAAATCTAGCGATGCAGTGGTCAAAACAGTCGGGGGTATATATTGAGAATTTTTATTCTTGGAAACCAAGCAAACAAAAGGAAAACGGAGTCGGGAAGGTTCCGGAGGTGGGCACTCTCCACCAGGGCATGCCAGGGATGGAAACCGCGCCCTGGTGTTCCGTGCCCTCCTCGATTACCTTCCGTTCTATTTTTTATTTCCTTAAATTCATAAATATTCCAAAACAGATAAAAATATTTGTGCGGATTTTTCAGAGAATGTTTACTCACCGTATCACATACCTCTTTATTTTCACAATTCTGGAGCGTTCCAGAAGGTTTCTTTTATGCGTTCCTCTGGTGTCATGGTTTGGATAACATTGCTTTCAACATTAATAGGCATACTTGAGATATAGTGTTTAATTCTTTGTCCATTGACCACCTTCGGGTTGGTTCCTTCGGCATTATTAATCTTAATAGCTCCAGAGCGATAAACCTCTTTGATAACATAGGGTCCTTCCCATTTGGAGAGAAGTTCTCCTGCAAAAAAAACTGAAAAGAGAATTGTACAAAAGAACATATTCTCCAACTTTGAATTCTAGCTTTTGGATTATTTTGTCATGCCATCTTTTAACTTTTTCTTTAAATAACTTGGCATTTTCATAAGCTTGGGTCTCCATTCATCTAATGAGCTAATATCAAATAACCTCTTTTCACCAGCAAGTTTGAAGTCATAGTTTAGTTCTTTGATAGCCCAAAATGCTTTATGTTCTAATTCCAGAGGCAAATGACAAGCTTTCCCATAGACCATCTTATATGGAGACATACCCATAGGATATTTATATGTTGTTCCATAGGCCCAAAGTGCATCATCTAATTTCTTAGACCAATTCTTTTGAGACCTATTGATAGTTTTTTGTAATATCAAATTTATTTCTCTATTGCTAAGTTCAACGTGACCACTAGATTGAGGATGATAGGGTGATGCAATTCTATGGTTAACATCATACTTAGCAAGCATCTTATGGAAAGCACCATGAATAAAGTGTGAACCACCATCGGTCATTAGATATCTAGGGACTCTAAACCTTGGTAAAATAACTTCTTTAAGCATTTTAATGGAAGTATGATGATCAAAACTACTAGTTGGAATAGCATCTACCCACTTAGTGACATAATCAACAACAACCAAAATATGAGTATACTCATTAGAGGAAGGAAAAGGTCCCATATAATCAAAAACCGAAACATCAAATGGTTCAACAACAAGTGAATAGTTCATAGGCATTTCCTCACACTGACGGATATTACCAATTCTTAGACATTCATCACAATACAAGACAAACTTACGATCATCCTTGAAGAGAGTAGGCCAATGAAAACCAGATTGTAATTCCTTATGAGCAGTTCTATCTCCAGCATGATGTCCTCCATAAGCTTCGGAATGACATTTTCGTAAGATTTTTTCTTGTTCATGCTCAGGTACACAACGTCTAATAATACCATATACTCCTTCTTTATAAAGATGCGGGTCATCCCAAAAGTAATGTCTTAAGTCATAGAAGAATTTTTTTGTTGGTATGTGAAACTAGGTGGAATATATTTATTAACAATGTAATTAGCATAGTCAGCATACCAAGGAGTGTTTTGCGAGACATTTATTGCGGCTAGTTTTTCATCAGGAAAACTATCATCAATACATAGTGCGTCATCGCGAATATTTTCTAACCTAGACAAGTTATAAGCTACAGGGTTCTCAGCTCCCTTCCTATCAATGATATGCAAATCAAATTCCCGAAGCAAGAGAACCCACCTAATGAGTCTAGGTTTAGCATATTTATTTTCCATAAGATATTTATAGCTCCATGATCAGTGTGAACAATAACTTTGGAATCAACAATGTAAGGTATGATTTTATCACAAGCAAACACGACTGCTAAAAATTATTTTTCAGTAGTGGCATAATTTCTTTGGGCACTGTCTAGATTTTTGCTAGCATAATGGATAACATTTGATTTCTTCTCAACTCTTTGTACTAGAATAGCACCAACAACATAATCACTAGCATCAGACATAATTTCAAAAGGCAAGTTCCAATCAGGTGGTTGAACAATAGGTACAGTGGTTAAGGCTTTCTTTAGTGTTTCAAAAGCTTCCATTCAATCATCATCAAAAACAAAGGGAAAATCCTTTTGTAAAAAATTAATAAGAGGCCTAGAAATCTTTGAAAATTCTTTAATAGACCTCCTATAGTAACCAGCGTGACCAGGGAAACTTCGAATACCTTTGATATCTTTAGGACATGGCATTTTCTCAATTGCATCAACTCTAGCTTGATCCACCTCAATACCTCGTTCGGAGATCTTATGCCCCAAGAAAATACCTTCATTACCAATAAAGTGACACTTCTCCCAATTCGAGACGAGATTAGTTTGTTCATATCTTGGCATAACTTGATCAAGGTTGCTTAAGCAATCATCAAAAGAAGTTCCGTAAATAGAGAAATCATCCATGAAAACCTCCACAACCTTTTAACAAATATTAGAGAATATAACAGTCATACATCTTTGAAAGGTAGCAGGTGCATTGCATAAACCAAAAGGCATACGCCTATAAGCATAGGTCCCGAAAGGACACGTAAAGGTGGTTTTCTCTTGATCAGATTGTGACACGTCTATTTGAGAGAAACCAGAATATCCATCCAAGAAAAAAAAAGTGTGTGTTCTTAGATAATCTTTCAAGCATTTCATCAATAACAGTCAAGGGGTAATGATCCTTCCTAGTAGCTTTATTTAATTTTCTAAAATCAATTACCATCCTATAGCCAGTAAACAATTCTCTGTGGAATAAGCTCATTTTTATCAATAGGAACAATAGTAATACCTCCTTTCTTAGGGACACAATGAACGAGACTCACCCATCTACTATCAACTATAGGATAGATTATACCTGCTTCCAATAGCTTTAATATTTTAGTTCTTACCACTTCTTTCATCTTGTATTCAATCGTCGTTGGTGATCAACAATGGGTTTAGCATCAGGTTCTATATTAATCTTGTGCTGACATAGAGTGGGACTAATGCCCTTAAGATCATCAAGAGTATATCCAATAGCAGCCTGCTGCTTCCTCAGAATTTTCAATATTCTTTCTTCTTCATGTTCTGAATGGTTAGCACTAATAATAACATGATATATCTTTTTCTCATCAAGGTAAGCATATTTAAGAGTGTCAGGCAATTGTTTAAGGTCAAACACAGGATCACCTTTAGGTGGAGCAGGACCTCCAAGAGTTCCAATAGGCAAATTGTGTTTTAGTAGAGGTTGTTGTTCAAAGAAATTTTTATCTATTTCATTTCTTTCATGAAAGTGCATATCATTTTCATGGTCTCGCAAATATTGTTCTAGTGAATTGGTAGGAGGGAAAACAATAGAAGCAAGACCAATTATTTCATCCTTACTAGGTAATTCTTGATCACAAGGTTGTCTAATAAACTTGGAAAAATTAAATTCATGATACACATCACAAAACTCAACACTGACAGTTTTTTTCCAATCTATGTTAGCATTAATAGTGTTCAAGAAAGGTCTACCAAAGATAATGGGACAAAAGTCATCTTGCGGGGAACCAAGGACTAGAAAATCAGTAGGATATTTTATTTTCCAACACAAGACATAAACATCTCTAACAATCCCAAGTGGTGTGATGGTATCTATTTTGGCAAGTTGAATACTAACATCAATGTCTTCTATTTCAGTAGGTGCTATGGCATTCAAAATTTCTTGATATAAGGTAAAATGAATAGCACTCACACTAGCACCCAAATCACATAAGCCATGATAACAATTATTTCCTATTTTAACTGAGACAACAGGCAAGCCAACTATGGGTCTATGTTTGTCTTTTTTATCGGGTTTAGCAATTCTAGCAGCTTCATCACAGAAGCAAATGACATGCCCATCAATATTATCTACTAAGAGATCTTTAACTATAGCAACACTAGGTTCTAATTTAATTTGTTCAGAGGTCTTAGGTGCTCTAATATTAATTTTGCGAACCACAGTTGATACCTTAGCATGTTCCTTTATCCTAACAAGGAAATGTGGTTTCTCTATGTAAGCAGTAGGCACAACTGGATCAACATTGTAAATGATAGTTTCTTCTTTAGCTATGAATGGTTCTTTAATTTCCTCCTTAATAGGCGGGTGATATTTAAACCACTTCTCTTTAGGGATATCAACATGAGCAGAAAATGATTCACAAAAGGAGGCTACTACCTCATAGTCAAATCCATATTTAGTGCTAAACTTGTGAAAAAGCATCATTATTCATACAAGATTTAACACAATCAAATTCAATCTTTATACCTCACTCATTACCTTCGTCGAGTTCCCAATCTTCAAAGTTGCATTTAATTCTTTCCAAGAGATCCCACTTGAATTCAATAGTCTTCTTCATAAAAGAACCAGTACAAGACGTATCGAGCATGGTTTGATCATTATGAGAAAGCCGAGCATAAAAAATCTGAATGATAACTTCTCTCGGGATATCATGATTGGGGCATGAATATAACATTGAATTAAGCCTCCCCCAAGCTAGAGCGATACTTTCTCCTTCACGAGGCCAAAAATTATATATATAATTCTGATCACGATGAACTAGATGCATAGGATAAAACTTTTGGTGGAATTCCAATTTCAAACGATTCCAGTTCCATGATCCAATATCATCACATAGCCTATACCATGTCAATGCTTTTACCTTCAAAGATAAAGGGAAAACCTTCTTCTTAACTTCATCTCCGGATAAACCTACAAGCTTAAATAGTCCACAAATTTCTTCCACATGTATTAGATGCATATCAGGATGTTTAGTTCCATTTCCTGCATAAGGACTA
The DNA here is from genome assembly GCA_022496015.1 of Hordeum marinum. Lineage (NCBI taxonomy): Eukaryota > Viridiplantae > Streptophyta > Magnoliopsida > Poales > Poaceae > Hordeum > Hordeum marinum. Next base: position 113,609,064 of record CM039674.1, on the reverse strand, counting down.
GCTAGCAGCTGTTGTAACATACCCGAAGGAATTTCATAACCAATATTTTCAGTAGGTTCTCTAGGTTGAGGGGAAACTAATTGTGGTTCCAGTTGAGGTGAAGATACCCCAAACAAACCCCTCAAAGGATTACTTTCCATAGTAACAAGTGACCGTAAATTTTAGCATGTAGTATAAGTTTTTCCTTACCGATTTCCACTTACCAAGAGCGCTTCACTCCCCGACAACAGCGCAAGAAAAGAGTCTTGATGACCCACAAGTACAGGGATCAATCGTAGTCCTTTCTATAAGTAAGAGTGTCGAACCCAACGAGGAGCAGAAGGATATGATAAGCGGTTTTCAGCAAGGTAATTTTTGCAAGCACTGAAATTGTAAGTAGCAAGTGTTTTGATAGCAAGGTAATTTTTAACAAGCAAGTAACATTAACAATAGGTAAGATGCAGCAAGGTATCCCAATCCTTTTGTGGAAAAGGACATGACAAAACTATGTCTTATGATGAGCAAAGTGTTCTTGAGGGTACACGGGAATTTCATCTAGTCACTTTCATCATGTTGGTTTGATTTGTGTTCACTACTTTGATAATTTGATATGTGGGTGGACCAGTGTTGAGGTGTTGTTATTACTTGAACTAACAACCTACTTATGATTAACCCCCTTGCAAGCATCCGTAGCTACGAGAAAAGTATTAAGACAAAGTCTAACCATAGCATTAAACATGTGGACCCAAATCAGCCCCTTCCGAAGTAGCGCATAAACTAGGGTTTAAGATTTTGTCACTCTAGCAACCTAGAATCTAATAACTACTCCACAATGCATATCCTTAGGCCCAAGGATGGTGAAGTCTCATGTAGTCGATGTTCACATGACACCACTAAGGGAATCACAACATACATATCATCAAAATATCAAACACAAATAAAATTCACATGATTACTTGCAACATGACTTCTCCCGTGACCTCAAGAAAAAAAGTAACTATCGAAAATAATATGCATGCTCAAGATCAGAGGTGTATTGAATAGCATAATGGATCTGAACATATAATCTTCCACCAAATAAACCATATAGCAATCAACTACACAAGGTAATCAACACTACTAGTCACCCACATGTACCAATCTGAGGTTCCGGTACAAAGATTGAACACAAGAGATGAACTAGGGTGTGAGAGGAGATAGTGTTGTTGAATATGTTGATGAAGAATGGCCTCCCCAAGATGAGAGGGTTGTTAGTGATGACGATGACTTCGATTTCCCCCTTGGGGAGGGAAGTTCCCTTGGCGGAATCGCTCCGCCGGGGGGCAAAAGTGCTCCTACCCAAGTTCCGCCTCGACGTGGTGGCGCTTCGTCCCGAAAGTCCTCCTCTTATTTTATTTAAGATTTTTTGGGACTTTATACCAGAATATGGGCCCCGGAGGTGGGCCTGGGTGCCCACCCTCCACCAGGGCATGTGTAGGGGGGTAGGCGCGCCTTGGTGGAGGGTGGCCACCCAGTGTTCCCTCTTGTAGTTCTCAGCTCCATAAATTCTTATTTGATGTATAAAAATTCTCCATAAATCTTCATTGGAGTTGTGCAGAATAGGTATCTCTGATGTGCTTTTTTGGGGTGCTGAACTCCAGTTGCCGACATTCTCCCTCTTGATGTAAACCTTGCAAATTGTGAGAGAAAGGGCATTAGAATTACTCCCCAAAGCATTATTATGCATAAAAACATTATAGATAACAGTAATAAAACATGATGCAAAATGGATGTATCAGCCACCGGCCACATGACATCGACCACTTCCTCTTATTGAAGGTAACCGACATCATAGCTTTTTGCAGTTCACTGGCTTTCATACCCTTAACTGTTCTTGTCCATTCATATATGTAGGCGTTTTGATCAAGCGCCTCCGCCTGAGGAAACAAAGAATGTGAGCGCGCACACTGTTCCGAGGACTAGTGCAGTTCCCGCACCTTCTCCCGAGTCCCACGGTCCTAAGACCTGGCCAAGAACCCTCAGCCCAAGAACTCAGGGTATTTTCCGCTACGCACTCCAAGGGTGAGAGCATGTTGAGACACCAAAAGCAGAAAACTTTGCTGAGGAATCCGATCTTTTTGGAACAAGATTTTGATGCTCTTAATGCGGTCGATGCCTACCTCGGAGCATCTCGGACCGGCCTTGAAGACATGGCGAGTGTATTGTCTGCTGTTTTACATGTAGCCACTCTTTTAAAGCGATCAATCCATTAATTCCAAAATCTAGCCAGCTTGCTATCCAATAGCCCCGGAGACACTTGTCGGCTCTCAAGCCCTACAAGTGTATCTAAGCTCGGACATAAACCCTGCATAAGTAGCCAAGCGCGAGAACTGTGTAGCCCCCGAGTCTTAATTTTGGTAGATATGACAAACTTAAGTATCTGGAATCTTAGTCGAACGATGCATGATGCAGACTGCTAGGGAGAAGTATGAAGATATCTCCAAAGAGCTTAAACTGACAAAAGGAGAGATAAAATCTCCAAATTATGAGCTGGGGAATGTCAAAAAATTCACCCGAGAAGCACATGGTATGTGTATTGGAAAATATGATAGTTCATAGGGATATTAAGTCCATCGTTAATAATTCCTTGCATTTCTAACAGCCAACCATTGTCTAGCTAGAAAAGGACTTGGAGGAGGCCTTAGAAGACACGTGATATTCTGAATCTCAGGAAGAGGCTGGTCGTCGCGTGCCTATGCACAACATTGAGAAAAACAATGCTTTGAAGGCAAAAAAATGAAGAGCACGAGTGTGACATTAGGAGCTTGAAGGCTCAGTTGGTTGCGAACGAGGAGAAAAACTGGAGGACAAACGAAACCATCTCTGGTTAGTTGAGATATTGTACCCATTTGAAAGTCGTGCCCAGTTGTGGAACTATTTCCTTGGTGTTTTTTTCCAGTCCTATTGACTGGTCAACTAGAAGAGTTGAAAACACCTCGGCACCAGATCCCGTGTCATGGTTGAGTGAGCTGCTAGAGACATCACGCCACTCAATGAAAACTATTTTCAAGGCTTTATGGCCTGGCGAGCCGATCCTCGAGGGAATCCCTGAGCTCGCTGATCATATATATGAAGGGAGTGCGGCATCGCCTACGGATATGGAAGATATCCGCTTGCCGAGAAGGAGCTCGAGAATCCTGGGCGATGATCCAGACTTGATTCACCGGGGAGGCCACCGAACACCTTGCCTGTATTGGCCCAAGAGGTCCGGATAACAAGGAGGTTCCTACTCATTTGGTGTATGATCAAGTCATGTCGGTAGCTCAGTGGTACTTGTGATCTGCGTTGGGCTTTCCGTGAAGAGGAACGGGTTATCGCAGCACAATATGGGTAAGTATTTACCTCAGCTATGAAACTAAGGTTTGTCGAACCAATAGGAATATCAATCCTCATACGTATTTAGCGACTGCACACAAAAGAACAAACAACTTGCACCCAACGCTGCAAACAGGGTTGTCAATCCCCTTGGTCTCGTTATTTACAAGCAAATGAGTTGTGTAGATAATTGTAAATTGAAAAATAAAATAAAAGCAAATAAATGGCAGCAAGGTAGTAGTAGAGTTTGTAAATATATAAGTGAATAGACCCGGAGGGCATTGTTTTCTCTAATGGCATCTCTCATAAAAATAGTATACGATGAGTAAACAAATTACTGTTGGGCAATTGATAGAAAAGCGGATAGTTATGTGATTTTCACGGCAACGATCATGTGTATATAGGCATCACGTCCATAAACAAATAGGCCGACTCCTGCCTGCACCTATTACTATTACTCCACTCATCAACCGCTATCGAGCATGCATCTAGTGCATTAAGTAAAACAGAGTAATGCATGAAGAACGATGACATGATGTAGACAAAGTAAACTCAAGCAATATGAATAAATGCCATTGTTTTATCCTTAGTAGCAGCAACACAAAGACGCAACTTGTCCCCTTCTGTCACTAGCATATAGAAACTCGCTAGGTTGAACCTACTACAACACACCTCTCTTACCCATGAAATATCAATCTAGTTGGCCAAACTATTTCAATAGATCTGAGAGAATTACGGAGCTATAATGATCATGCAATTAAGAATCATGATAATTTTAGAGAACACTCAAATAATTTTCATGAATAATCTGAACATAAACCCACAATTCATCGGATCCAAAAAAACGCACCATACAAAGGGATTACATCGGATAGATCAATGCAAAGATGTGATGAACATTGTATTGAAGATCGAGATTTTTCGAGCCATGATTTTCACGAAAGACATTAAAAAGACAAAGCAATTGATGCAACCTAAACTCCATTTTTTGTAGTTTTATTTTTAAAAACCAAACTAGTGGAAAAGAATAAACTAAAAGATTTAATTGCAAGATCTAGAGATATACCTTCAAGCACTCACCTCCCAGGCAACGGCTCCAGAAAAGGGCTTGATGTCTACTACGCAACTTTATTCTTGTAGACTCGTGTTGGGCCTCCAAGCGTAGAGTTTTGTAGGACAATAGCAATATTCCCTCAAATGGATGACCTAAGGTTTATCAATCCGTGGGAGGTGTAGGATGAAAACAGTCTCTCTCAAACAACCCTGCAATCAAATACATGAAATCTCTTGTGTCCCCAACACACCCAATACAATGGCAAATTGTATAGGTGCACTATTTCGGCGAAGAGATGGTGATACAAGTGCAATATGGATGATAGATATAGGTTTTTGCAATCTAAAAATATAAAAATGGCAAGGTAGCAAGTGGTAAACAGCAAGCAAAACATTGTATAATTGCTTGGAATAAGGCCTAGGGTCCGTATTTTCGCTAGTGCTATCTCTCAACAATGTTAATATAATTGGATCACATAACCATCCCTCAACGTGCAATGAAGAATCACTCCAAAGTTCTTACCTAGCGGAGAACATAAGAAGAAATTGTTTGTAGGGTGCGAAACCATTTTGTACTAAAATAACCAAGTTATCCTTTCCGATCGATCTATTTAACAGTTCGTACTAGAATAACACCATATGATATGCATCAACCAACTCTAATGTCACCAAGATACTCCAATGTCACTACAAATATCCATGAGTTAATTATACAATACGCATCAAACAATTTCAGATTCATAATACTCAATCCAACACAAAGATTTCTATCAAGATTTCTATCAACCCATAACATATATCAAAGAACAAGGTATGAAAACATGCAATCAACCCATAACATATATCAAGTGAATCATTTGAATACCCTAATTTCACTACGGGTATCCGCATGCAAGACATATATCAAGTGATCTCAAATCCATATAAAGTATTCAATCCGATAATATCAAAATCTCAAAGGGAAAACTCAATTCATCACAACAAGATAGAGAGGGGGAAACACCATGTGATCTAACTAGATTAACAAAGCCCATGATACATCAAGATCGTGCCATCTCAAGAACATGAGAGAGAGATTGAACACATAGCTACTGGTACAAACTGTCAGCTCCAAGGGTGGAGTACTCCCTCCTCAACATGGCCTCCGCCGGGATGATGAAGATGCCCACCAGAGATGATCTACCGTCTCCGGCAGGGTATAGGAATGACTTCAGATTGGTTTTTCATCGATACAGAGAGTTGCGTCGGTGGAATGAGGAATCTAGGGTTATTTCTCATGGTTTCTATGTTTATAGGAATTTTTGGCAGTGGTTTCACGTGAAGGTGGGCCACGATGTGAGGAACACCCACCAAGGCACGCCCTGGTGGGCGATACCCACCTTGTGGCTCTTCTGGCCCTCCCACGAAGCGTCTAGTGCATCTTTTGTTCCAAAAAAATTGTCAAAAATTTTTGGGCGATTCCGAGAACTTTCATTTCCTGCACAAAAATAACAACACGGTAATTCTGTTGAAAACAACTCAGTCCAGGTTAGTTCTAAATAAATCATATAAAGTGCATCAAAACTATATAAAAGTATCATAAACATAGGTGAATATGGCATGAATACTTCATAAATTATAGATACGTTGGAGACGTATCAGCATTCCCAAGCTTAATTCCTACTCGTCCTCGAGTAGGTAAATGATAAAAGAAATAATTTATGAAGTGTGAATGCTAGCATAGTGCATAAGTTTGATCAATGATAATCTCAACCACTTTTCCTAGTATCATAATAGAAACTCTTTCTCATAAAACTCATCATGATAAAGTAGCAACCAATTCACATGTTATGATTCAAATAATGAATTCCCTTGAAACTTAACAACCTATGTTCTTAGTCACCAAACAATTGCCATTCAACTTATTCTCAACAAAGTCTAAGTAAGAGCTCCACATACTCAATCATCATATAGTATTCTATGATTGCTAGTACTCAAAGGATATTTTTAGAACAAATGGCATCCATCGAACACACAGAAAGATAGGGGCTTAATGTTTCGCCTCCCAACTCATTTATCATAGAGATAATTGTCAACAATAATAAGCCATGATCAAATATATTTGACTGGCCATATGTGCCTAGATCTTTCCCCACCACATGATGCTTGCCAACTAATAGAAGTAGGTTGGAACAAGAAGTTGACTCAACATGAAAGGTAAATAACATGAAAGTAAATAGATTGTCCCTTCGCAGAGGGAAGCAGGGATTTGCATATGTGTGAGAGCTCATTGTTTAAAAACAGAAATAAAAGGGAGGTGCACCCTTCCTGTCAACGTTACGACCAAGAGTTATCAATGTCTTCCATGTTAAATACATTAGCGGTGGTTCCCAAGCGGTAAAAGTAAAGGTTTACTGCCCCTCCACCAACAAACACACTCCATGACTAGCCGAATCCATGGGTACTGTCCATACCAACAATATTCCTCGGGGAGTTTTGTTTAATTATTTGCATTTTTTTATTTTAGGACTGGGAATCCCTATTAGTGCCCCTCTCGTGCAAGGACGAGTGAATAAACACTCATCATGAGAATAACTTGCTTAACATAGAAGATATTGGCCGCCCCTTATCACTCCATGAGCGGTCCAGGCACACAAAACAAATGTTCATTTGAAATTTTAGAGGTGGCACATGCAAATTTACTTGGAACGGCATGGTAATACCGCATATAGGTAGATATAGCGGTTTCTCATGGCAAGAAACTGGGTTTAAGGGTTTTTGGCTGCACAAGTAGTATCTCTACTTAGTATGAATTTTTGGCTAGTAAAAGATCCTAAGCAAACACCACATGTTGGAGGATCCATAACAATATAACTTCTATGCAAATATACACAGCCATAACTCATTACGTTGTCTTCCTTGTCCAACTTCAACTAATTTTATCAAGTTTGAAAATAATTAATAGGTATTCACAATCATACAAGATGTCCAAGATAATATATTTGTATGTGAAAGTTCTCTTCCTTATACTAATCATTCACTAATTGCTTGTATGACCAATATTGTGATTGTCAAACCTCAATAGATTTTACTTTCTAAACCAGATGTGAATCTACTACTAAGCATAAAGCACATTGATAATTTCATATTTATGATATTTCATTGATTCACAATTTACTCATAGGATATAAGTGAAGCTCAAGAGTAAACATCAAACTACTCTCAAAAGATATAAGTGAAGGTCAATGAGTAGTCAAACAATAATGTAGCTATGTGAGGACTCTCTCTCAATAAAGATTTTCAGATCTGAGTATTTTATTTAAACAGCAAGAGAAAAAATTCCACTCCAAGAATAGCACATATCACGTGGACAAATAAAAATTAGGATCAACATAGGCTAACCAAGAGTTTTTGATGAAGAGAGGTGGGATGCGTAGCATCCCCATGCTTAGATGCTTCAAAGTTCTTGAAATATTTACTTGGGGTGTTGTGCGCATCCCCAAGCTTGAGCTTTTGTATCTTGTTCAATCCTCTCTTATCCCGGTTTCACCTATTCTCAAAAACTTCATCCACAACAAACGTGAAAAGAACTCGTGAGATAGGTTAGTGCACATAATAAGAAATCAACTCTTTATGTTCTGCCATGACAAGTTGCATAATAAGTTCAAACATTATCTACTATTTACTACCCCCCCCCCCCCCCCGTATCAAAATAATTGTCTCAAGCTTAGTACAACTTTATACTAGAGCTAGTACAAGGTTGAGGCAGTTGTTTTGGGACAGAGGGAGTATAATTTAGACAATTTATTTCTACCAATATAGGCTATGGAAACTATAGGAAAAGTAGATAACAAAACTATGACATTAAACTGTCCAAACAGAACAATCTATAGCAATTTATGAAAATAGTGTACTTCTGTAACTCAAACAATTCATAAAATTAGGAAGTGCTAAAGAATTTATATGACAACATTGTGTAAAAATTTCAAAAACTTTACACGTTCCATTAAAATATGAAAATTCAAACACTACAACAAAAGTTTCTGTTTTTACATAGCACATATCAAAACATGTTGACGGGGTTGTTACCCCTAGGTAGGCCAAAGCAACGGGGTTCTCCCCCCTTCCGCTTCGAAGAAAACTGTGTGGCCGGCTCTCCATGGTCGACTAGAGGACGGCCGGCTCGATGTGCTGCCGGCTGGCGATGCGGGCAGCTGGTCGTGCGATCGGCTCGACCACCGGCCGACTGGATGCGGTCGGCTGCCTACCGGGCCGCCTCCCCCGTTGACCCAGCGGCGGACATGCGATGTCCCATCCCCCAGGACATGGGTACGACGACAAGACGTGACCGCCATGATGGGTGGCCCTGTGGCCACAATGGCTGCTGATGCACGGGAGCGCATGGCTACAGTCCGGCCGTCCAGGCCGCTGACCTTGGCGAGCATGACCGGGCGAAGGAACAATGCCGACACGCCCTTGCCCACTCGATTACCAGCCTCGGCATGGCTACAGAGCCGCCGGCCATACCGGAGACCTCGGCCGGCTGGCGCTAGACGATGCCTCCCGGGCGACCCGTGCCGTGGCAGGTGAGCGAGAGCCAATCGCAAAGCCGGCTGGCAGGCCCCAGTGGGAGACGGGACCGCTCAGTCGGTGGACCCTATAGTCGACGATACGGCACGAAGGGTGGGACCCCCTGGCCAGCCGGAGAGACTACCAACCGGGTTCCCCCACCCCTGTACTTTAGATATATTGTAGAGCCAGGGGTTGGCCTACAAAAAACCCGAGCCCCCCATGCGACGGGGACGGACGATCACTCTCGCACACCCACGGAACTCTCAAAAACCCTCTAGTGGCAGAGGAAGATGAGTCGGCTGCTCCTTCTTCCTCCTCTAGACACAGCTCCAGGAGCATCCTTGTACACATACCCATCCATCCAATTAGACCAAGCAGGACTAGGGGTGTTACCTCCCACGGAGGGCCCTGAACCTAGGTACGTCGTGTGTCACAACCGCTCGTGCCCAATCTCGCACCCAGAGCTCGTCGGTGTCCTCCGGCCCCAACCACCCACGATAAGCCATCCTATGGCATCTGTCGTGAGAAAATGATGACAGTTGGCGCCCACCGTGGGGCCGTACGAGGCACCGGCCGGATTCATGCTCCGGGCGGGACCCCTCACCATTCCCCGCCGCCGCCGCACGTCCAGGCAAAACCGTGGGCTCGTGAGGCTTGCTTCGGCATGCCCTACGGGCGACTCCGTCGACATTGCGACCGACATCGACACGCTCACCGAGCGCTTCGGCAGGCTCAGCCTTGCCGAGGCTCCGATCGCAGATGAGTACCCTAGGCAGGTGCTCGTTCGCGTCGATCCTCCCACAGCCATGGGAGCACTCGCTATGACCCAGTCCAATAGCTCCCACGATCGCGTGGGGTGTTGGCCATCGTCTCCTCCACCTCCTCAGGACGCACGCGGACCAGGGCCGACGTCGCCGCAGCCCGCGTCGGCACCTCCGATCCGCTTGGTGCGGGCCTTCGGGGCCTGAGCACCCCTATCGCCCTGACGGCGAACCCCGACGCCGCCGTGGCGGACCTCGAGGCGGCTCATCGCGTCCTGTTCGAGGACGCCACCGCCCTCGCAGCCACGCGGCACCGCATGGAGGCCGCCCAGCGGGAATATGCTTCTGCCTATGGACTCACCCCGGCTGGCACCGGGCCCAGTCGGCGTGGGGCCGTGCGGGACCGTGGCCGCGTGGTCACCGAAATCCTTGGCGGCAAGATGCCCGTCTACGACACCCCCGCAGCCAACTTGCGGGCCCTCAAGGTGGCCTACGCGAATTTGGCCACCTTGGAGGGTGAAGAGCGTGCCGCCCACGAGCGCCACATCGAGGAGCTCATCGATGCCGCCGACGCACAGCAGTGTCTGCTCGCGTCGGGCGGCATCGCCACCGAAGGCCCCCGGCTCAACCGCGAGGGCACGGAGACTGCTGCCCGTCAGCCGACTCAGCACTCCAGCTCCCCTTGTGTCTCCAGCCGCCGGACTGGAACAAACAACCCCCGGCACTCTTAGATGCCGAGGAGCGAGCAGCTGGCTGTTAGCAGCCGACGCACCAACGACCCGCCTCGCAGCGGTCGCCACCAAGAAGCACCGACATCCAGTAGCCAGCGCAGCCACGGGCACAATCCATCCCCACGGCGCGAGCAGGAACGGACAGTTCCGCCCGTCATCCGCCCCCAGCTCTCGGCCCGGATCGGGCCGCATGTCCCCCGCAGCGAGAATGACGCCCGCAACCGAATCGACCACCTCATGCAGTCCACCCTCCTCGAGGAGGAGGGCTCGATTGGTCCGGCCTATTTCGGCCCTCGGATCCGCAACGAGCCGTTCCCGACCGGCTTCACGCTCCTCTGAGACACTCCGAAGTACAACGGGGGTGCCAAGCCCGAGGACTGGCTGATCAACTACACTATCGTGGTTGGCATCGCCAGGGGGAACAAGCACGTAGCCGTTCGCTACGCCTGCCTCATGTTGATCGGCTCGGCCCGCACCTGGCTCAATAGCCTGGCGACCGGCAGCATTAATACTTGGACGGACTTCGAGGAGGCCTTCGTCCGCAACTTCACCGGGACCTACAAGCAGCCCGGCCGCCCCCGCGAACTCGCCATGTGCGTTCAGGGGCCGGACGAATCCCTCCGTGACTACCTCACTCGGTGGACTGAGCTTCGCAACTCCTGCGAGGGGGTGCATGAGGTACAAGCCGTGTAGTACTTCATTGAAGGCTGTCGAGACGGCACCCCCCTCAAGCACAAGCTTCTGTGCTCCGAGCCGTCCATGCTTGCCGAGCTCATGACCAAGCGGGACAAGTATGCCACGGCTGATTCAGCCATCCGGGTCAAGACAACCCCGCCTACCAAGGCGACGACGACACCGGTAACGTCCCGGCCGGCTGCCGACAATCGGCAGCCGCAAAACATCAAGTGCAAGAACGACCAGCCGGATCCTCGCTACGGGAGCCAGCAGGTCAATACCATCGAGGAGCAGGAGCCAGCTGCCCAGCCTTCGAGCCAGCGTCAGCGCACTGGCAAGGCTGCCTGGCAGCCGAAGCTCACCTTCGAGCAAATGCTCGACCTCCCCTGCAAGAACCACTCAGGGGCCAAACCCTTTACGCACACGCTCCGCCAGTGCAGCTTCTCACGGCGATTGGCCCGGGGGACGGCCTTCCGAATCCTCCTGCGCCACCAGCCCGTGCACCGGCCCTGGCCCAAGATGCCGCCCCGGCGCCGGCTCCGGCTCCGGCCCAGAATGACGGTCGTTTGATTGACCAGTTCCCCAACCAAGACGGCTGTTACGTCGTCTTCACTAGTGAAGAGACGGGCAAACATGCTCGATGCCAGATCCGTCGTGAGGTGAATGCCACCATGCCGGCAACTCCCCAGTTCATGCACTGGTCGGAGAAGCCGGTCACTTGGAGCCAGGCCGATCACCCCGCCGTGATGCTGAATCCTGGCAGCTACACCTTGGTCCTCGACCCCACCATCACCACCAAGGAATGAACTTGCCGCTTCTCGTGGGTGCTGATAGGTGGTGGCAGCAGCATCAACATCGTCTACCTCGACAAGATGCACAAGCTGGGGCTGAAGATAGAAGACCTGCAGGCGAGTCGGACGGTCTTCCATGGCATCGTGACCGGGAAGTCCTGCTCCCCTGTCGGCAAGATCACGCTCGACGTCCTCTTCGGCGGACTCGACCACCTCCACCGCGAGCCAGTGTTGTTTGAGGTCGTGGACCTCGTGAGTCCCTACCACACGCTATTGGGCCGGCCGGCCCTCGTCAGCTTCATGGTGGTCCCCCCTTATGCCTACCTCAAACTCAAGATGTTGGGCCTCAAGGGAATCATCACCATCACGGGTGACTACAAGATGTCGCTCGAGTGTGCTCGAGACGACAGCCGGCTGGTTGAGGCCCTGGAAATCACTGAGGAGAAACGGCATCTCGACCGGCTCGTGGCCCTCGCTGCCAGTCAGCCGGCCGTGTCGGTTCCCCCCTCGCAGTCCGTTAGCAAGGCCTCCTTCCAGCCGTCCAAGGACACCAAGCAAATCCCGCTCGACCCGGCCAACCCCGCTCAGTGCGTCACCATCGGCTCCCGCCTCAATGGCAAATAGGAAGGCGAGCTCGTTGACTTCCTCCGTGAGAATCGGGACATCTTCGCATGGTCCCCCAAGGACATGCCGGGTGTTTCGAGGAAGTTTGCCGAGCACAAACTACACGTCTGGCCAGACGTCAAGCCGGTCAAGTAACCTCCACGCCATTTCTCCGAGGAGAAGCGGCGTACTATAGGCAAAGAGATCGCCCATCTGCTCGCAGCCGGTTTCATCATGGAAGTGTTCCACCCGGACTGGCTGGCCAACCCAGTCCTGGTGTTGAAGAAGAACAAGACCTGGCGCATGTGCATCGACTACACAAGCCTGAACAAGGAGTGCCCCAAGGACCCGTTCGCCCTGTCGCGGATCAATCAAGTCATCAACTCCATGGCCGGTTGCGACTTTTTGTCCTTCCTGGACGCTTACTCCAGCTACCACCAGATCAAGCTGGATCTGGAAGACCGGCTCAAGACCTCTTTCATCACGCCCTTCGGGGCCTACTGCTACATCACCATGTCCTTCGGCCTGAAGAACGCAGGCGCCACCTTCCAGCGGCGCATGCAGAAGTGCCTCCTGCCTCAGATAGGCAAAACGTCCACGTCTACGTCGATGACATCGTCGTCAAAACCAAGAAGCACTTCAGCCTCCCTGACGATCTCTGGGAGACCTTCGCAAACCTGCGCAAATACAAGATCAAGCTCAACCCGGAAAAGTGTGTCTTCGGCGTCCCAGCCGGCCAACTCCTGGGTTTCTTCGTGTCCGCTCGCGGCATCAAAGCTAACCCCAAGAAGATCAGTGCGATCAAGTGCATGCCCAAGCCGACCCAGCTCCGCGACGTCCAGAAGTTCACCGGCTGCCTTGCCTCACTCAGCTGGTTCATCAGACGGCTAGGGGAGAAGGCCTTGCCCCTCTACGGGCTCCTTCGCAAGATGGCTCTAATCGAGTCGGGTAAAACCAAGAAGCCAAACATGTTCAACTGGCCTGACAAGGCAGACGAGGCTTTTCGCGGCCTTAAGAAGGCTCTCACCCGCGTGCCCATCCTGGCCACGTCGACTGAGAAGGAGCCCTTGCTCGCCTACATCGTGGCGACCACGCGCGTCATCAGCGTCGTCCTGGTGGTCGAGCGGCCGGAGGAGGGCAAATCCTTGCCGGTCCAGCGACTCGTCTACTACCTCAGCGAGGTCCTCTCCGTGTTGAAGCAGAACTACCACCACTACCAGAAGATGTGCTATGGCATATACTTCGTGGCAAAGAAGGTCAAGCAGTACTTCCAGGAACATACCATCACCGTGGTGACCACGGCCCCGCTCGGCGAGATCATGAGCGCCCGGGACTCCACCGGCCGGATCGCCAAATGGGTCATCACCCTCGCCGATCACGAGATCCGGTACGAGCCATGAACCGCCATCAAGTCGCAGGAGCTGGCTGACTTCCTCGTCGACTGGGCGGAGACGGAGTTCGTCCTGCCTCCCCCAGACTCCATGCATTGGCGCATGCATTTCAATGGCTCGAAAATGAGGACCGGCCTGGGTGCCGGCATAGTCCTCTCCTCCCCGAAAGGTGGCTAGCTCAAATATGCCCTCCAGATCCACTTTGCCGCCTCCAACAACGTGGCCGAGTACGAGGGCATCGTCCATGGCCTCCGGCTCGCCAAGGAGATCGGCATCAGGCGCATCCTCTACTTCGGCGACTCCGACCTCGTGGTGCGACAGGTCTCTGGCGAATGGGACGTCAGGGACGCCAACATGGCCAGTTATCGCTTCCTCATACAACAACACACCGTCTCCTTCGGGGGTTGTGAGTTCCATCATGTCCCGTGGGCGGACAACGAGACGGCCGACGCATTGGCGAAAATCAGCTCCACCCGGCAGGCCATCCTAGACGGCATCTCCCTTGAGCGGTTGTTCAAGCCGTCGATCAAGCCTTCCCCGAAGTCAGAATCAATCTTCGTGCCGGCAGACGCCGCCAGCCCATCAACGACTCCGGTCGTCCCCTCGGCATCTTCACTGTCGGCTCCCAGAACTTCAGCCGCCCCACCGGTACCAACCGAGCCGGTCGCGCCCGCGGCTGCCGGCACCAACGACGTGGCCGTCATGATGGTTGTCAACCAATTGGTTGCGGGGGCTGGCGAGCCGGCCCCGGCGGCTGGCGAGCTGGTCTCGGGGGCTGTTCATCTAGGTCCGCGGGTACCCGAGCCGGCCCCCGTCTCGGCTCCCTCATGGGCCCAGCCTATCTTGGCGTTCCTCCTATGCGGAGAGCTCCCCACGGACGAGGCCTTGGCAAGACAAGTTTAGCGTCGGGCCTCGGCATACAGCATCATCAACAACGAGCTCGTCCATCACAACACCACCGGTGTCTTCCAGCGGTGCGTCGAGCTGGAACAGGGTCTGGAGATCCTCCTCGACATCCACCAGGGCGAGTGTGGGCACCACGCCGCCTCCAGGACTCTGGTGGCCAACGCCTTCTGCCATGGCTTCTTCTGGCCCACCGCCCTCGAGGCGACCAAGAAATTGGTCGACGAGTGCGAGGGCTGCCAACGCTTCAGCACGCAGAGCCACCTGCCGGCATCAGCCCTCCAAACCATCCCCCTCTCATGGCCCTTCACCTTCTGGGGGCTGGACATGGTGGACCCCTTCAAGACCACACGAGGCGGCATGACACACTTGCTAGTGGTTATCGACAAATTCACCAAGTGGATTGAAGCATGACCGATCAAGAAGCTGGATGGCCCCACGGCCGTCCGATTCATCAATGACATCACGGTTCGCTACGGCGTCCCCCACAGCATCATCACCGACAACAGCACGAACTTCGCCAAGGGCACGCTCGCGTGTTTCTGCTCCAAGCAAGGGATTCGCCTCGACCTGGCCTCCATCGCTCATCCACGATCAAACGGCCAGGTCGAGAGGGCTAACGGCCTCATCCTGTCTGGCATCAAGCCCCAGCTCATGACGCCGCTGGTAAGGTCAGCCGACTCCTGGATCGACGAGTTGTCGGCTGTCCCTTGGAGTCTCACGACCACCCCCAACGAATCAACCGGCTACACCCCTTTCTTCCTTGTGTACGGGTCCGAGGCGATCATCCCCACAGACATCGAGTTCGACTCGCCTTTGGTCGCCCTGTACACGAAGAAGGATGCAAAGGAGGCAAGAGAAGACGGCGTCGACCTACTCGAAGAAACCCGCGAGCTGGCCTTGAGATGGACGGCAATCTACCAGCAGAAGCTCCGACACTACCACAGCAAGCGGATCCGGCCGCTCTCCTTTCGTGAAGGGGACCTGGTCCTCAGACGGATCTAGCGGATAGCCGGACAACACAAGTTGTCCTCCCCATGGGAGGGCCCATTCATCATCAGCAAGGCACTGCACAACAACACATACTACCTAATAGACGCCCAGAAGCCACAAAAGCGTAGAAGAGATGCCTCCGGCGAGGAGACAGAGCGCCCATGGAATGCGGCGCTCCTCCACCCGTTTTACTGCTGAAAACACCAATGTATGTATGTATCCCCACCCTTTTGGGCTTATGAATGCAATGGGTGCCCCAGGCCGGCTCTGGGGCCACGCCCTATTTCGCTTACCCCAAAAGTTTCCTTGCTCACCGGTCCCCCCGACCCGGCTCCCGGGCCCGGGGGCTCGCCGGCTGGTCCTAGGTCGCTTCTCTCTAAAATAGGCTAAGTAGTGTGAGTCGGGCAAACCCTCTCACCCCTCCCAGCTACAGATCCGGCTCCCGGCGGTCCGGCTAACGGGGCCTCGGGGCGGCAGAGCTTAGTTCACACGAAAGTTCGATCGAAAGGAGATGCCAGCTAGGTCCAGCTGGACCATCGCCTCGCCTCTGCCACTCTACTTATCCCGAAAGGCTCTCGCGGTTCCTAAGTTCCGAACCAGCTCCCTCGAGGCAGATACCCCGACCCAGGTACAGACCGGATCCCGGCTGTCGGGCCCCGGGGTCGAAACCAAAAGGGAAAAGGGGAAGATTGAAAGGAACTAGAAGGGCGAAAAAGGATAAGGATGAGCCGACACGAGCAATAAGGCAAACACGCTAAATATTTATAGCATAAGTGTTAAAAACAAAAGCGTCCCACGGCCAGCACGGTTCATTACATAAACACCCCCAATGGGTGGACTTGAGACTAACTTGCAGGAAAAGAAAAAGAAAGATAAAGACACCCAGGGGCTCAGGCCACCAACGCGTCGCTAGCCGACGCGTCACTAGGCGGCTCGACTCTCGCCTCAGAGGTGGTCGCGGCCTTCGGGTCGGACCCCTTGGCCTTCGAGGCGGCCTCCGTGGTCCCGGCCATCTCGCCGCTCGAGTCGGTGCTCTCGTCGGCGACCTCATCGTCTGTCGGGCCTTGAGGGATGCCAAAGGAGTCCTCAGACACTGGCTCGCCGTCCTTGCCAAGGGCCGGGAAGAACTCGTCGGCATCGACGTACGACATGAGCTCGTTGGCCCGGTGGACAAGGGCCGGCTCACGGGCCTCTCACTCCTTGGCCGGCTCATCCCGCATGGTGGCCAGCCGGCCCAGGTCCATGCCGCGATACCACGACGTGACAAACCGGAGCGCCATCTGCACCCCGGCTTGGGCCACCGACGCCTTCCAGGCCTGGAGGCGGGCAACGGCGTGCTCTAGCCATTGGGCCACGTGGTTCGTCAGGGCTCCCCCACGGCCCGGACACAAAGTAGCGATGACCTCCTTGCCCGTCGTCTTGAACCGCTCCACACTTTGCTCGAGGTGGGTTAGCCAGTATTTGATGGCGACCCTGAGCTCCTCCACATCCCACGTGGCGTCCGCCTTGATGGAGCGCCCGCACTCCCGAAGGTACTCCCGATGCTCCTCAATGACGCGCTCAACGCGGCGCCGAGTCTCCGGGAAGCGCTCTGTGGGAAAGGAGAAGAGAAGGAAGGAAAGGTAAATCAAACACAAAAGCCAGCGAAGGAAAAAAGCGACCGGTTGAGGAAGAAAAAACAGACACTTACCTTCGATGGCGTCGTCCACCCCGATGGCAAAGTTGAGTGCCGCCGTCCGCTTTGATGCCTGCGCCGCCTTCGATGTGACAAGGGAGCCCCTGACCTCCTCGAGCGACCTCTCGAGGTGGGTCACCTTGCCTTAGAGGCCGGCGGTCCTCCGAGCGGCGTCAGCCGCCTCCTTGACGACCGTCTCCCTGGCCGCCTCTTCCTTCGCCACGGCGGCCTTGAGGCGGTCCTGGGCCGCCTCCCCGTCCACTAGCAGCGCGGCCAGCCAGTCTCTCTCCTGCGCGGCCGCCTAGACGTCCTGCGCCAGCCAGTCCCGCTCGGAGACGAGGCCGGTCTTCTCCTCTCGGAGAGCGGTCAGATCAACTGCAAGACAAGGTAGGCGTCAGCCGACTCTTGGGGGATGTACACCCCTCCCGCGAAACTTAACTCACCCTGCACATGCTCCAGCTCCTCCCCTAGGCGGTAGAAGTCGTTCTCGCCATGGTCGTGGATGGCGACCGCCTCCTCAAACAGCTTCTGCCGCAGGGAGTTCCCCTCTTGTCACGCAGAGCCAAAAATCAAGACACGCTCAAAAGAGATCCGGCCCGGCGGCCCGTCAGCCAGTCAGCTAGCCCGCATCTCGAGGGCTACACCCAGTGGGTGCGCTTGCATGCCCCCACTGAAAAACCTAAGACAAGGTCAGCCGTGCTCACCTCCGCGCGACGCAGAGTGGCATCTACCGCCTGTGCGAACCGGGCCAGCTCCTGCCGGCACCGGTCTAGGACGCTCCCCAAGTCCCCGAGCGAAGCGACCGGGCCGCCCGCCTGGGGAGCCGGTAAGGCTAGCACTCCTGCCAGAGCCTGCCAATCCCGAAGCACCTCCTGCAAGGTCTGCAGGGTCCTCCGGGACTGGTCGCCTGGGCTCGCCGCAGCGCTGGCCACCAACGGCGGGTCAACAATGGCAAGGGTACAGGTGTCACCCCCTGCCGGCCCTCTGCTCGACGCCGCCTCCATCTCCACTTCTTGCGGCTCCGGCGCGTCGATCGCGATGGAGGGTGCCTCCACCTCCGTGGCCGCCACCCCAAGGGCCTCCGGCACGTCAACCCAGGCCGGCTCGGACGTGGGCGGTGTCACGTCCGGCACCTCCGGCTGGGTCGCCTTGGGAGCCGGCTCCGTTGCCGCCGACCTCGCTCGGGCCGCCTGCTTTGCGGACGGAGGCACCGGTGGGTCCATGGCCGCCCCTCGCGGCTCTCTCGATGGAGGCCTCGACTGGCGGATCAATTCCGCCACTGAGTCCGATGCCCGCGCGGGGTCCATGGCCCTCCGCCGCCGCCCGCCGCTCGAAGTCCCGGAATGCGAGGCCCCGCCTCGCGTCCCAGACTTTGAGGCTCACAGCTCCGCGAGCCTCCTCTTCTCCTCCCGTTGGGTGGTCGCGTACTCACGGGCCAGCCGGCTGGCGGCATCCGTCGGCTCCCCTGCCGGCTTCCCTCGTGAAGTTCGATGGGGTCCCTGCAGCGCACAAAGACCGAATTACCCACCGGCTCTCGACCCGGAAGAAGAGAGACACAAGACATAAAAAGAATAAAGGCTTACCCGATGACGAGGGGTAGGGCCCACTTGGCGCGCGGCAGCGTCTTCCGCGCGGCCACCTTCGCCCGCTTCGGGGCTGGCAGCAGGGCCGCCGGCCCCTCCTGGGCCGGTTTCTTCGCCCGGTCGGCTGCTCGAGCCGTCGAGGCCTGAGCCGTTCGCTCCTCGCTCCGCCGACCCTGGCGCACTGAGGGAGGAGGCTCGTTCAGAATCATTACGTCATCATCATCATCGTCATCATCGTCCGTCAAGTCCCTGATCGAAGGGGCAAGAAGGAACTCACCCGCTCCACTGGGCTCCCCAGCTGTGCCGGATCCTTCGGCTCTGCTGGGGTCGCTGGCTCGTCGACTCCTCCCGAGGAGTCCACCCCTTCCTCCGGCGGGCCGCCCTGTTCATAGTCTTTGGATTCGGAGTGTTCACGCTCCGCCTCGAAGATTTGGGGGTGCAGGCCGTCTGGCGTGTTCTGTCACACCAATAGCCGCGGTCAGCATGGCAAAGTAAGTTCCGCAACCGGTTGCCGGATGGAAGGAATCAAATGAAGAGAGGCCAACTCGTCAAAGGACTTACTAGGGGGTGGTTGATGCGGTCGTATGGATCCATGCCGAAGGACCACGAGCCGGGCTTCAGCTTGAACGTCGCAAGGGCATTCATCCGCTTCGCCACCTGAGCCAGCGTCAGGTCGACGGTGGACAACCGGCAGGGTTCGCGGCGGCCGAACATGTCGCAGGTTCGGTGCGGCCTCAGCTGAAGAGGTAGCACCCGGCGCGAGATGAAGGCCGCCACCAGATCGGCAACGACCAACCCCTCGGAGCTCTTCAGCTGCACGAGCCAGCCGAGCTCCGCCAAGGCCACGCCTCGTGGGGCGACCCCCACCCAGTTCGCTTGGGAGGACTGCGCGTCGACGAACGACGTCAGCCGGATGAAGTCCAAGCTCGGGTCGGCGTTCTTCATGTAGAAGAATGTTCGGTGCCACCCCTTGACAAAGTCAATAAGAGAGAGTGGTGGGAAGCGCGCGGTGCCGCGGCAACACACCACCGTGCCCCCGCAAGTGCTGCTTTTCAACGGCTTGAGGAAGAAAAGAGCGTTGAAGAGCTCGAGGAAGGGAAGCACCCCGAGGTATCCCTCGCACAATGCCACGAATGCGGTGAGGTACAAGATTGTGTTGGGACCAAGATGATGCAGCTGGAGGTTGAAGGTATCGAGAAGGAGACGGAAGAAGATGCTCGTCGGGAGCCCGAAGTCGCGGGAGAAGTGCCAAAGGAACACGACGTGTTCCCCCGGCTGCGGTGCCGATGCCACCTCATTGTCGGGCGCACGTGTGACCACCCGCTCCGCTGGTGGCAGCATGCGCGTGTGGCGAAGCTTTGCAATGTCGGCCTCCGTAATGACCGAGCCGGCCCAGCTCCCTCCATGTCCGTCGGCCATCTCAGCGGCGGGGCGGCGCGCGGGCACTGTTGCGGGCTCCGCGGGGTGTCGAGCGATGGGGGCAAGGAGGACGAAGAAGGCAAGAAGGTGGGCAGCGAGGGGGCAAGCGGGATGCGGGTGACTCCGCCCCCTACCCTTCCTCCGCTTTTATAGGGGAGGCCACGACCGCGGGACGTGGGATTAACTACGCCCACTCCCCCAAAAACTTTGTGCGCACCTGGGTGGCCCCGGGACGTAACAGCCGCTTCGGGGCACAGAGGATCCCGGCCTGCGCCCTGAGGCCTACTGGGCTATGTCCGGGGCCTAGCGGGCTAGGCCCAGTCCGACGTCCCGTCACCCTCACATGCGTGGGGCCCAGCGCATCATTACTCGCTGCGTGACGCGCGGCGGGCTGGCGCGGGTCCCAGGGTGACGCACCGGTGCCCGAGGCGTCGGGTCCAACGGCCGACCCGGCTGCCCCTTCGGCTTCGAGCCGGAGGGGGTACCGCTGGGGGGAAGCCGCCGGCTCCCCTTCGTCTGCTGGACGCAGGCCCTCGCCGGCTTCGGGGATTACTGACAGGGTTATCACCCCTAGGTAGGCCAAAGCAACGGGGTTCTCCACCCTTCCGCTTCAAAGAAAACTGCATGGCCGGCTCTCCATGGCCGGCTGGAGGATGAGCGGCTCGATGTGCTACCGGTTGGCGACGTGGGCGGATGGTCGTGTGACCGGCTCAACCACCGGCCGGCTAGACGCGCACGGCTGCCTGCCGGGCCGCCTCCCCCGTTGACCCAGGGGCGTACATGCGACGTCCCATCCCCCGGGGCGCGGGTACGATGACAAGACGCGACCGCCACGACGGGTGGCCCTGTGGCCACAGTGGCCGCTGACGCACGGGAGCGCATGGCTACAGTCCGGCCATCCAGGCCGCTGACCTTGGCGAGCGTGACTGGGCAAAGGAACAGTGTCGGCATGCCCTCGCCCACTCGATTACTTGCCTCGGTGTGGCTACAGTGCTGTCGGCCGTACCGAAGACCTCGGCCGGTTGGCGCTAGACGACGCCTCCCGGGCGACCCGTGCCGTGGCAGGTGAGCAAGAGCCAATCGCAGAGCTAGCTGGCGGGCCCCAGCGGGAGACGGGACCGCTCAGCCGGTGGACCCTACAGTCGACGAGACAGCATGATGGGTGGGACCCCCTGGCCAGTTGGAGAGACTACCAGCCGGGTCCCCTCACCTATGTAATTTAGATATATTGTAGAGCCGGGGGGTTGGCCTATAAAACCCCCCAAGCCCCCCATGCAACGGGGACGGACGATCACTCTCGCACACCCACGGAACTCTCAAAACCCCTATAGTAGCGGAGGAAGATGAGTCGGCTGCTCCTTCTTCCTCCTCTAGACACAGCTCCAAGAGCATCCTTGTACACATACCCATCCATCCAATTAGACCAAGCAGGACTAGGGGTGTTACCTCCCACGGAGGGCCCTGAACCTGGGTACATCGTGTGTCACCACCGCTCATGCCCAATCTCGCACCCGAAGCTCATCGGTGTCCTTCGGCCCCAACCACCTACGATAAGCCACCCTGTGGCATCTGTTGTGACAAAATGACGACATGTGCAATGCAAGCATCCTAATGCAATTCATGGAACTTTTTATTGAAAAAAAAGATTATAAATAACACCTAACATATAACAACAAATTATAATGACTCTCCAAGGAAAATACATATCATGTGACGAATAAAAATATAGCTCCAAGTAAGATGTACCGATAATGTTGGAGACGAAAGAGGGGATGCCTTCCGGGGCATCCCCAAGCTTAGACGCTTGAGTAGTCCTTAGATATTACCTTGGGGTGCCTTGGTAATCCCAAGCTTAGGTCCTTGCTGCTCCTTATTCACCTCATATCGGTATCTCACCCAAAACTTGAAAACTGCAATCACACAAAATTTAACGGAACTTCGTGAGATGGGTTAGTGTAGTAAAGATAGATCATTCACTTAGGTATTGTCAATACAAGATTCATAATTGTTCTCGCATAATACCTATTGTATTCCATCATTCCCACAATTTATATCACCAAATATAAGATATGGAAACACTTGAAACAAGCAAACTATGCATGCAAAACAAAATATGTCAAAAACAGAACAGTCTGTAAATATTTGAATGATCACCATACTTCCGTGACTCTAAAAATTCTGAAAAATAAGGAAAACACATATAATTTGCATAGAAATTTTGCGTAAAAATGTCCGAACTTTTTTGACCCTCCAGTAAAATCAGACAATTCATATACTGGACGCAAAATGTTTTGTTTTTGCACAGAATCAAACAAGCAAGTATCCACACTATACCAAAGGCTTTACTTGGCACTTTGTTGAGATAAAAAACACAAAACATGATTACTATAGTATCTTAATCATGTGAACACACAAAAACATAAAGTAAAAGTGTTGGTTTGTCTCCCAACAAGCGCTTTTCTTTAATGCCTTTTAGCTAGGCATGATGATTTCAATGATGCTCGTGTAAGAATAGTAATTGAAGTATGCAAAAGAGCATCATGAATCACATAGAAAGCACATTTAAGTCTAACCCACTTCCTATGCATAGGGATTTTGTGATCAAACAATTTATGGGAGCAATAATCAACTATCATAGGAAGGCAAAACAAGCATATCTTCAAAACATTGAACGCATAGGGATGAAACATGATATTATTGCAATTCTTACAGGCATATGTTCCTCCCTCATAATAATTTTCAGTAGAATCATGAAGGAATTCAACAATATAACTACCACATAAATCATTCTTTCATGATCTACAAGCATAGAATTTATCACTCTCCACATAAGCAAACTTCTTCCCATTCAATAGTGGGAGCAAACTCAACAAAATAAATAGCATATGACACTTGATTGACATAACCACATTGAATATTAAAATCATGGGTACAAGTTTCATATTTACTATAACTCTTTATATCATACGTGTCATCATCATAATCATCATAGATAGGAGGCATGCCATCATCATAATAGTTTTGATCATCAAAACTTGGGGGACTAAAAATATCATATTCATCAAAAATAGCATCCCCAAGCTTGTGGTTTGCATATCATTAGCATCATGAATATTCATAGAATTCATACTAACAATATTGCTATCATTCTCATCATTCACGGAATTATCATTAAGTCTTTTCATAAACTCTTCCTCTACCAATTGAGCACGATTTTTCGAGCCATCATTTTCACGAAAGACATTAAAAAGACAAAGCAATTGATGCAACCTAAACTCCATTTTTTGTAGTTTTATTTTTAAAAACCAAACTAGTGGAAAAGAATAAACTAAAATATTTAATTGCAAGATCTAGAGATATACCTTCAAGCACTCACCTCCCAGGCAACGGCGCCAGAAAAGGGCTTGATGTCTACTACGCAACTTTATTCTTGTAGACTCGTCTTGGGCCTCCAAGCGTAGAGTTTTGTAGGACAATAGCAATATTACCTCAAGTGGATGACCTAAGGTTTATCAATCCGTGGGAGGTGTAGGATGAAAATAGTCTCTCTCAAACAACCCTGCAATCAAATACATGAAATCTCTTGTGTCCCCAACACACCCAATACAATGGCAAATTGTATAGGTGCACTATTTCGGCGAAGAGATGGTGATACAAGTGCAATATGGATGATAGATATAGGTTTTTGTAATCTAAAAATATAAAAACGGCAAGGTAGCAAGTGGTAAACAGCAAGCAAAACATTGTATAAATGCTTGGAAATAAGGCCCAGGGTCCGTACTTTCGCTAGTGCTATCTCTCAACAATGTTAATATAATTGGATCACATAACCATCCCTCAACGTGCAATGAAGAATCACTCCAAAGTTCTTATATAGCAGAGAACATAAGAAGAAATTGTTTGTAGGGTGTGAAACCATTTTTTACTAAAATAACCAAGTTATCCTTTCCGATCGATCTATTTAATAGTTCGTACTAGATTAACACCATATGATACGCATCAACCAACTCTAATGTCACCTAGATACTCCAATGTCACTACAAGTATCCATGAGTTAATTATATGATACACAACAAACAATTTCAGATTCATAATACTCAATCCAACACAAAGAACCTCGAAGAGTGTCCCAAGGTTTCTATCGAAGAACAAGGTATGAAAACGTGCAATCAACCCATAACGTATATCAAGTGGATCACTTGAATAACCCAATGTCACTACGGGTATTCGCATGCAAGACATATATCAAGTGCTCCCAAATCCATAAAAGTATTAAATCCTATAATAAAAAAATCTCAAAGGGAAAACTCAATTCATCACAACAAGATAGAGAGGGGAAAACACCATGTGATCCAACTATATTAACAAAGCCCGTGATACATCAAGATCGTGTCATCTCAAGAACATGAGAGAGAGATTGAACACATAGCTACTGGTACAAACTATGAGCCCCGAGGGTGTACTACTCCCTCCTCATCATGGCCTCCGTGTGGATGATGAAGATGGCCACTAGAGATGATATACCCTCTCCGGCAGGGTACTGGAACGCCTCCAAATTGGTTTTTCGTTGATACAGAGAGTTGCGGCGGTGGAACGAGGAGTCTAGGGTTATTTTTGATGGTTTCTATATTTACAGGAAATTTTGGCGTTGGTTTCACGCGAAGGTGGGCCACGAGGTGAGCAGCACGCACTAGGGCGCGCCTGGAGAGTCTGGCGTGCCCTGGTGGGAGGTGCCCACCTCGTGGCTCTTTTGGCCCTCCCACGAAGCGCCTAGTGCCTCTTTTGTTCAAAAAATCATCAAAAAGTTTTGGGCGATTCCGAGAACTTCCATTTTCCGCACAAAAACACCACCACGGTAATTCTGCTAAAAATAGTGTCAGTGTGGGTTAGTACTAAATAAATCATATAAAGTGCATCGAAACCATATAAAAGTATCGTAAACATAGGTGAATATGACATGAATACTTCATAAATCATAGATACATTGGATACGTATCAGGCGCCCCCAAGGTGCGCCCTGTTGGCTTGTGGGGCCCTCGTGTGGCTCCCGACCTCCTTCCGAAGTCTCCAGGTCTTCTTTTGGTCCAAAAAAATCATCAAAGAGTTTTGGGGCAATTAGACTTTGTTTGGTATTGTTAAACTGAACAGTGAAAAACATGCAAAAAACAACAACTGGCACTAGGCATTGGGTCAATAGGTTAGTGCTCAAAAATAATATAAATTGATAAATGAATGCCCACAAATTATCCTAGAATGATAATATACCAGCGTGGAACAATAAAAAATTATAGATACGTTGGAGACGTACCAAGCATCCCCAAGCTTAATTCCTGCTCGTCCTCGAGTAGGTAAATAATAAAAACAGAATTTTTGACGTGACATGCTACCCATTATGTAATATTTTGCATGTATGCTAGTAATAAAATCATTAATATTTCAAAGTGTACGATCCTCAAAGAATGTTTACCCCCATTAATCTTATTATATTAGTAAGGCATGTCTCCATCTTTACCTTAATACAAATGTCAAGCACCACGGTGCCCAAGTCAGGCAATTGTATCATACTTTTTCAATATGCATCAAATTTTTATTCTTCATGCAATACATGAGTGTGAACCATTGGACATAGCATATAGGTGGAATAAAATATGGTGCTAGATATCAAAGGGGTAGAAAGTGGCGAAGATAGAAAGCTTTTGTCAAACAAGAAGGTTATTTGTCCCTAGGCAATCGATAACTAGACCGATAATCATTCTTGCAATTTTATTTGAGGGAGAGGCATGAGCTAACATACTTTCTCTACTTGGATCATATGCACTTATGATTGAAACTCTAGCAAGCATCCGCAACTACTAAAGATCATTAAGGTAAAACCCAACCCTAGCATTAAGTATCAAGTCCTCTTTACTCCCATACACAACAACCCACCTACTCGGGTTTGTGCTTATGCCACTCACGTAACCCACCATAAGCAAATCATGAACATATTGCAACACCCTACAGAGGGGATCCCTCATGTTTGCGTGACATGGAGGGCACCATAGGACAACACCGAAATAAAACATACAACTCTTACCAACCACGATCATCAATTATCCCATAGGACAAAACGGATCTACTCAAACATCATAGGATATAATATATAGCATTAAGCACCATGTTCAAGTAGGGGGTACAGCGGGATGCGGGAGAGTGGACCGATGTAGATAGATGAGGGAAGGTGATAGTGGTGGTGATGATGGTGGCGAAGTTGTCGGTGTAGATTGTCGTCACGATGGATGTACCGGTGGCACTCCAGCGCCACCGAGGGAGAGGGGGATATATCGCCCTCCTTCTTCTTCTTCCTTGGCCTCCCCCTTGATGGAAGGAGAGTTCCTCCTCTGGTCCATGGCCTCCATGCCGGCGGAGGGACAGGAGCCCCTCCGAGATTGGATCTCCCTCTCTGTTGTCTTCTGTTTCGTGTTCCTATTTTCTGGCTGAAAATCCTTTCTTATATTCCTGGAGATCTGTAACTCTAGTTGCGCTGAGATTTTAACACGATTTTTTTTCTGGATATAAGCTTCCTTGCGCCCGAATTAGATCTCCAACCGACTTACGAGGAGGGCACAAGACACCACCACGCGCCTGGGCTCTAGGGAGCGCCCTGGTGTATCATGGTGTCCGTGGGCCTCCTTTTTTGTTGATTCCACCTCCCAAAAATCAAAAATATTCCAATCTAATTCTCCATAAATTTTTATCGCGTTTGGACTTCATTTGATATGGATTTTTTGCGAAACAAAAAACATGCAACAAACAGGAACTGGCTCTGGGCACTGGATCAATATGTTAGTCAAAAAATCATATAAAATGTTACCAAAAATATGTGAAAGTTGTGTAATATTGGCATGAAACAATCAAAAATTATATATACGGCGGAGGCGTATCATTGTCATCTTTGACACTCAACCCATAGGTAGCTCTCATGATTGATTCATGAGGTGGTTTAATTCTCTTCCTAGGGAAGTGTTCCATCCCCTTCTTTAATGGGGATTGGAATCTTATGTTTCCCTCTTTCATATCAATAATTGCACCTATAGTTCGTAAAAATGGCCTTCCAAGTATTATGGGACAATAAGGAGTGCAATCAATATCAATTACAATGAAATCTACATGCACATAATTTTTGTTTGCAATAATAAGCACATCATTAATTCTACCTAAAGGTTTCTTGATGGTAGAATCCGCAAGATGCAAGTTTAGGGAACACTCTTCAATATTAGCGAGACCAAGCACATCACATAAAGTTTTAGGTATAGTTGAACACTAGCATCAAGGTCACACAAATCATTGCATTCATATTTATTTATCTTTATTTTGATATTAGGTTCCCACTCATCATGCAATTTTCTAGGAATAGAAGTTTCAAGCTCAAGTTTCTCATCATAAGCTTTTATCATAGCTTCTACTATATGTTTGGTAAAAGCTTTGTTTTGTTCAAAAGAATTGGGTGAGATAATAATGGATTGAAGCAAGGAAATACATTTTACTAAAGAGAATTTATCATAATTAAAGTCCTTGTAATCCAAGATAGTAGGCACATCACTAGTTAAAGTTTTGACCTCTCCAAACCCACTTTTTCAGTTTTAGCACTAGAATCATCACCCTCCAAGCAAATGGGATGCTCCTTAACTAAAGTTAACTCATATCCAGTCCCTTTATCATTTATATTCATAGATGTAAACAAATATTCAATAGGAGAAAAACCAACCATTTTAAGATCAACATCATGATTCCGGTAAAAACGGGTGGAAGAGCTTTTTCTAACAATTATCGATTAGCTCTCACTTCGCGGTCCTCTCCTTACTTTCATTAATAGACAATTGGATAGATTTAATAGTCTCATTAATATCATGCTTGGGTGATAAAGGCTTATTTTTAAGAGTTTCAACATCAAGAGCAATTATATCCATGTTTTTAGCCAAAGTATCAATCATATGCAACTTTTCTTCTACCTAGTGTTGCAAACCTCTTGATAATCAATAAATTATTTAATTGTGTTCTATATATCAGAAGGTATCCTATTAGAATTTGTATAAGCATTGCCATATGAATTACCATAAGAATTTCCATAGTTGTTAGAGGAATTATCAGGATACGATCTAGCATTGAAATTTCCTCTAAGCATTGTTGTTGAAATTATATCATGAGAGGAAGTTCACATCAATAGCATCATTAGTTTTCTCAATCAAATTATACAAAGGCATATCATTAGTATCAACATTAGCATTTTTATTACGAACCATATTCATAAGAGCATCCACTTTTTCTGTCAAAGTAGCGATTTCTTCAGCAGAATTTACCTTCTTACCAGTTGGAGCTCTTTCGGTATGCCATTGAGAATAATTTGTCATAATGTTGTCTAGTAGTTTTGTGGACTCTCCTAAGGTCACATCCATGAAGGTGCCACCCGCGGCAGAATCTAGAAGATTTCTAGACACAAAGTTTAGTCCAACATAGAAATTTTGGATAATCTTCCACGAGTTTAAGCCATGAGTTGGACAATTTCTTATCATCGATTTCATTCTCTGCCAAGCTTGAGCAACATGTTCTTGATCTTGCTGTTTAAAATTCATTATTTGATTTCTAAGGGAGATAATCTTAGCAGGAGGAAAATACTTGGCAATAAAAGCATCTTTGCACTTATCCCACGTTCCAATACTATTACGAGGCAAAGATGAAAACCAAGCTTTAGCTTTGTCTCTTGGTGAAAAAAGAAATAAATTTAATTTCAGAATATCATTATACATATCCTTTTTCTTTTGCATATCACATAAGTCAACAAAGGTATTAAGATGTGATGTGGGATCCTCATTAGGACTTCCCAAAAATTGATCTTCCATGACTAGATTGAGCAATCCAGCATTAATAGCAAATGCCTCCGCACTAGTAGCGGGTGGTATCAGAGTACTAATAAAAACATTATTAGTAGTATTTGAGAAATCACACAACTAAGTTGTATCTTGAGACATGGTGACCACACAAGCAAAACAAGCAGGACAAGTAAACTAGCAAGTGGAGCAAACTAGAAGCAAACTAGTAACTAGCAAAGGTAAATATTTTTTATTTTTTATATTTATGAAACAAACTAAATTTAATAGTAACTAAAAAGAAGAAGAAGTGAATGAAATTTAGTGCAAAGTCACTTCATAATTGGTGATGGTATTCCCCGGCAATGGCGCCATCCTTCCTGATACTCGTGACCTGCGTTGGGTTTTCTTGAAGAGGAACGTTAATCGTAGCAAAAAGTGGGTAAGTATTTTTCCTTAGTTATGAAACCAAGGTTTATAGAACCAATAGGAATACCAATACTCAACCATCTTCAGCGGCCGCACACAAAAGAACAGACAACTTGCACCCAACGTCGGCAACAGGGTTGTCAATCCCCTTGATCTCGTTATTTGCAAGCAAGTGAGTTGTCTAGATAATTGTAGATAATAGTAAAGTGCAAAATAAAATAGAAGGTAATAAATAAAATCAAGGTAATGATAAAGTTTGTGAATTTATAAGTGAATAGACCCCGGGGCCGTAGATTTTTGTAGTGGCATCTCCCATAAGCAAAGCATACGGTGGGTAAACAAATTACTGTTGGGCAATTGATAGAAAAGCGAATAATTATGCGATATTCACGGCAATGATAATGTGTATATAGGCATCACGTCCATAAACAAATAGGCTGAATCCTGCCTGCACCTACTACTATTACTCCACTTCAAGAGCGCTTCTACGCTTGCCTCTCTACGTATTAAGTTCAGGACAAAGGGAGTAATGCTTGGAGAACGATGACATGATGTAGACAAAGTAAACTCAACTAATATGAATAAACCCCATCGTTTTATCCTTAGTCTCAATAACACAAAGACACAACTTTTTCCCTCCTGTCACTGGGATATGAAACTCGTCAGGTTGAACCTACTACAACGCACCACTCCCACTGAAGAAATATCAATCTAGTTGGCCAAACTATCTCAATAGATTGGAGTGCATTACAAAGTAGTGATGATCATGCAAATTAGAATCATAGTAATCAGGTTTGACTCAAATACTTTTCATGAATAATCTGAACATAAACTCACAATTGATCAGATCCCAACAAACACACCATACAAAGGGTTTACATCGTATAGATCAAGGCAAAGATGCCATGAACATTGTATTGAAGATCGAGAGAGAGAGAGAGAGAGAGAGAGATTTCCATCTATGTACTACCTACGGACCCATAGGTCCATGGTGAACTACTCACACATCATGGTGAGGGCGGCAAGGTTGATGAAGAGGCCCTCCGTGATCGATCTCCCCTCCAGCAGGTGCCGAAACGGAGCTGTAGATGGCCTCCCATCGGAACATAGACTTGCGGCGGCAGAAAAAGTGTTTTGGGAGCGCTTCCGGTATTTTTAGGGTAGATGTGAATTTATGGGCCAGAGAATGATGTAGGGAGATGCTCCATGGGGCCACCACATATATGGCCGCACCCGTCTAGGGGCAGCGGCTGGATATGTGGTGGGCCCCTGGTGCATCGCCTCGCCCTCCTTCGAAGCTTCTAGGTCTTGTATTGGTCCAGAAAAAATCACCAAAAAGTTTCGCGGTAATTGGACTCTGTTTGGTATGGTAACTCTGAAAAGGCAAAAACACGTAGAAAATGGGAACTCGCACTGGGCACTGGGTCAATAGGTTAGTGGTCAAAATAGGTAAAAATACCCAAAAAGTATTCTAGAATGACAATATGTCAGCAGGGAACAATAAAAAATATAGGTACGTTGGAGACGTGTCACCATCGGATAGAGAAATTGAGTTCATGGTTGAATTATTGCCAAGGACAACCCCAATATCCGAGACCCTATCGGATGCCTGCAAATGATTTTGAGGAAATCAAGAAGAAGATCAAGGAGTTATTAGACAAAGGCTATATTCGCCCAGTTCATCACCTTGGGGAGCCTCTATTCTCTTGGTAGAGAAGAAGGATATATAAAACATTAAGGATGGTAGTTGATTATCGTGCACTGAACGAGGTGACTATCAAGAACAAGTACCCTCTGCCAATGATAAACGAATTGTTTGATTAGCTAGTTAGAGCGAGAGTATTATCCAAGATCGATCTTCAATCACAATATCATCAGTTGAAAATTTGTGAATAGGATATACCCAGAACAGCCTTCACCACAAGGTATGGTCTATATGAGTATACATTTATGTCCTTTGGTTTGACTAATGCTCCTGCATATTTTATGAGTATGATGAACAAGGAATTTGTGGAATATCTAGACAAGTGGTCGTGGTGTTCATCGATGATATATTGATATTCTCCAAGAGCAAGGAAGAACACAAGGAACACTTGCATTTAGTTCTAGAGAAGCTCAGAGAGCATTAGTTATATGCCAAGTTCGGTAAATGTGAATTTTGGTTGAAGGAAGTCATATTTCTCAGACACATTATTTCTAGAGACGGAATAGCAGTGGATCCCGCCAAGGTTGCAACAGCCACTGAATGGAAGGCACCCACCTCAGTTTAGGAGATCCGCAGCTTTCTCGGACTTGCTCGATATTACCGAAGGTTTATTGACAACTTCTCGAAGATTGCTAAGCCCGTGATAGATTTATTGAAGAAAGAGTCTAAGTACTTTTGTACTGAGGAATGTGAAGCCAAATTTCAGGGGTTGAAGAAATGTTTGGTTACAACCCTAGTGTTGATTTTGCCGAACATCGGGAAGGACTTCCAGGTATATTGGGACACTTCACGTCAAGAACTTGGAGGAGTGATCATGCAAGAGGGAAAGGTTATAGCCTATGCATCCAGACAGCTACAACCTAATGAATTGAACTATGCCCCCACATGATTTGGAGTTAGCAGTCGTAGTGCACGCACTCAAGACCTGGAGACATTTCCTTATTGGAAACATTTATGATATTTACACTGATCACAAGATCCTGAAGTATATCTTCACGCAGAAGGAGTTGAACCTCAGACAGAGGAGATAGCTAGAGTTGATCAAAGATTATGACATGAGATTGCATTATCACCTAGGGAAGGCAAATGTTGTAGCGGATGCCTTGAGCCGTAAGAGCTATGTGAACACTCTCATAGCGGGCGGATTACCCCAGGAGTTAGCCGAAGATCTTAGAGAGCTCAAATTGGAGATGGTTCCATGAGGATATGTTGCCACACTAGAGATTCAGTCCACTTTCACCGGAAGAATCCGTGAAGCCCAGGAGTCGGACAAGGAAATAGCTGAGATAAAGGAAATAATGAAGGACGGGAAAGATAAAGGCTTTCGCAAGGATGAACACGAAACCGTATGGTTTGAGGACCATACCTATGTGCCCAATGGTCCAGAGCTCAGGAAGTTAATACTTCAGGAGGCCCACGATTCACCATACTCGATGCACCCAGGCAACACCAAGATGTATCTGGACTTAAAAGGAAAGTTTCTGGTGGACAGGAATGAAGAAGGATATTCCCGAGCATGTAGCCGTATGTAGTGTTTGTCAGCGAGTAAAGGCAGAACATCAGAAGCCATCTAGGTTACTTCAACCTTTGCCGATACCCGAGTGGAATTGGGAAAAGCTTGGTATGGACTTGATCACGGGATTATCTAGGACCCGTTCAGATTATGATTTCATCTGGGTAGTGGTTGATCGCTTGACCAAGGTAGCTCACTTCATTACCATGAAGACCACCTATACCAGTGCTAAGTTAGCCAAGATATATATGACCAGAATCATATGTCTGCATGGAGTTTCGGGGAGTATCATATTATATAGAGGAACCCAATTCACCTCAAAGTTTTGGCATCAGTTACACGGAACTTTGGGTACGAGGCTGGACTTCAGTACAACTTTTCATCCGCAGATAGATGAACAGATCGAGAGAGTCAACCAGATTTTGGAGGACATGTTGAGAGCTTGTGCGCTAGACTATGGGTCTAGCTGGGACGATAACTTGCCTTACACAGAGTTCTCATAGAACAACAACTATAAGACCAGTCTGAAGATGGCCCCTTTCGAAGCTCTATACGGAAGGAGGTGCAGAACACCATTGATGTGGGATGGTGTTGGAGACTGAAAACTTTTTGGTCTCGATCTTATCCAAGATTCTGAAGAGAAGTTCAAGTTGATTCATGATGGACTCAAGATAGCTTAGTCCAGGCTGAAGAAGTATGTTGCTAGTAAGTGCAAGGAAGTGACATACAAAGTGGGAAATCGTGCATATCATCGTGGGTCCCACTCTGAGGAATCAAGAGGTTTACTGTTAAAGGAAAGTTAGCGCCGAGATTCACAGGCCCCTACAAAATTCTTGAATGTAGAGGTGAAATTGCATACAAGCTGGAATTACCAGAAGGATTGTTTGGAGTTCACGATGTCTTCCATGTTTCCCAGCCGAAGAAATGCCATGCTGAGATGGATGCTATTCCTTTGAGAGATACATTTCCCCTAAAGGCCATACAGCTTGATAGTGATCTAACTTATGAGGAGAAGCCCGTCAAAATCCTCGGGACTGCCAACAGAGTTAGTCGCAGCAAGACCATCAAGTTTTGCAAGGTTCTATGGAGTCACCACACCAAGGATGAAACCACCTGGGAACAAGAAGATCTTTGTCGAGACCACCCACACCTATTTTTTAGCCAACCCGAATCTCGAGGGCGAGATTCATCTTAAGGTGGGTAGGTTTATAACATCCCAAAATTTCATTTTGGCATGTTATAATATTAGCAAAGCATCCATTCATATTGTTTGCATTTGCATTGCCGAAATGAAGTGAAGTTGAAAAGCTCTTTGGTGTTTGTTGAAACCCTATTTCAATTTTTCCCTTCATTTGATTTGAATTGTTCAAACATCTGAATTATTTTGAAATTGAGAGGAGGAATATGACCCCCATGTCAGGGGTATTTTTGGAAGACATTTGACCTTTTGAACGCGGGGATATTTGAAATATATTTGAATTGGGATTTAAATCCATTTTGGGCATTTTCTGAAAAATTGCTTTTTTAATAATTATTTTGGTCGTGGAAAAATGTTAAACATATTGATTTTATTTTTCCGATAATTTAAATGTATAAAACTTCTATATTCGGATCTATATTTATTTCCCTTTTGTATTTTTTTTCTTCCCTGTTTTTAATAAAAGGAAAAAAATTAAAAAAAGGAAATAGCAGCGCCACTTAGGAATTGAATAGTGCGACCCACGAAAGAATCTGGCCTGATCAAATCTCGCCGGATCCGAATTGGTTTTGGATCGGCCATCGATGCCCTTCTCTCTCTCTTCCCCACTGCTAACCTGGACCCACCACACCTGACCAAATCCCTCTTTGATCATCCCCTTCCTTCCCTCGCCTCTTTCCTCCCCGACGTCGATCTCGCGGGATCCGAGCCAATCCATGGCGCTCCCATTCCTTCAGACGCCCTCGAGCCCCGGGGCTATTTAACTCGAGCCCCGCGCCCCATTCCTCCCCCGCGCGCTCTGACACGTCTCCATAGTATCTATAATCTTTGATTGTTTCATCCCAATATTCTACAACTTTCATATACTTTTGGCAACTTTTTATACTATTTTTTGGGACTAACATATTGATCAAGTGCCCAGTGCCAGTTCTTATTTGTTGCATGTTTTTTGTTTCACAGAAAATCCATATCAAGCGAAGTCCAAACACGATAAAATCTTAAGGACATTTTTTTGGAATATATGTGATTTTTTGGAAAAAGAATCAACGCGAGACGATGCTCGTAGAGGTTACAAGCCTTGCTAGGCGCGGCCCACCCCCTAGCAGCGCCCTGAGGGCTTGTGGCCATCCCTTAGGTCGGTTGGAGGTGTCCTTCGGCCGCAAGAAAGATATTTTTATAAGGAAAATCTCCTCAAACTTTTAGCCCGATCAGAGTTACGGATCTCCGGATATTAATAAACGGTGAAAGGCCAGAATCTGGGAATGCGGAAACAGAAGGAAACAGAGAGAGAGATCCAATCTCGGAGGGGCTCCCGCCCCTCCGCCACCATGGAGGCCATGGACCAGAGGGGAAACCCTTCTCCCATATAGGGGGAAGGTCAAGGAAGAAGAAGGAGGAGGGGGCTCTCTCCCCCTCTCTCCCGGTGGCACCGGAACGCCGTCAGTGCCATCATCATGACGGCGATCTACTCCAACAACTCCGTCATCTTCACCAATACCTCCATCACCTTCCCCCCCATCTGTCTACAGCAGTCCACTCTCCCACAACCTGTTGTACCCTCTACTTGAACATGGTGCTTTATGCTTCATATTATTATCCAATGATGTGTTGCCATCCTATGATGTCTGAGTAGACTTTTGTTGTCCTATTGGTTGATTGATGATCATGATTGGTTTGAGTTGCATGTTTTATTATTGGTGCTGTCCTATGGTGCTCTCTGTGTCGCACAAGCATGAGGGATCCTCGTTGTAGGGTGTTGCAATGTGTTCATGATTTGCCTATGGTGGGTTGCTTGAGTGACAGAAGCATAAACCCGAGTAGGTGGGTTGTTGCATATGGGAGTAAAGAGGACTTGATACCTTATAATGCTATGGTTGGGTTTTACCTTAATGATCTTTAGTAGTTGCGGATGCTTGCTAGAGTTCCAATCATAAGTGCATATGATCCAAGTAGAGAAAGTATGTTAGCTTATGCCTCTCCCTCATATAAAATTGCAATAATGATTACCGATCTAGTTATCGATTGCCTAGGGACAATTCCGCAAGTTGTATATAGATCATTAGGCTTCGAGTGAGAGAGGGTTTGGTGTTTGTTGCTTTTTCACAAAACAATTTCTTTTGGTTGCTGTGATACTCTTTTTTTTGCTTGTGATACACGCTTGATGATGTTTGATCATACGCTTTAATGTGTGATGTTACTATTTCCTATTATCTTAATGCTTATGTGATGATCATTCATCTTTGATTGATTGTGTTGTGCTATGATATTCATTCCAATTACTCCCGCACACCACCAAGTGGTATGTGACATGTAAGAAGTAACCCTTGTACCTAATCGATTGTGCATTTGCATTCAAACGCAAATTTAAAAAAATGCACAAATTTAGGGGGAGCTCTTACTTATCACATACTTCTCAAAGCGACGATTATATTCCATGATTATATCTTTGTCAAAGCTTTGATCTATATGTTGTCATGAATTACCAAAAAGGGGGAGATTGAAAGCACATTTTCTCCCTTGGTGGTTTTGGTAATTAATAACAACATATGAGTCATTGAACTAATGTTTCCACCAAGTATATTTCAGGACAAGTTCAATGATAGGGATGGCAAAAGGATTGTGGAATTACCCCAAGATTCAAGGAAATAGGTTGGCCAAGCTTCAAGCAAGAGGACTCTACATTTTACATTTGTGAGAAATCACTTTGAGTCCATAGGAAAGCCAATACTATTAAAAGGGGGTAAGGTTTTGATGGTGAACAATATGCTCAAACATGCACAAGTGACAGTCACCAAAAAATTCACAAACTCTCCCACCAAAGTCTGTCCTAAGCCAAAATTGCAAAATCGGTGCAACCAACATTCCTATCCCGGTGCCACCGATTCCAAACCCTAGATAGACTCAGCCAAACCCTAACACTTCGGTGTAGCCGACACTGCACTTGGTGCCACCGAGTTCGGTTGCCAAGATTCTGTTACGCAAGTTCTCATTTTCGGTCTGACCGAGAATGGTGAATCGGCGTCACTGAGATTGGTAAATCTGACCGTTGGTCACCTTGTTGGTGCGACCGAGAATTGTATATCGGTCCCTCCGAGATTCAAAAGTTGCCACTTTTTGTCACTTCGGTACCACCGAGATTTACACCTCAGTGTCACCGAGTCTGACTTGTTGTGTGTAACGGTTTGATTTTGGGGATGCCTATATATACCCCTTCACCACCACCCACTCGAAAGAGAAGCACTCAGAACTATTCCATACCTATCCTACTCACTTTTCTTCCTCTAAACATAAGGATCTATGGCTCTCCAGGCTCTCAATCCTGAATCTTTCTTCTTCTTCATGTCTTCAGCAACTAAGTGGATGGCATCATGCACTGGCAGATGTGGTCTGAGCTTCATCAAAGTAGTCAAGTCATCATCATCTTCTGGTCTGGAGGCAGTCCCCTTGTTCTTCTCATAAGCTAGGATGTCTCTAGTAGTCCTCTTGGACTTCTGTGCAGCAGCTTTCTTGGAAGTAGGCTTGGTGCTCTTGGAAGTGCGAGTCTTTGGCATAGCATCAGCCATCAGCTTCTTGGCTTTCTTCTTGGGAGGGGCTTTCTCAACATGTTCTTCCTCCTCTTCCTCAACAGCAGCACCAGCAACCTCCTGTGGATCTTCATACATAGAGGTAGGCCTACCAATCACATGGACAATCCTTTTCCTGGACTTCTTCTCCCTGCCTTCTTAGGCATAGACTTCCTTGGGGGATCAACAGAAATTGTAGCTCTAGCACTCTCATGTGCCTTGATAGTCTTTGAGCTAGCATAGATCTTGCTGATAACTCTTCAGAATGAAGTAGCTTCAGTTGCTGACTTCTTGGCAGCCTTTTCTTGCTTCTTGGCAAAAATCTCCTCAGGGATGAAATCTGAATCTTCTTCATCAGATTTTAACTTCTTCCTGGTCCCGGTGGCAGCCTTGGGCAAGCCATGAGAGCTGGGGGTGCCTGGATCTGGAAAAGAACTAGCCTCTAGGCTAGTGCCAGAACTCATGTCAACTCCCTGCTCTGCCAAATTCTGACTGTCCTCTGAGCCTGACATACTGACCCTATGAATAGAGTATAGGAGAGCAGAAGTGGATGAGTCATCACAAAATGAGGCTGGTTTTTGAAATTTGAACAATCAATTTTCAAGATTTTCGCATTTAGTCAAATAAACATCGGTAGAGCCAAAACAGATTTTTTGGTGGGGCCGAGACTGACTGAATCTCTAACCGAACCTTGGCACCCTTTTCGATCGAAACGAAAAGAGGAACTCGGTTCCACCGAGTCAGTTCTCACCCACATAGAAAATCACATCGGTGAGACCGATATGACTGTTTCGGTTCCACCGAGATTTATCGGGCGGACGACAAAACCCTAGAAAATTCATTATTCGTGAGACTGTGGAGATTTGAGTGGATAGGAATACGTGCAAAGGGTGTATCAATGATAAACATGAATCTAATGCGCAAGAATTGGACGAGGAGCGCAATAGAGATCGAATCCGTACCCTATCTTGGCACGGATCCTCTACGGCGGCGATGAGGGAGAGGATTTCGTCGGCGACGGCGATTCCCAGCGGCGGAGGAGCGCAGGGAGACAAGGGCGACGACGAGGGATCTAGTGGGCGGCAGCTTAGGGTTCTGAGGCGTGATGAATGAGATTGAAATTCAAAGCGTCGGGGTCCACAACTTATATACCCACCACTGTCAGTGACACCGATTCTAACTTTTTAGTGTCACCGAGTTCCTCAACTGTCAGTTGATAGGGAAACTCGGTGTAACTCAGAAAATGGAATCGGTGGTACCGAGATTGAAAGCCAGATCAACCCTAGGCATCCGGTGAGACCGAGATTTTGTGGTTGGTTCCACCGAGATGCACTTGGGAGGTTTTAATGGTCAGTCCTTGTCGATACGGAACTCTGGGTGCTCCACACACAGAGGGATCGAAAAGTACTTGTTCAAATTTTGTGATGCAGCATGAATAGAGTATGAGATGAGAAAGCATAGATAACTAAAGAAGTGGTCCTAGGCATTCTTGTATATCCAATTGGCAAAAGATAAATTAAAAAGCCAAATAGCAACAATTGGATATCCTTGAATGAGAAAATAAATGCAGACCAGCATGCTCACACAATAAGATGTCAAATGAAATCATGGCAAACATGCACAAACACTCTAGCATCTAACAAGCACTTGGGCGATGAAGAAGTCATCTATATATGAGTATTTGACTTGGGAGCCAAGTAAGAGTACTTGATCATAGGTCATACTCATCGTTTAAGCACAAGTGGGGTTACCACTTTTACATAAGGCATTTAATGTTGTCACATACTAAGAGATCTTTGACTCAAGTCTTAGAGTAAAGCTCCCCCTTGATGTGGCATC
This sequence comes from Hordeum marinum, assembly GCA_022496015.1. NCBI lineage: Eukaryota > Viridiplantae > Streptophyta > Magnoliopsida > Poales > Poaceae > Hordeum > Hordeum marinum. The sequence goes on along the minus strand of CM039674.1, from coordinate 113,569,509 downwards.
CCCCCATAAGAGGGATAAACTAACCTTGGGTTTTGTCGATGAAGACTTCATGTTGGTGAGGTAGTGGTGGATGCTCAAGGTTGATGAAGATCGCCAAGAGTTGGGAGCATCCTTGTTGTTACCTTACTCTTCTCACCTACATGGGTTAGTCCCAACACACAAGAGACAAATACAAGGATATCTATGGACATGGAATGCAAAGCATGTGTAATGATGTCCATTGATTTGTTGACTACCTTGTCCCTTGCTTACCTTTGAGGGAATGTGTGACTCCTTGATCTATTGCATAGGGTTGATGTTGATTGTAAATAGATCTTGCCAATAAAGAATATGAGCGAATATCATTGGCGTAGTCACCCCTCAAGAACTTTCTAGTTCTTCTTCTTGGGAAGCCACACCAAGTTGAAGGGGATCCTTGGTGTTGAAGTAGCACTTGTAGAAGTTGAGCTTGTAGTAGCCTTGGGAACCCACTTCATCAAAGCTTGGTATACATCTTCATAAGAGTCAAGGTCCTCTTGGAGCTTGTTCTTGCCCTTGAGCTTGGTGTCTTGTGGTGGAAGGTCATCTTGAGTGTTTGTCCCCTTGGGAAGAGTATTTTCATACTTCTCCTTTTGAGGAATAAACTTGGGATTTGGTTATTGACCTTCTTCCCATTCAACTTCATTAGCGTTGAAGTAGCCAACACCGCGATTCTTTCGGTATCCTCCATGCTTGCGTACAATCTCATCAAATTGTCTGTACCCTTCAAGACTCTTGTAGATACCTTTATCTATAATTCCTTTCAATAAAGCATTTTCTTTCTCAAGTGTAACTTGGCTAAGAGAATCATCATTAGTGGAATCAATAGAACTACTAGGAGCAACATCATTGGGTTTAGCATTTTTATTATTGCTACTAGATGAAGAACCTTTCTTTCCTTTGTTACTAGTCTGCTTAGATTTTACTTGTGGCATGAATGTACACAAGAGTAGTCATTTGGCAATATAAGATGAAGTCTTCTTTCGGAGATCCTCATTGATAGCTTTAAGAAATTCATGTTCTTGCTCCAAATTGAGCTTCTCGAAGCATAGCTTCTCATGAGTTCTTACAAGCTCTCTATGATCTTCAAGAGTAGATTCATGAGCTAACTTAAGAGTTGAGTTCTTTAGTTAGTTCTTCTATTTTCATCTTATCATCGTCAATTGACTTATCTTGACTAGCATGAGAATTATCAAGTTCATTAACATCACTAGTTTTATCACATAGCAAGTCATCATAGTAAAGCAAATCATCTTCATCACTATTGAAATCAAGATATTCGGGGTGTGATACCTTGGGGCCTTTAGCCATGAAGCAACTTCCACTTCCTTCATTTGGTGAATCAAATAGATCATAGGAGTTGGTTTTCACTAGTGCAATCCCGGCAACACCATCATCTTGACTATAGTCGGAGTTGGAGTGATAGCTTCTCTCCGAATGGTTGTCGGACTCGAAACCTGAAACCCATTCACCAACATGAGCTTGCTCTTGGTGTGCTTGTCCATCTTCTCTAAGTCCCTACTTCTCCTTGAGGGTCTTCGTTCATAACGATCATCTCTACTCCTTCTCTCTCTTCGAGGTGATTCATCTCTTGAGCTTCGTCTTCTTGGTGACTCTTTTGTTCGTTTATAGGGAGTCGAGCACTCATTGGAGTAGTGTTCGGGCTTCCACAATTGTAGCAGTTTCGATCACGACTTGACGAATGCTTCTCTTCATATCTTGAGTTGGAGCTATGACCTTTTCTTCTATTCTTGTAGAACTTGTTGAATTTCTTGACCATGAGGCTTATCTCTTCATTTTTGACAAGGTTGTCGCTTGAGGTAGCGGGAGCATCACTTGTGACTTTGTAAGCACCGCTAGACTTGTGATGAAGGTCTTCCTTGTCTTTGAGTGTCATATCATGAGCAACAATTCTACCAATCACTTCCGTTGGTTTGAGATCTTTGTAGTTGGGCATCATTTGGATCAATGTGCACACAATGTCATATTTCTCATCCAAAGCTCGAAGCATCTTCTTGATGATGAACTTGTCAGTAATTTCTTCGCTTCCTAAGCCGGCAATCTCATTTGTGATGAGAGCTAGCCTAGAGTACATCTCAGCGACTCCTTCATCATCCTTCATCTTGAACTTGTCAAGTTGACCTTGAAGAACATCTAATTTGGATTCTCTCACGGACTCAGTTCCTTTGTGCATATCAACCAAAGTATCCGAAATCTCTTTTGCGTGTTCAAGATGGCTGATTTTGTTGAATTCTTCAGGACATAGACAGTTGAAGATGATGTCACGTGCTTGAGCATTGAGTTGCAACATCTTCAATTCATCCGCAGACGCTTCACGATCCGGTTCCTTTCCATCCGCAAAGAATTCACCTTGCAATACAACACGGACAACAGCCCAAACGACAGGATTATGACCAATCAAATGCATTTTCATTTTATGCTTCCAACTAGCAAAATTAGTGCCATCAAAGTACGGGCCTCTACGGTGATAATTTCCCTCACTATATGTCATACTTATCCTAGGTTGTGAAACCAATGCAATGGAGACCAAAGCTCTCATACCACTTGTAGGATTGAAAGTAGGTCTAGAGGGGGGTGATTAGACTACTTGACCAAATAAAAGTTTTGCCCTTTTTCCCAATTTTAGTTCTTGGCAAGTTTTTGCATTCATAGCATATCAAGTAACACCCTACACATGCATGTATAAGAGTGTAGAAGCGGAAAGTAAAGATATTACACATGTAAGTAAAGAGGGGGTTAGGAAAGCAAACACAAGTGATGACACGATGATTTTTCCCGTGGTTCCGATAGGTGGTGCTATCATATGTCCACGTTCATGGAGTCTTAAACCCATGGAGAGTAAAGGTCGCGAGAGTCCACGGAGGGCTCTACCCATGGAGGGTTCAACGGAGAAGCAACCTTGACTATTCCATGCGACTTCCGTCCACGAAGGACTAGCCTCACTATGGGTAGATCTTCACGAAGTAGGCGATCTCATTGCCCTGACAAACTTCTTTGTTCACTCCACAACACGAAATAGGAGGCTCCCAAGCGACACCTAACCAATCTAGGAGGCACCACCCTCCCAAAGGTAATAGGCTCGGTAATGACGATGAACTCCTTGCTCTTGTGCTTCAAGATGATAGACTCCTCAACACACAATCACTCTCTCACAGATTTGGCTTGGTAGAAGAGATGGGATTGGTGGAAGCAACTTGGGGAGGCTATAAATCAAGATCCATATGGTTGGAGTGGAAGATCTTGACCTCAACACAAGGGTAGGTGGTTCTCTCTCGGAAAACTGAGCAGGATAGGTATGGAATATTTCTGAGCGCTTCTCTTTCGAGTGGATGGTGGTGAAGGGGTACATATAGGCATCCCCAAAAATCCAACCGTTACACACAATAAGTCAGACTCGATGACACCGATGTGTAAATCTCGGTGGTAGCGAAGTGACCAAAAGTGGCAACTTTTGAATCTCGGAGGGACCGATATACAATTCTCGGTTGCACCGACCAGGTGACCAACGGTCAGATTTACCAATCTTGGTGATGCCAATTCACCATTCTTGGTCAGACCGAAAATGAGAACTTGCGTAACAGAATCTTGGCAACCCAACTCGGTGGCACCGAGTGCAGTGTCGGCTACACCGAAGTGTTAGGGTTTGGCTGAGTCTGTCTAGGGTTTGGAATCGGTGGCATCGGGATAGGGATGTTGGTTGCACCAATTTTGCATTTTTGGCTTAGGACAGACTTTGGTGGGAGAGTTTGTGGATGTTTTGGTGACTGTCACTTGTGCACGTTTGAGCATATTGTTCACCATCAAAACCTTACCCCTTTTAATAGTATTGGCTTTCCTATGGACTCAAAGTGATTTCTCACAAATGTAAAATGTAGAGTCCTCTTGCTTGAAGCTTGGCCAACCTATTTCCTTGAATCTTGGGGTAATTCCACAATCCTTTTGCCATCCCTATCATTGAAATTGTCCTAAAATATACTTGGTGGGAACATTAGGTCAATGACTCATATATTGTTATTAATTACCAAAACCACCAAGGGAGCAAATGTGCTTTCAAACTCCTACCACCAATTTTCAACACTCGTTAAACTAACTTAGTTGTTTCTTTATCTAAGAAGCCCCTAGTTTTTATTTACGTGTTCTCTATTATCTTGCAAACCTATCCTATCACACCTACAAAGTACTTCTAGTTTCATACTTGTTCTAGGTAAAGCGAACGTTAAGAGTGCGTAGGGTTGTATCGGTGGTCGATAGAACTTGAGGGAATATTTGTTCTACCTTTAGCTCCTTGCTGGGTTCGACACTCTTACTTATCGAGAAAGGCTACAATTGATCCCCTATGCTTGTGGGTTATCAAGACCTTTTTCTCGCGCCATTGTCGAGGAGCAATAGCGTGGGGTGAATATTCTCGTGTGTGCTTGTTTGCTTTATCACTAAGTAATTTTTATTTTCTGTTTTAACTTGTTTTCTATATTTAGAAATGGGTAGGAAACGCAAAATACCAAAAAATTAGTTGTACCTGCTGCTCCAAAAGTTGAGGAACCACTAGTGTCCGTACCACCGAAGAATATTACTTGGGTCATCTTCGATCCACTTGTGCTCGTGCTGAAAACTCAACTAGCTTAGTTGAGGGAAAATCATTAAATGAGCATGCTCATTACGTGCGACACCGCATATCTCAAAAAGGGAAAATCTTGTGGCATCAAATTAATACTTCGTGTTGCTATGCTTGGAATCTATGTGAAATTTATGATTTTACTTGTTGTTCTAAAGAAGCTAAAAAACACCTTCCCTGCCAATGTGTGTTTAATGATAATGAAATATTATTCTCTTATGCCAAGGAGTCCTATTGCTATAATGATGTTGAAAAAATTGAAGAATTTGTTGCCTTTAAGGGTGCCTATGAAAATGCTTCTTTCATTGAAAAGTATGATGCTACTCTTTATGAATCTGAAAATTTTGTCGTACTTAAAAATTGCTATGAAAAGTATGCTTCTAACGCTTATGTCAAAGAGTTTATTGAAATAATGATCGCTGCTTTGGAAGAGACTAATATTTTGCAGGAATCTATGTAAGAAGAAATTGCTGAAACTGTGAGCTCATTAGATGAAAAAGATGAGGAGGAGAGCGAAGAACAAAAGGAGGAAGAGCGGATTATTTACCCATGCCCACCTTCTAATGAGAGTAACTCTTCAACTCATACATTGTTTAATTTCCCTTCATGCTTACCAAAGGATGAATGCTATGTTGATTGCTATGATCCCTTGGATTCGTTTGAAATATCCCTTTTTGATGAACTTGATGCTTGCTATGCTTGTGGCCATGATGCCAATATGAATTATGCTTATGGAGATGAACTTGCTATAGTTCCTTATGTTAAGAATGAAATTGTTGCTATTGCGCCCACGCATGATAGTCCTATTATCTTTTTGAATTCTCCCAACTACACTATATCGGAGAAGTTTGCACTTATTAAGGATTATATAGATGGGTTGCCTTTTACTATTACACATGATGATTTTGATAGATATAATATGCATGTGCTTGGTGATCCTACTTGCAATTATTATGAGAGAGGAACTACATCTCCACCTCTCTATGTTTCCAATATGGTAAAATTGCAAGAAACTGCTTATGCTATGTATTGGCCTTTACTTTGTGTGCATGAATTGTTCTTTTATGACATGTCGATGCATAGGAAGAGAGTTAGACTTCGTTGTTGCATGATATATGTTACTTTGTGCTCAATACTAAATTACAAATCATTGTTAATTAAAATTGCATTTGATATACCTTGGGATCCGGTGGATCCATTACTTGAGCACTTTATGCATAGCTTAATGACTTTAAAGAAAGCGCTGCCAGGGAGACAACCCGGAAGGTTTAGAGAGTAATTTTATTCTGTTGTGTGATTTTATATAGTTTAAAAACAAAAAAAATAAAGTGGGGAACTTAAAACTTTTTCAAAAAGAAAAGTGAAAGTGAGAGAGACGAGCATTGTGAAAGTGGGAGCTAGCCTTGAACTTTTTTCATGCCCATGGAAACTTTGTAAATCTTGATTACAGAAACTTTTCAACAAAAATAATTATCCCCTTGTATAAATCCATTGTATTATAAAAATAATGTGCCAAGATTTTCCTTTAGGATGGTTAGATTGCTTGTTTGGTGTGTGCAGTGCAAAAACAGAAACTTTTGCTGTAGTGCGTGAATTTACATATTTTACTGGAATGTCAAATGTTTCTGAATTTTTTACACAGTACTTCTATGCAATGTTTTTATTTTTTTCCTAATTTTTAAGAATTTTTAGAGTTACAGAAGTATGGTGAATGTTCAGATTGCTACAGACTGTCCTGTTTAAGACAGATTCTGTTTTTGATGCATTGTTTTGCTCGTTTTGATGAAACTATCGATTGTATCGGTGGTATAAGCCATGGAAAAATTATAATATAGTAGATAAAATGCAAAAATAAAATATGAATTGGTTGGCAAAAGTACATAAATTTGTGATTTTCTTTATTATACTAACGGATCTCACGAAGGTTTTGTTAAGTTTTGTGTGATTAAAGTTTTCAAGTTTTGGGCGAGATCACGATGGATGAAGGAATAAGGAGTGGAAAGATACTAAGCTTGGAGATTCCTGAGGCACCCCAAGGTAATATTCAAGGACTCCCAAGAAACTAAGCTTGGTGACGCCCCTGAAGGCATCCCCTCTTTCTTCTAACAACCATCGGTAATTTTACTTGGAGCTATATTTTTATTCGTCACATGATATGCGTAAATCTTGGAGCGTCATGTGCTTTTTATTTTTATTTTAATAATGCACCATGATGGTATGAGAAAGTCCTTGGTTGATTTATATAATGCTTCATGCACTTCACTTATATCTTTTGAGTATGGCTTTATAGAATGCTTCATGTGCTTCACTTCTATCATTTGAAGTTTGGATTGCCTCTTTCTCACACATACAAAACCGCCATATGTAGAATGCTCTTTTGCTTCACTTATATTTTTAGAGCATGGGCATATCTTTTGTAGAAAGAATTAAACTCTCGTGCTTCACTTATACTCCCTCCGTCCCAAAATAACTGTCTTAACTTTGTACTAGCTCTAGTACAAAGTTGTACTAAGCTTGAGACACCTATTTTGGGACGGAGGGAGTATCTATTTAGAGAGTTAACAGGAGTTGTTCATTCACATGGTTAGTCATAAAATCCTACATAAAACTTGTAGATCACTAAATATGATATGTTTGATTCCTTGCAATAGTTTTGCGATATGAAGATGATAATATGAGAGTCGTGCTAGTGAGTAGTTGTGAATTGGAGAAATACATGTGTTGAAGTTTGTGATTCCCGTAGCATGCACGTATGGTGAACTGTTATGTAACGAAGTCAGAGCATGATTTGTTTAATGATTGTCAACCTTTGTGTGAGGGTCGGGAGCGCGTGATAGTTAACTCCTACCAACCTCTCCCCTAGGAGCATGCGTCTAATGCTTTGTTTGATAACTAACGGACTTTTGCAATAAGTATGTGAGTTCTTTATGACTAATGTTGAGTCCATGGATTATACGCACTCTCACCCTTCCACCCTTTGCTAGCCTCTATAGTACCGCGCAACTTTCACCGGTGCATCAAACCCACCTTCCTCAAAACAGCCACCATACACCTTCCTCAAAACAGCCACCATACACCTTCCTCAAAACAGCCACCATACCTACCTATTATGGCATTTCCATATCCATTCCGAGATATATTGCCATGCAACTTCCACCGTTCCATTTAGTATGACATGCACCATCATTTTCATATTGCTTTGCATGATCGTAAGGCAGCTTGCATGATGTTTCATGGCTTGTCCGTTTTTTGATGTCATTTCCTAGGCTAGATCATTGCACATCCCAGTATCCTATCGGAAGCATTCATATAGAGTCATATTTTTTTCTAGGTATCGAGTTGTAAGTAATTAATAGTGTGATCATTTTCATTATTAGAGCATTGTCTCGTGTGAGAAAAGGATGATGGAAGCTATGATTCCCTCACAAGTTGGGAGGAGTCTTCGGACTTTACAAAAAAATAAAAGAGGCTAGTTAAGACCAAATAAATAGATAAAAGAGGCCAAATATGCCCACCAAAATAAAAAACAAAAAATGAGAGAAAGAGAGAAGGGACAATTGCTACTATCTTTTTCCACACTTGTGCTTCAAAGTAGCACCATGATCTTCATGATAGAGAGTCTCCTATTTTGTCACTTTCATATAACTAGTGGAATTCTTTTTTTGCATGACCACTTAGTTTTCTTTTTGAGCTTTCATACACTTATAGCTCCAAGTGCATTCCCTACTCACTCACATTGATATCTATTGATGGGCATCTCCATAGCCCGTTGATACGCCTAGTTGATGTGAGACTATCTTCTCCTTTTTCCTCATCACCTCCACCATATTATATCCCACCTATAATTCTATATCCATGGCTCACGCTCATGTATTGCGTGAGAGTTGAAAAGGGTTGAGAACATAAAAAGTGTGAAACAATTGTTTGACTTGTCATCGGGGTTGTGCATGATTTAGATACTTTGTGTGGGGAAGATGGAGCATAGCCAGACCATATGATTTTGTAGGGATAACTTCTAAGGCCATTTTATTTTGAAAGGACACGATTGCATTGTTAGTGTGCTCGAAGTATTACTATTTTTATGTCAATATAGACTATTGCTTTGAATCACTCGTATCTTAATATTCATGCCATGATTAGATTATATGATCAAGATAATGCTAGGTAGAATTCCACATAAAAAATTATCTTTTTATCATTTACCTACTCGAGGACGAGCAGGAATTCCGCTTGGGGATGCTGATACGTCTCCATCGTATCTATAATTTTTGATTGTTTCATGCCAATATTCTACAACTTTCATATACTTTTGGCAACATTTTATACTACTTTTTGGGACTAACATATTAATCCAGTGCCCAGTGACAGTTCCTATTTGTTGCATGTTTTTTGTTTCGCAGAAAATCCATATCAAACAAAGTCCAAACGCGATAAAAACATACGGAGTTTTTTTGGAATATATGTGATTTTGGGGAAAAAGAATCAACGCGAGACGATGCACGAGGAGGTCACAAGCCTGCTAGGCGTGGCCCACCCCCTGGCCGTGCCCTAAGGGCTTGTGTCCACCCCTTAGGTCGGTTGGAGGTTTCCTTTGGCCTCAAGAAATATATTTTTATAAGGAGAATCCCCTTAAAATTTCAGCCCGATCGGTGTTACGGATCTCCGGATATTTAAGAAACGGTGAAAGGCCAGAATCTGGGAATGCAGAAACAGAAGGAAACAGAGAGAGAGATCCAATATCGGAGGGGTTCCCGCCCCTCCGCCACCATGTAGGCCATGGACCATAGGGGAAACACTTTTCCCATCTAGGGGGAAGGTCAAGGAAGAAGAAGAAGGATGGGGGGTCTCTCCCCCTCTCTCTCGGTGGCACCGGAACGCCACCGGGGCCATCATCATGACGGCGATCTACTCCAACAACTTCGTCATCTTCACCAACACCTCCATCACCTTCCCCCATCTATCTACAGCAGTCCACTCTCCCACAACCCGTTGTACCCTCTACTTGAACATGGTGCTTTATGCTTCATATTATTATCCAATTATGTGTTGCCATCTTATGATATCTGGGTAGATTTTTGTTGTCCTATTGGTTGATTGATGATCATGATTGGTTTGAGTTGCATGTTTTATTATTGGTGTTGTCCTATGGTTCTCTCTGTGTCGCGCAAGCGTGAGGGATCGCTGTAGGGTGTTGCAATGTGTTCATGATTTTCCTATGGTGGGATGCTTGAGTGACAGATGCATAAACCCGAGTAGGTGGGTTGTTTCATATGGGAGTAAAGAGGACTTGATACCTTATAATGCTATGGTTGGGTTTTACCTCAATGATCTTTAGTAGTTTCGGATGCTTGCTAGAGTTCCAATAATAAGTGCATATGATCCAAGTAGAGAAAGTATGTTAGCTTATGCCTCTCCCTCATATAAAATTGCAATAATGATTACCGGTCTAGTTATCGATTGCCTAGGGACAATTCTGCAACTCCTACGACCACTTTTCCACACTCTTAAACTAACTTAGTTGTTTCTTTATCTGAGCAGGTCCTAGTTTTTATTTACGTGTTCTTTATTATCTTGCAAACCTATCCTATCACACCTACAAAGTACTTCTAGTTTCATAATTGTTCTAGGTAAAGCGAACGTTAAACGTGCGTAGAGTTGTATCAGTGGTCGATAGAACTTGAGGGAATATTTGTTCTACCTTTAGCTCCTCGTTGGGGTCGACACTCTTACTTATTGAGAAAGGCTACAATTGATCCCCTATACGTGTGGGTTATCACGCTCCCTCCCACGCCCTGCCACACCATAACCACCACCTTGACGGCGTTTTGCTCCACCCGAAGCTCTCTGAGCAAGCCCTGCTCGCCTCCGTCAACCCTGAGCTCCACCACCATTGCCAAACGACTCCGAAGACCCGCCGCGTTCGTCTAGACACTTCCGCCGTTGCCGAGGACCACCAGAGCGTCGTCCCCGACCACCGTAGAGCCGCCGTCATTGTTGACCTTGCCGGAGAATGCCATCCCCACTCTAAGCTCAACCCCCCTTCTTTAGCCGTTGGGTCTGGATCCAATGATCCAGATTAGATCACTTAAGAGACCCCGACCGTTTTTCTTTAAGTCACGAGCTCTCGCTTGTTTGCACCGCACGTGCACACCCACGGCCAACCAGGAAGCGCCATGTAGCCCCCCCTGTTCGTTAGTTTAGGTTTTCTTTTCTATTTTTCTTTTACTAAACAGAATAGATGCTGATTTTAGAAATTGAATAACTCCTAGAATATTTAGAGTTTTTGAGTGAATCTTTTTGCATCTGGTCACGAAAACTATGAACTTTCTGTTAGTGCCATTAGTTTTCAAATTTGAACTGTTTAAATTTGAATTCTTTCAAATTTCTTAAACCAATAATTTGTGAATAACTTTAGATTAAAATATAATTTTGAGTGATTCTTTTTGCTACTTGTTAATATTAGTGTGTTTTATCAGTATGTTCAATTTTGGAAATTTTACGATCAATTAAATTAGGGGTTTTAGTAAAACAGTATTGTTTTTACTTCTTTCAGGATTATTAATATTTCCTTTGTTTTAATTGTTTTAATTTGTTTTCTGTTAGATTTGTTGACATATTCTATTTAGTTTCTGTTGGTTAGCAATAAGTGTTTTATTTGCCGTTAAGAAAAATAATTTTATTATTTTTCTTCTTTGTTTAGTAGGAAACATTGTTTTGTCCGTACGTAGAGTTTTATAATAGATTTTACAGTAATTATTTTTGTCTAAAAAACTTTAGGTGAAATACTTTCTGCTAAAGTAATAAAACTTAGTTTTTCCATCTGTTAAGATTTTATTTGTGGCTGAGAACTATTTATTAGTTGTTGTTCCATTAGTAAAACCTTTCCTATTGTGTTTTACTATTTCCTTTGATTTTTGTCTTATTGTTTTCTTTATGTGTTTCTTGTTTGTTTCAATATTATTAGTTTTACTTGTTGTTACTCTAAGTTATGGTATGGTCATGCTTATTGTGTGAATTGTTTGTTTCGTTGGATCATCCGGAGTGTGAGGCTTGCTACTTAAAGTCGCTTGAGTTCGAAGATCGTCAACAAGGCAAGTTCATATTGATCATGTATTACCTATGATTTTTATTGCATTGGTTCAACCTTTTCTACCATTCCATGCAAAGTAGGTAATTCGAAACTTGGTTCTTGAGTAGTATCATGTGGTAGGCACCCCATAAACCCTTGTCACTTTGGCCCCAGGAAACGATATTTTATTTTTGCTATGCTTTTTAGTAGAAGGGGTTGGTTGGGTGTTTATCATGAGACTTGTGAGAATTAATTTATGATCAAGACCTCAAGAATTCAAGATTTTCAAGACCTCGTGATGCAATATACCTCTGGGTGGAAATTGGCTGACCGGCACCCTGGAGGACCCAGTGGTAGCCTAGGTGTTGCTCGAGAAGTGCCAGTATTCACGTGAAAAGTTCCACCCGGGCACAAAGAGACGGATGGATATTTCAAGACCCGAGGCTTACCTGCATAGACATAAGCCAATATGGGGCTCTGGCTTGGTTGGACATCGTGGACACTTTGGATAGATGGTGCTACGAGTTGTAGAAGAACGTATAATTAGATGGGAACTGGTAGTGGCTTAGAGGAACCTTTTGGAAGACCCTGTTTCGATCATCCGGTTCTCAAACACTATGTAGTGCGAGGACTTCAACGGAGGTGATCGGATCTTGTGGGGAAAGTGTGCAAGACTCTAGAGAGTATCAAACCTATCGATTAGTCATGTCCCCGGTTATGGACAACTTGAGCCAAAGGAACTGAAACTATCAAGAACTGTCGACACAAATAATATTAATGATGTGGGTATTACTGTTAACTTGGGTATAGAAATGGTTAGTGGAAGATTCTCACTAAACAACCAAGAATGTAGTAATAATATTTGCTTTTGACCCCTCTTGTTGTATGAAAAATTTGCTTTTCGCTAAACTTAAACTTACAGCCCCACCTGCCATATATGCATATAGTATAGATGATATGTTTACCCCTCTCTTTAGTGACTTGCCGGCATATTCAATATGTTGACGTACACGGCTGCAACGTGTCATCTTGTAGACTACTTTTCCGACCAAGAGAGAGGACACGTTCTACGCTTGGTGCTATGCCCTTGTAGTCAGTTGTACTCACCGGCGTCTATGTCTTCCGCATTAGTTTTATCTCATGAGTTGGCCTTCAGCCAAATTTATTGTGATAAATACTCCATATAAGATTCGTTTAATAAAGCAGTTGTGATTTCCCTTTGATATATACATTGATGTACTGCATTGTGTACCAGCATGATCTTGGGATGGTACAGAAACACCAGAGACTTAACCATTTCAGGTCGGGTCGCTACATTCATAGGGAATTCTTTTTTTCGAGAATTGCTTGATATTGATTGCTAGATAGCTAGAATCATTGAAACATTGGATGAGTGACTATGTTTGATACTTGGAAAGGTTAAATACCTAATGCAACTAGTCAAAACCTGGGGGCACCTAGTTGAAACCAAATGAAACAAAAACATAATTTAGCAAACCCCTAGGGGGCTAAACATGAAATGATGCAAAGAGGGAATAAATAAAACAAACTTTCAAAATGAAGTGAAGATGGGCAAGAGAACGTAAAGTTAAGGGAAAACGATAGAAAACTATTTTGGGAAATAGATAAGCTCAAGGGGATATTTTAACAAGCTTACAAAAAAGGCGCGGGAAATATTTGCCCAAAATGGGCAAATAAAAAAGTCCATATAGACCACAAAATCCAGCTATGATTTTAGAGCAAGTTTGTTTTTCAAAGGAGAAAAAAAAATCAAAACCATTTTAAATTACAGAGTAAACAAGTAAAGAAAGAGAAAAACATAAAGGTAAATAAAAAGGGGCTAGGTAGGCCGACAGTGGACCAGCAAGCCATGCTGGCCCAACCAGCCAACGCGCACGCCAGCCCAGCCCCCCACACGCTCTCTCCCTCTCCCTCTTCCAGTGACTCGTGGACCACACGAATCAGGTCTCCTCTAACCTCCTGCCCACACGAGTCGTGCTGAAAACCGCCGGCCAATGTGGCCACACCCCTATGATCTCCATCGCACGTCCATGATGGCCCGAGACTCCTTGTCCGTTAAATAGCCCAACCCCTCCTTTATCTTTCCCCTCAGTGTCCCCTCACTCTCGCCCCCAGGCCATCATGAATCGATGCTGCCATTGTTGTTGCTATTGTCATCTTCTTCGACAGAATTCCGGCCAGCCCCACCCCCTCGAGCCCAACGTGAGCCACCAGCAAACTCCTCGTGCCGCTGCGAACCTCCAGGACACCCTTAGCGAGACGTGAGCCTCCTCGAAGCCCGAGTCTAACGAAGGTCGAGCCTCTTTGCTACTGTGAGCTCCATTCGGGTGAGCTCCATGAGCATCTTGCCCCGCCACCATGTTATTCGTCGTCGCTTAGTTCGAGTGCAACCCTTGGCCCCTTCGCTTGTCCAGATGCACACGGAGACGTCGACCATGGCTTCGTCCAAAGCTTCCCCATGTCCATCCATGCCCTCTCTGACCGCCGACGATCGTGGGAGCGACCGGAGTGTCCATGCCGAGGCCAGCACTGCCGTGCACCCATTTACCTACGAATTTCTCGCGGAACTCGAGTGAGCCACCCGAAAAACCTAAACCCGATCTAATCTCAGCCGTCGGGTCACGATCGCACATGCACGATTAGTCTGCTTAAATAAATCAGTATTGACCAATCACATGCTGTCATGTCACCAACCTTATCCGGAAGATTATCCACTTGTTTCTTTTAATTTATTTGAATTGGCAGATTTGCAGAAAATCCCGTGGATAGTAAAACCTTCACAACTTTTTACCTATAACTCCAAATTGAGTGAATCTTTTTGCAAAATTATCCTTACGAAAAATATTATCAACCAAAAAAGTAAAATTTTGAAATTGGATAATCTAAAATTAAAATTCAAAAATAATGAGTTTGAATTTGAATAGGTCATAATTTTTTTGTAAATCGCAATTGATCAATTCTTTTTGCAATTAAATATAGTGAGATGTAGTTCATCTTAGCTAATGTATTATAATTTTAGAATAATTTTAATATAGATTAAAAATTAAAATAATTCAAACGGAAATTAAACTAGATTAGGTTTAGTTTTGAATTGAAAATTGTTTAATCGGACAATTATGTCACATTCAGAAACTGTAATGTGGACTTTAGTAAATGTTTTGATTACTATTTGACTTTAGGAATTTAAAATAATATTTGAATTTAAACCTGGTTTAAATACACCTTCGAAACCCTCAGTTTAAATTTCAATAAAACCATTTCAAATAGTTTGCTAAATCAAATTAAACTTTGTAATTGTTTTTGTAGTGAAGTTGACTTCGCGCAAAGATGGACTCAAATTAAATTTAGTTCAAACTCAAACTAGTTTGAAAGCTAAAACTATTGGAACCTTAGTAAATATTCTTGGATTTCCATTTGAGTTTAGTTAAACTAAACTAAAGTAAATAAAATATAGCAAATATATTGGATTATGTTCAATATTAGCTTAAAACTTGTTTGATTAAATAAACTATAGTAATTATATTGGATTTACAATTGACTTTATTTTAAAACATATTTAATAATATACTTAGTATTTTTATTGGATTTGTATTTGACTTTAGGGAAGACAACATATATATTTGAGTTTGGTTGAACCAATTTAGTCAATTGTTAAATAATTCATAATTAAATTTAACTTAGTGAAATCAAATTAAATTATAAACTCAGTTCAGTTTGAATTCAAATGGGATGAACCCTAATTCAAATCCAAATTGAATTAGAAACCAAAGCAAATTATCATTTTCAAAACTTAAATGTATATTTAAACTCATTAAAGGTCAACAAGTTTGAATTATCATTCAAACTTGGACATGAATTTGGTTACCCAAGATTCATAGACCTTGACTTCTATTAATTTGATTCTTTGATTGGATATGACAACTACAACTTGACATCACTTACTTCTTATGTGATGAACCATTGTTGAAACTTGCATGTGAACCCTTATGTCACATGTACTCTAATGGACAACCACTATGTTATTTTCCAAACTCTTATGAGTTAACCTTGACACATGATCTCACAACACAATACATCGACACCATGTAGAACACTTGTTGCATGATTGATTATATTGTATGGTTGTTTATGATTGATCTTTACTTACGATAGATTGTACGGAGAGCAAAGAGTAACTTGATAAAGATTGTGAGATTGAATGATCGTAAATACCAAGCAAGTTCCACTTGATCATATCACCCAATATTTTATTGCATTGTAGTTTTGCCATCATAGGAGTGTGAGTTTAGGATGCTAATTTATCTAAGTCTATTTTATTAGTGCACATTGTTTTCATCAAAGAAAAATTACTTTTGTATGTATGTTTTTATATGCAGGACAATTCTTCACTACAAAAGTGACTTATGCCGCGGATACGGAGCACGCGCCAGCAACATTGTGCACTGGCGTTCGTCCGTGCCATAATAATCGATGGACACGCGTGCGAGCCATCGCACCCATGGCCCAGTCTACATTAACATGCCGTGGTCGACTCACCAACCACGCCGTCTTAATAACGCCACGATGACTCACCGTCCATGCTGGTTTTCAAACAGCACCACGGGCGACTCTCCGCTCGCACCGGCTTGCAATGTCACGAACGCCTCTTACGGTCGCATAGGCTTACAATGTCGCGACCGACTCGCCGTACGCACCGGCTTACAATGTCGCGGCCGTCTCTCACGACCACGCCGTCTTCAAACGTCACGACTGACTTCTAGATCCACATCAACATGTCAGGGAACGCATACACCAATACGAGTCGCCCAATGGACGCGCGCAAGACGTCGCTCTGTAGTTTGATCTACATCAGCATGTCGGTGCGGTGCTCGCCTGTATGAGCGGCCCGACAGACAGGCGCACAAGCCGCCACCATTGTAGTTTGGTTAGTTTCAAACAACCCGCCAGGACGAATCGTCGACCGGGTTATTGAAGCAATTCATACGAGATCATCTATAACCTGCCGCGGTCAACCTCAGACCTTTAGTGAAGATTCTCAAGCCGCCTCTTTGAGTCAACTTAAGACTCGGGGGCTACAGACATGGTGAGACACATTTGGTTGTTTTCAACGAGAACCTTGGGTCATTGCAAGAAAGACAACCCGGTCCCCTCATTGGCGGGCGATTTAAAGTCGCCCAAGAGGACGAGTCGCCATGATGCGACCGTTCAAACATGGGTGCCCCACCTTCATTGGCGGGCGGTTTAAAGTTGCCCAAAGAGGACGAGTCGCCACGTTGTGAGCCATTCAAACATGGGTGCACCGCCTTATTGGCGAAAGATTTAAGGTCACTCAAGAGGATGAGACGCCACGTTGCGAGCCGTTCAAACATGGGTGCGCCGCTTTATTGGCAAAAGATTTAAGGTCACTCAAGAGGATGAGCCGCCACGTTGCGAGCCGTTCAAACATGGGTGCATGACCTTATTGGTGAAAGATCTAAAGTCGCCAAAGAGGACGAGCCGCCACGTTGCGAGCCGTTCAAACATGGGTCAAGGTCAGGAGGGGGTGAAGGTCGCCCCCCTCTTGATCGGCTCTTCAGCCACTTTAAGATGGGCCACGGACACAGAGCAAGTTAAAGAGTGGGTGAAGGTCGCCTCCCACTCTTGGTTGTTTTTTTAGTCGTTGTAAGGCCGGGTTATACCTGCTTGTATGTAGCTACCGCTCGTCCAGGGGTGCAGCGAGCTGTCAACTCACCCCCTTTGAGGGCCTCATACAGCGGCGAGGGAAACTCTCTCATCTACTACGTACTCTCTGCCAAGTGGCCCGTCGTACTCTTAACAAGTGACACTGCTTAAGGTTAAAACGACGGATTTATGTCACGTGAGAAGTAGCTTATGAGCTTGGGGCACTCACCCCGCTGCAAATTCTTGTCTGTTGCGTCCTTAATAGTTAATCTCGCTTAGGAAACCCTGAGCCGTTCAAGACTGCTGGCCAATCTCGATAGAGACCCTATACTGTTAGGCGGCTCAAAGCAACAGGTCCCCCCAGAAGGGCCAGCAATGAGTTTTCGAAAAACAAAAAGGGAAGGAAAAGCAAGAACATCATACATTGCATCATAAATTGCATTATACATTGCATCATATTCACATGTCATGCTGGCTATCAAGCCGGGTTAGAGCAATATTATGAAAGAAGAAGCAAGGCTATGAGAGATTTTAACATCTCCAGGTCATGCTTTTTCAAGCCGCCCTTACAAGAATGCAGAATATACTCTGTCTTGTTTACTTTTTGCAGGTCTTGTCTCTTAAGATGAGCCGCCGTTAAGTATGATGAAAGAACTTCTGTAGGAACAAATAAATCTTTCATATCCAAAACGGTTGGATCTTCATCATGGTTTATCATAACTAGTATTAAATGATTGGGGTTTTATCAAGCCAGGTTGGAAAGTTGATTATTCTTGAAGAGCCGCCTTATCAGATATAATGACGTGTCATCTAATTGATCGGTTCTCGGATTTCTTCAATCTGTGCTCTGTAGTATACTGCAACACTCATGGATTGCTCAAACATATATTTGTTGGGTTGTACTGCAACCACAAGCAGGGATTTCATTTCAAAGACAAAGGAATTATTCTAGGATATTCACTTCGGGTTATATTACAACCACGGTCAAGGATTCATTCAACAAATTATGATGAGTCGTATTATTCTCACACAGTCCCGAGTCGCCGCAGGCAGACGACCCGGCACTTGGGAGCTACACTATTCAAGTCCAGTTTATATCAAATATGCAAGTCCCATGTTGCTGCAAGCACGCACCATGACACTTAGGGCTAATGCAAGCCGGTTTTCAAATCATTACATTGTCAGCAAGACCCTATTATCTCAAGGAGATGAGCCGGTCTTTCTATATTTTTCTAAGTCCCAGCCCAGTGATTCTTACTGACCCGGCACTTGGGGGCTACACCGCTCAGGTCAAAAAATTCAAAGTCCCAAGTCGCTGCAGGCATGCGACCCGACACTTGGGGGCTACAGTACTCAACTGTTTGACAGATTAAGAGGTTCAAATTGAAGACCCGACGCATCACATTCTGATGAGCCAGCCCTTGGGGGCTATACCTGCTGAAGTTTCATAAGGTATAAGACAGTCATAACTCCCAGGTTGCTGCAGGCAGGACAACCCGACACTTGGGGGATACACAATCCAATATATTATTGCAAAGCACCAAGTCATCATGGATAATCTCAGAGCTTGGGGACTACATGTAATATGGACATATCAAAAAAATTCAGGAGAATTTTCAAGATATTAATTATGGAGTTCAGTTGTTAGACCCGGCGTCACCAACATTCATGACCCGGCGTTATCAATATATCATAACCCGCCAGAGTTTATATAAGCCGCCCTGCTTCACAATAATGGAAGTTCGGATCTACGTCATGAGGATTTCTTATTTTCAAGATTTTCATTAAGCCAAAGTATTGGAAGCCGACTCAATGGCATATGGGTATTCTATTCCCAATATTTTTCAAAGGGATAATTGTATTTGAGCCCTTAGTTGTGCCACCATCGACAGGAATACCCCTAATTTTGGAAAATACGCGTTCATGCCCACATCACTTCGCTCATCTTGTGCTTTTGCCCTTTGACCGTTTGACTGTCATTTTTGAAAACTTCATGACTATTTCATACTAACTTGGAAAAATGCAAATAAGATATCAAAATGTTCGCAAAGACATCACCTATATGTGTATGACATTTGCATTCATGAGAAAATTGTTGGGAAGTCTCCATATCAGTTTTAGCTCATATAGGTGATGGGGACTTTCCAACACTTTTGTCATGACTGCAAATGACATGCACGTATAGGTGATGTGTTTCCGAACATTTTGATATCTTATTTGCATTTTTCCGAGTTAGTATGAAATAGTTATGAAGTTTTCAAAATAGTAGTCAAACAGTCAAAGGGCAAAAGCACAAGACGAGCAAAGTGATGTGGGCATGACTGCGTATTTTCGGAAACTAGGGGTATTCCTGTCGACGGTGACACAACTAAGGGCACAAATACAATTATTCCTTTTTCAAAGGACACTGACAAGCATGACAATTTTCAAGATGACTCATTCATATGCAGAAAAGACCCAAATTTCTGAGGAGCCAATTCATAAGCCGGCCAAAGGAGCAAGCCGAACACTTAACATATTTACTATTCCTATTTTAGGAGGTTACCGTGAATAAATTCAAGCTAACCTGGGGGGCTAATGTTGGGGATATACCCGTGGTATAACCCAGACGGAAGTATGACCTGGCCAGGACTTGGCGACTCACAGGAGACCCGGTCGAGACTTGCCGATATATTAGTAACCCGGCGGGCGGGTCAGACGAGCGACAAGGCCCAAGGCTCGACGTGTAAGCCAGCGCCAGGTGTCTCACAAGAGAAGGCCCAAAGGAGAGAGAATTCCCTCAATAAGGAAACAAGACCTGGATTAGGATTCATGAGAGACTAATCCTAGTCCTACTCTCAGTAGGACTCTACATGTAAACTTACCCCTTCCACCTATATAAGAAGGGGTAAGGTGCCCCAAGATAGACAAGGTTTTAGACGTCTCAATAGACAAGCTACAAGTTTTAGAGGCTAGACAGCACCCTTGTAACTGAGATTGTCATCATCATCATCAATACAAGACAATCAGGACATAGGTTTTTACCTCCATCGGAGGGGCCGAACCTGGGTAAACTCGCGTCTCTCGATTCCGACCAACCCCTCTCAAGCCGCCACATAGTCGCGACTGCCCCGAACCTAAGTCCGTTCACTCGAACATCTGCCATGACAAATCCACGACAACTCGGTAGTTGACAACTTTGGTCCAAACTTACCCTGACCTTGTAACCATCGAGTAGTTACTTAGCTGCTATAACGTGGATTGGGAAAACATCAATTATTATCCCACCATACAACCACATGGACGGCTACTTAACTACTACTTAATTAATAAATAAATCTGGGTGGACTGGCTTTGATTGGGTCATCAGAGTGTAGTATTTTGTGGGCAATGCCACCCAGTCACCAGAGTTTGTACGAGTTCAAAAGTTGAGTAGCTTCCATGTGTGACCGTGAGACAATACGGGCTCTGTCATGATCGAGTAAGTTGTGGGAACCCTCCTGTGGCAGACCATTAGATGTAGGTGTGTAGATTGGACTAGGCCTGTCATTTTTGAGAGGGCGACTACTTCCCAAAAGTCTTTTCTTGATCTACCTAGCTACTTCATAAGTGAAGTTTGGTAGCAGAAGGGTGTGATCTGGAATCATGAGTAAAGTGCACAAACCTCTGTAGAGTGTATAAAAACTGATCATGATTAGCCGAGTCCCTGGTTACGAACAACTTTGAGCTACTCATTTGAGAATTGTCAAATTGATCTCATTCACCTCTTCCATCTAAGAACAATGGGTTAAACCAATGGGGAGTTATGGAGCTTATCTCAAAGAACCGAGGTTTACCAGGGTCTCTAGAGAGATGCTTGGGATGGCCGGGGTGTACGGGGAATCCACATGCTCAAACTGCATTGGGGTTCCAGGGTTTACCGGGAGTGCTACTAGACTACGCCCGGGGTTTATCGGGAGTGTCATGTTGCTGTTGGAGTAGACCACTATATAATGATAGGGCAAAACTATGTTTTATGCAAAGAACCTTGAACCCCACCAACCAAAGTGCATGTAGGTGAACATGTTTCCATTAATTGGACTTTCCAATACTTTCGATGTATTAACCCTAGTGGCTGTAATGTATCATGTTGCAGGTTTACCATGTCGAAGAGAAGGTATGAAGTAGGGTTACGACACTATACTCTATACTCAATTCTTGCGTGTGAGTTTATGGACACCACGAGACTAGATCAATATTCTGCTTCATGATTGTATCATAAGCTAGCCCATGAGCTAAGGGGTTGTGTATTGTAAGCACTGGATCTTTGATGTAAATACTATGATATGTGATATACTCTTGGTATTCCATCATCGACTATGCGAATCAGCTATTGATCCAGGGACTGACACAGAAAGCGCAGAGATTCGGGGTCCCTATTAGGGATCGGGTCGTGACAGTCCTTTGCAACATAAGGATTGGGCCACCTTTTTGCACCTTGTTACTTCGGTTACTTGTTACTTGCTATGAATTACCTTGCTATCAAACTACCTGTTACTACTCTTTTATGACACTTGTAGAGAATACCTTGCTGAAGCTCATCAATTCATTCTGCTCCTCGCTGGGTTTGACACTCTTACTTATCAAAAGGACTATGATTGCCCCCTATGCTTGTGGGTCATTAGCCATTATAGATCCTACTAGGCGTAATGCCTAGGAACCGATCACAGTGGCCGGTGAGTGAGTCCAGGATTAGGGGGGCCTCGGATGGTCGACCTATTGTTTATGGGCCGGACTATATGGGCTACTTGCTGAACACTGGATGATTTGAAGGCCCAGTTTCTAGGATGGAAGCTTCGGGAAGCACGGCTTGCGCTCCACGTTTGATGTAGTAAATAGGAATGTTTATCTCTTCGGCATGTAACTGACCATGTGTAAACCCTACGCATCCTCAGCATCTATATAAGTTGTAGGGTTTTAGGGTATAGGGACAAAACAACTCATCTAGGGTTAGCTATCCGATCTCGAGGTAGATCAACTATGTAACCCCTCATATCATCAATACAATCAAGCAAGGCGTAGGGTATTACCTCCATAGGAGGGCCCAAACCTAGGTAAATCTGTGTCCCCTTCGTCTCTCTTACCGTCGATTCTAGTCTCACAGTTCAGGACCCCCTACCCGAGATCCGCCGGTTTTGACACCGACATTGATGCTTTCATTGAGAGTTCCTCTGTGAGCAAGATGGAATCGACGTCTTGCCTTGTCATCAACGAGGAGGCCCGCAACATGGACACTTTTGTCCCCGGACAGATCTTCGCCTTCGGCAGCGTTGTGCTGCACACTGACTTCACTGGCCATCAAGGCCGTGTCGAGAGTTTCACCCCTAATCAAGAGGTCAGATTTGGAAACTTGGAGTTCTCCGTCGACTCTCGGGGTGACTTGTCGTTAATCGGACTCGCAGCTCCGCCTGTAGCCCCCAAGGACTCTGAGGCTTTAACCTCGACCCGTCTTCGAATACGCCGATGGGGTCACCCACATCGGCGAACCGATCTCTTGCCCCGGTCCGACCATTAAGCCAAATGACCGTACACGTGTTCTTGCCGAACACTTCCCATGTCCGGACGGCTTGGAGGTTAACTCCAGAAGTTTCGAACAGCTAGATCCGATTGGGCACTCAGCGGTCGATGAAGCCCTGGATCGGATCTTGCCGATCATGATCACCGATGATCTAGCCCCTATCTATGATCAGTTCGGTTGCGGTGCGAGCCAGGACAATTTTTTTGACCCACCCACCACCCACTTGATAGCCACTGTCAAGGATTTAACCAACATGTTGGACTACGCCTCCGAAGAGGTAGAATACATGGATAAAGAGGACCGTGCTCCCACCCCCGTTAACACCAAGAATTGGACCGCCACTTCCACATACGATGTCTAAATGGTAGATACTGCTGTCGCTAACGGCGATAACACGCCTAACAACAACGACGACAAATCGGGCGATGCGCCATCATGGTGCCAGAAACCGCATAGACGGTCCAAAGGAAAAAAAGGGAAGAAAAGCGATTATCAGCAACGGGCACGGTAATACCCCCGCTGATCATGGCAATCCCGATATCCCGAGCACCCGTTAGAGGGTCCGGAAGGGCCTGAGGACCACGACAAACCCGATAACGTCAACGACTCCAAAGATGACAATTACCTTCCCCCCGTCGAGGAGGAAGATATACCAGAAGCCGATGACTTGTACATCCCTGATAACCTTGAAGATCAGGAGGAAATCAGACAATGGCTCATAGCAACGGCTCGTAGCCTAAAGGCAAAAGAACGGCAACTCAAAGCCGAACATGATGACCTTAATGATCGATGGACGAAAGTCCTCTCAGCCGAGGAGGTATACGGTACCGGTCTGTCGAACCAACCCAAAAGCTACCCTCGGAGAAGGCTGCTGATGCAATTCAATGAGGAACTCACTAATAGTCCGTCTCCAAACCATACTCCATACGACAAGCTGGACCCCCCATGGTCGGGACAGGACGGCTGACGACACCGATTACATACCGACAGTACCCCGAAGACGGGGGTAAGGAGCCATTAGAGCCCAATGACAGGTTCGACCTGCAAGATGACCTGGATCATAGAGCAGGCCATACAAGATCCATCTATGGATCCAGAGAGTACTCGCCCAGTAGACGAGGCGGAAACATACCATGGTTTGACCAAAACAACAGAGTCCGGGAATGCAACCGGGCCCATACGGACGTCGAATACACGCGCGACATAGCACGGGCTAGAGGCTCTGCTCGCCTACTATGCTTCACAGATGAGGTAATGCGGCATCAGTTCCCCGAGGAGTTTAAACCCGTAAATATAGAATAGTATGATGGGACCATTGCCCCAACCGTATGGATTGAGGACTTCCTCCTCCATATCCACATGACGCGAGGAGACGACCTTCATGCCATCAAATATCTCCCTCTTAAGCTTAAGGGGCCAGCTCGGCACTGGTTAAACAACCTCCCCAAAAACTCCATTGGATGTTGGGAAGACCTGGAAGACGCGTTCCGCTCTAACTTCCATGGAACCTATGTCTGCCTGTCGGACTCTTCTGATCTCAACAACGTCGTCCAGAAGTCCAGCGAGTCTGCTCGGCAATTCTGGAATCGGTTCTTGACTAAGAAGAACCAAATCGTCGACTGTCCGGATGTTGAGGCCATAGCCTCCTTCCGGCACAATATTCGAGATGAATGGCTGGCCCGCCAGCTAGGCCAGGACAAACCTTGGACCATGTCCGCCCTTACTTCCCTCATGACCCGCTTTTGCGCGGGCTAAGACAATTGGTTGGCTAGACACAACCACAATTCCGAAGATCCCGTAGCACCTGAAGCCTCGGATGGCAACTTAAAACCAAAGCGCAATAAGAATAAGCGCCGGCACAATAATAGCGATGCCGATGACACGGTTGTAAACGTCAGATTCCGCAACTCCCGACCTGGGCAGTGCAAGAACCCTCCTAAAGGCACTCGCGACGGACCCACTCAGCTGGATAAGATCATGGAAAGGCCTTGCCTAATCCATGGGACCTCGGAGAAGCCCGCCAACCACACACACCGCAACTGCTGGGTGTTTAAACAGGCCGGCAAGATACCACCCGAGGACCAAGGCAAAAGCTCTCGCAACGAGGACGAGGATGAGCCTCGGGGTCCAATTGGTGGCAGACATAAGAAATTCCCTCCTGAAGTAAAAATGGTGAACATGATATACGCCACCCATATACCTAAGAAGGAAAGGAAGTGCGCCCTTCGGGAGGTCTGTGGAACCCATAGCTCCGAAGTACAACCCATGGTCGGCATACCCGATCACCTTTGATCGGCACGATCACCTGACCAATATCCGTCATGGGGGGTCGGCAGCCCTCGTCCTAGACCCCATTATAGATGGGTATCACCTCACAAAAGTCCTAATGGACGGAGGAAGTAGCCTCAATATGATTTACTCAGATATGGTGAAAAAGATGGGTATAGATCCGTCAAGGATCAAATCCAACAGCACTACCTTCAAAGGAGTGATCCCAGGCATTGAGGCCCGATGTACGGGTTCCGTAACTCTGGAAATTGTATTCAGCTCGCCCGATAAATTTCGCAGCGAAGACTTGATCTTCGACATTGTGCCCTTCCGCGACGGCTATCACGCGCTGCTTGGTCGGACTTTGCTCATTTCAACGCGGTCCCACATTACACATACCTCCAGCTCAAGATGTCGGGCCCCAAGGGGGTCATTACCGTAAATGGCAATACATAGTGCTCCCTTAGAACCGAGGAACATGCATTGGCCCTAGTGGCTGAATTCAGCTACAAAAAAGATCGGCACATTCCGACATCTACCATAAAGGCACACAAGGCTGGGAAGCGAGTTCGGCTTCAGACGGAAAACTCAGATCCTTCCTCCTTCCCTCTATAGGGGCTCGCCCCCCACTTCACAACCTTAAGACTAGCAAAGTACGTGCCAAGGAGGCACAACTTCGCACTTAAGATCCCATGGGTAGCGGTGGGGAACTAAAGATGGGTTTTCAACTGGCCCGAACCCCTACCATCAGCACGTCTTCGGACCAAAGCGCAGGCAGTCCTCAAAGAGCCTTCCTACCACGTAAATCTCACCTACAATTCGGCGGCCTCTCAAGACTTTGTTTGCAAAATCCGTTCACCGAACACTAACACCCATCAAGGTGCATTTGAGAGCAAGAGTCAACTAGCAACGGGCATATTGAGGACGTCAGGTTATCAATCGAAGACCCCTGGTACAACAACTCCTGTATATTTTTATTTCTTTCACATACTTGTAAACAGTTGCTCTGACAATCTGATCCATAAGAGTTGTTGAGAAAATGCAAATTGCATGGCGCAAGTTTGCCCCATCTGTCCTTTTTTCGGCGCATATTTCTTCTCCTCTCTCCCTCTTCTCGTGGACCTATTCGGTATGATGCAGGTAACCAGCTAATATACCGGGGGCTCGAGTTCAAACATAAATCACCTTATATGTCATGTGTTCGGCGTCTTGGCGTTCACTTTATATGCATCGGTTCCGAACTATGTCTTTGGTCAATAAGTTGGGTTGCCCGGCTCCTGTGCTTGCCCCTTTACGTTCCGCTCGTTCAGCGAAAAGGGCAAAGGGAGCACCCCTGCGATTGTGCTTTCGGTTAATCTGGTCAAAGCACCTCAGGGGAGAAAGCCGAAAACGGGTTGTCATAGTATGCGCGATCTGGTCTGTGAACCCCGATCTGGAAGTATTATACTTCATTCCTCGCAAGCGGTTATTCCGTGTTATACGAGGAACTTGCCCTTTGCGCAAACATTGTGATACCGGCCTTGGCCACGGTTCGTCCGAACATCACAACACTTCGGTAGCTAATCGTACACTTCATGTAGTCCTTTTTCGTGCCCCTATGGCTAAGTGAAATAAATAAAGCACTACAGTCTGATTGCCTAGTCTGTCGCACTATACCACCTTCGGGTTCTGATAATTTGGCTAAGGAACATAGTGCATTGGCATTGACACCCCATGTAGTATCTACTTGGGGGCTGAAGCCGACGACTTGCATCTTTCAGTATTGAACAACCACATAGGAGTTATAAAGGAATGCAAAACCATATAAATATCATTAAAAGTCTAGGTAAGTCTTCGGACACGTTACAATTCATTCAAACATTTTGTCACCCGAACACTGTGATGCTATCACCCGAGCACTCTCCATCACTCCATCGAAGTACAGCTCGGGGCGTCGATGCTCCTTCCCGGGTGGCGGCGGATCGGTGGCTACCTTCATCGGATTTAGCCCCAGCCAGCGCACCTTGGCCTTGGCAAGGGCCATCTGTACTCCTTCAATACAGGAGGAGCGCTTGACGATGTCAAGGCGAAGCAGCGATCAACCTCTACACCAGGCCGAAGTAGCTGCCTGGCAGCAGCTCACTGGGCCATAAGCGGATGCGGAGGTCCTTCATGGCCGGCTCCTCCGTCTGGTGTAGCTCCATCAGCTGTTTCAGCTGCTCCACCGGAAGAGGAGGACGCTCGGGGGCACCGAGCTGTGCCCAGAACAGTCAAGCTTTGTCTCCCTCTTCCTGCGAGGCGAACAACTGATTGGCGTCCACTACGCTCTTTTGGATATTGGAGGAAGCGACTGAGGAATGCCATGCCCGGGTAAGCAATCTGAATTTGCTATCCCCGAAGATGCACTTTAGGGAGTATGGCTTACCATGTGTTATATCGTTTGCTTGGCGGACTTGCTCCTCGTAGAACCATCTGTCCACCCGCTCTTTCTGAAGTTCGGTCTTTAAAGTGGACAGTTCGGCCTTGCTCTCCTTGTCTTTCTGCTCAAGGGCCTCGCACTTTTTACTGGCATCCTTGAGTTCCTCCTAGACCTCCGCCACACGAGCCTCATGTTTATCGCTGGTGGCTCTTAGGGCGGAGAGTGCGGTTGCCGCCTCTTTGGCCACTGCCCTCTGAACGGTTGCTTCATCCTTGGCACGTTGAAGCTCGACCTTGAGCTTTTCCATCTCCTTCGACGAGGCTGCAAAATGATAAACTTTATATAAAAGGAAACTGCAATGACAATATTCGGGGGAAGTATTTGGATTTTGTAAGGACTTACCTCGTGCCTCGTCGAACCTCTTGTTAAGGGCTTCAACCTCGTCTTCGGAGCGCTTAAGCTTCCAATTCAGCTCATCCAGCTCGGCGCCATTTATTGTTGCCGCCGTCGTCGACGCCTACAATACACATACAACAGACATATTGCATGGGTTTCCAACTCCCGCATTGTCATCAATCCGATCGTATGTCGGATCTTGTTATGGGCTACCCTAACATGCCAGACACTTAAAGTGTATATAGTCCGGCATCGGGTACATGATTGACCCCTAGGTAAGTTTTTTCAAACTCACCTAGGGATTGGGGGCTACTGTGTGTACAATGGAAATACATAAAACCTTTGCAAATAAAAGTATCTGATGACTTACTTGAAAACTTGTTAGGAGACCTTTGAAGGCCTCCTTCAGTCCGTTGTCAACGGACTGGATGCTCATTAATACCGCACCCATAAGGGTGTGGTTCTCCTCGGAGACGGAGGCACTCGATAGAGCCTCCTCCATCATCGGCCACCCATTGCTCGGCGGCGCCGGTGGTGATCGGATAACCTTATCACTGACCGGGGTTTGAACCGGAACCTTCGGAGGCATCGCACGCTCCGAAGATGCCCTTGGAGGGGACTGAGCGGCCGCTTGTTCGGCCTCCTCAGTGTCCGGGCAGGGTACCTCCCTTCGGTCTTCAGTGACCGAGGCGTTAGCCTCAGCCATTATTTCGTCTCCCCCGCCGTCGGTGCCAGGCTCCATAGGAGCATGTTGGGATGACACCTCCACGATGTCCTTGGCGGCGCCAGGGGTGGTAGGATGCGAGGCATTCCCACTCTCCACCAACTCGGCGGGTGGGGTCTCCCCGTCCGATATTTGATCGATGGGAAGAACGCGCGGGGGGCTACGAAATCGATAGGCACCCGCACGTTAATAAACTTTAAACCTATTGAAAAATGAGCAAGGGGTCTTCGGATCCTAACCTTCGGGCGGGGGGCTTGACCCTGAGGCTCCTTCGCGGAGCCGCCTCGAGGTCTTCGGACCCAGTGTCCGAATCCAAGCTATCGTCGGACACGATCACTTGTGCCCAACATGCTCTCTTCTGGGCGGGAGGTGGCACCTCCTTTGGAACGTCCGATGACCCCGCCCTCTTCCTTGCGAGAGGGGAACTACCCTCCCTCTCAACTTCGGCCTTCTCGTCCTCCTCCTCCTCCTCCTCTTCCTCCTCCTCCTCGTGCTCCTCTTGATTTGAGGAGGTGTTCGTCTCCCCGGACGCGGTCTCTGACTGGTCCCTGAGGCGAAGGCCAGTACGACCTGGCTTCTTATTCTCCTCCTTCTTCTCGGGGGCCTTGTACGGCTTCACCATGAGCATCGCCGCTAGCATACCAGACCTGGCATCTTCGGGCTGGGGTGCCGGACTGTTAACAGTCACTGCCTTCTTCAGCCATGACTACAGAGGGTGATCGAAGGGAGTGTCAGAAGTCTTCTTTATGGAAAATGAAGCCTGGTAAGCAAAGTTAATGTCATACCTCGGAGGCAGGCCTATTAGCATGAAGGCCTTTATCTTCTCTTCGGATGGCCAACTCTTCTGTGATTTGAAGAGCACCTTCCACAGCTTCTCCCGCATAGTGCGGAAGAGATTCCTAATCATGGACGCGTCGTCGAGCTGACGTGCCCACAAGGGAGTATCCCGGCGTTGGCAGGGGTGGATGCCTCTTCGGAGCATGACCTGGACCATGTTAGTCAGGGTAAGGCCCTTCTCGCCCTTGGCGGCGATACGCTTCTGCAGGTCGCCCACCTCCTTGCTAGATCCCCAGCTAAGGCCCTTTTCGAGCCATGAGGCTAATCGGGTGGGGGGACCGGATCTGAATGGGGCAGGGGCGATCTGACCTTCTCCTCGTGGTTCGGTGATATATAATCACTCCCTCTGCCATACCTTGATGGTATCGATGAATGTGTCGAACGACCACATGACGCGAGTGAGCTTGCCGATGACAGCTCCGCCACAATCCGCATGCTTGCCGCCAACGCACTTCAGCTTGACATTGAATACTTTGAGCCAGAGCCCGAAGTGCGGCTTGACCCGAAGGAATGCCTCGTAGATGAGGATGAAAGCCGATATGTGCATAAAGGAATTCGGTGGGAGGTCATGGAAGTCCAGGCCGTAGAAGAACATCAACCCCCTAACGAAGCGGTGGAGCGGAAAGCTCAGCCCCTGTATGAAGTGGGGGATGAACACCACCCTTTCGCCTGGCTTGGGGGTGGGGATCACTTGGCCCTTCTCCACTATGCGGTGAGGGACGTCAACGGGGAGGTATCCGGCCTTCTTGAGGTCTTGGATGTCTGCATCGGTCACAATGGAGGCCTCTCACTGGCCGTTGGAGCCAGAGCCCGCCATTGGAGAGCTCGGAGGTGGGGGAAGAAGATTTGGATCTGGGCGTTGGAAGCTCAGAGGAATGGAAAGCAGCGGAAGCAAAGAGGGAGCATGAATAACCACGGGGGGGGGGGGGGGGGTTCTTCCCATTTATGAGGCTTATCGTTTGCGCCTCTCCACTGCGCCGTGAATCCCTCCGCTCCGCTTCCCGAGACGTGTGCACAGTTGCGCACGCATGATTAAACATATCTCGTGTAAAACGGGGCACGGTCTATGCATTGATAGATCGTGCTGATGAAACGGCCTCGAGCCGCGCATCGAGTTCATATAACTGGCCTATCGGTCGTGGTGGGTTGTGACCTGTCGTTAGA
Organism: Hordeum marinum; assembly: GCA_022496015.1. Lineage (NCBI taxonomy): Eukaryota > Viridiplantae > Streptophyta > Magnoliopsida > Poales > Poaceae > Hordeum > Hordeum marinum. The sequence goes on along the minus strand of CM039674.1, from coordinate 113,538,784 downwards.
GAGGTCATCAAGGAACATTACCTTCCCCCTTGATGTTTGGCCTTCAAAGCCAACTTATTTCATAGAATTCGGACGTGCCATTATGTGGAAAACTACTTATCATCGGAGGCTGAACTATGGTTCGGCGGGAAGGAACTCACCTCGCAAGCCAAAGACTCTGTTCGCAAAGCAATTGGAGTTGAAGACCCTTAGCGTTGGAGGCAAGTTCGGGGGCTACTGAGGGAGTCCGGAATTAGGGGGTCCTCGGATGGCCGACCTATTGTTTATGGGCCGGACTATGTGGGCTACTTGCCGAACACGGGATGATTTGAAGGCCCAGTTTCCAGGATGGGAGCTTTGGGAAGCATGGCTTGCGCTCCACGTTTGATGTAGTAAATAGGCATGTTTATCTCTTCGGCATGTAACCGACCATGTGTAAACCCTAGGCATCCTCAGCGTCTATATAAGCCGTAGGGTTTTAGGGTATAGGGACAGACCAACTCATCTAGGGTTAGCTATCCGATCTCGAGGTAGATCAACTCTGTAACCCCTCATATCATCAATACAATCAAGCAAGACGTAGGGTATTACCTCCATAGGAGGGCCCGAACCTGGGTAAATCTATGTCCCCTTCGTCTTCTATTACCGTCGATTCTAGTTTCACAGTTCAGGATGCCCTACCCGAGATCCGTCGGTTTTGACACCGACAGCAGGGGGGGTACACACACGGTAACATGCTCGTGTGCAAACATCAGGGGAAAACATTTCTTGATTTCTTCCACAATATCTTATCGGCTTGCCCAGGAATATTCCCAAAAATGGTTGATACCTTCATCCTCTTATCCACGAAATAAACAGGTGGCAACAACCCTAAAACCTGACTATCTCAGTCGTAGGGTGTGATTGGTATGAGTCAACAAGTGGAATGACATGTGTCTGACCCATGTATGGTACACAACTAAAACCGAAACCCACTCATTACACCTTTGTGAATATTCGACCCAATGCAACCGTTCCCCCAAGAGACAATACCCAAAAAACCATTAGTCATAACAAAAAATGCCAAATTTCACAAGTAAAAACCAAAGAGCCAAAATAGCACTAATTTCAATTTGTCCATGCCAAAATACCACTAGTGGCTAAACCGAGACTAACACAATCGAATAAAGACACATATGCCCTTACTTCCACACATCACACTGCTCATTCAACCACAAATTAACATCATTTTACCAACACAGTCAACACAAACACAACACCATTCTCAACACAAGTAGGCAACACAAATCAACACACGTGTAGAGGCAATGCTAGCTAGGGCTGCACGAGGTCAAAGGTCGAGGTCCAAGTCCAAGCACATAGGGCGTCCTAGCTAGGACTGCACATGAGAGTTGAGATAGTGGAGGATGGCGAGCAACGAAGATAGTGACATGGAGCTAGGGCGGGCTACTATCACGAGAGGACTAGGAAAGTGCGACGAGCGGCAAAGCTAGGGCGTCGTCGACCCGGGCAGTGGAGTCTGCCGTGATGGGAGACACGAGGATGATAGTCATAGCGGGGGAGCTATGGGAGGGAGGCGAGCGTGGAGCATGCCGCAAGCGACGAATAAACAATCAGATAAAGAGGGAGCGGCCGAGAGGAGTAGACGCCGGTGCAAGCTGATTTGATGCACCACCATTAGAGCGCTCTTGGGTGAAGGACACTAAAGTAACATGCATAGGTTTAGAACCGAAAGACGGGATTTGCCCCCTATACGTGACGACGAAGGATTCAAATCACATCTTCTTCACTTGCATGTCCGCGTGATTCCTTCGGAGTTGCTTTCGGGAGGATGTTGGTGTAACAACAATTTCCCCGACCTCTTCGAGAAAATCCAGACCGCTCCACAACGTTCCCATCCCATTAGGTGGCTGGTTATTGGGGTTCTCGCGTGGATGCTATGGACGGTCCGCAATAAGCTTGTGATATAGCGTGCGTCTCTTCGACGAGCTACTGACACAGTTTTCGAAATGCATGGCTATTTGCAGCTCTGACGGCCGCTTAGCCTCCCCGCAGACTAAGACGCCATCGACATCTTAATTGCAGATCTTCATGCGATAACTCGCCGCTTGGTGCTTCCGCTTCCCCCACCACCGCCGTAGCCGGATTAGACACTTGGTACCGCTATGCTGTGGCGTGGCAAGGCCACTTTGGGCGGCTCCCTTGGCTTGTGTTTCCTTTTTTCTTTTGTTTAGTGTTGAGCCGTGTTCTCAGCAAAACCCGTGTATTGCGTTTGTATATATTACCTATGTGTGGTATGAATCTATATGTTAAACCTTTGCGACTTTGATGGTTTGCTTTACATACAAAGTGAAACGAAATGCTTATTTGATAATCTGAAATAGGTAAACTGAAAAATCACAAGAATTTGATAAACATCACATAGTTTCGGACTAACAGAAAACATCTGACATTCGTCGGGAGTGGTATTCTGACATACAAAACCGAGACTGCAGTGCTATTTTGGCTTTTCGGTTTCTACCAGCGGTATTTTGGCACTCCCGGTTTTGACTAGTGCTATTCTCTCTTCCTCCAAATCGGTGAACGACGGGGAACGCTGCCTGGCGCTCACCCCCTCTCTCTCTCGCACGAACCCTCTCGCCTCTCCCTCTCTCGCACAAACCCTATCGGTGGCGGCTGCTCCTCTCCCTGGATCCGCGCCGCCGGCTGCCCCTCTCCTTCATCCTCGCCGCAGGTTGCTCCTCTCCTTCATCCCCGCCGCCGTCCGCTCCTCTCCTCCCATCCACGCCGCCGGATGCTCCTCTCCCTCGTCTCCTCCTCAATCGGCTGCGGGGCGGCGGTCTTGAAGCTGGGCGGCGAGCGAGGGGCTACTCCGGCGGCGGCCCTGAAGGTAAGAACGTCCCCTCCTCCCCCCCTTGTGTCTTGCAGCTTGCCCCTCTCTAGATCTTGGAACTCGTTTCATCTGTCATGCCCAGCCGAGAGGGAGATGGAGAGGATATTGAGACGACACTCATGGCTTTTGCTTGATTCGAGTTCCTTGCTCTATGCTGTTCGAACTAGTGGGCTATTTTCCTATTTTATACTCAAATTGCTTCTTTCCAATATATTCTACTGTCACAAGTCATTGGTAGAAATATTTTTGATAGCATGCATGAATTGTAGATGGTCAGGAAGATGAACAAAAGAAAAATGATGATTAGGGGAGCAGCTGTTTTTGCTGCACTTGCTGCAATGGCAGTCATTGTCCGGGCTATAATAAGAAAGAGAAGACAACGTATTACCTATGGCCCAATGAATGAAAAAGATCGCGAATCAGATTTGATTATCTAAACCGAAAAATATGGCAGTGCGATGTGGTGTGTAAAAACATGTTAAGGTTCAAAAGAAGTGTGTTCTTACGGTCGTATGACATATTGAGGGATTGCAAGTTGCTAGATAACAGTCCACATATCAGCGGGGAGCAAAAATTGTCATTTTTTTTGCATACTATTGTGCATAACCTTTTTTTTTGAAAGTCGGCATTTTATTGATTAAGCAATAAAGGCATACAAGGTCTCCCGGATACAATCCGGAACAGAATGAAAAACACACAACAAACTAGAATGCTTACAAGAATTGGCCAAGACATGGGCAACTACATTACAATGCCGATGAACATGCTTGAAGGTCGAAGAAGTAAAATTCATGGCTCCTTGTTTGATATCCATAACCACAGAGCCCACATCAGATCGATCTCGGATATTAGAATTAATCCGTTGTATCAAAGAAAGGCAATCTGAGGCGAAGATCACATGCGTGAGTCCTTTATCCCGAGCCACAATGACTGCTCGGCGGAGTGCAAGGGCTTCCGCCATTTCTAACCTTCGGAACAGGGCTGTTGCAAATTTTTTTGTAGATAATAACATAAAGCAGTTGATGCTATCACCAAAACAGTTGATTCAGTTCACTGCCCAACAAAGAAGTTCATGAAACTAAATCAATCAACCTATAATGAGAAGTATGATACCAGAGGTAAACAAACTATTACTCTATGCCATATAAAATAATAAAATATAAGCGCTGCTGCAATTCACAGTCTAAAGAATTAAAGCGCTACTTTTTTTTATATCAAAAATTATAGACGCAAAAGTTGGTGATTTGCTCTAATCTTCGAGGCATATCAATTTTTAATACTAGCACACACTCAAGCCTATCAAGATCTAGCCAATCCAATGAAACAAAAAATCTCAAGTGTAAGGTTCTTCGAGGAGAAAGCTTACACTCAAGCCAATTAAGATCTAGCTGATCTAATAAAACAAAAAATCTCGAGCATAAGGTTCTTTGAGGAGAAAGTTCACACTTAAGCCATTAAGATCACCTGAACCAAAAGAAAGGTATAGCAAAAGTATTCCATAGCAAGTCAATCATTCTATCAACAAAAATCATGACAACGTGTTTGGTTTGGTGGAACTGGAGAGAGGGAATGGGAGTTCGAGGCATAGTGAGTTTTATTCCTTTGCTTGTTTAGGTGGAATGGGAATTCAACACGGAAGTGGAAGGGGAATTCACGTGTAGAAGTCCCACATATCTATTACCTGGGGGAGGGCTGGTAATTGAGATGGGGAAAGGGAATTAGAGTTATACTCCCATTCCCCTTCCGTTAGTTTGCCAAACAGGCTCCGAGTGCTTATCATTATCTGCTCTGGAAGGCTAAGAAAGATCAAAATTATTACCTACTAACCAAACAAACCACTACAGCAACGAAAATTCACACAAAAATGTGCCAAAAACAGAACAAGGAGAACTCAAAATGATTCCCAAAACTCCAGTTCTAATAACTAAAAAAATACTAAATTTCCTATCATATTAACAAAATCCAATAAGCACATTGCACGGCCTAGACAAAAACGGCACAACGAAGAGATTATTACCGCCGTTCCGGCAGTCCGCATTTTCACAGTCCCTTAAAACCTCACCACCTCCTCTGTCCACCACCTCAGCCGCCGATGAAATCAGAATCTTTCCAAATCCACCTTTGTTGGCAGTAGAATCTCCACAGCATCCATCCATCGCCCCAAAATGCCCCCTTTAAACACCTAGAAACAAACAACTCGCCGCAAAAACTACCCCAAATTGATGCCGATTCTGGCCACACCAGTTCCCATATCGGAGCGCGGCAGGCGCCTGGGGCACACATTCGCTAGAGATGGGGCGGGGGGGGGGGGGTCGGCGCGCGCAGGGTGAAGAGGTGGCGGCATGGTCGGTAGGGGAGGGGGGCATTTAGGGCTTGGGGAGGAGATGGGTGTGGGGAGGTAGGATCAACTGCTTTATTTGGTGATAGCATCAAATGCTTTATGTTATGATAGCCGATAAGCTTACTGCTATTTCTTGATGATCGTGTTCTTTGGTATTCTCGTGCTGGGCTGTTGGCAACAATTTAGCTTTAAAGGAAGCCTTTTCTGTTTTTGTTATATAACATCACTGTTTTTTAATCCTTCAAAATTGGATATCAGAGGGTTGAATTGAAAAATGGTGACACCTTGTGCTGCGAGGTCTGTTGGCTTTGTAGATGCCTTCAGAACTTAGGCCCCTCCCAATGCTCCACCTTGTACTGGTTCTAAGGTTGCTAACTAAGCAAAAAAATCTGATGTGGCATGTTAATTAAGAAGAGAGAAAGAAAGAGTAGTATGGTTACCTCAGGGAGAAACGATGCTAAGTGCGTGTACCTAGGTGGAAACACAAATCTGAGTCTATACTTAATTAAATGAAGGGAGCTTAGCAACCAAAAACTAAGCACCTTGGGGAGTTCAGTTGCTAAGCCCTTTAATGCACTTAACACCTCATCTAAGCACCCATGCATTGGAAGAGGTCTTAGTACAAACACTTGACACCAGCAAATTCTATTGTTTTGCGGAAATGATATTTGGAATTTGATGATGAGGGGATTGAAGTCACACCTCATGATTGATTGTGGCATCAGAATGAGGATATGATCTGTTAATTTGAGAGTGCCACTTTGTCAAAGATAACCTTCCTTTGCCATTTGGGAAGTTTTGTATATATGTGAAGGCCCCTGACAAACCATACATATACAGAACTAGTTGTTATGTTACTCTCTATTTGGTTTTATTTGTAGAATATTGTTGCATAAAGAGATATGTGATATGTATATTACTATGTTTTTTAAAGAGATATTTCATCACATGACAATGACGATGCTTTTTTGCACCATCAGTAACTCGGGCATTGTCTTATGCTTGGTCAAGGTTGCATGCCACGTGCTAACCTCACTGTAGGCCCCTCTGTTCCATGGGGCTCAAGATAGGTCATGCAAGGGAGCATGGACAGGTTGCCTAGGACACCGTGCGCAAGAGGTGGTGTGGAGAAACATGGGGGTTTGAGACTCTGAAGGGTGCCGTAATGCTCTGCCCAAGTTGTGGCAGAATCACCCGTGTAAGCTACTTGTTGCTCACAAAAAGCAAAAACAGAGGCATCGGAGGATATCATCCAAGGATGGCAATGTGTTGATGTTCATGTGGCATGGGTGCCTGTGGAGCAAGAAGAACGCTGACACCACTTTTGGGTGTTCGATGTCCCAAAAGTGAGTAGAAACTGACCTTTGGAACTGCGAGGACTTGATTGCACGCGGAGGTGGTCCACCTTCAACCTCGTCCTTAGAGCGAGGAGGTGCTGCAACTAAGCGCTTGTAGATGCTTATTGATAGAGGGAGGCACCCTTGTCCGGGTAACCTCTCCTTGGAAGTCAAGTTCTGTTAAATGCAACTGTGGTTATTTGCTTGTGCTGTAATGGATAGTTTTGTTCTTCTGCTAATTTTTGTGAGTTATTAATTACTTACAGGTTTGTGATCCACATAATCTAAACATGTAAAGTTTTATCTGCTCGAGTAGAGCATATTTTACTTGTCCGTGTGTACTGGAATGCAGCATTCGCACCCGTTTTTGCCTCGTCTCTGGCAATTATTTTTTGTTCCTTTTTACCCTGTAGACCATTTCAGGTTTCATGACTGAAACTTGATACTATTATTTTCCATATATATATACCCTGTAGACACCCATATACTTACTTCTAAACTACTTGGTCTTCTTGGTTCCATTTCCTGTGCTTATGGGATATGGAAATTAGGCTGTTTTATTTCTTGTTAGTGTTGATCAGTTGGTTGAAGAAAGTGATACATTGAACTAAAATCTGGCGTTTACTTTTGTTTAAACCTTTTGATTTTGTTTCCCCCTTTTCTGATTTGAACTTTCACGCTTCTGCCCAATGACAGTTGTAACAATCCTGCCGATCTACCCTGGTTTTAATTGTGTGTATTTTTATTTATGTGAAGCTTTGTATTAGTGATGATAAGATGCTCTCACTTGCTCAGTGCTTATACCCGTGAGACAAATATGCCGAATCTTGTTGGAAGGGCTTTAAGATACTAGATGCAAAAGCACCATCAGCATGTGCCCATGTGTCCATGAAACCAAAGCTTGCAAAATATATACATACTTGTTAGTTTCCATAGATGTGTGACTCTCCTTGTCTCTTTGGGGCCTGAATGTTGCATTGAAGTTTCCCTTAACAGCGAAATAAATGGTGTCTTGTAACCTTAGTATTTATTGATACCCTTCCTTTGTAGTGTCATGGAATTTGTTTTCTCCCATGAAAATTATTTTTGCCATGTGTTTCAGATGCCAAAATGTGTTGTCTTTAATGTGTTTCACTTTTGATGACTAATTTACTAATCCATCGAAGTTGTGTATGGGCAGATCAGCAGATGTGAAGCAGCACCACCAGAAAACAGAAATCAGTTCATCTTATAAAAATATAAAAGGACTTCTTTGGAGGTTTCTATGCAGAGATCTCTTGCTGTTGGCATTAAGTCTGAGAACAATGGCAAGCGGGATTACACTGGAACTGGTACTGTTCCATCCTTGCATAAGCAAGATAGCAAGATACTGACCAAAAAGACCATAAAGTTGTTGGATGGACCACCTTGTTCAAAAAGGCCAAAGCTAGAGCCAACTCAAACCACTAGAGGTGCTGAAGCTAAGGGCCATGAATCACTGCCACATAAGATTGTGCCTGAACTGGTGCGATGCACAGCATCTGGTAAGTTATGATGTCTCACTTCTTCATCTATGGGTGTCTAATTTTACATAACAGAACTACTCACTAAATGACTCTGCATATGTTACTGGATTCATTACGGACCTTTCCCGTCAGAGCTTCATTTCTTATCTTTTGGCTAAATGTTTATTACCATCATTTGAATCACTACCATGCTTCCATTGCACTTATTTCTCTATTACAATTTTAATGTTCTTGGGACCTCTGTACATGACTGCAAAGTAGTTTTCTTAGAACACGCAGGAGAGCTGCATATCATTTCACTAAGTTGAAGGAAAGGTACAGAGGAGAACTGTGTATTGTTTCGTTAAGACGTGATAGAGTTGGGGTAGTGCCTATCGAAGAGAAGCTTGTCCAACATCGTCTGGGATTGTTCGGACATATACAACACAGGCCTCCAGAAGCGGCAATGCATAGTGGACGGTTAAAGCGTGATAATGTCAAGAGAGGTTGGAGTAGACCAAACTTGACATCGGAGGAGTCCATAAAGAGAGATTTGAAGGACTGGAATATCACCAAAGAACTAGCCATGGGCAGAGGAATGGGGAACTTGGTTTCGAGATCTTTTGGGTTTCAACTCGAGCCTACCGGCCTACCCCAACTTGTTTGGGACTGAAAGGTTTTATCGTTGTTGTTGTTGTTGAAGGAAAGGTACAGAGGAGATGGAATAAGGACCCTTGCCCTAATGACCGGCTGACCGCAAAGTCAGGGATCGCCCCATAACGACCGGCTGACCGCAAAGTAGTATTTTTAGTGGGCTTCCTATTCATGTTATATTAGCAGGTATATATAAACCTGAAAGCCGACCCTTAAATTTCAGTTTCTGACTGAGCAAAAAAATAAAAAATAAAAAGGAATGCGTTACACAAATATTTGTGCTGGAATAAAAAGAAATATGTTACACAAATGACTTCTGGAATGATAGTTGTGCTGTAATGGATGTTTTTGTTCTTCTGCTAATTTTTGGGAGTTGTTTAAGTACTTACAGGTTTTTGATCCACATAATCTAAACATGTAAAAGTTTCATCTGCTCGAGTAGAGCATATTTTGCTTGGCTGTGTACTGGAATGCAGCAATTACATCAGTTTTTGCCTCATGGAAATTTACAATGCGTACTGTAAGAAATTCAGTTTCTTAAGTTTACTCCACATCAAATAAATATAGACGTGGACCAGTAAGTCGCTGATTTGTCCTATTATTAATTCAGAAATTTGACTGTTATGTTCTCTTGGTCCAAAAAGCTGTTGTTTGGTGCATATTTCAGTATTCAACGAGTTAATGTTGTGTCTTCTTCTGGAATGATTAGTTGTGTGTATTAGGGCGAGTTGGCACAAGAGCTCACCCTGTCTGAATTTTCAATTTTATCTCCGAGCAGCGAATTGCCCCTCATAATTTGAAATTTGTTATTACGAATGCGGGATTTCCTTGATTTAGTCTTTCCCCATGATAAATATTGTCAGCGGTGGTTGTTGCTCAGCCTTTTACAGTTCCTGATTCTTTATAAGGTAATAATACCTTTTAATCTGCCATGAAACTAAAAAAAATGACCAATGCATTGCACTTGCAGTACTGCAGAGAGAAAACTTAAGCAAGCAGGCAACACTGCACCTCCTTAACTGGGCATGTGTGCACCAATGCAAGATTTGAAGCGCGGAGCCATGGCCGTATTTTGAAATTTAGAAGTTATGATGATCGAGATTGAGAGGAGGGGCAGCCGTAGGACGGTGAATGTGGAGGAGCGGTACTATGAGCGCGCGCCCCCTGTTGGTTATCTAGTTATGCCTATGTTTAATTAATCCAATTAGTCCACAGGCCCACTGTAAAAAACTAGTCTATGGATCGGTAACCCTTTAGTTCTCTTACAATAGTTTATTACTCCAAAGGGTGGCCTGATTTGGTGGGGCAGGGACCAGTGCGTCCTGCGTAATCATTTTAATTATGTTAGATTTTTGCTGCTGTTTTACTAGGTAGGCGGGGGATCAGTGCGTGCAGTGGTAACGCTTTTAATTCTGTTACCATTTCTGGAGTAGGGGGAAGGAAAGTTGATTTTTTAGCTGAACAGCACTTGCGACCTGGCTGGAGCGCAGGATTAACGTTTTATGCTCACGCTCGCTTTAGCGTTGCCGTGTACGTATACATGCGATTAATGGTTTTGCTCCGTTTGATGATTCATTATGGATAACAAGTTGTTGTACAATGTGCCATTCTCTGCTTTCATACAACATCTGATATAGCTCTACCTTGTGCGTGCAGTCATTTGTTTGCTCTAGTTAGTGTCAATGCTTCTATCTAGTTTGATGTTCTAACAGCAATTGCTTTTGCCCTTACCTTAATGTTATACAGAAAAATCTGGGTTGCTAAAGCAGAAGCGCATTTCTGATGCGAAGAGAATTGACAAGAAGAATGCTAGGTCTGGTGTCAGATCTAAATATGATTGTTTCACATTAAAGTCTGGTTTAGGAAATCATGATTCTGGTTTCATGGGAAATGGCATGCTTGGTATGTATTAACTGGTTGCAACTATGATTTTGTTTATCGATGTGTTATACTAGTTATTATCCTACTCATGCCTTCTTATCATAGTGCAAACGTTCTGATTTACAAAGTTCCACACTTAGACATACTAGGTCATTCTGTATGCATGTTAGCTCTTGATTTGTCACCATATGGCTCGTACATGATGCACTGGCTATGTTTGGTATACTCGAAAAATATAGATCTGTTAGTTCATTTGACCTTTCATGAGCTGTCCCTGCATAAAAAACAGGACATGCCAGATCGTGTATGTAGATTTATAAGATAGTTATTATTCTACGACGTTCACACTTTCTCAGTAAATTGATCCTTTTAATTTTGTTACTTGTTTAATTTTGAGATTTCTGTTTTATTTAATTGTTGTTGATCTAGAAACTTCATTTTGAACCTGCAAAGGGAATCTCTTGTCTTCTCACATTTTAACCATATGATCTAAAAAAGGGCAGCCCGGTGCATGTAGCTCCCGCTTGCGCAGGGTCCGGGGAAGGGTCCGACCACTTTGGGTCTATAGTACGCAGCCTTTCCCTACATTTCTGTAAGAGGCTGTTTCCAGGACTTGAACCCGTGACCTCATGGTCACAAGGCAGCAGCTTTACCACTGCGCCAAGGCTCCCCTTCTTTAACCATATGATCTAAATAAACAAAATCTCATTGACATGGAATTGCTTTTCCTTGTAAGCACCAACTTTTGTTTTGGTTTCATCTTCCCTTTATTATATGTTAAAATGATACCCCCTCAGTTCTAGTAGAGATGATATTCAACTTTGCAATGCTGTCTAAATGCATCTTTGGCCATCACAATATTATGAATATCTAAGTATGAGATCATACAAAATTATATCGTGGAATGATTTTTCATGACAAACCTGTGGCTTTATTTCCACTTAACCAACCTAAATAATTTTTAAATAGTTAGTTTACAAAGATAAAGAAGTTTGACTGCATGCTTTGTAGAATGCGTCATCAATTTTAGAACAGATGTAGTGCCGAGTTTCGTTATGGCTGTACAGAGTATTCACGATGCAAATTAGTGTTTGCTCACACAAATATAAACACTAACTGGATGAATGCTAGAATATTTTACATATTGGTGTTTTTAATTTCCTTTTTTCCCTTCTTGACTTTCTTGTTTTTTTACCGTATTTATCTATTTGGTGTCAGTTATTTATTAAACATCTTCCAACTTGCCTTTCTGTTTCCAGTTTCATTTTAGTGACAGTTCCCTTTTTGTTGCTTTGCACCTCTCTAATTGTAATACTAATATGAAAAAGAATACTAATGACACATCTGACCTTTTTTTGTTCATTCTTCAGTGGTACATGATTTTCTTACTTCAGTATGTAGGATTCTGCATTATGATTTATTATAACTCAATGGCCACCAGTGACTTGCATCATAAGGTCCTTTTATTTAAAAAGTACATGATTGAGCATTACCATGCAATATGGCTTCCCCATTGCCATATGCATCCACAAGAAACCTCGTTGTTCAATTTCACTTATATTTATGAATAACCTTTAGGATGACTAATATGGTATTGTAATTTTAGGCCTCTATCGTTGATCACATATTCTTGCATGTCACCTTACAGTGTTTATCTGTTCATTCAGGGGCACATGGCCTTAAATCTGATATCCGTGACATCACGAATCACATTGAGAACCTGACATTGAGTGAACTTCTCGATGGCACTTACAAATATTCCAGCTTAGGAAGAGAAAAAGGAAAGAAGGTATTGCACACAAAAGATGAACTCCTAGTCTCTGTCAGAAAAGCTTTTTTTATGCTATCTGACATGGACAGTAGTCTTGGAAAAGATGGTAATTTGACTCCTAGTCCTAGACTGCATTCAGCAACCACCTCAAGCTCTGATATCAAAGATCAGTGTAGTGACAAACCGTCCTCTTTGATTAAGGTAAGTGGAATCAGTTGTGTTTAAATCATTGACACGTCTTGAAGCACCTCACAATACCATTTATTCTTATTGTAATACTACTGCTACACAGGATCCTTTACAAACTGAGGTCTGCAATGTACTTCATTGCCCAAAGGATATCCTAAGCCGTTTAACACTTCCTCAAGGACATGATCTCGATTCTCTTTTATCAGCTGGAAGCGAGAGCTCAGCTACAGGGCCTTCCATGACAATTCATGGAGCTAGTTTGCCACCATTTACTTGGTCACACTCACAAGCTGGGGTTTATCGACCAAGTGTTGACTCTGGTAAACATGGGTCAAGTAGGAGTAACTCCCATTGGCAGTGGTTGAGAGTTGGATCATATCCAACTGCTCAGGATTACAAAGATTTACCTGTCCATCCAGTTGATGATCTTCTTCAGGAAATGGATATGGTAAAGTCGTCTATCATTGATTCATGTAGCAGACAATCTAGTTTATGCTGCACGGAATCAACTTCTGGATCCCTCGGACAAACTATTTACTCGAGAAAAACTGGAAGCGAGCATGGTCTGCACCAACTGCATCCACTAGACCATGTGGGCTCCTCAGATAGCTTCCAGAGGAATGACAGTGACCGTTCTCTTCTAAAAGCACGTCAAGGTATGACACTGCTTATTAGTGAACTCAAAGTTGCTTTAATTGTTGTATTACGGACGTAAAAAAGCTTTGTTGACCAAAAAATATTTTAGTGATTATGCAAACTATTTTTCATTCCATTATCACTTTTTGGTCCATATTATTTATATGTAGCACATGCTACAATCTAAGATAATGCAATGGATGACATGTAGTATAAAGCCCCTTTGCATTCTGTGTCACTAGATCGCCATCTGCAGGTCTTTAGTGTACCTTGATTACTACCCCCTCCGTCCGGAAATACTTGTCAGAGAAATGGATGAATATACTTATTTTAGTTCTAGATATATCCATTTTTATTCATTTCTACGACAAGTATTTCTGGATGGAGGGAGTATTTCATTTGGGTTGCATATTTTGTATTATCTGTTTTGAATTCTTAAAATTTGCTGATTTTCTGATATGAGCTCCATGATCAGCATCACGGAAGATATTGTGCGCAGCTGAGACCCTATGTGATATGAGAAGAAGCACGGAAGGGTGGAGTCCCCAAGTATATAGCAATGGGACAATAAATTTGCCAAAGTCACCTCCTGATAAGGTGAAAGCCCGCAAGCCATCATCACCATTTGGTACAGCTGAGAGCTCATCGGGCTCTCGGAATAGTGACCCAGCTCGCAGCGGAAACCATTCTAGCAAGAAAGCGGTCGATAGGAAGAATGATTCTGCGGGCATGAGCAACCCAGGGAAAGGGATTATTAGGTGGCCTGTCCCTATTGAAGACGCCGCATCTCCTGTCAGACCCCCTGAGAAGGGCCTTATGCTTGATATGAGACAAAACCACGGCAATGCCGCGAGGCATCCGACTCATGTATCGTCTCAGGCACGGCTTGAGAAGGAATACGAAAACCAGCAGAAGCTGAGGAAAGCGACATTGGCCTCGTCTCTAGGATCAGGAGACTGGAATAAGGAGAGGAACAGGAGACTGTGAATTGTACATTATTCATGTTGAAATCATAGAGGCGATATATTTGTCTGGGGATGGCGTCGCGTAAACCAGGCAACTGTTTCATAAGAGGTAACAACATAACATTGGGAGATGTGTTCATTTAGGTGGCGGATGTATTTATTGGGCATTTGTTGGTGGAATTGGTGTAACAAGTGTAGCCTGCCTTCTTTTTATTTGCCATCTTATCGCATGTCTCATTGTCCTAGTATCTTCTGCTGCTTGTTGGTAATTTAGATTCAGTTTTGTCAGCGGGAGCGGTGATTTGCGCGCGCGATCCTGCTATCTCTTCCGTTTATCATTATGTGGTCTTTTGCCACCCCTATGCTTTTGTATGGGTTGGCTCACCGGAATTGGTTTCGTGACCCCTCGCTCGCTGTTATAGATGCCGGCTAAAGTAGCTCAACCCATTGGCACTTAAAGCTGAACTAGCCTTGTTTTGCTCCTACGTCCTACCTGTTGGCACTTATGAAGCTGAACTAGCCTTGCTCTGCTCCTAGACTTGCTGGTGGCCACTCTGGCCAAAGCTCTTGCTGGCGACCTCCCCTGCCTATCGCTGCTTTGGCCACGTTCCCCTCCCCTACCCATGGCGTTGTCGTCCTTTGTTGGCGGGCGGTTGGACTAGCTCTGGTGGTTGTAGTCCAACCCTCCACCGGCTGTGACCGCCCCGAGCATACTCGACCCCTGCCCTCCATCGAGCTGCACCTCGCAGGCCGTGAACTCCTCGGCGAATTCCTCCTGCATAATTAGCATTGATGCAAATTGATTGCTCGGATGGTGCCGCCATCGAGCCGATGCAATATTTGGTTGCTCGCGGCAGTGGCAGAGCTAGAGGGTGGACAGGTGGGCCGATTTTTCCAATAGCCTTATATCATAGTAAAAAAAAAGTTTTCAAAAAAGGTAAAATATATATATTTTAAAAATAAATTTTGTGAACACTTCTACTGTTGGCCCATCCTGGCATATTGGGCTGGATCCGTTACTGGCTTGCGGTGAATTTGTTCGTGCTCTGTCACCTTCCTTTTCAAAGAATCAAATGAATGTTAACATTTTGACAAAATGTTGATTCATTCCTATTTTGTCAAATTTCTGACACTTAATGTGTCCATTTTTCAAAAAGGTCATGCCAAATTGTTTTATCAATTTTATTGTTTGTTTAATCAAACACATGGTCAATTACTTATACATCAATTCCTTTTTAGTAAAAGATGGTGAGAGAGACCCCCACATATTCGAAGCAGACGCAGACTAATGAAGAGGCGGTGCCTTCCCATCAGGAAAACCCTTGGAATGTGTCATGCACTGAGTACTCATGCGAGGATGATGATGTTGACGAGTATGCTGGTGAATACTGCGACACCAATACCGAAGAAGAGACTGGCGATGTCGAAGAAGAAACGCGGGATGGGGAGAAGGGTCCGACGATGCTGAAGAAGAACGAAAATGGTGCAAAAGCTAAGCGAGCAAAAGAGCCGCGAAGCCTACGCACATGATAACTTGACTTGTCAGGAGTGGGAAACCGGTTAGTCCGAAGAAGAATGCAAAGAAGTGGGGTAACGTGCTAGCTGCAACCGTACCTGAAAACCATGACATCAACCTGAAATCCATAAGGGGTCGTGAAAAATAATCACCGGGTCGACCTACTGTTAGCAAAGATGAAAGATATTTTCAAGTTCAACAACCACGACATGGCCCGCGTAGGAAGACATGCCATGCTCATGTTTATCTCGGCCTTGATTTCACAAAGATATCGTGCAAACAAACTACTGGACAAGGGAAATGATTTAGACGAGGATATCGAAACGCTATATCCTATGACTAATGATGAGGAATGGGATGTGTTCCTTGCTTAGCGAAACTCCCAAACATACCAAGAGGACAAAGTGAAGTATAAGGACCTCCGGAGCAAAATGCCTGGCAATCACACTCTTGGCACCCGTAGTATCAAAAGGAAGGATAGGTTTCAATTCAAACGTTGGATTTGCGACCTGGGAAAGCATGATGCTAAGTTTGCTTCACAAGGCAAACCCATGTACCCCAGTAATATCTTGGAGCCGTACGTGTACAAAGAATTTGACTCACGATGACTGCAAGCAAGGAAAAATTTTGTTCATTGTCATACATGCGATCTAGATAGAGCGAGGATGTTAAGTTCATGTAACTTTTATGTGTAAACCGTAATAAGATTGTTGTTTACTTACAGGTATATCAGTGATTAGTGTGTGATGGCTGCTGTTGGAAGTTGGGTGCAAACTAGAGCCGTGTCCTAGAATAACACTTGTATTCTAGGCCTCCTATATAATTCGGGAGTAGTCATGATGTAACATGTGCCAAAACACACATGCGTACACAGGGGAAGCCGCAACATGTGTCGTCTTGTGGGTGGACGATGTGCAGTATTGTCGCGACATCATTGTAGAGGAGCGCCCATAGTGATGCTTCGTGGATTAGCTGCCGAACCTCGTTAATAAAACTTGCTCGTACTTTTTGTGTAATTGCTTAATCATCGGTAGATTGGCTTGTGTCTCGAATTATTCTAACATGCCCCACCTATGCGCTAGTTTTGAGGTGTGCCTATGGGTCTGCATCCTCTCTGTTCGCCGCTCCGGTGACTGGTGGCGGGGAGGGAAACCCGATGCCTTGCCTCTGGCTAGTAATTTAGATTAGGGTTTATTATTCATAGCAGGGGCAACGCTCGAACGGATGAGGACACTTCATCTTCGAGTTGGTCTTCCGGGCTTCGACCCTCCTCGAATTCATCCGTTAGGACGGCATCAACGGACCTCCGGTGTATATTATTGTCGTCTTCTTGGGGAGATGAGGTTAGGGTTTCTCGTCGTACGTGAGCGACGACAAGTGTCGTGGGAACGAACACCTACGGGATCATGGGGATCCCTTTCGGTTCGACGGGGGGGGGGGGGCAGATTGTGCAAAGAGCCGGTCTGATGAAAAGCACGCGGGGATCTTTATCCAGGTTCGGGCCGCACGGATGCGTAAAACCCTACTCCTGCTTGGTGGCATTGAGAGTGTTCTTAGGGTTCTTGCTACAGGGATGCTGCGAGCCACTGCCACGCGTGTGCGCTAGAGGGTCCCTGAAAGTGCTAAAGTCGAAAAGCCCGAAAGTCCAAAAGTCCTCTACCGTATCGTCCTGGGCGTCCTTTTATACTCTAAAGGGGATCCCAACAACGGCGTACAGTGCGTACACGAGGTGTACAGAGCTACAGTGCTATCATACCTAACACCGACGGAATAGGACATGCGCACTTAATGCACCGTCAGGCATCTCTGTCCGTCAGAGGGACGGGACGGGAGCCCGTCCCATCAGGACCGCTTAAGTCTCTCCGACGTCGACACCGCGACACGCGTCCAGATGGATTGACACCTGGCCCGTGCGCTGGCGGGGTCTTGCCGGGGCTTCGCCTTGCCGGGTCCTTGCCTTACCGAGGTCGGGCTCCCTCTCTGGTGGGTCGATAGACCTCCCGGCAAGGCCTTGCCGATGATCTTGATTCTCCTGTGCTGGTATCTGGCAAGTCCCTGCTGGGCCTGGTCACCAGGGCGGCTGCCACTACCCGTGCACGAGCAAGGGGCACTGGAGAGCCCAAAAATCTAGTGCACCGACAGGAGCCCCCAGGCCTGCGCCACACGTCACGAGGCGCTGTTGGGCTAGGCCCAATTAGTGCACGAGCATGCGTGGCAGGGCCTTGCGATTGTGGTCATTGCGCTCGCTGCGCTTCCCCACGAAACCCATTGAATGTAGGACGTGGGATACGTGCGCGGCGTAGCCTTCAGGTTTTTAAATATAGCGTGAGGTCATTTCCGCCACGCGCGCTGCATGCATAGCGAGGAGACATCAATGGGCGCCCGTGATTTAAAGTCCCTGGGAAAAGCAGTAACTGCAGTGCTATGGATTGGGGCAACGGGGCGGTTGCCGTTCGCCCCGTGATCGAGGGCGTCGCTATTGGAGGAGGTGGGCGGCGTCCTTTGGAGGGGAGGAGAGCCGGCCCTCACACTTCCCCCTATAAATAGAGGGGCAGCGGGGGCAGTGCTCATCCATCCTCCCTCCGTCTTCCGAGCGCAAACCTCCATAGTTCGCCTTACCACGTCTCCATAACCTTCGAGTGGCGCTCGCCCTCAGTCATGATCAGGAGGCGAGGGTGGCTGCCGTCTTCAGCTTCACGAAGAAGCTCTCGTCTGGATCATGCCACCGCTTCAGTCGCGGAGGCGGAAGGTGCCCTGAGCGCGCGTGGTGGATGAGGCGCAAGGGGCCGCGGCCGCCGTGGGGGCCGAGGCCGGGGGAGGCGGAGTGCCGCTCCACCTCCTCCTCCGACGCCAGGCCTCTCCATTGAGAAGACCCATGCCGAGGGGACGGCCCTGGACTTCATCCTCGAGCTGGCCGGTCCCCTCCGGAGCCATCTGCGCCTCCCTCGCCTCTTTGCCAGGGCAATGGAGGGCGACGAGCCACCCGTCCTGTGGTCGCGGGTGGCTGGTTGCTGTAACGGCATGACACGGGTAAACGTCGATTACCCAGCGAATCGCGTCATGTTCCTCAAGCGCGGCTGGAAGGCCTTTGCCCGTGCCCACAACCTCCAGGTGGGGCATGTCCTTTCGTTCAAAATGACGGTGGCCAATATGCTCTCCGTCAAGATTTATGGGCGCTCCGGCGTCCGTCTCAGCTGCTGCGAAGAGAGCTCGAGAAGCACCGAAAGCCTGTCCTTGGGCAAGAGTGATGGGGTCATGGGGAGGACAGCGGCGAAGATAGCAACGATGAGTCCGATCTTCGAGCGGTCAAGTCGGAGCCCGAGGACTCGAGCTCGGACTGACCGCTAGCCTCACCATCACCGCCAGCCTCATGCCTCCCCCCTCCTGGCAGGATGACCTTGTCGGGGGCCTTAGTCCCGGGCGCTACCTCATCTTCCACCTGGGTCTTCCAGTAGGCCCGTGGACTTTGGCTTTTGGGGTCCATCTTCCTTTCCGCCCGCTCTGGCCCTCTCCTCCGCGCAATGCTGGTCCAGGAGGGCCAGGTTCTTGCCTGCCCATCTGGCAGCCCTGCTCCTCCGCGTAGTGATGGTCCAGAGGGGTCAGGCCGGGCTTCTGTCGAGGGCCTCTCGCCATCTTTTTCTTCTTGGAGCTCACCTCTCCTTTCCATCTTTTTCTTCTTGTAATCTCCCCTAGGGGAGAAAGTCAAATAAAGGTGTACTTAGGAAAAAGCGACATCTCATGTAAATTTCACCCTATTTTGAATGGTCGTGTATTATCTTCCTTGTTGGATTGTTTCCTTGTATGAAATTTCCCTACGCCTTTTTGGAAAAGTCTTGTCGGCATGAGTAGCCCTACCGCGAGCACTTTGAGGAATGGGTTCTTAGCAGCCCGTTGGCAGTGTTACTGCCGGCAAGACGCCTTGGCATTTTTGGTGCCGCCGCTCGAAGTGTTGGCCATGCTCGAAACAGAGTAAGGGCATGAGCGTTGTCACTTGAGTCGTTCAGCGGACTCGAAACGAAGCAAGGAGCATGGGTGCGGCCACTTAAACCGTTGAGCAGTTCTCGAAACATAATGAGGGCACGGCCAAACGCGGCAAGGTTCCCTAGCGTGCAGGTTTTCCATACAGAGGTCGAAATCGCACAAGGAAAATAACTCTACGGCAAGAATTATCTCAGGGTTTTTGGAACTTATCTTTTTGTTGCCGCGCTCCCTCTAGCAAGTTTTTTTGGGACGTCGCTCATAGGTATCCGTACCATCATCCCCCTGGCAAAGCTGCACGCGAGGTGACCTTCTGTCCTTTGATAAAAAGAAAGAAGAGAAAATATGGATATGGAACCTTGGCGGTCCGTTAGCCCTTGTCGGGATTAGGTGCAATGCAACACTTCAGATAAACATGCACATAAGTAAACATGAGAATCGAACAGGATTGCGAAACACTTATCTTTATTTAACTACGCATAGGGTCCGAGTCTGGCTTTGTATCAAGGATTACATGCTTCAGTGGCAAGACTTGTACAAAAGGTGGTTGCCGGGGGGCCCAGCAACCGCGCCTCATGGGTAGAACTTGCGAAGATGTTCGATATTTCAGGAGTTGCTCACTAGGATGCCATCTTCGGTCTCCAGGCGGACTACGCCAGGCCTGGTGACCCGTACTACCCGATAAGGGCCTTCCCACTTTGGCGTCAACTTGTTGGAATTCTTGGCGGATTGAACTCGCCAAAGAACAAGGTCGCCTTCCTCAAGACTTCTGGCATTAACTTTACGGCTGTGGTAGCGGCGCAAAGCTTGTTGGTAGCGTGCAACTCTCACAACAGTGTGAAGACGGTCTTCCTCAAGGAGCGTCGCGTCGTCTTGCCGCAACTGCTCTTGTTCAAGCTCATCATAAGCGAGCACTCGAGGCGACCCGTACATGAGTTCCGTGGGGAGAACTGCCCCCACCCCATAGACAAGGGAGAAGGGTGTCTGGCCGGTAGCTTGATTTGGTGTTGTTCTGATTGACCAAAGAACCACCAGCAACTCATCAATCTAGTTCCTTCCGCACTTGTGCAGCCTATCAAAAGTTCTTGTCTTGAGACCTCGCAGCACTTCAGCATTAGCGCTCTCCGCTTGGCCGTTGCTCCTTAGGTGGGCAACAGAAGCAAAACAGATTTTGCTACCAAGGTCTTGGACATACTGCATGAAGGTGTGGCTCGTGAACTGTGTCCATGTAAGCTTCCATATTTCTATGTAGATGGGGCTCAAAACCAATCTGTACCGCTCTTGCAAAGGTAGAACCAGCACTTTTCAACTCGAAAGGCATACGCGGAAAGCAATACGTATCACATGGGGTGATAAATGCGGTCTTCTCTGTTGGGGAACGTTGCATGGGAAACAAAAATTCCTACGCACACGCAAGATCTATCCATGATGATGAGCATCTACGAGAGGGAGAGTGGATCTACATACCCTTATAGATCGCTAAGCGGGAAGCGTTAAGAAACGCGGTTGGTATAGTCGAACGTCTTCACGATCCAAATCGCCGAGCGTTCCGCGATCTCATCACGATCCGTCCCGCGATCCAATCACGATCCGCTCCGCGAACTCATCACGATCCGTCCCGCGATCCAATCACGATCCGCCCCGCGAACTCATCACGATCCGTCCCGTGATGTCATCACGATCCGTCTTGCGATCTTGATCACGGTCCTTCCGATCTAGCGCCGAACGGACGACACCTCCGCGTTCAGCACACGTACAGCTCGATGACGATCTCCGCCTTCTTGATCCAGCAAGAGGAAGCAGAGAGGTAGACGAGTTCACCGGCAGCATGATGGCACCGCGGTGATGGTGGTGGAGCAATTCCAGCAGGGCTTCACTTAAGCACTGCAGAAATCCGATCTAGAGGAGAAACTATGCACTGGAGGAACGGGCATCACGTGGCTGAAAATTCTATGCAAAAACCCTAAAACCTCCAGTATATATAAGAGGAAGAGAGAAGGAGGCTTGGACCAAGGGCCAAGTCTCTAGGAGTCGGCCAAACCAGGTGGGAGAGGTGGAATCCACCTCCAATCCTAGTAGGACTAGGATTCACCCTATTTTTGCCCTTTTCCACTTTTTCTCTTTGGGTTTTTTCTCCCTACCCGCATGGGCTTTGTATGGGACTTCCACCAGCCCACTAAGGGCTGGTATTCACTCTCCCACGTCAACTAGCCCGTGTCCGATCACGTGAGACGGACTAGTCATCCATGGTGAACATCTCTATGTTGATCGTATCTTCTATACGACTCATGTTCGACCTTTCGGTCTTCCGTGTTCCGAGGCCATGTCTGTACATGCTAGGCTCGTCAAGTCAACCTAAGTGTTTCGCATGTGTAAATCTGGCTTACACCCGTTGTATGCGAACGTTAGAACCTATCACACCCGATCATCACGTGGTGCTTCGGAACGACGATCCTTAGCAACGGTGCACAGTTAGGGTGAACACCTTTCTTGAAATTTTATTGAGAGATCATCTTATTTACTACCGTCGTTCTATGCAAATAAGATGTAAACTGATAAACATCACATGCAATCAATATAGTGACATGATATGGCCAATATCATCTTGCTCCTTTGATCTCCATCTTCGGGGCACCATGATCATCACTGTCACCGGCACGACACCATGATCTCCATCATCATGATCTCCATCATTGTGTCTTCATGAAGTTGTCTCGCCAAATATTACTTCTACTACTATGGCTAACGCTTAGCAATAAAGTAAAGTAATTACATGGCGTTTATGATTGACACGCAGGTCATACAATAAATAAGACAACTCCTATGGCTCCTGCCGGTTGTCATAATCATCGACATGCAAGTCGTGAATCCTATTACAAGAACATGATCAATTCATACATCACAATGCATCACATCACATCCTTTGGCCATATCACATCACAAGGCACATGCTGCAAAAACAAGTTAGACGTCCTCTAATTTGTAGTTGCAAGTTTTTACGTGGCTGCTATAGGTTACTAGCAAGAACGTTTCTTACCTACGTCAACACCACAACGTGATTTGCCAATTGCTATTTACCCTTCATAAGGACCCTTTTCATCGAATCCGATCCGACTAAGGTAGGAGAGACAGACACCCGCTAGCCACCTTATGCATCTAGTGCATGTCAGGCGGTGGAACCGGTCTCACGTAAGCGTACGTGTAAAGTTGGTCCGGGCCGCTTCATCCCACAATACCGCCGAATCAAGATAAGACTAGTAGCGGCAAGCAAATTAACAAACTCGACGCCCACAACTGCTTTGTGTTCTACTCGTGCATAGATTCTACGCATAGACCTAGCTCATGATGCCACTGTTGGGAGACGTAGTAGTAAATTAAAAAATTTCCTACGCGTTCACCAAGATCCATCTATGGAGAAACCAGCAACGAGCAAGGGGAGAGTGGATCTTCATACCTTTGAAGATCGCTAAGCGGAAGCGTTACAAGAACGCGGTTGATGGAGTCGTACTCGCAGCGATTCAGATCGCGGTAGATCCGATCAAGTGCCGAACGGACGGCACCTCCGCGTTCAACACACGTGCAGCCCGGTGACGTCTCCAACACCTTGATCCAGCAAGGAGGAAGGAGAGGTTGGGGAAGGGCTCCAACAGCAGCACGACGGCGTGGTGGTGGTGGAGTAGCAAGGTATTCCGACAGGGCTTCGCCTAAGCGCTGCGGAGGAGGAAGAAGAGAGGTAGGGCTTCGCCGTGAGAGAGAGAGATCAAATCCTGTCTCAAAACATCCAAAACCTCAAGTATATATAGGAGGAGGGACGTGGAGGGCTGGCTTGGCCTCTACTCCAAAGAGGAGATGGCCGGCCGAATTAAAGGGAGAGTCCACCTCCCACAAGGGAGGTGGATCTCCTCCTTTTAAATCCTTTTTGCCTTATCTCCTTATCTCCAGCCACATGGGCCTTTAGCAAAAGTATTTCCCAGCCCAATAAGGGCTGACACACTTTATCTAACAGCCCATGAAGTCCTCTGGTCGTCACACCCCTCTCGGGGGGTCCTCCGGCACCCTCCCGGCACTCCCGGTACACTACCGATGAGCCCGAAAACTTTCCGGTGACCAAAACTGGACTTCCTATATATCAATCTTTACCTCCGGACCATTCCGGAGCTCCTCGTGACGTCCGGGATCTCATCCGGGACTCCGAACAACCTTCGGTAATCACGTATACCTTTTCCCTATAACCCTAGCGTCATCGAACCTTAAGTGTGTAGACCCTACGGGTTCGGGAGACACGTAGACATGACCGAGACACTTCTCCGGCCAATAACCAACAGCGGGATCTGGATACCCATGTTGGCTCCCACGTACTCCACGATGATCTCATCGGATGAACCACGATGTCGGGGATTCAATCAATCCCGTATACAATTCCCTTTGTCTATTGGTATGGTACTTGCCCGAGATTCGATCGTCGGTATCCCCATACCTTGTTCAATCTCGTTACTGGCAAGTCTCTTTACTCGTTCCGTAATACATCATCCCGTGGCTAACTCCTTAGTCACATTGAGCTCATTATGATGATGTCTTACCGAGTGGGCCCAGAGATACCTCTCCGTCACACGGAGTGACAAATCCCAGTCTTGATTCGTGTCAACCCAACAGACACTTTCGGAGATACCCGTAGCGTACCTTTATAGCCACCCAGTTACGTTGTGACGTTTGGCACACCCAAAGCATTCCTACGGTATCCGGGAGTTACACAATCTCATGGTCTAAGGAAATGATACTTGACATTGAAAAGCTTTAGCAAACGAACTACACGATCTTGTGCTATGCTTAGGATTGGGTCTTGTCCATCACATCATTCTCCTAATGATGTGATCCCGTTATCAACGACATCCAATGTCCATGGTCATGAAACCGTGACCATCTATTGATCAACGAGCTAGCCAACTAGAGGCTCACTAGGGACATGTGATGGTCTATGTATTCACACATGTATTACGGTTTCTGGTCAACACAATTGTAGCATGAATAATAGACAATTATCATGAGCTAGGAAATACAATAATAACCATTTTATTATTGCCTCTAGGGCATATTTCCAACAGTCTCCCACTTGCACTAGAGTCAATAATCTAGTTCACATCACCATGTGATTAACACTTACATCACCATGTGATCATATCATCATGTGATTAACACCCAATAAGTTCTGGGGTTTGTTCATGTTCTGCTCGTGAAAGAGGTTTTTAGTCAGCGGGTCTGCGACATTCAGATCCGTGTGTACCTTTGCAAACTTTCCATTTCATATTTGTAGATACTGCTCCCACGCTCCACTTGGAGCTATTCCAAATGGCTGCTCCACTATACGTAGCTGGATTTCTACTAAGAGTCATCCGGATTGGAGTTAAAGCTTGCATCATCGTAACCCTTTACGATGAACTCTTTATCACCTCCATAATCGAGAATATTTCCTTAGTTCTCAAGTTACTAAGGATAACTTTGACCGCTGTCCAGTGACCCACTCTTGGATTACTCTTGTACCCCTTGACAGACTCATGGCAAGGCACACACAGGTGCGGTACACAGCATGGCATACTATATAGAGCCTATGGCTAAAGCATAGGAGATGACACTCATCTTTTCTTTATCTTCTGCCGTGGTCGAGTATTGAGTCTTACTCAATTTCACACCTTACAATACAGTCAAGAACTCCTTCTTGACCCATCTATTTTGAACTCCTTCAAAAACTTGTCAAGGTATGTCTTCGTCGAAAAAACTTATCAAGCGAATAGATCTATCCCTATAGATCTTGATGCTCAATAAAATAGTAGCTTTATCTGGGTCTTCCTTTGAAAAAAAAACTTTTCAAACAACCCTTCATGCTCTTCCAGAAATTCTACATCATTTCCGATCAATAATATGTCAACTACATATTCTTATAAGAAATTCCATAGTGCTCCCACTCACTTTCTTGCAAATACAAGTTTCTCATAAACTTTGTATAAACTTAAACACTTTGATCACCTCATCAAAGCATATTTTCCAACTCCGAGATGCTTGCTCCAGTCCATAGAAGGATCGCTGGAGTTTGCATATTATTAGCATCCTTAGGATTGACAAAACCTTCTGGTTGTATCACATACAACTCTTCCTCACACAAACCATTACGGAAACCTTGTTTTGTCATCCATCTGCCAGATTTCATAATCGAAAAATGCAGCAACTGCTAACAAAATTTTAATAGACTTTTAGCATCGCTACAGATGAGACAATCTCATCGCAGTCAACTCCTTGAACTTGGCGGAAACTTCTTTGCGACAAGTCGAGCTTTATAAACGGTGACATTTCACCATTAGAGTCTATGTTTATTTCAAAGGTCCATTTGTACTCAATGACCCGCCATTCAACAGGCAAGTCTACCAAAGTCCATACTTGGTTTTCATACATGGATCCTTTCTCGGATTTCATGGCTCCTAGCCATTTGTTGGAATCCGGGCCCACCATCGCTTCTCCATAGTTCGTAGGTTCATCGTTGTCCAACAACATGATTTCCAAGACAGGGTTGTCGTACTACTCAGGAGCAGTACGCGTCCTTGTCGACCTACGAGGTTCGATAGTGACTTGATCCGAAGCTTCATGATCATCATCATTAACTTCCTTTTCAACTGAGTAGGCTCTACAGAAACATCTTTCTGTGTTGCGCTATTCTCTGGTTGAAACAAAGGTTCAACAACCTTATCAAGTTCTATCTTCCTCCCACTCAATTCTTTCGAGAGAAACTCTTTCTCAAGAAAGGACCCGTTCTTAGCAACAAACACCTTTTGCGCTTGGATCTGAGATAGAAGGTATACCCAATGTCTCATTAGGGTATTCTATGAAGATGCATTTGTCTGCTTTGAGTTCGAGCTCGCTAGGTGAAAAACCCATTTTCACATAAGCGTCGCAGCCCCAAACATTAAGAAATGACAGCTTAGGCTTCTGTCAAACCATAATTCTCACGGTGTCATCTCAACAGACTTAGATGGTGCCCTATTAAAGTGAATGGATTTGTCTTTAATGCATAACCCCATAATGATAGTGGTAAAACGATAAGAGACATCATAGTACTCACTATATCCAATAGAGCACGACTATGACGTTCGAACACACCATCACACTATGGTGTTCCAGGAGGCGTGAGCTGTGAAACAATTTCCACATTGTCTAAAATTGCATACCAAACTCGTAACTTAGATATCACCTCCATGATCATATCATAGACATTTATCTTCTTGTCACGATGATCTTTAACTTCACTCTGAAACTCCTTGAACCTTTCAAACATTTCAGATTCGTGTTTCATTAAGTAAATATCCCCATATTTACTCAAATCATCAGTGAAGGTAAAACAACGATATCCACTGTGTGTTTCAACACTCATTGGACCACATACATCAACATGTATTAATTCCAATAAGCCACTTGCCCGCTCCATCATATTGGATGACGGGGTCTCAGTCATCTTGCCCAAGAGGCATGGCTCGCATGTCTCAACCAATTCGAAATCGAGTGAGTCAAAAATCCATCAGCATGGAGTTTCTTTCATGCGATTTATACCAATATGACATTACGTGGCAGTGCCACAAGCATGTGGTACTATCATTATTAACTTTGTATCTTTTGGTACCAATGTTATGAATATGTGTACTACTACGATCATGATTCGATAAACCATTTCGAGTGGGTGCATGACCATTGAAGGCATTATCCATGTAAACAGAATAACCATTATTCTCTAACTTATATGAATAACCGTATCGCACTAATCATGATCTAATCACGTTCATGCTCAACGCAAACACCAAATAACATTTATTTAGGTTTATCACAAATCCTGAAGGTAGAGAGAGCGTGCGATGGTGATCACATCAATCTTGGAAATACTTCCAACACACATCGTCACCTTTCACCTAGCTAGTCTCCATTTACTCCGTAGCTTTTATTTCGAGTTGCTAACACTTAGCAACCGAACCGGTATCCAATACCCAGGTGCTACTAGGAATACCAGCAAGGTACATATCACTAACACGTATATCAAATATACTTCCATTGACATTACCAGCCTTCTTATCTACCAAGCATCTAGGGGTTTTCCGCTTCAGCGAACATTCTCCTCATAACAGAAGCACTTAGTCTCGGGTTCGGGCTCAACCTTGGGTTTCTTCACTAGAGCAACAACTGGCTTGTCATTCCTGAAGTTTTCCGTTCTTGCCCTTGCCCCTTTTGAAACTAGTGGTTTCACTTAACCATCAACACTTGATGCTCCTTCTTGATTTCTACCTTCGTGGTGTCAAACATCACGAACAACTCAGGGATCAT
This sequence comes from Hordeum marinum, assembly GCA_022496015.1. NCBI lineage: Eukaryota > Viridiplantae > Streptophyta > Magnoliopsida > Poales > Poaceae > Hordeum > Hordeum marinum. The sequence continues at coordinate 113,510,805 of CM039674.1, read as the reverse complement.
CTTATCCATCCCTGGCATGTTATAGTCCATCACGAAACTCTAGTAGCTTGGTGGCAGTGACTTGGAGAACTGCATTAATCACTATCTCATCTGGAAGATTAACTCCCACTTGATTCAAGTGATTGTAGCACAAAGACAATCTGAGCACACGCTCAGCGATTGAGCTATTCTCCTTTATCTTGCAGACAAAGAATCTTGTTGGAGGTCTCATACCTCTCAACATAGGCATGAGCCTGAGATCACAATCTCAGCTCCTAGAACATCTCATATGTTCCGTGACGTTCAAAACGTTTTGGAGCCTCAATTCTAAGCCGTAATGCATGACGCATTGAACTATCACGTAGTCACCAAAAAGTGCCTGTCATATGTTCACAACATCTGCAGACAACGCTTGAGGGAGTGGTGCAGTTAGCGGTACATCAAAAACATAAGCTTTCCGTGCAGCAATGAGGACAACCCTCAGATCACGGACCCAGTCCGCATTATTGCTACCATCAACTTTCAACTTGCTTTTCTCTAGGATTGTATCAATAAAACTGTGGAGCTACAGCGCGAGCTATCTACGACATAATTTGCAAGGACATTTTTAGACTAAGTTCATGATAATTAAGTTCATTTAATCAAATTATTAATGAACTCCCACTTAGATAGACATCTCTCTAGTCTTCCAAGTGATACATGATCCATGTCAACTAGCCCGTGTCCGATCATCACGTGAGACGGACTAGTCATCCATGGTGAACATCTCTATGTTGATCGTATCTTCTATACGACTCATGTTCGACCTTTCGGTCTTCCGTGTTCCGAGGCCATGTCTGTACATGCTAGGCTCGTCAAGTCAACCTAAGTGTTTCGCATGTGTAAATCTGGCTTACACCCGTTGTATGCGAACGTTAGAACCTATCACACCCGATCATCACGTGGTGCTTCGGAACGACGATCCTTAGCAACGGTGCACAGTTAGGGTGAACACCTTTCTTGAAATTTTATTGAGAGATCATCTTATTTACTACCGTCGTTCTATGCAAATAAGATGTAAACTGATAAACATCACATGCAATCAATATAGTGACATGATATGGCCAATATCATCTTGCTCCTTTGATCTCCATCTTCGGGGCACCATGATCATCACTGTCACCGGCACGACACCATGATCTCCATCATCATGATCTCCATCATTGTGTCTTCATGAAGTTGTCTCGCCAAATATTACTTCTACTACTATGGCTAACGCTTAGCAATAAAGTAAAGTAATTACATGGCGTTTATGATTGACACGCAGGTCATACAATAAATAAGACAACTCCTATGGCTCCTGCCGGTTGTCATAATCATCGACATGCAAGTCGTGAATCCTATTACAAGAACATGATCAATTCATACATCACAATGCATCACATCACATCCTTTGGCCATATCACATCACAAGGCACATGCTGCAAAAACAAGTTAGACGTCCTCTAATTTGTAGTTGCAAGTTTTTACGTGGCTGCTATAGGTTACTAGCAAGAACGTTTCTTACCTACGTCAACACCACAACGTGATTTGCCAATTGCTATTTACCCTTCATAAGGACCCTTTTCATCGAATCCGATCCGACTAAGGTAGGAGAGACAGACACCCGCTAGCCACCTTATGCATCTAGTGCATGTCAGGCGGTGGAACCGGTCTCACGTAAGCGTACGTGTAAAGTTGGTCCGGGCCGCTTCATCCCACAATACCGCCGAATCAAGATAAGACTAGTAGCGGCAAGCAAATTAACAAACTCGACGCCCACAACTGCTTTGTGTTCTACTCGTGCATAGATTCTACGCATAGACCTAGCTCATGATGCCACTGTTGGGAGACGTAGTAGTAAATTAAAAAATTTCCTACGCGTTCACCAAGATCCATCTATGGAGAAACCAGCAACGAGCAAGGGGAGAGTGGATCTTCATACCTTTGAAGATCGCTAAGCGGAAGCGTTACAAGAACGCGGTTGATGGAGTCGTACTCGCAGCGATTCAGATCGCGGTAGATCCGATCAAGTGCCGAACGGACGGCACCTCCGCGTTCAACACACGTGCAGCCCGGTGACGTCTCCACCACCTTGATCCAGCAAGGAGGAAGGAGAGGTTGGGGAAGGGCTCCAACAGCAGCACGACGGCGTGGTGGTGGTGGAGTAGCAAGGTATTCCGACAGGGCTTCGCCTAAGCGCTGCGGAGGAGGAAGAAGAGAGGTAGGGCTTCGCCGTGAGAGAGAGAGATCAAATCCTGTCTCAAAACATCCAAAACCTCAAGTATATATAGGAGGAGGGACGTGGAGGGCTGGCTTGGCCTCTACTCCAAAGAGGAGATGGCCGGCCGAATTAAAGGGAGAGTCCACCTCCCACAAGGGAGGTGGATCTCCTCCTTTTAAATCCTTTTTGCCTTATCTCCTTATCTCCAGCCACATGGGCCTTTAGCAAAAGTATTTCCCAGCCCAATAAGGGCTGACACACTTTATCTAACAGCCCATGAAGTCCTCTGGTCGTCACACCCCTCTCGGGGGGTCCTCCGGCACCCTCCCGGCACTCCCGGTACACTACCGATGAGCCCGAAAACTTTCCGGTGACCAAAACTGGACTTCCTATATATCAATCTTTACCTCCGGACCATTCCGGAGCTCCTCGTGACGTCCGGGATCTCATCCGGGACTCCGAACAACCTTCGGTAATCACGTATACCTTTTCCCTATAACCCTAGCGTCATCGAACCTTAAGTGTGTAGACCCTACGGGTTCGGGAGACACGTAGACATGACCGAGACACTTCTCCGGCCAATAACCAACAGCGGGATCTGGATACCCATGTTGGCTCCCACGTACTCCACGATGATCTCATCGGATGAACCACGATGTCGGGGATTCAATCAATCCCGTATACAATTCCCTTTGTCTATTGGTATGGTACTTGCCCAAGATTCGATCGTCGGTATCCCCATACCTTGTTCAATCTCGTTACTGGCAAGTCTCTTTACTCGTTCCGTAATACATCATCCCGTGGCTAACTCCTTAGTCACATTGAGCTCATTATGATGATGTCTTACCGAGTGGGCCCAGAGATACCTCTCCGTCACACGGAGTGACAAATCCCAGTCTTGATTCGTGTCAACCCAACAGACACTTTCGGAGATACCCGTAGCGTACCTTTATAGCCACCCAGTTACGTTGTGACGTTTGGCACACCCAAAGCATTCCTACGGTATCCGGGAGTTACACAATCTCATGGTCTAAGGAAATGATACTTGACATTGAAAAGCTTTAGCAAACGAACTACACGATCTTGTGCTATGCTTAGGATTGGGTCTTGTCCATCACATCATTCTCCTAATGATGTGATCCCGTTATCAACGACATCCAATGTCCATGGTCATGAAACCGTGACCATCTATTGATCAACGAGCTAGCCAACTAGAGGCTCACTAGGGACATGTGATGGTCTATGTATTCACACATGTATTACGGTTTCTGGTCAACACAATTGTAGCATGAATAATAGACAATTATCATGAGCTAGGAAATACAATAATAACCATTTTATTATTGCCTCTAGGGCATATTTCCAACAGATCCGTCCCGCGATCCAATCACGATCCGCTCCGCGAACTCATCACGATCCGTCCCGCGATCCAATCACGATCCGCCCCGCGAACTCATCACGATCCGTCCCGTGATGTCATCACGATCCGTCTTGCGATCTTGATCACGGTCCTTCCGATCTAGCGCCGAACGGACGACACCTCCGCGTTCAGCACACGTACAGCTCGATGACGATCTCCGCCTTCTTGATCCAGCAAGAGGAAGCAGAGAGGTAGACGAGTTCACCGGCAGCATGATGGCACCGCGGTGATGGTGGTGGAGCAATTCCAGCAGGGCTTCACTTAAGCACTGCAGAAATCCGATCTAGAGGAGAAACTATGCACTGGAGGAACGGGCATCACGTGGCTGAAAATTCTATGCAAAAACCCTAAAACCTCCAGTATATATAAGAGGAAGAGAGAAGGAGGCTTGGACCAAGGGCCAAGTCTCTAGGAGTCGGCCAAACCAGGTGGGAGAGGTGGAATCCACCTCCAATCCTAGTAGGACTAGGATTCACCCTATTTTTGCCCTTTTCCACTTTTTCTCTTTGGGTTTTTTCTCCCTACCCGCATGGGCTTTGTATGGGACTTCCACCAGCCCACTAAGGGCTGGTATTCACTCTCCCACAGCCCATGTTGCCTCTTGGGTCGAAATACCCCTCCCGATGGTCTCCCGGTACACTACCGACACTCCCGGTACACTACCGATGAGCCCGAAACTTTTCCGGCGACCAAAATAGGACTTCCTATATATCAATCTTTACCTCCAGACCATTCCGGAGCTCCTCGTGACGTTCGGGATCTCATCCGGGACTCCTAACAACCTTCGTTCACCACCATACATAACTCTATACTACCGAAACATCACCAAACCTTAAGTGTGCAGACCCTGCGGGTTCGAGAACTATGTAGACAAGACCGAGACACCTCTACGGTCAATAAACAATAGCGGGACCTGGATGCCCATATTGGTTCCTACATATTCTATGAAGATCTTTATCGGTCGAATCTCTATGTCAAGGATTCAGTTAATCCCGTAAGATTTCCCTTTGTTGTTCGGTATGTTACTTGCCCAACATTCGATCGTCGGTATCTCCATACCTAGTTCAACCTCGTTACCGGCAAGTCTCTTTACTCGTTCTGTAATACAAGATCCCATGACTAACACTTAGTCACATTGCTTGGAAGGCTTGTTGTGATGTTGTATTATCGAGTGGGCCCTGAGATACCTCTCTGTCACACGGAGTAACAAATCCCAGTCTTGATCCATGCCAACTCAACAGACACCCTCGGAGATACCTGTAGAGTACCTTTATAGTCACCCAGTTACGTTGCGACATTTTATACACACAAGGCACTCCTCCGGTGTCAGTGAGTTGCATGATCTCATGGTCATAGGAACATATACTTGACATGCAGAAAATAGTAGCAATAAACTGACACGATCATATGCTACATTTGTAGTTTGGGTCTTGTCCATCACATCATTCTCCTAATGATGTGATCCCGTTACCAAATGACATCTCATGTCCATGACTAGGAAACCATAGCCATCTTTGATCAACGAGCTAGTCTATTAGAGGCATACTAGGGACATGGTGTTGTCTATGTATCCACACATGTACCTGAGTTTCCGATCAACACAATTATAGCATGGATAATAAACGATTATCATGAACAAGGAAATATGATAATGACTAATTTATTATTGCCTCTAGGGCATATTTCCAACAGTCTCCCACTTGCACTAGAGTCAATAATCTAGTTCACATCACCATGTGATTCGCATTGTTATGAATCTAACACCCAATGAGTTCTAGGGCTCGATCATGCTTTTCATGTGAGAGAGGTCTTATAGTCAACGGGTCTACGACATTCAAATCCGAGTGTACTTTGCAAATCTCCATGTCAAACTGTAAACACTGCTACCACACTTCACTTGGTACTATTCCAAATGGCTGCTCCACTATACGTATCCAGATTGCTACTATGAGTCATCTGGATTGGTGTTAAAGCTTGCATCGACGTAACTCTTTACGACGAACTCTTTATCACCTCCATAATCGAGAAACATCTCCTTAGTCTTTTAGTCACTAAGGATAATCTTGACTGCTGTCCAGTGATCCACTCCTAGATCACTCTTGTACCCCTTGACGGACTCATCGCAAGGCACACACAGGTGCAGTACACAGCATGGCATACTATACACAGCCTATGGCTAAGGCATAGTGGACGACATTCGTCCTTTCTCTTTCTTCTGCCGTTGTTGAGCTTTTGAGTCTCACTCAACTTCACACCTCGCAAATCAGGCGAGAACTCTTTCTCTGACTAATCCATTTTGAACTCTTTCAAAATCTTGTCAAGGTATGTACTCATTGAAAGTCTCGTCAAGCATCTTGATCTATCTCTATAGATCTTGATGCTCAACAATTAGGTAGCTTTATTCAAGTCCTTCTTTGAAAAACTCTTTTCAAACAACTGTTTATGCTTTCCAGAAATTCTACGTCATTTCGGAATAGCAATATGTCATCCACATATACTTATCAGAAACTCTATAGTGCTCCCACTCACTTTATTGCAAATACAAGTTTCTCATAAACTTTGTATAGATTTAAAAACTTTGATCACCTTATCAAAGTGTATATTCCAACTCCGAGATGCTTGCTTCAGTCCATAGAAGGATCACTGAAGCTTGCTCACCTTTTAGCATCCTTAGGACTGACAAAACCTTCTAGTTGTATCTCATACAACCTTTCCTTAAGGAAGGAAACGATGTTTGGAATCCATCTGCCAGATTTCATAATTGAAAAATGCAGCAACTGCTAACATAATTCCAATAGACTTTAGCATCACTACGAGTGAGAAAGTCTCATCGTAGTCAACTCCTTGAACTTGCCGGAAACTTCTTTGCGACAAGTCAAGCTTTATAAATGGTGACATTCACCATCAGCGTCTGTCTTCATTTTAAAGATCCATTTGTACTCAACTACCTGCCATCCAATGAGCAAGTCTACCAAAGTCTATACTTGGTTTTCATATATGGATCCTTTCTCGGATTTCATGGTCTCTAACCATTTGTCGGAACCCGGGCCCATCATCGCTTCTCCATAGCTCGTAGGTTCATCGTTGTCCAACAATATGACCTCCAAGACAGGGTTGTCGTACCGCTCAGGAGCAGTACACGTCCTTGTCGACCTACGAGGTTCGATAGTAACTTGATCCAAAGCTTCATGATCATCATCATTAACTTCCTCTTCAACTAACGTAGGCTTCATAGAAACATCTTCCTGCACCGCGCTACTCTCTGGTTGAACAAAGGATCAACAACCTCATCAAGTTCTACCTTCCTCCCACTCAATTCTTTCGAGAGAAACTCTTTCTCGAGAAAGGACCCAGTTTTAGCAACAAACATTTTATGCTTGGATCTGAGATAGAAGGTTTACCCAACTGTCTTTAGGGTATTCTATGAAGATGCATTTGTCCGCTTTGGGTTCGAGCTCATTAGGTAAAAACCCTTTTTCACATAAGTGTTCCAGCCCCAAACATTAAGAAATGACAGCTTAGGTTTCTATCAAACCATAATTCACACGGTGTCATCTCAATGGATTTAGATAATGCCCTATATAAAGTGAATGTAGTTGTCTCTAATGCAGAACCCCAAAACGATAGTGGTAAAAGGATAAGAGACATCATAATTCGCACCAAATCCAATAGAGCACGACTATGACGTTCGGACACACCATCACACTATGGTGTTCTAGGTGGCGTAAGTTGTGAAACAACTTTCACATTGTCTTAAGTTGTATACCAAACTCGTAACTCAGATATTCACCTCCACGATCATATCGCGGACATTTTATCTTCTTTTCACGATGATCTTAAACTTCACTCTGAATTTGCTTGAACTTTTTCAAACGATTCAGACTTGCGTTTCATTAAGTAAATATACACTATTATCTACTCAAATCATCAGTGAAGGTAAGAAAATAACGATATCCACCGCATGCTACAAGACTCATTGGATTCCATACATCAACATGTATCATTTCCAATAAATCACTTGCCCGCTACATCAAACCGGCAAACGGGGTCCTTAGTCATCTTGCCCAACAGGGATGGTTTGCATGTCTCAACCGATTCGAAATCGAATGAGACCAAAGATCCATCAGCATGGAGTTTCTTCATGCGCTTTATACCAATATGACATTTAGCGGCAGTGCTAGAAGTATGTGGTACTATCATTATTAACTTTGTATCTTTTGGCATCAATGTTATGAACATGTGTATTACTACGATCAAGATTCAATAAACCATTCTCACTGGGTGCATAACCATTGAAGGTATTATTCATGTAAACAGAATAACCATTATTCTTTAACTTAAATGAATAACCGGGTTGCAATAAACACGATCTAATCACGTTCATGCTCAACGCAAAACACCAAATAACATTTATTTAGGTTCGTCACTAATCCCGAAGGTAAAGAGAGCGTGCGATGTTGATCACATCAACCTTGGAAACATTTCCAACACACATTGTCACCTCACCCTTAGCTAGTGCTCCGTTTATTCCGTAGCTTTTATTTCGAGTTACTAACATTTAACAACCGAACCGGTATCCAATACCCAGGTGCTACTAGGAGTACTAGCAAGGTACACATAAATAACACGTATATCAAATATACTTCTGTCGACGTTGCCAGCCTTCTTATCTACCAAGTATCTAGGGTTGTTCCGCTTTAGCGACCGCTCTCCTCATAATCGAAGCACTTAGTCTCAACTTTGGGTTCAACTTTGGGTTGCTTCACTGGAGCAGCAACTGACTTGCTATCCATGAAGTTTTCCCTCCTTGCTCCTGCCCTTCTCGAAACTAGTGGTTTGACTAACCATCAACACTTGACGCTCCTTCTTGAATTCTACCTTCGCGGTGTCAAACATCGTGAACAGATCAGGGATCATTATTTCTATCCCTGGCATGTTATAGTACATTACCAAGTTCCAGTAGCTTAGTGATAGTGACTTGGAGAACTATATCAATCACTATCTTATCTGGAAGATCAACTCCCACTCGACTCAAGCGATTTTAGCACCCAGACAATCTGAGCACATGCTCAACGATTGAGCTATTCTCTTTCATTTTACAGGCAAAGAATATTGTTGGAGATCTCATATCTTGCAGCACGGGCATGAGCCTGAGATCCTAATTTCAGCTCTCAGAACATCTCATATGTTCTGTGACGTTCAAAATGTTTCGGAGCCTCAATTCTAAGCTGTAATGCATGACGCACTAAACTATCAAGTAGTTATCAGAACGTGCCTGTCAGATGTTCACAACATCTACAAACGACACTAGAGGGGTTGGCGCACCGAGCGGTGCATTAAGGACATAAGCCTTCTGTGCAGCAATGAGGACAATCCTCAGATCACGGAGCTAGTCCGCAATATTGCTACCATCATCTTTCAACTCTATTTCTCTAGGAACATATAAAAATTCAAGGGAGCTACAGCGTGAGCTAGTAATCTACAACACAATTTGCAAAGACACTATTGACTATGTTCATGATAATGAGTTCAATTAATCATATTACTTAAGAACTCCCACTCAAATTGACATCCCTCCGGTCATTCGAGTGATACATGATCCAAATTCACCAACTCAAGTCCGACCATCACGTGAGTTGAGGTGGTTTCAATGGTTAACATCATCATGTTGATCATATCTACTATATGACTCATGTTCGACCTTTCGGTCTCTTGTGTTCCGAGGCCATGTCTGTACATGCTAGGCTCGTCAAGTTTAACCCGAGTGTTCTGCATGTGCAACACTGGCTTGCACCCGCTGTATGTGAACGTAGAGTCTATCACACCCGATCATCACGTGGTGTCTCAACACGACGAACTTTTGCAACGGTGCACACTCGGGGAGAACACAATCCATCTTGAAATTTAAGTGAGGGATCACCTTATAATGCTACCGTCGTCCTAAGCAAAACAAGGTGCATAAAAGGATTAACATCACATGCAAATCATAAGTGACATGATATGGCCATGAACTTGTGCTTTTGATCTCCATCTTGAAAGCACCGGCATGATCTCCATCGTCACCGGCAAGACACCGTGATCTCCATCATCTTGATCTCCATCAACGTGTCGCCATCGGGGTTGTCGCGCCCAACATGCTTCTACTACTATTGCTACCGTTTAGCGATAAAGTAAAGCATTACATAGCGCTTAATGATTGACACGCAGGTCATACAATAATTAAAGACCCTATGGCTCCTACCGGTTGCCGTACTCATCGACATGCAAGTCGTGATAATCTATACATCACATGATCATCTCATACATCATATATATCACATCATGTAATTGGCCATATCATATCACAACATACCCTGCAAAAACAAGTTAGACGTCCTCTAATTGTTGTTGCATGTTTTACGTGGTTGCTACGGGTATCTAGCAAGAACAATTCTCATCTACACAAAAACCACAACGGTGATACACTAGTTGCTTTTCAACCTTCTCAAGGACCGCCTTTGTCGAATCCGATCCAACTAAAGTGAGAGAAACTGGCACCCGCAAGCCATCTATGCAACAAGTTGCGGTTGTGGGAACCGGCCTCTCGTAAGCGTACGAGTAATGTTGGTCCGGGCCGCTTCATCTCACAATACCGTTGACCAAAACATGACCAAGGGAGGAAGCAATCTAAGCATCAATGCCCACAAACTCTTTGTGTTCTACTCGAGATCTCATCTACACATAGACCTAGCTCATGATGCCACTGTTGGGGAACGTTGCATGGGAAACAAATTTTTTTCTACGCACACGCAAGATCTATCCATGGTGATGAGCATCTACGAGAGGGAGGGTGGATCTACATACCCTTGTAGATCGCTAAGCGGGAAGCGTTAAGAAACACGGTTGGTGTAGTCGAACGTCTTCGCGATCCAAATCGCCGAGCATCCCGCAATCTCATCACGATCCGTCTCGCGATCCAATCACGATCCGTCCCGCGAACTCATCACGATCCGTCCCGCGATCCAATCACGATCCATCTCGCGAACTCATCATGATCCGTCCCGCGAACTCATCACGATTCGTCTCGCGATCTTGATCACGGTCCTTCCGATCTAGCGCCGAACGGACGACACCTCCGCGTTCAGCACATGTACAGATCGATGACGATCTCCACGTTCTTGATCCAGCAAGAGGGAGCGAAGAGGTAGACGAGTTCACCGGCAGCGTGACGGTGCCGCGGTGATGGTGGTGGAGCAATTGCGGCAGGGCTTCGCCTAAGCACTACAGAAATCTGATCTAGGGGAGAAACTATGCACTGGAGGAACGGACAACACGTGGATGAAAATTCTATGCAAAAACCCTAAAACCTCCAGTATATATAAGAGAAAGAGAGGAGGAGGCTTGGCCCAAGGGCCAAGTCTCTAGGAGTCGGCCGAACCAGGTGGGAGAGGTGGAATCCACCTGCAATCCTAGTAGGACTAGGATTCACCCTATTTTTGCCTTTTTCCACTTTTTCTCTTTGGGTTTTTTCTCCCTAGCCACATGGGCTTTGTGTGGGACTTCCACCAGCCCACTAAGGGCTGGTATTCACTCTCCCACAACCCATGTTGCCTCTTGGGTCGAAATACCCCTCCCGATGGTCTTCCGGTACACTACCGACACTCCCGGTACACTATCGATGAGCCCGAAACTTTTCCGGCGACCAAAATAGGACTTCCTATATATCAATCTTTACCTCCAGAACATTATGGAGCTCCTCGTGACGTCCAGAATCTCATCCGGGACTCCTAACAACCTTCGGTCACCACCATACATAACTTTATACTACCGAAACGTCATCAAACTTAAGTGTGCAGACCCTGCGGGTTCGAGAACTATGTAGACATGACCGAGACACCTCTACGGTCAATAGCCAATAGCGGGACCTGGATGCCCATATTGGTTCCTAGATATTCTATGAAGATCTTTATTGGTCGAACCTCTATGTCAAAGATTCAGTTAATCCCGTAAGATGTTCCCTTTGTTCTTCGGTATGTTACTTGCCCGAGATTCGATCGTCGGTATCTCCATACCTAGTTCAACCTCGTTATCGGCAAGTCTCTTTACTCGTTCCGTAATACAAGATCCTGTGACTAACACTTAGTCACATTGCTTGCAAGGCTTGTTGTGATGTTGTATTACCGAGTGGGCCCTGAGATATCTCTCCGTCACACGGAGTAACAAATCCCAGTCTTGATCCATGCCAACTCAACAGACACCCTCGGAGATACCTGTAGAGTACCTTTATAGTCACCCAATTATGTTGCGACGTTTTATACACACAAGGCACTCCTCCGGTGTCAGTGAGTTGCATGATCTCATGGTCATAGGAACATATACTTGACATGCAGAAAACAGTAGCAATAAACTGACACGATCATATGCTACATTTGTAGTTTGGGTCTTGTCCATCACATCATTCTCCTAATGATGTGATCCCGTTACCAAATGACATCTCATGTCCATGACTAGGAAACCATAGCCATCTTTGATCAACGAGCTAGTCTATTAGAGGCATACTAGGGACATGGTCTTGTCTATGTATCCACACATGTAGCTGAGTTTCCGATCAACACAATTATAGCATGGATAATAAACGATTATCATGAAACAAGGAAATATGATAATAATTAATTTATTATTGCCTCTAGGGCATATTTCCAACATTCTCCTCGTCTTCTTTGGCCATGAAAATCTGATGATAGCCTGAATAGGCATCAAGGAAAGACAATAGGTCGCATCCGGCAGTGGAGTCCACAATCTAGTCAATGCGCGGCAAGGGGAGAGGATCTTTGGGGCATGCCTTGTTGATGTTTGTGAAATTAATGCATAGAGTCCACTCCCCATTCGCCTTGCGCACTACGACTGGATTGGCCAACCATGTAGGATGGAGTACTCCTCTGATCAGGCCAGCAGCTTCTAACTTCTTGATTTCTTCGGCAATAAACTGTTGCTGCTCCATAGCTTGCTTCCGAACCTTCTGCTTGACGGGCCACGCGTGCATACATATGGCGAGGTGGTGCTCAATCACCTTCTTGGGAATGCTGGGGATATCAGATGGTTGCCATGCAAACACATTGACATTCGCCCACAGGAAGGCGACGAGCGTGCTTTCCTATTTGTCGTCAAGGGTGGAGCTTATGGTGAAAGTTCCCCCCGTGCCATCCTCCTTGACGGGCACCTTCTTGGTCTCCGGTGGAGCTGCCTTGGACTTCTTGCTCTTGTCGGTGGAGCTCTCTGGCACATCGTCGATGGTAGCGCAGCACCCCGAGGGGGCGCGCTTGCCGGAATGTGCGCCAGAGGCATTGCGGGTCTTCTTTCCCCCGGGAGCTCCAGCGACAGGAGCAAGTGCCTTGGCGGCAGGTGCTGCAGCTGCCCCCCGGTAGAGTTGGTCGACGTAGATAAGTGCGCTTTTCTTGTCGGAGTTAATGGTGATGACGCTCATTGGCCCGGGCATCTTCAGCATGTTGTAAGTGAAATGAGTGGCCGCCATGAACTTGGCCAGTGCCGGGCGGCCAAGAATGCCGTTGTATGGTAATGAGATCTTGGCGACGTCAAAAACGATCTTCTCCGTTCTGAAATTGATATCGCTGCCAAACGTCACCGATAGTGTGACCTTGCCTTTCGGCTGAGTCCTTCCCGAATTGACCCCTTGGAAAGCGCCTGTCGGCTCGAGATCTCCGTTAGGAATTTACAACCTCTGAATGACATCGGGCGAGATCAGGTTTAGGCTGGCCCCACTGTCGACTAACATCTTCGTCACCTTGAGGTTGTGGATTGTTGGTGAGACCAACAACGGCAAGCACCCGACCGCAGTTATGCGATCAGGGTGATCCTCGGCATTAAAGATGATAGGGGTGTTGGACCACTTCAAAGGTCTCTATGTGCTGATAGAGGGCTCTGCCGCATTAACCTCGCATGCCCAATGTTTAAGTTGGCGGTGAGAGGAATGCGAGGAGGCTCCTCCTTCTATGTACATCATCTCTGTAGCCTTCTGAAACTCATGCTCACTGGACTCGTTGTCCTCTTCGACATCATCATCATCTCCCTCTTGCTTGTCGCATCCATGGGCTGGCCGGTCTTTTTGTTGCTTGGGCTTGCCGCGGCGACCTCCTTGGCCAACACGCTTCTTGCCGGACCCCTCGGCACCGTCCCGGCCCTTCTCCTTGTCTCGCTTCTCGTACTCGGCCTTTTGCTTCTCGACAAGCTGCTCAACTTGCCGGCAGTCTTGGAGATCATGGCCCTTGGTGCGATGGATCTTGCAATACTGCTTGCCGGAGCCTTCCGACTTGTTGGCATCCGCCATGGCGTGGCAGGAGGCGCACCCGGCAACATCGTTGCCGGGGCTGTCAACCTTACCTTTCTTGGCGGCGCCGGGGTTGTCGGATCCCTTGACGGCTAGCACGGTCTTGCCCTTGCGCTTCTTGTTCCGCCGCTGGCCCTTCTTTGCCAGGGCAGCGGTGTCTTCATCTTCAGCGTCGACCCCTACGCCGGCGTCTTCGCCGGGGAGCCTCCTCCCTTCCTCACCCCGAGCACATCTGTCTGCCAAAGCATAAAGCTCGGCGACGTCCCGGACTCTGTTCATCGCCAGCTCTTCCCGCATCCTGCGGTTGCGCACGTTTTGACGGAACACGCTGATAACAACGGCAGGGTGAACGTCTGGGATGTTGTGGTGCACGCAACTGAGCCTTTGGATGTATTTGCGTAAAGTTTCGCCCTCCTTCTAAGGGATCGTGGGAACGAACACCTATGGGATCATGGGGATCCCTTTCGGTTCGGCGGGGGGGGGGGGGGGCAGGTTGTGCAAAGAGCCGGTCTGATGGAAAGCACGCAGAGATCTTTACCCAGGTTCGGACCGCACGGATGCGTAAAACCCTACTCCTGCTTGGTGGTATTGAGAGTGTTCTTAGGGTTCTTGCTACAGGGATGCTGCGAGCCACTGCCACACGTGTGCGCTAGAGGGTTCCTGAAAGTGCTAAAGTCGAAAAGCCCGAAAGTCCAAAAGTCCTCTATCGTATCGCCCTGGGCCTCCTTTTATACTCTAAAGGGGATCCCAACAGCGGCATACAGTGCGTATACGGGGTGTACAGAGCTACAGTGTTATCATACCTAACACTGACGGAATAGGTCAGACGCATTTAATGCACCGTCAGGCATCTCTGTCTGTCAGAGGGACGGGACAAGAGCCCGTCCCATCGACATCGCTTTAAGTCTCTCCGACGCCGACGCCGTGACACACGTCCAGATGGATTGACACCTGGCCCGTGCGCTGGCGGGGTCTTGTCGGGGCTTTCGCCTTGCCGGGTCCTTGCCTTGTCGAGGCCGGGCTCCCTCTCTGGTGGGTCGATAGCCCTCCCGACAAGGCCTTGCCGATGATCTTGATTCTCCTGTGCTGGTATCTGGCAAGTCCCTGCTGGGCCTGGCCGCTAGGGCGGCTGTCACTGCCCGTGCACGAGTAAGGGGCACTGGAGAGCCCAAAACTCTAGTGCACCGACAACGAGATTTGATGTCAGGCATTTCAGGTCAATTTAAGGGTTTAAACGATGACGGCGAATGCATCTTCAGGGCGTTAGTCCTTAGAGGCACGTGCATGGAGACTTTCGGGATGCCATCGACAAGTTCAGGCTGACTTCGATAGGGAGCAACCATAGCGGCGTGTCGATGACTCATTATTATGACGGTAGTTGTCGTCTGGTTCTCTAGGCTCAATGTAATTTTTATTATGTTTGTGATACTTTATACTTCGAGTGAATTTTCTTAATAGATATACCTTTTTCATAGAAAAAGATTAAATTGGCAAGGACAGAGCTATCATGTGAGCACTGCTGCTTTGAAGATCGACACGTGTCTCGAATTATTTTAACATGCTTCAGATGTGAGTTTTGTTTTAGGTGCGTTGGACAAGCCACACATATGAGGTGAGTTTGGGGTCCGGTTAGGTGGCATTTTCCGCCGATGCCTGTCCTGGTTGTCTGCCCGGACATATGAAGGGAGCAGAGAGTCTGGTTGAAGATGCTCTTATTTCGGGTACGGCAAGATTAGAATGAATGCTAGTGCAGATAGGTCACACACATGTTATGCTGCACTTTCAAACACAACTAACTATACACAGAGCAATATTACACACGTAGAGCATAAATTAACTATAAACTAAGACATACTCAATCCAGAGCAATATTATACACGTAGAGGTAGAGCATAAACTAACTATACACCAACAAATACTCAATCCAGTTCCACACATCAGCCATAGTTAGCTAGCTAGTATACTTGAAATTCAAAAAATGAAGGCGTCCAAATTATCATACAGACATGTAGGCGAGTCATAGCACGCAAATGGAAACTATATCGAAAAACATCGTAGCTAGCTAGCTAGCTAATCGATCTCTGCATATTATACGGATAATACAGTAGTACATCATCTCTCAGGTCCATCGTAGTCGTAGGTTAGTCATGAATGATTCATGAGTACTGGACTGCTCCATGGTCGAGGGAGAAGATTAGACGTACGGCCGGCAGGCAGATCAGTTGCCAGCGCCCCAGAGGAAGGCGCCCATGGCGAAGCTGCGCTTCTGGTGGACGCTGCCGTGGACGGGGAGGCCGTAGTCGGAGAGGAGGCGGTCGAGCTGCCACTCGGGCATGGCCTCGTAGTTGGCCCTGGTGTACCTCGGGTAGTGTAGCGGCATCTGGAAGCGGCGCGCGCCCCCGCACCCCGCGCCCTGCTGCTCCCTCTCCGCGTACCTCGCCGCCGCCCGGCCCTCCCCGCCGCCGTTCGCCACCATCGTCTCCATGCACGTCCACCTCGAGACCAAGGCTAGGAAGCTTTGTAAGCGGTGGTGGTGATGCAGCTGCGTTGCCCTGCCGACTTTGATCGAATCGACTTTCTAAGCGGTGGCGGCCGCCTTTTATAGCGCCGGCCGGGACCCGCGCGCCATTGGAAATATCAGACGGAGGGCTTTGGTTAGTTAGTTAATCACGAGGAATGCAGCTGAACCAGCTACACCGGTCGACTTTGTGGCCCGTGTGGCCGGCGTGCTGTGTGTACATGTGCGAGCGAGCGAGCAATGGCTCAGCCCGGTTGGAAGGGGCAGTTGGCAGGCGCGGCGTGCGTGGACGGCGGACGTCCCACGCCCGTGCCTTGGCAGTTTGACACTTGACAGACACCCGCGTGCCGTGCATGCAGGTCAACGACGCCCTGCGCCGTCCGTTACAAACTTGCAGCACAGCATAGCATAGCAGGCCAGCCTTTTGGACTGGCGGCTGGGCGTGCTTGTTTAGTTGAGCCGGCCAGGTGCGACTCTGGCTCGCAGCGAAAACGATCTGTCGGGTGCTACGAGGGTTTACGAGCATGGTACATGAGACCTTGCGTTCCTCGCCCATCTAGTGCTTGATCCGGCTTTCTTGTCGAGGACCTCTTTTTTGCGGATATTTTCGAGGACTCTGTAGGAAAGCTTGATCGAACTAGCAACGTGAAGTTACAAGGTAGAGTACATGGTCGAGTAGGTCGAGCGGCACTTGTTACATTGCCCAACTAATCGTCATGCATGGCTGAAGGCATGCATGGACCGGCTCATATCAGGTGGACTGAAGGTGTAGCTGGTGTCAAGTTTGCTGAGCTGTGTCCATTTTTATTTACTCTGCACATTAATTGTGACTGAAGTCAAACTTTACAAAGTTTGATCAAATTTGTAGAAAACAATATAAATATTTACATTATCAAATTTATATGATGTGAAAATATATGTAATGATGAATCCGATGATATTGATTTGGTGTTGTATAAGTGAATATATTTTTTCTACAAACTAGTTGAGTGTATGTAGAATTTGACTTTAAACGAACCTAACGTGGGGAGTAAATAAAAACGATCCGTTAGTCCAGTGATTGCCCCATTCTTAGGAGCTCTTTTCTACCGAGGCACACGAAATAACGGGCGAGGGAGCTCGTTATATTTTTTGTGTATAATATTAATCCAAGCCTAGTTTACGAAGTCGCCGTCTTCCCAACCAGCGTACTGTGCCTACACTGCTCTGACCGACCGATGCAGATCGTAAGCGTTGAAAACAAAAGTCCTTTCGTTGTACTACTACTGGTGGAAAACAAGGGGTCGAAGGCAACGGAAAGGTCGAGAAAGGGTGTGCTGGTGTCGACACACGCCGGACGACACCGGACGACAGCTGCGCCGGCAAACCAAATCGGTTAGTCCTCCCGTCCACAGGCACGGCGAAGAAGACACCAGCCGGCCAGCGACATGGTGCGCGTGAGCGCGCGACGCCCCGTGACACTTACCGGCACCTTTGACGACAAGGGAGGGCCGCTCAGGCGCCACGCAGAAAGGAGTGCGCCGGTACCACGCCGTTGCAAGTGAGAACAGCTGTCTGGCGAGTCAGAAGCCTTCCTCACCGATGGTTTCTCAACTAGAGGCGCGCGCGCACGGGAGAAAGGGAGCCCTGATGCTGAAACACTCGGAATATACCAAAGGAACAGCTGTAGAAGCCGGACGTATCAAACCGTCCTCAAATGTTCGGGCAACCCATCCGGACAGTGACCGGTTACGATTTTTTGATCAAGGCGGACGTTTCAAACGGGTCTCAAACGTCCGTATCGACCGGCATCCCTCACATCCAACTCAAATATGGGACGGATATGGGAAAATCCGGTGCGCCCGGGCATACCTGCCTGACAGGCCCGACCCACCGTCCGATCCCATCTCTGTCCCATAAAAAAACCATTCAGCTCATCGTTTCGAAATCCTAGATCACTCTCTCTCCTCTCTCGTTCCGTGCTCTCCTCTCGCCGCACATATTCTGATCGAATCTGACGCAATGTCGAGCTCCAGCAGCCACTCCGACGAGGAGCTAGAGCCGAACATTGAGCTTGCCCTCCGCATGGCCTTGGAGCGGTCCAAGGTGAAGACCGGGGACAGCTCCAGATCTGCAGCCTCGCCGCTTCACCATAGGCGCAGCTCCGACGCCGGCGATGGCCCCTCCCGGCCCGTGTGCAGCTCCGATAGGTGGCCTGCGCAATCCGCGCCTCCCTTCCGCCATCCCATGGCCCCGTCGGTTGCTACTCCCACGTGGGCATCGATGGGTGCTTGTGCCCACCCATCAGCCCGGACGCGAACGCCGGAATCAGAGGCGCGCGTCGCCCGCCGCGAGTGGCAGGGGCAAAGGGAAAGGAGGGAGCGAGAGCAGTCCATGCGTCGCGTGGCTCCTCGAATGGGTCTACCGCTGGTCGCTTACAACTGCGAAGACAGACACTCGGCGGCTCCGCCGGAAGAATGCCAAGGCGCTCCGGACTGCCATTGAGCAGTCCGAGCGCGACGAGGCGCAGGCAGCGACGGAGGCGGCTCGGCTCGCGAAGCACAAGCAGCAAAGACAGGGAGGTCCGGTGGCTAACAGGGCTCGTAATCCTCTCCGACACCTCCTATGATGAGGACGACCACGGCTCGTCATCGGACGACTCGGACGATCCGCCACCAGCCACCGAAGCCTACAGCTATGCTAACGACGGGAAGGGCAGAGGGCCGATGAGGAAGTGGCGAATGTATGCCGTCTCCGTCTTCAGTTTCTAGTTTTTAATAATCTAGTTTAAATTAGTTCGTTGTTTATGTAAATGATGTGAACTATGGCGATCTTTTGGACTTCTGGTGGTGATTTTTTGGTGATCGGAATTGTGCATTCCTCTGTCCGATTCTATATTTACGGGTTGATCTACGTATCTTTCAACTATGTTGCATGTTAGTATGGATATGAGGGACCGGATATGAGATACTGTGGACGACAAGATTTGAGAAGTGCCCAGTTAGTACCCGTGGACGCGTCCGAACGCGTTCGTTGGCATTTGAGGGACCGAATTTACATGTCGTGGATGTAGATGCTCTAAAGCGGAAATCCGGTGCCGAGGCTCAGTTGCACCTAATCAAGAGTAAATCAAAATAAATACCAAATTCTTAAAAAAAAATCTGTTTTTTTGGCACCCAAGATGCTCGGGTGCAGGAGGTAGGTGTAAAATTCCGTGGCGTTTGGATATTTGAAGAGTTCATGAGAGGATCTGTCTTTGGTAAATTTGCTTTATTCGTCGTTTGTCTATGTTCACGTGTCTTTAGGTTGGATTCTTTCGATCTACATTATTCTTCATCGACGACGGTTACTCTATATGTTGGTCCTATGCGGCTTTAGCATGATGACTTCCTGATTATCTACTATAACAAATTTTGTCCAGCTCTGGCTATAGAGAGGCGATGACGACGACACACTTTTGGCTCGCTTCAATGCTTGTAATCGTCGCTAGATGATCTACGGATCTAGACGTAATTTTTATTGTTTTTGATTTTCGTCATAATTGAAGATGAATATATCAGAAGTTTTCATGCAAAAAAGAAAATAATAATCTTTGAGAAGCCAATTTTCTTTATTTTACGAGCTCTTCAAATGTTCAAACACCATGAAATTTGCACGCACTTCACACACATGAGCATCTTGCATGCCAAACAAAACTCAGATTTTTTTAGAATTTTTGTCATTTTTAGAATTTACTGTTCATCAACGCATGCAGATGAACCTAGAAAAGGGATTTTTTTTACCATTCTAGATTTTGCCCAGTTTTCTTATGCCACTCCAGATTTTGACATTCTACTTTTGTCATTCTTAGCTTTTGACAATTATCACAATTGCCACTAAGTGGCAAAAGGAAAATAATTTTATTTCAGTTTTGCCACTCTTAGCTTTTGACAATTATCACAATTGCTATTCCGAATTGTTTTGTTTTTGCTACGAAATGATAATTGCGATAATTGTTAAAAACTGAGAGTGGCAAAAATGAAATGTCAAAAATCAAGAGTGGCATAAGAGAAATTGGCAAATTTGAAATGGCAAAAACAAAATCTCCCCTCAAAAAACATTCAAAACTGGTATAGGAAAAACATTCAAACGTTCCAAAAAAGTTTCTGTTTTCACTTGGGATAACCATTGTGTTAACATGTTGGAGATTTTAATCTGAAAAACCCCATGAGACCATACCAACATGAGATCTAGTTTGAAAGATCTTGTCGTGTTGGATTTAATGATGAAAACGAATTTTGAATTGGACCGACGTTTTACGATATACAATATTTTGAATCTCAAATTTAGTGTAATCTTTATTCACATCAAAATTTTAGTCTTATATGTATGGAATGGAAATACTAGGAGAGTGCATGACTTTGCATACGAGGCGGGAAATGTACACAACGTTCGTTATATAGCATAGTCTATGGATTATTATAGCATCATATTTGTGGGAGATGCCCTTTGGTTTATGGATATATATACACCTGATATGGAAAATAATAATTAATAGTTAAAATAAAAGTAAAAAAGGTTCAGAATTTCTTTCTTTCTTTTGCACTATATATACATTTTCACGAATAAAAAACTACAGTTGACTTTGGGGCAAAAAAACTATCTATTGCTATATAGAAGACACTATTCACACTATTTTGATCTTTTCTTTTTTTTGCCTTGAAGTTAACTTTTTTTTCATGGATTGTGTTACAAGTACAATGGAAGGTCAAGTTTACATAAAAAATATTATCATTTTTAAATTTTAATATTATTATTTTTGTTCACATATAGGGTGTATATGCACCTAGGAACCAACATTCCTGCCATATTTGTGTTATTATATTGTTCCATGCTACATACCTTTACTACTTGCTTTTGTTTTCTTGTAAACAAGTAACAATAAAAGCAAAAATACATGAGTGTGTTTGGTACATATTATACTTTTTGGATTTGGAAGTGCTGAACCAAATAAAATTTGGAAACGACTTCACTACTATTTTGTGTGCAGTTCTATTGTCATCCAAACTACCAACTGAAAGTTGATTTCTAGTTCTAAATCTTGTGGAGTCGACATTAGCAGTTGAACTGTATTTTGCGGTTCTAGTTCTAATATCCTTTTTTTTGAAATGGAGGATATACCCCCGGTCTCTGCACCTGGACGATGCATGCAGCCATTTTATTAATTATTCCCAAAGACTTTACAAAGCAATACATCAGTAAACCTGAAGCCATCATCTTGACAACACATGCCTCTACTCCTATCCCATGATGAAGGGGTGCCGAATGTCTGAGCCTAATACCAAATAGACATCGCACCAAACCCTAACATCTAAAGTCGGATGCCCCAGCCTAGCCATATACCGGGACTGGGTCCAAACCGGTCCGGCGCATAGGCCGGCGCCGCTGTCTTCTACCGACCCATCTCCAGAGCTGATACTGATGCAGCGACCTTGCCAGGCCTGCCGTCGACGCCACCATGGTGCCAGACAGCTCCCCCATCCTGCACGTATTCTTCCACACGCGCCCGTTGGCAAAATTCCGCAGCACCATGCCGTCGGGATCCGCCATCGGCCTTGCGGTGAATTGAACACCGCTCTTCCTCTTGTCCACTCCAGCCAGCACTTGCTCCAAATCGATGCCCCCAGGAGGGTGAACGACACCGAAAGCGCCGTCATCGTCCGATCCGGTATACCCAGATCTAGGGTTTCCCCCGAAACATCTCGATCAGTTGACGTGACCTGCAACGACGATGCCTCGAGAAGAGAACGACGTCCGATACGCCGCCATCGTCTGCCAAGACCACAGTGAGGCACGATTTTCACCGGAAGCCACGTCGTCCCGATCTCGCGGCTGGCTGGACCGCGGGAAGCCTCGCCATGAAGACGTACGCCGCCATCGGTACTCTAGCAGAGATCCTTCATCCCCTCATCGGTCCCTCCACGCGCCGCTGGTCGGCGCAAGGCCACCCCGCGGAGGATCCGATCTGGGTGTTGAATACGTAGCCACCACCGCCACCATCTCCACAGATCAGCCAACCCCGCCGGATGGGGCGCTGCCACCACCACCATCCTCTTCAGGGTCGCCGCTCCGCCGGCATGGAGCTTCGGCCACCGCCGCGCAGCATAGGGTCGCCGCCCTCGAACTCCCACGAGATGTGCCCCTGCCGCCGCCTCAGATGGGATCCCGTAGCAACCACCCACCCTGGTGCCTTTGGCGCCGGGACCGCCGCCACCGCGGCCCACGCCGGCGGTAGCGACGGCAGGAGGAGGCGTGAGGGGTGGCCTACGGCGCTAGGGTTCACTGGCCCCTAGCATCGCCCAGGGGAGACGATGCGAGGGGGTACCGGTAATGGGCCCTGAGCAAGTTGATTCCCTTTGGTTACATGGGCGACGTCATTTCCCGGACATGATGATGTTTTCCCTCGGGAAACAAGACGACTTCTTTTAGAGGAGGAATATGACTAATCCATTTTTTAGAACAATTCCATTGTCATCCAAACTACTGGATCAAAGTTGAGCTTGAATTCTAAATCTCATGGAATTGACATCAGTAGCTGATCTAGGTTGATTTCTAATTCTAAACCTTGTGGAACTAACATCAGTAGCTGAATTCTATTTCCGAGTTCTAGTTCTAATAAGCAAACATGTCCTTATCTTTTTTGGATTGAGAACCAACATTTCATATTTGCAAGACGCCTTTTTTTTTCTATAGATGGCAACTTCTTTGCTCGGGAAACAAGGTGGCTTCTGCAATAACTTATCCCTTTTTTAGAACAATCTTTTGAGATATATTTTATCTAGCAAACGCTAGGCACCGACTGCCAGGTCCAAATTTGGGGCGGTCGCCACGCCTGCCATCCGATTGACCCAATAATGATTGTCCATATTGCACCCTTTTTTCTTGCATAGGTCAACCCTCCCTGTTCCTCCCGTAGAAGATGCGCTCGACACATAGGCACCCTCCCCCATAGCGCCTCCCCCCCACCGGTGATGGTCCCTTGCCAGCCACCACAATCTCTTCTACCCTCGCAGCACCCGGCCACACATCCGGTGCCAAGCCTTTAGCTCGAAGCCCCCACTCTTCCCTGCTCTGACGTTGATGGGTTCTAACTTATGCCTTCAATGGTTGCAGCTCTGTCACCGGCTAGTTCAGCACACAATCGTTGGGGTTGTAGCTCCATCACCGACTGGTTTCAACAAGTCACAGTCATGGTTGCAACATCTGGCGCGTGACACACATTTCATCTTTAGCACCGGCTGCTGTCGGTTCCAGATTCTTCTTCAATTGATGCATCTTTTGCATCGGTCAGTTCTAGCTTGCTTGCCCTGTATGCATATCCTTTTGCCATGGATGTAACTGTTCTCTTCAATGGATGCAAAATTTTCTTCAATAGTTTCTAGCTTCCGTTGCCATGTATTCTCTATCATGGATGCAACTATGACCCCGACCGGTTCCGGCACAGGGCCGTCGTGGTTGGTTGCAACATCCCTGGTGGACTGTTCCCACATAAGAGACTATGGACAACAATTCTCCTAATGGCATATCCATGGTGGCTTTCGCTCTTACGGTGTGGCCATGGCTTGTGCACTGATAGGCCGAGGAGTGGTGTAGGGGTGGTGCCCAATTCACCAAAGTGAACCAGGGGAGCACACATGGATGGGTTTCGCACACAGTGGTGCAAGGCGGCGGTCGGAGACCCCGCCCCTGCAACAACTCCAGCTCGCCAGCTGAAAGGACATGGATGTCGCCTAGAGGGGTGGGTGGGTGGGTGAATAGAAGCTTGAAAATAATTACGATTTAGGCTTGAACAAATGTAAAATAAACCTACCATTTAATTTGTCAAGCAAAAACCCTAAAACATAGGCTCACCTATGTGCACCAACAACTTATGCTAAGTAAGATAAACAATTAAGTGATAAGAATATATATAACATGAAACAATATGGCTATCACAAAGTAAAGTGCATAAGTACAGGGATTGGGTAAGAGATAACCGAGGCACGCGGAGACGACGATGCATCCCGAAGTTCAAACCCTTGCAGACTCTAATCTCCGTTTGGAGAGGTGTGGATGCACAATGCTCCCAAAGTGCCACTATGGCCACCGTAATCTCCTCACGCCCTTGCACAATGCAAGATGCCGTGATTCCACTAAGGGACTGATACATCTCCAACGTATCCATAATTTATGAAGTATTCATGCCATATTTGTCTATGTTTACAATGCTTTTATATGATTTGATCCACTTTATATGATTTATTTAGAACTATCCCGGTCTGACATTGTTTTCAGCAGAAATACCGTGGTGTCGTTTTTTGTAGAAAAGAAAAGTTCTCGGAATCTCCCGAAACCTTTTTATGATTTTTCTGAAGAAAATAAGAAATACGAGAGCGAAAAACCACTAGAGGGGAGCCACTAGTGGGCCACAAGCCAACTGGGCGCCCCCACCATTGGGCGCGTGATACGTCTCCAACGTATCTATAATTTATGAAGTATTCATGCCATATTTACAACATTTTATTTGGTTTTGGTATGATTTGCATTGAACTATCCCAGACTGACGTTGTTTTCAGCAGAACTACCATGTTTTTTTGTGCATAAATAGAAGTTCTCCAAATGCAATGGTACTTTTTGACATTTTTTGGAACAAAAGAGGCACTAGAAGCTTCATGGGAGGCCAGAAGAGCCATGAGGTGGCCACGAACCACCAGGGCGCGCCAGCACCCTTTGGCGCACCCTGGTGTCTTATGGGCCCCTCGTGGTCCATCTTCGCGTGAAACTAATGCCCAAAAATCCTATATATTCAGAAACCCCAAGAAATAAGCCTAGATAAGAAGTTACGCCACCGCAAGCCTCTGTAGCCACGAAAAACCAATCTAGACCCCATTTCGGCACCCTGTCGGAGGGGGAAATCATCACCGGAGGTCATCTTCATCATCCCTATGGTCTCCATGATGAGGAGGGAGTAGTCCACCCTCGAGGTTGAGGGTTTGTACCGATAGCTATGTGTTTAATCTCTCTCTCTCTCTCTTGTTCTTGATTTGGCACGATCTTGAAGTATCGCAGGCTCTGTTAACATAGTTGCATCATATGGTGTTTCCCCTCTCTATCTTGTTGTGATGAATTGAGTTTTCCCTTTGAGATTTCTTTATTACTGGATTGAATACTTTTATGGATTTGAGAGCACTTGATCTATGTCTTGGCACTTAACTCACGAATTCTCGAGGTGACATTGGGGTAATCTATGCATAGGGGTTGATGCGTGTTTTAGTCCTACTTTCCTCGGTAGAAATCTCGGGGAACTCTTTGAGGTTCTTTGTGTTGGATAGAGTATTATGAATCTGAAATTGTTTGATGCGTATCATATAATTAGCTCATGGATACTTATGGTGACATTGAAGTATCTAGGTGACATTAGAGTTGGTTGATGCGTATCATATGGTGTTATTTTAGTACAAACTCTTAGATAGATCGATCGAAAAGGATGACTTGGTGTTATTTTAGTACGAACTCTTGGATAGATCGACCAAAAAAGATAACTTTAAGGTGGTTTCGTACCCTACAAATAATTTGTTCTTATGTTCTCCGCTAGATAAGATCTTTGGAGTGATTCTTCATTGCACGTTGAGGTATGGTTATGTGATCCAATTATATTAGCATTGTTGACAGATTGCACTAGCGAAAGTACGTACCCTAGCCCTTGTTTTCAAGCATTGAAATACCGTTTGTGCTCACTTTTGTTACTTGCTACTTTGCTGTTTTTTACAAAAATTAATATCTACTATCATTACTACACTTGTGTCACCATCTCTTCGCCGAACTAGTGCACCTATACAATTGACCATTGTATTTTGTGTATTGGGGACACAAGAGACTTTTTATTATTTAGTTGCAGGGTTGTTTGAGAGGGACCATATTAATCCTACACCTCCCATATATTGATAAACATTATCTCATCCACTTGAGGGAAATTTGCTAATGTCCTACAAAACTCTTCAGTTGGAGGCCCAACACGATTCTACAAGGACAAGTTGTGTAGTAGACATCAAGCTCTTTTCTGGCGCTGTTGTCAGGGAGGTGAGTGCTTGAAGGTATATCTTTAGATCTTGCAATAAATCTTTTAGTTTATTGTTTTTCATTAGTTTGGTTTTATTAAATAAAACTACAAAAAATGGAGTTTAGGTTGCATCAATTGTTTTGTCTTTTTAATGTCTTTCATGAAAATGATGGTTCGGAAAATTGTGCTCAATTGGTAGAGGAAGAATTTATGAAAATACTTAATGAGAATTCCTTGAATGATGAGCATGATAGTAATATTGTTAGTATGAATTATCTGAATATCCATGATTCTAATGATATGCAAATCCACAAGCTTGGGGATGCTATGTTTGATGAAGATGATATTTTTAGTCCCCCAAGTTTTTATGAGCAAATTTATTATGATGATGGCATGCCTCCTATGTATGATGATTATTGTGATGACATGTATTCTTTAAAGAGTGATAGTAACAATCAAACTTGTCATCATGATTTTAATATTCAAAGTGGTTATGTCAATCAAGTACCTCATGATAGTTATTTTGTTGAGTTTGCTCCCGCTATTATGAATGAGAAGAAGTTTACTTATGTGGAGAGTGATAAATTTCCTATGCTTGTAGATCATTAAAATAATGTTTTATGTGATAGTTATATTATTGAATTCCTTCATGATGCTACTAAAATTTTCATGAGGGAGGAACATAGGCTTGTAGGAATTGCAATAATAACAAGTTTCCTCCCTATGTGCTCAAAATTTTGAAGATATGCTTGTTTTGTCTTCCTATGCAAGTTGATTCTTGCTACAATAAATTGTTCTCTCACAAAATCCCTATGCATACTAAGTGAGGTTATACTTAAATGTGCTTTGCATGTGATTCATGATTCTCTCTTTATGTTTCAATTCTTTACTCCTATACGAGCATCATTGAAATCATCATGCCTAGCTAAAAGGCAATAAAGAAAAGTTCTTGTTGGGAGACAACCCAATATTTTTACTTTATGTTATTGAATGTTCACATGATTAGTCTACTATAGTAATCATGTTTTATGTCTTTTATTTTAATAATGTGCCAAGTAAAGACTTTGGGATAGTGTGGACACTTGTTGATTTGATTCTATGCAAAAACATAAACTCTTGCCTCCAGTAAAGAATTTCTATGATTTAAACGAAGCATGATTTTTTTTTGAAATTTTTAAAAAGTATTTATATGAAAATCCTCTGCCTTTTCCTATTTTTTTTAGAATTTTTAGAGTCAGGGAAGTATGGTGATCATTCAGATCTTCACAGACTGTTCTGCTTTTGACAGATTCTGTTTTGCATGCATAGTTTGCATGTTTTAGAGTTTCCATAGATTATATTTGGTGATATAAATTATGGGAACAATGGAATATAGTATGTATTATGTGATAAAATTAATGAATCTTGTATTGACAGTACCTAAGTGAATGATATATCTTTATTATACTAAACCATCTCATGAAGTTCTGTTAAGTTTTGTGTGATTGAAGTTTTCAAGTTTTGGGTGAGACACCGATATAAGAAGAATAAGGAGTGGTAAGTCCCTAAGCTTGGGGATGACCAAGGCACCCCAAGGAATTATCCAAGGAAGACTCAAACGCCTAAGCTTGGGGATATCCCGGAAGGCATCCCCTCTTTTGTCTTCAACATTATAGGTATATCTTACTTAAAGCTATATTTTTATTCGTCACATAATATGTGTTTTGCTTGGAGCGTCATTTTATTTTGTTGTTATCTTATAGATGTTATTTATAATCTTGTTTTTCAATAAAAATTTCCAAGAATTGCCTTTTAGGATGCTTGAATTACATGTTTGATGTGTGCTGTATAAAAATAGAAACTTTTGTTGTAGTGTTTTAATTTTAATTTTAATAGGAAGTGTAAAGTTTCTAAAGTTTTTACAAATTATGGTCATATAAATTATATATCATGTCCTAAACTTTCAGAAGTTTTGGAAATACATAAGTATACTGTTTCAATAAATTGCTACTGACTTTTCTATTTGGACAGATTGCTGTCATAATTTTGTTATCTACTTATCCTAGAGTTTTCATGGCTTATATTAGTAAATATAAATTTTGGAAATGATATTATATAGTACCTAATGTTTTAAAATTATTATGCAACTTGTCTTGGCAGTACATGAAGTGTTGATTTATTCCTATGTGTACTGACATATCTCACGAGTTTTGGATGGATGAAGTTTTTAACATTTAGGGAAACCGTGATATAAAAGGAATTAAGGAGACAAAAAATCTCAAGCCTGGGGATGACCAAGTCATCCCAAGATAATATTTCAATATATCTTAAGCATCTAAGCTTGGGATGCCCCGGTAGGCATCCCACCTTTCTTCATCAACAATTATCGGTTAGTAGCAGTTGACCCTAAGTTTTTGCTTCTTCACATGATGTGTGCTATTCTTGGAATGTAATTTTATTTTGTTTTGATTGATTTTTTAATAAAATACTTAGATCTTAAAGTTTTTAGATGAGAGAGAGAGAGAGAGTTCTCAAATGGCTACCCATTTACTTAACTACTCGCTGATCTTCACTTTCTTTTTTTGGAGTAGCTTGTCATTTACTCTTGTGCTTCACTTATATCCTTTGAGTAAATTGTTGAATGAATTGAATACCATGAAGTTGAAATTATATGTTCATATCATGCCTCGTAGTAGCTTCACATTGGGTTTAGAAAGTGAAAGCTTTCAAAGCTTGACAAACACAATATTAGACATCTTATATGATAGTGAATACCCATTAATTATTTTCAAACTTGAGAAAATTAGTTGAAGTTGGACAAGGAAGACAACGTAATGAGTTATGGTTATGTATATTTTCATAGAAGTTATATTGTTATGGATCCTCCAACATGTGTTGTTTGCTTAGGATCTTTTGCTAGCCAAAAATTTGTACTAAGTAGAGATACTACTTGTGCATCCAAAAACGCTTAAACCCAGTTTCTTGCCATGAATGTCCACCATACCTACCTATGGATTGAATAAGATCCTTCAAGTAAGTTGTCATCAGTGTAAAAATGTTGGGGAACGTTGCATGGGAAACAAAAATTTTCCTACGCACACGCAAGATGTATCCATGGTGATGAGCATCTACGAGAGGGAGAGTGGATCTACATACCCTTGTAGATCGCTAAGCGGGAAGCGTTAAGAAACGCGGTTGGTGTAGCCGAACGTCATCGCGATCCAAATCGCCGAGCATCCCACGATCTCATCACGATCCGTCCCGCGATCCAATCATGATGTGTCTCACGAACTCATCACAATCCATCCTGCGATCTCATCACAATCCGTCTCGCGATCTTGATCATGGTCCTTCCGATCTAGCGCCGAACGGACGACACCTCCGCGTTCAGCACACGTACAGCTCGATGACGATCTCCGCCTTCTTGATCCAGCAAGAGGGAGCGGAGAGGTAGATGAGTTCTCTGGCAGCATGATGGCGTTGCGGCGATGGTGGTGGAGCTATTCCAGCAGGGCTTCGCCTAAGCACCGCTGAAAACCGATCTAGAGGAAAAACTGCGATCTAGAGGAGAGGTAGCACGTGGCTATTAGGGTTAGCTTTTTCCTCTAAATCCTCTAGTATATATAGGAGGGAGGGAGGGGAGGAGGCAGCCTCAAACCCTCAAGGTTTCATCGAAATTGGAGGTGGAGGAGTCCTACTCCAATCCTATTAGGAGTAGGATTCCTCCTTTCCACTTGGAAACTCTTTCCACCTCTCCACCTTTTGATTTTTTCCTTCTCAAACCACTCCAGCTACATGGGCCCTTAGAGGAGGCTTCGACCAGCCCACCAAGGGCAGGTTTACCTCCTCCCACAGCCCATGTAGCCTTTTGGGTCGAAATACCTCTCCCGATGGTCCCCCGGTACACTACCGGCACTCCCGGTACACTACCGATGAGCCCAAAACTTTTCCGGCGACCAAAACAGGACTTCCTATATATCAATCTTTACCTCCGGACCATTCCGGAGCTCCTCATGACGTCCGAGATCTCATCCGGGACTCCAAACAACCTTCGGTCACCACCATACATAACTCTATACTACCGAAACGTCATCGAACCTTAAGTGTGTAGACCCCGTGGGTTCGAGAACTATGTAGGCATGACCGAGACACCTCAACGGTCAATAACCAATAGCGGGACCTAGATGCCCATATTGGTTCCTACATATTCTACAAAGATCTTTATCGGTCGAACCTCTATGTCAAGGATTTAGTTAATCCCGTATGATGTTCCCTTTGTTCTTCGGTATGTTACTTGCCCGAGATTTGATTTTTAGTATTTCCATACCTAGTTCAACCTCGTTACCGACAAGTCTCTTTACTCGTTCCGTAATACAAGATCTTGTGACTAACACTTAGTCACATTGCTTGCAAGGCTTATTGTGATGTTGTATTACCGAGTGGGCCCTGAGATACCTCTCCGCCACACGGAGTAACAAATCCCAGTCTTGATCCATCCCAACCCAACAGACACCCTCGGAGATACCTGTAGAGCACCTTTATAGTCACCCAGTTACGTTGCGACATTTGATACACACAAGGTACTCCTCCGGTGTCAGTGAGTTGCATGATCTCATGGTCATAGGAACAAATACTTGACATGCAGAAAACTATAGCAATAAATTGACACGATCATATGCTACGTTTGTAGTTTGGGTCTTGTCCATCACATCATTCTCCTAATGACATGATCCCATTATCAAATGACATCTCATGTCCATGACTAGGAAACCATAGCCATCTTTGATCAACGAGCTAGTCTATTAGAGGCATACTAGGGACATGGTGTTGTCTATGTATCCACACATGTATCTGAGTTTCTGATCAACACAATTATAGCATGGATAATAAACGATTATCATGAACAAGGAAATATGATAATAACCAATTTATTATTGCCTCTAGGGCATATTTTCAACAGTCTCCCACTTGCACTAGAGTCAATAATCTAGTTCACATCACCATGTGATTCGCATTGTTATGAATCTAACACTCAATGAGTTCTAGGGCTCGATCATGCTTTGCATGTGAGAGAGGTCTTATATTCAATGGGTCTGCGACACTTAGATCCGTGTGTACTTTGCAAATCTCTATGTCAAACTGTAAACACTGCTACCAAATGGCTGCAAATGGCTGCTCTACTATACGTATCCGGATTGCTACTAAGAGTCATCTGAATTGGTGTCAAAGCTTGCATCGACGTAACTTGTAACAACAAACTCTTTCTTACCTCCATAATCGAGAAACATTTTCTTAGCCTTTTAGTTACTAAGGATGATCTTGACCACTGTCCAATGATCCACTCCTGGATCACTCTTGTACCCCTTGACAGACTCATGGCAAGGCACACACAGGTGCGGTACATAGCATGGCATACTATACAGAGCCTATGGCTAAGGCATAGGGGACGACATTCGTCCTTTCTCTTTATTCTGCCATTGTCAAGCTTTGAGTCTCACTCAACTTCACACCTTACAAATCAGGCGAGAACTCTTTCTCTGACTAATCCATTTTGAACTCTTTCAAAATCTTGTCAAGGTATGTACTCATTGAAAGTCATATCAAGCATCTTGATCTATCTCTATAGATCTTGATGCTCAACAATTAGGTAGCTTTATCCAGGTCTGCCTTTGAAAAACTCTTTTCAAACAACTGTTTATGCTTTCCAGAAATTCTACATCATTTTCGATCAACAATATGTCAAACACATATGCTTACCGGAAACTCTATAGTGCTCCCACTCACTTTATACAAGTTTCTCATAAACTTTGTATGGACTCAAAAACTTTGATCACCTCATCAAAGTGTATATTCCAACTCCGAGATGCTTGCTTCAGTTCATAGAGGGATCACTGAAGCTTGCACACCTTTTAGCATCCTTAGGACTGACAAAACCTTCTAGTTGTATCTCATACAACCTTTCCTTAGGGAAGGAAATTTGACATCCATCTGCCAGATTTCATAATTGAAAAATGCAGCAACTGCCAACATAATTCCAACAGACTTTAGCATCGCTACGAGTGAGAAAGTCTCATCTCAGTCAACTCCTTGAACTTGTCGGAAACTTCTTTGCGACAAGTCAAGCTCTATAAATGGTGACATTTACCATAAGCGTCTGTCATCATCTCAAAGGTCCATTTGTACTCGACGACCTGCCGTCCAACGAGCAAGTCTACCAAAGTCTGTACTTGCTTTTCATACATGGATCCTTTCTCGGATTTCATGGCCTCTAACCATTTGTCGGAATCCGGGCCCATCATCGCTTCTCCACAGCTCGTAGGTTCATCGTTTGTCCAACAACATGACCTCCAAGACAGGGTTGTCGTACCGCTCAGGAGTAGTACACATCCTTGTCGACCTACAAGGTTTGATAGTAACTTGATCCGAAGCTTCATGATCATCATCATTAACTTCCTCTTCAACTAACATAGGCTTCATAGAAACATCTTCCTGCGCTGCGCTACTCTCTGGTTGAACAAAGGTTCAACAACCTCATCAAGTTCTATCTTCCTCCCACTCAATTCTTTCGAGAGAAACTCTTTCTCGAGAAAGGACCCAGTTTTAGCAACAAAATTTTTATGCTTGGATCTCAGATAGAAGGTTCACCCAACTGTTCTTAGGGTATTCTAGGAAGATGCATTTGTTCGCTTTGGGTTCGAGCTCATTAGGTGAAAACATTTTCCACACAAGCGTCGCAGCCCCAAACATTAAGAAATGACAGCTTAGGTTTCTATCAAACACTAATTCACACGGTGTCATCTCAACAGATTTAGATGGTGCCCTATTTAAAGTGAATGTAGTTGTCTCTAATGCATAACCCCAAAATTATAGTAGCAAAATGATAAGAGACATCATAGCACGCACCATATCCAATAGAGTACGACTATGAAATTCGGACACACTCACACTATGGTGTTCCAGGTCGCGTGAGTTGTGAAACAACTTTCACATTATCTAAAGTAGTATGCCAAACTCGTAACTCAGATATTCACCTCCACGATTATATTGCAGACATTTTTATCTTCTTGTCACGATGATCTTAAACTTCACTCTGAATTTGCTTGAACCTTTGAAATGATTCAGACTTGTGTTTCATTAAGTAAATATACACTATATCTACTCAAATCATCAATGAAGGTAAGAAAATAACGATATCCACCGTATGCTACAAGACTCATTGGATTGCATACATCAACATGTATCATTTCCAATAAATCACTTGCCCGCTCCATCCATCCAGAAAACGGGGTCCTTAGTCATCTTGCCCAAGAGGCATGGTTCACATGTCTCAACCGATTCAAAATCGAATGAGTCCAAAGATCCATCAACATGGAGTTTCTTCATGCGCTTTATACCAATATGATATTTAGCGACAGTGCCACAAGTATGTGGTACTATCATTATTAACTTTGTATCTTTTGGCATCAATGTTATGAACATGTGTATTACTGTGATCAAGATTCAACAAACCATTCTCATTGGGTGCATGACCATTGAAGATATTATTCATGTAAAAAAAATAACAATTATTCTCTAAGTTAAATGAATAACCATGTTGCAATAAACACGATCTAATCATGTTCATGCTCAACGCAAAACACCACATAACATTTATTTAGGTTCGTCACTAATCCCGAAGGTAGAGTGAGCGTGCGATGTCGATCACATCAACCTTGGAAATATTTCCAACACACATCATCTCCTCACCCTTAGCTAGTTCTCCGTTTATTCCGTAGCTTTTATTTCGAGTTACTAACATTTAGCAACCGAACCGGTATCCAATACCCAGGTGCTACTAGGAGTACTCGCAAGGTACACATCAATAACATGTATATCAAATATACTTCTATCGATGTTGCCAGCCTTCTTATCTACCAAGTATCTAGGGTTGTTCTGCTTCAGCGACCGCTCTCCTCATAATCAAAGCACTTAGTCTCGGGTTTGGGTTCAACTTTGGGTTGCTTCATTGGAGGAGAAACCGACTTGCTATCCATGAAGTTTCCCTCCTTGCCCTTGCCCTTCTCGAAACTAGTGGTTTTTCTAACCATCAACACTTGATGCTCCTTCTTGATTTCTACATTCGCGGTGTCAAACATCGCGAACAGCTCAGGGATCATTATTTCTATCCCTAACATTTTATAGTTCATCACCAAGTTCTAGTAGCTTAGTGACAGTGACTTGGAGAACTATATCAATCACTATCTTATCTGGAAGATCAACTCCCACTCGATTCAAGCGATTGTAGCACCCAGAAAATCTGAGCACATGCTCAACGATTGAGCCATTCTCTTTTATCTTGCAGGCAAAGAATCTTGTTGGAGATCTCATATCTCATGACACGGACACCGAGCGGTGCATTAAGGACATAAGCCTTCTATGCAGCAACGAGGACAATCCTCAGATCACGGAGCTAGTCCCGAATATTGCTAACATCATCTTTCAACTCTATTTCTCTAGGAACATATAAAAAACTCAAGGGAGCTACAGCACGAGCAAGTAATCTACAACATAATTTGCAAAGACACTACTGACTATGTTCATGATAATGAGTTCAATTAATCATACTGAAGAACTCCCACTCAAATTGACATCCCTCCGGTCATTTGAGTGATACATGATCCAAATTCACCAACTCAAGTCCGATCATCACATGAGTTGAGGTGGTTTCAATGGTGAACATCATCATGTTGATCATATCTACTATATGACTCCTGTTCGACCTTTCGGTCTCTTGTGTTCCAAGGCCATGTCTATACATGCTAGACTCGTCAAGTTTAACCCGAGTGTTCTGCATGTGCAACACTGGCTTGCACCCGTTGTATGTGAACGTAGAGTCTATCACACCCGATCATCACGTGGTGTCTCGACACGACGAACTTTCGTAATGGTGCACACTCGGGGAGAACACAATTCGTCTTGAAATTTAAGTGAGGGATCACCTTATAATGCTACCGTCATCCTAAGCAAAACAAGGTGCATGACAGGATTAACATCACATGCAATTCATAAGTGATATGATATGGCCATGAACTTGTGCTTTTGATCTCCATCTTGAAAGCACCAGCATGATCTCCATCGTCACCATCATGACACCATGATCTCTATCGTCTTGATCTCCATCAACGTGTCGCCATCGGGGTTGTCGCGCCCAGCATGCTTCTACTACTATTGCTACAATTTAGCGATAAAGTAAAGCATTACATAGCGCTTAATGATTGACACGCAGGTCATACAATAATTAAAGACAACCCTATGGCTCCTACCGGTTGCCATACTCATCGACATGCAAGTTGTGATATTCTATACAACACATGATCATCTCATACATCACATATATCACATCATGTAATTGGCCATATCACATCACAACATACCCTGCAAAAACAAGTTAGACGTCCTCTAATTGTTGTTGCATGTTTTACATGACTGTTACGGGTATCTAGCAAGAAAAATTCTCACCTACGCATAAACCACAACGGTGATACATAAGTTGCTTTTCAACCTTCTCAAGGACCGCCTTTGTCGAATCCGATCCAACTAAAATAGGAGAAACAGGCACCCGCCAACCATCTTTGTGCAACGAGGTTACACGTCAGTTGATGGAACCGGTCTCTCGTAAGCGTACGAGTAAGGTTGGTCCGGGCCGCTTCATCCCACAATACCGCTGAACCAAAACACGACCAAGGGAGGAAGCAATCTAAGCATCAACGCCCACAAACTCTTTGTGTTCTACTCGAGATCTCATCTACACATAGACCTAGCTCATGATGCCACTGTTGGGGAACGTTGCATGGGAAACAAAAAAATTTCCTATGCACACGCAAGATCTATCCATGGTGATGAGAATCTACGAGAGGGAGAGTGGATCTACATACCCATGTAGATCGCTAAGCGGGAAGCGTTAAGAAACGCGGTTGGTGTAGTCGAACGTCTTCGCGATCCAAATCGCCGAGCATCCCGCGATCTCATCATGATCCGTCTCGCGATCCAATCATGATCTGTCCCGCAAACTCATCACGATTCGTCCCGCGATCTCATCACTATCCAGCTCGCGATCTTGATCACGGTCCTTCCGATCTAGCGCCGAATGGAGCATCTCCGCGTTAAGCACACGTACAACTCGATGACGATCTCCGCCTTCTTGATCCAGAAAGAGGGAGCGGATAGGTAGATGAGTTCTCCGGCAGCGCGATGGCGTTGCGGTGATGGTGGTGGAGCTATTCTAGCAGGGCTTCGCCTAAGCACCGCTGAAAACCGATCTAGAGGAGAAACTGCGATCTAGAGGAGAGGTAGCACGTGGCTATTAGGGTTAGCTTTTTCCTCTAAATCCTGTAGTATATATAGGAGGGAGGGAGGGGAGCAGGCAGCCTCAAACCCTCAAGGTTGCGTCGAAATTGGAGGTGGAGGAGTCCTACTCCAATCCTATTAGGAGTAGGATTCCTCCTTTCCACTTGGAAACACTTTCCACCTCTCCACCTGTAACATCCCAATTTTGTTAAATTAGGATGTTAATAGAATCATCATATTGCATGTCATATTTTTATTGCATTTGGAGTTTATGATGTTCAAGTTTTCCACTCACATAAAATCATAGAGAGGGGATAATATGACTTCCTCAAAACTATATATATATACGAGTGGGAAAGTATTTTCTTTGCATTATGATTGAAATGAATGTGGCAATTATATTTCATTTTCTTTATTTGACTTTGGCATTTGAGTTTACTCCGTTACGTGACAAAATACTTTGAAAAAAAATACGAGAGGAGGTAACATGACACCCCAAAAGTAAGAAGAAAATAGTGCCAGTTTATTTGAAAGTCAAATTTGGTTTCATTTTGGATTTTCTTTAAATAATGTTTTTATAAAGTTTTTATTTTGACTCTAGAAAAATGTTCATGCTTTAGTATTTATCTTTCTGATCATTTTGGTATATAATACCCTATATTTTTTTCTCAGATCTAAAAAAAGAGTTTTCAAAAAAAAAAGAGAAAACAACACACGCACGCACCCACCCGCACGAGGCCAGCCACCAGGCTGCTCGCTACCAGGCGAGCGAGCCCAGCGACCGAGCCCAGCCACCAGGCTACTCGATAGTCTGAGCGAGGCGCTCGCAGCCCCAGCGCCGGTCGACCCCAGCGCACGCACGCACACTCCTCCCTCCTCTCTCTCTCGTAGCCTGCAGGTGGGCCCCGATCGTCCCCAACCTCCCGCAAGGTACGTGCCAGATAAGCCATGGCCGTGCTCGTCCGCAACCGCCGGCGAGGGTCTTGGGATAAGGCTTATCACGCAGCCCCAACCCTCCAAACCGCGCCTATAAGTAGCCCTTGACCCCCTCGTTCCATTCAGACGATCCGCACCTCCTCTCGCCAGTCGTAGCCGAGGCACCGCCCGTTCGCATCTCGCCGGAACCTAGTCGGTTCACCGGAAAACTACGACGCCGGTGAGCCACCATGGCCTATTTTCTTTAAGGGAATCGGATCCCCATTCCATTGTGCACCTCCTTGACATCTTCGTTTTCCCTAGGACGCATCGGAGACGCCGCCCCGACGACCTGCGTCGCCGGAGTTCACCGGAGCACGGGAGCTCCGCCCGCTCCCTCCACTCCCTCTGGTCGTCACCGTCGTCCGCCGTCACCACCGCTCGGTCACCCCTGCCATGCCGCACCTGCCCGACAACCTCGCCCGCGCCAGAGATCGCCGGAGTCGCCGCTCCCGTCGACGCCAAGTTCCTGCCGAGGCCAGCGCCCGTTCTTTGTAAGCGCTCGCCCGTACGTAGATTAGTTTTAGTTTTTTTTTCTTTTTAGTTTTTTTATTTAGATCGAACCAGTACGCGGTTAACCGCGTTTTAATATAAACCGTGCGGTTTATTTAAACCGAACGTCGGTTTGTTCTTTTAGTTAGCCGAACCGGTTATTTACCTAGTTTGCGACCGTTCGTCGCGTAGCAGCCGCAACGAACATAGCCAACCAATCAGAGTTATTCACTTCGTGCTCTAGCTGCGAACGTCCACAATTTAGAGTTTTCAGAAAATATTTTATAGCAGTTTTTTTCCAGATTTAATTCAAAACTTCAAACACCCGCAACTTTTTAACCGTAGGTCGAAACGAGATGAAACAAGCGGCTAAAGTTTCGTCTCGAATAGACCTAAACAGAAAACCCATAGTTGCAGATTTTTGCAAGTTAAAATTTGAATTTATTTCAGATTTGAATTTAAATTTCATTAGGCCATATCTTTCAAACGGTATACCCGTTCAAAGTGATTCTTTTTGCACCATGTCACACGAACCAAATCCTTGGCCATGACACTTTGCCACTATATATTCTACACCATTATTTTTTGTTCACCATAATTTTATTAGTATGCCTTGTAGGAGCACAAGTGCACATCACGAATTTTTAACACTAGTCATACTTTGAAAATTTTCATGCTAATGACTTGTGTTGGATTTTTATTTGGCTTTTGCAAATATTTTGTTGCATGTCTCTGAATTGTATGGATGCATGTTTATGTGTGTTTTTCTTTACTTTGCGATAGATTGTCCGGAGTGCAAAGCAGAGTACTATCATTCGCTAGAACTTCACTCCCAGCACGAAGGCAAGTTACATTTTGATCATGTCAATTTTACCTGTGTTTTATTTTTGCACTTAGTCCTTTGATGTAGGAATGCATGATAGGAGTTTATACTTGTTGGATTTTCTATCACCCAGTAGTTCATTTGAGGTTGGTCTGAACCATGCAAACTTTGTCGCCACCGTGTTATGTTACAATGCCTCGCCAAAGTAGGCGTGGATTGGGGAGCGCTATCATTTTGAGTTGTGAGTAACAAAGTAGTAACTATGACCAACTTTAATGAACTACCTGGGTGGAAACTGGTTTGTATGGTGGCGAAGTACAGTGGGAGCATTCATGGGAATCCATGGGAGTGCACACTAGTGGTCCGTCCACCCAGGCTCAAAGGGATCAACCGTATTTTCATGTCTATAAGCTTCCGTGTGCAGCCCCAAGCCAATATGGGCTTTGGCTTAGTTGAGTAGGTGGTGTGACCTCTTCCGGGATAGGCTAGCAGATGTAGATGATGTAGGTGTACCGGCCTATCCGTGGGTTAGGGGAAATGCTATCGAAAGACTATGTCTCGATCTTCCGATCAAGGAGGTGGCCGAGTCTTGTGGGGAAAAGCGCACAACCTCTGCAGAGTTAAAACCTAATCGATTAGCCGTGCCCCCGGTCATGGACAACTTGAGCTTTTAGTAGTGGAAATGTAGGGAGATCTCATCACTCTTAATTAATCAATTGGGTATAAAATTTTGGAATGGTTGAGATGGGCATCATCTCAGACTTATGATATTTGTAGAAGTAGAGCAATCATTTCTGGTAGGGAAAAACTAGCTTTATGCAAAACCAAACTTAGAGCTTTCCACCAGCCAAATTGCATGTACTATGTAGGTTCATTACACTATATGATGTGACTTGCCAGTACATTCCATGTACTGACCTACATGGCTGCAACTTATCATGTTGCAGATTTATCCGACGACGAATAAGGTGCGATAGGTCGTTGTTCTACACTCAGCTTGCTCGTGGAGTTGATGGACTCGTTGCACTTTTTGCTTCCGC
Source organism: Hordeum marinum (assembly GCA_022496015.1). Taxonomy (NCBI): domain Eukaryota; kingdom Viridiplantae; phylum Streptophyta; class Magnoliopsida; order Poales; family Poaceae; genus Hordeum; species Hordeum marinum. The sequence goes on along the minus strand of CM039674.1, from coordinate 113,470,630 downwards.
ATGTTTTTGTTTTACTTGGCCTTAGGCCACATTATTGTAATAATTACTCTTTGAGGATTCTCGATGTAATAAATGTGTGATTGAACTCTGTTGTAAATCCTCAAGTACTGTGTGTGTCAGCATACCGATCCAGGGATGACACTTAAGCACAGAGACTCCGATTCCTTGAGATCGGGTCGCTACACCACCTTTCAATTTTTTCCTTCTCAAACCACTCCAGCTGCATGGGCCCTTAGAGGAGGCTTCGACCAGCCCATCAGGGGCTGGTTTACCTCCTCCCACAGCCCATGTAGCCTCTTGGGTCGAAATTCCTCTCCCGATGGTCCCCCGGTACACTACCGGCACTCCCGATACACTACCGATGAGCCCGAAACTTTTCTGGCGACGAAAACAGGACTTCCTATATATCAATCTTTACCTCCGGACTATTCCGGAGCTCCTCATGACGTTCGAGATCTCATCCGGGACTCCTAACAACCTTCGGTCACCATCATACATAACTCTATACTAACGAAACGTCACCGAACATTAAGTGTGCAGACCCTGCGGGTTCGAGAACTATGTAGACATGACCGAGACACCTCTACAGTCAATAACCAATAGCGGGACCTAGATGCCCATATTGGTTCCTACATATTCGACGAAGATCTTTATCGGTCGAACCTCTATGTCAAGGACTCAGTTAATCCCGTATGATGTTCCCTTTGTTCTTCGGTATGTTACTTGCCCGAGATTTGATTGTCGGTATCTCCATACCTAGTTCATCTCATTACCGGAAAGTCTCTTTAGTCATTCCGTAATACAAAATCTCGTGACTAACACTTAGTCACATTGCTTGCAAGGGTTATTGTGATGTTGTATTACCGAGTGGGCCCTAAGATACCTCTCCGCCACACGGAGTAACAAATCCCAGTCTTGATCCATCCCAACCCAACAGACACCCTCGGAGATACCTATAGAGCACCTTTATAGTCACCCAGTTATGTTGTGACGTTTGATACACACAAGGTACTCCTCCGGTGTCAGTGAGTTGCATGATCTCATGGTCATAGGAACAAATACTTGACATGCAGAAAACTATAGCAATAAACTGACACGATCATACGCTACGTTTGTAGTTTGGGTCTTGTCAATCACATCATTCTCCTAATGACGTGATCCCATTATCAAATGACATCTCATGTCCATGGGAAACCATAGCCATCTTTGATCAACGAGCTAGTCTATTAGAGGCATACTAGGGACATGGTGTTGTCTATGTATCCACACATGTATCTGAGTTTCCGATCAACACAATTATAGCATGAATAATAAACGATTATCACGAACAAGGAAATATGATAATAACCAATTTATTATTGCCTCTAGGGCATATTTCCAACAAAAAAGGCAATAAAAATTGCTTCTAAATGTGTTTGATCATTTAGTGTTAGAGAAAATTGAGCGTCGTACGAACTTGTGATGGCAAAGTAATAAAAGCGACGGACGGCATAATAAAGGTTGCTATCATAAGGGGCAATATAACGTGATGTTCTTTTGCATTAAGGGATTGTGCATACAAAACCAATAAGCACATGACAACCTCTGCTTCCCTCTGCGAAGGGGCTATCTTTTAACTTTTAGTATTTACTTTTATGCAAGATGATAACCCACAAGTATAGGGGATCGCAACCATTTTCGAGGGTACAATATTCAACCCAAATTTATTGATTCGACACAAGGGGAGCCAAAGAATATTCTGAAGTATTAGCAGCTGAGTTGTCAATTCAACCACACTTGAAAGACTTAATATCTGCAGCAAAGTATTTAGTAGCAAAGTAATATGGAAGTGACGGTAACGATGTCAAAAGTGACAGTAGCAGTTTTGTAGTGATTGTAACAGTAGAAACGGAAAAGTAACTTAGCAAAGTTAAATATGTGAAAAGCTCGTAGGCAATGGATTAGTGATGGATAATTATGTAGGATGACATTCATCATGCAACAGTTATAACATAGGGTGACACAGGCTCCAATTCATCAATGTAATGTAGGCATGTATTCCATATATAGTCATACGTGCTTATGGAAAAGAACTTGCATGAAATCTTTCGTTCTACCCTTCCGTGGCAGCGGGGTCCTAATGGAAACTAAGGGATATTAAGGCCTCCTTTTAATAGAGAACTGGACCAAAGCATTAGCACTTAGTGAATACATGAACTCCTCAAACTACGGTAATCATCGGAAAGAATCCCAGTTATTGTCACCCTGGGGGATGCGGATCATAACTCGTAATAGGTGTCTACAACTTGCAAGATAGGATCAAGAACACACACACACACACACACACACATATATATATATTCATGAAAACATAATAGGTTCAGATCTGAAATCATGGCACTCGGGCCCTAGTGACAAGCATTACGCATAGCAAAGTCATAGCAACACCAATCTCAAAACATAGTGGATACTAGGGATCAAACCCTAACAAAACTAACTCGATTACATGATAAATTTCATCCAACCCATCACCGTCCAGCAAGCCTACGATGGGATTACTCATGAACGATGGAGAGCATCATGGAATTGGTGATGAAGGATGGTTGGTGATGACGATGACATCGATTTCCCCTCTCCGGAGCCCAAAACGGACTCCAAATCTGGCCTCCCGAGGAAGAACATGACGTGGCGGCGGCTCTGTATCGTGAAACGCGAGGAACTCTTCTCCTTGCTTTTTTCTCCACGAATAGGAATATATAGGGTTGGAATCTGGCCTCCCGAGGAAGAACATGACGTGGCCACACCTATGGGCTTATCACCTGTTGGTGGCCCCCCTCCGGTTGATTCTTTCGCCAGTATTTTTTATTAATTCCGAAAATAATCTCCGTAAATTTTCAGGTCAATCCGAGAATCTGCAAAAAATAACACCAAGGCAATTTTGCTGAAAACAACGACAGTCTGGGTTAGTTCAATTCAAATCATGCAAATTAGAGTCCAAAACAAGGGCAAAAGAGTTTGGAAAAGTGGATACAATGGATACGTATCAACTCCCGCAAGCTTAACCCATTGCTTGTCCTCAAGCAATTCAATTGATAAACAAAAAGTGATAAAGAAAAACTTTTACAAACTCTGTTTGGTCTTGTTATTGTAAATATGTCTAACTGATGTTCAGATTTTCAGCAAAGATTATAGACTAACCATGTTCACAATAACATTTAGGTCTCACATGTACTCATATCAATGCCATAACCAACTAGCGAGCAATAATAATAACTCTCGGATGACAACACTTTTATCAGAACAATCATGATACAATATGATATAATGGTATCTCGCTAGATCTTTCTAAGACCGCAAAATATAAGTGCAGAGCACCCTTGAAGAACAAGGACTGACTAGACATTGTAATTCATGGTAAAAGAGATCTAGCCATACTCATACTCAATGTCAATTAATAGCAAAGCATACAAATGACGGTGGTGCTCTCTAACTGGTGCTTTTTGTAAGAGGATGATGACTCAGCAATAAAGTAAATAGATAGGACCTTCGCAGAGGGAAGCATTGATTTGCAGAGGTGCCAGAGCTCATGCTTTTAAAACATGAATGAATAATAATTTTGAGCGGTATGCTTTCATTGTCATAATAACGACCAAGAGATTTCAGCATCTTCCATGCTAGATACATTATAGGCGGTTCCCAAACAGAATGATAAAGTTTTTACTCCCCCTCCACCAATCAATCACACTCCACGGCTAGCCGAATCCATGGGTACTGTCCATACAAACATAGTCCTGGGGGAGTTTTGTTTCATTATATTTTGATTTGATTTTGAGCATGGGACTGAGCATCCTGAATACTAGCCACTTTCTTGTGAATGATAGTGAATAAACACATATCGTGAGAATAACCCACCTAGCATGGAAGATATTGATAGCCCCCAGTCGCTACATGAGCGATTCGGTCATACAAAACAGAATAATTATTTCAAGGTTTAGAGTTTGGCACATGCAAATTTACTTGGAATGACAGGTGAATACCACATATAGGTAGGTGAATGGTGGACTCAGATAGAACAACTTTTGGTTTGAGGAATTGGATGCACAAGCAGTATTCCTTATTAGTACAAGTGAAGGCTAGCAAAAGACTGGGGAGCGACCAACTAGAGAGCAACAACGGTCATCAACATGCTTTGAGACTAACCAACATTGAATGCAAGCATGAGTAGGATATAAATCACCGTGACCATAAATATCATAGAGGCTATGTTGATTTTGTTTCAACTACATGCATGAATATGTGCCAAGTCAGGCCACTTGAATCCTTTAGAGGAGGATACCATCCTATCATACTACATCACAACCATTTTAATATGCATGTTGGCACTCAAGACAAACCACTATCCACTCTTAGCTAATTAAGCATGCCATGAGTAACTTTAATCTCTAATTGACATTGCAAATATGTTTCACCCATAATGAACTGAATTCGGAACGATGAGCCAATCATATTTACAAAAGAAAAATAGGTCGAGTTCATACCAGCTTTTCTCCATCTCAATATTTTCATCATATATCATCATTATTGCCTTTCACTTGCATGATCGAACGGTGTGAATAATAATAAGAGTGCACGTGCATTGGACTAAGCTGGAATCTGCAAAAAATAAGTCAAAGGAGAAGGCAAGGTAATATGGACTCTCTGATAGATAAACAATAATGCATATGAGATCCACTCAGCATTTTCATTGTGGTCTTCTCCTTACAACCGAAACAAAGAAAATTGAAAACAAGAACGAGAAAAACTATTTACACGGGAAAGCTCCCAACAAGCAAAAAGAAGAACGAAAAATCTTTTGGGGTTTTCTTTTATGTGCTACAACTAAACAAACTAGAAGGTAAAGTTGTTACTATTTTTTGAATTTTTCTCAAAGTTAATTAAACGCACAAGAAGAAAGCGGAAAAAATAAATAAACTACCATGGATGGTATAATGAAAAAGTATGAACACCGACTACTAAGATGAATGTGTCAACATGAATGTAAAGTCGGTGAGAAATACGTACTCCCCCAAGCTTAGGATTTTGGCCTAAGTTGCTCTAGGGCCATGGATGGAAATAACCCTCTCTTGGATAATCCTGAGGATCCTAAGGGTTCCACTTATTGGCAAGCTCCTGTGGGTCCTACTGAAAAACCAGATCCGGATACGGATCAAAAGCTGGTACCGGCTCAGGTGCTGGGGGTTGCGCCAGACCCCAATATCAATAAATGTCCTCGGGCATAATAGTGTACCTGTTGGAATGAATATCAAACAAGGAAGAAGCAAGCAGGACAATAATCTCACAAGTACCTTGACTAAAAACTAAGTTATAAAGCAGTCTCCTATCATCATTCTTCCTAATAACATCATGTGTTACCATACTGTCATAGTCTAAATATTTGGTGGGTAGCAGCATTTCCTCTTCCTCATCAAGCCTAACAGGTATCTCAAAGTGTTTGGCTAGACTAGATGTATAGATACCTCCGAATATGGCCCCCCTCGAACGGTTTAACTTCAACCGTTGGGCGACCATAGCGCCTAGACTAAAAGTTCTATCAGCAAATAGAGCGTGGCGCAGAATGGCGCGGTCGGGAGCACTAAGGCCTCCACTCTCCCCACAACCAACGAAACATCTCCCCGCAAATAATGAATAATAGAAACAGGAAAATGTAAACTATATGCTCTTGCCTTTGACACCCCTCTTTCTTCTCCTAATGTGACTGCGGTAATAAAATCTTCCATGTCCCTAGGACGTGGTTACCTGATGTTGCCCTCATAGGGAATTTTGCAAACTTTGCAAAAATCATAAAGTTTCATTTTCTTAGGCACATCATATAAATGAAATTCTACCGTAGGAGGGTCTTCCCTATAATGAAAGTGAAATTTTTGCACAAAGGTATTAGTGAGTAAGAGGTACTGGTCACACTTATTGTTGAGGAAGTCAGTGATGCCTGCCCTCTCGGACAAATAATAGAAATCTTCATAAATCCCAGCCGCCTTCAAGAATGCATCACTTGGCCATTCAAATGGTCGAACTTCTGTGACGCGAGGAAGATTGTACCTGGACTTCTTCTTCATCTCATTTTTATCTTCTTTAGAACCCCGGCTTGATGAGCCCCTTAACAATCTCTTCAACATTTCTCTTTCTCTGATTTTTTTTGAAATTTATAGTGACTCAAAATAACAGTAAACAAAACTCAATAAAACTTATAGTAACTACTCCCACAAGTGCCTAGGGCCTATATCATGCATCAAAAATACTTGGGACCATACAAATTTGACATGCAAGCTCAAGAAGAAGGTCACCACAATAGCAAAAATTTGTAGTATATATAGCACTAGAACAAAAACTAATTGGATCATTAGAGGAGTCACATACTGAAGGACAATCTCCTCAAATAGTTTTTCAAAAGGAGCTTTGCACAAGGAGATCGAAAATGGCAGCAAAATGAGCTAGGACATGGGTATGAGCAATGGTGAGATTTTTTTTGGAGCAAGACAAAGTGGATGGGAGCTAGAATGAGTGAAGAGGGCCTACGTGGGACCCACAAGCCACCTAGGTGTGGCCACGAGGTGGCCGCACCCTGTGGGCTTGTGACCCGCTGGTGCAACCCCCTGATGTCTGCTCAGTGCTAGATATTTTTTAAATATTCCAGAAAAAATCAAACTACATTTTTAGGGCATTTGAAGATCTTTTATTTTCAGGCCATTTTCCATTGCACGGAAAACCCAGAACACAGAAACACAATAGCATTTTTACTTTATTTTCTCTAACTAACAAAAAGTAAAAGTTGGGTAGAGAAGGTTGTGCTTTCAAAATTCGTCCATATCATGCTCATCAAAAGGAATCCATCAATAAGGTTGATCAAGTCTTATTAACAAAATTCTTTCGAGTAATATGAAACCGGAGAATTTTCGAATAACACTAAGTTACCTCAATAGGGATATGCATATCCCCAACAATAAGTTTATCATATTTCGTCTTGATAGTTGGAAGAGGGAATTCAAAGTCTCCAATAATAATCGTTGAATTTTTTCCAATGGAGTTGATACTATGAACTTGGGGTTGTTTCTTTGGGAAGTGTACCGTATGCTCATTACCATTGATATGGAAAGTGACATTGCTTGTTATGCAATCAATAACAGCCCCTGCAATATTGAAAAAGGGTCTACCAAGGATGATCGACATACTGTCGTCCTCAGGAATATCAAGAATAACAAAGTCCGTTAGGATAGTAGCATTTGCAACTACGACAGGCACATCCTCACAAATACCGATGGGTAAAGCAGTTGATTTATCAGCCATTTGCAAAGAGATTTCAGTAGGTGTCAACTTATTCAAATCAAGTCTTTGATATAAAGAGAAATGCATACCACTAACACCAACACCGAAATCACATAAAGCAGTTTTAACATAATTCCCTTTGATAGAGCACGGTATAGTTGGTACTCCCGGATCTCCCACTTTCTTTGGTACTCCACCCTTAAAAGTATAATTAGCAAGAATGGTCTCACCTTCCGGTATCTTTGTTTTATTAGTCACAATATCTTTCATATACTTAGCATAAGGAGACATTTTTAGAATATCAGTCAAGCGCATACGCAAAAAGACAGGTCTAAGCATTTCAACAAAGCACTCAAAATCCTCATCATCCTTTTTCTTGGATGGTGTAGGAGGAAAGGGCATGGGTTTTTGAACCCATGGTTCTCTTTCTTTACCATGCTTCCTAGCAACAAAATCTCTTTTGTCATATATTTTATTCTTAGGTTGTGGGTTATCAAGATCAACAAGAAGTTCAATCTCCACATCATTATCATTACTAGGTTGAGAATCAACATGAACATCATCATTAATATTATCCCTAGGTTCATTATCATCACTAGATTGTGTCTCAGCATCAGAGACAGAATTATCATTTGGGTTTTCAGGTGTATCTATGACAGGTTCACTAGCAGCATGCAAAGTCCTATCATCATCCTTTTTCCTCTTATTACTGGAACGACTAGGTGCATCAGTATTAATTCCCTGAGAATCTTTCTCAATTCTCTTAGGATGGCCTTTAGGATACAAAGGTTCCTGAGTCATTTTACCACCTCTAGTCACAACTTTAACAAAATGATCATTGTTCTTACTATTCATCTCTCTAAGCAAATCATTTTGTGCTTTAAGTACTTGTTCTACTTGAGTGGTTACCATGGAAGCATGTTTACTAATAATCTTAAGATCATTGATAGTTGTACTCATATAATCACCTAAGTGTTCAAGCATGTAAGCATTATGTTTCAATTGTCTACTAACATAAGCATTGAAATTTTCTTGCTTAACAACAAAATTATCAAACTCATCCAAGCATTGGCTAGCAGACTTATCATAAGGAATATCGCTTTCATCAAATATACGGATAGAATTTACCTCTACTACTTGTGTCGGGTTATCAAGACCATGTATTTCTTCAATAGGTGGTAGATTCTTAACATCTTCAGCTTTAATACCTTTATATTTCATAGATTTCTTTGCCTCTTGCATATCTTTAGGACTAAGAAATAGAATACCTATTTTCTTCGGAGTTGCTTGGGGGGTGGTTTAGGAATAGTCCAATCATTATCATTGCTCAATATATTATTCAATAGTAGTTCAGCTTTTTCAATAGTTCGTTCCCTGAAAACACAACCAGCACAACTATATAGGTGGTCCCTAGAAGCATCGGTTAGTCCATTATAAAAGATATCAAGTATTTCGTTTTTCTTGAGAGGGTGATCAGGCAAATCATTAAATAATTGGAGAAGCCTCCCCCAAGCTTGTGGGAGACTCTCTTCTTAAATTTGAACAAAGTTAAATATTTCCTGCAAGGCAGCTTGTTTCTTATGGGAAGGAAAATATTTTCCAGAGAAGTAATATATCATATCCTAGGGACTACGCACGCAACCAGGAGCAAGAGAATTGAACCATATCTTAGCATCACCCTTTAATGAGAAAGGAAACAACTTAAGGATATAGTAATAATGAATTTTTTCCTCATGAGTAAATAGGGTGGCTATATCATTCAATTTAGTAAGATGTGCCACAACAGTTTCAGATTCATAACCATGGAAAGGATCAGATTCAACGAAAGTAATTAACTCAGGATCGACAGAGAATTCATAATCCTTATCAGTGACGAAGATAGGTGAAGTAGCAAACTTAGGATCATATTTCATTCTAGCGTTCAAATTTTTTTCTTTCCACTTGCATAGCAATTTCTTGGGATCACCTCTATACTTACAAGCAAGAAAGTCCCTAGCTACCTCTCCTTCCATAACATAACCCTCGGGTATGTCAGGCAATTCATATCTATGAGAGCTAGGTCTAGCAGGTGTCTCATGTTGGAAATATGCCCTAGAGGCAATAATAAAATGGTTATTATTGTATTTCCTTGTTCATGATAATTGTCTATTGTTCATGCTATAATTGTGTTAACCGGAAACCATAATACATGTGTGAATACATAGACCACAACATGTCCCTAGTGAGCCTCTAGTTGACTAGCTCGTTGATAAATAGATGGTCACGGTTTCATGACCATGGACGTGGATGTCGTTGATAACGGGATCACATCATTAGGAGAATCATGTGATGGACAAGATCCAGTCCTAAGCATAGCACTAGATCGTGTAGTTCGTCTGCTAAAGCTTTTCAATGTCAAGTATCGTTTCCTTAGACCATGAGATTGTGCAACTCCCGGATACCGTAGGAATGCTTTGGGTGTGCCAAACGTCACAACGTAACTGGGTGGCTATAAAGGTGCACTACGGGTATCTCCAAAAGTGTCTGTTGGGTTGGCACGAATCGAGACTGGGATTTGTCACTCCGTGTGACGGAGAGGTGTCTCTGGGCCCACTCGGTAAGACATCATCATAATGAGCTCAATGTGACCAAGGAGTTAGTCACGGAATGATGTATTACAGAACGAGTAAAGAGACTTGCCGGTAACGAGATTGAACAAGGTATAGAGATACCGACGATCGAATCTCGGGAGAGTATCATACCGATAGACAAAGGGAATTGTATACGGGATTGATTGAATCCCCGACATCGTGGTTCATCCAATGAGACCATTGTGGAGCATGTGGGTGCCAACATGGGTATCCAGATCCCGCTGTTGGTTATTGGCCGGAGAAGTGTTTCGGTCATGTCCACGTGTCTCCCGAACCCATAGGGTCTACACACTTAAGGTTCGATGATGCTAGGGTTATAGGGAAATGGTATACGTGATTACCGAAGGTTGTTCAGAGTCCCGGATGAGATCCCGAACGTCATGAGGAGCTCCGGAATGGTCCAGAGGTAAAGATTGATATATAGGAAGTCCAGTTTTGGTCACCGGAAAGTTTTTGGGCTCATCGGTAGTGTACCGGGAGTGCCGGGAGGGTGCCGGAGGACCCCCGGGAGGGGTGTGACGACCAAAGGACCACATGGGCTGTTAGATAAAGTGTGCCAGCCCTTATTGGGCTGGGAAAGACTTTTGCTAAAGGCCCATGCGGCTAGGGATAAGAGATAGGGCCAAAAGGATTTAAAAGGAGGAGAGGTGGACTCTCCCTTTAAATCGGCCGAACCTCTCCTCTTTGGAGTAGAGGCCAAGCCAGCCCTCCACGTCCCTCCTCCTATATATAATTGAGGTTGTGGATGTTTTGAGATAAGATTTGATCTCTCTCTCTCATGGCGATGCCCTACCTCTCTTCTTCCTCCTCCGCAGCGCTTAGGCCAAGCCCTGTCGGAATACCTTGCTACTCCACCACCACCATGCCGTCGTGCTGCTGTTGGAGCCCTTCCCCAACCTCTCCTTCCTCCTTGCTGTATCAAGGCGTAGGAGACGTCACCGGGATGCACGTGTGTTGAACGCGGAGGTGTCGTCCGTTCGGCACTTGATCGGATCTACCGCGATCTGAATCGCTGCGAGTACGACTCCATCAACCGCGTTCTTGTAACGCTTCCGCTTAGCGATCTTCAAAGGTATGAAGATGCAATCTCTCCCCACTCGTTGCTGGTTTCTCCATGGATAGATCTTGGTGATCGTAGGAATTTTTTTGATTTACTACTACGTCTCCCAACAGTGGCATCATGAGCTAGGTCTATGCGTAGAATCTATGCACGAGTAGAACACAAAGGAGTTGTGGGCGTCGATTTTGTTAATTTGCTTACCACTACTAGTCTTATCTTGATTCGGCGGTATTGTGGGATGAAACGGCCCGGACCGACTTTACACGTACGCTTACGTGAGACTGGTTCCACTGCCTGACATGCACTTGTTGCATAAGGTGGCTAGCGGGTGTCTGTATCTCCCACCTTAGTCGGATTGGATTCGATGAAAAGGGTCTTGATGAAGGGTAAATAGCAATTGGCATATCATGTTGTGGTTTTGTCGTAGGTAAGAAACGTTCTTGCTAGTAACCTATAGCAGCCACGTAAAAACTTGCAACTACAAATTAGAGGACGTCTAACTTGTTTTTGCAGCATATGCCTTGTGATGTGATATGGCCAAAGGATGTGATGTGATGCATTGTGATGCATGAGATTGATCATGTTCTTGTAATAGGATTCACGACTTGCATGTCGATGAGTATGACAACCGGCAGGAGCCATAGGAGTTGTCTTATTTTATTGTATGACCTGCGTGTCAATCATAAACGCCATGTAATTACTTTACTTTTTTGCTAAACGTTAGCCATAGTGGTAGAAGTAATAGTTGGCGAGACAACTTCATGAAGACACAATGATGGAGATCATGATGATGGAGATCATGGTGTCGTGCCGGTGACAGTGATGATCATGGTGCCTCGAAGATGGAGATCAAAGGAGCAAGATGATAATGGCCATATCATGTCACTATATTGATTGCATGTGATGTTTATCATGTTTACATCTTATTTTCCTAGAACGACGGTAGTAAATAAGATGATCTCTCACTAAAATTTCAAGAAAAGTGTTCACCCTAACTGTGCACCGTTGCTAAGGATCGTTGTTCCGAAGCACCACGTGATGATCGGGTGTGATAGGTTCTAACGTTCGCATACAACGGGTGTAAGCCAGATTTACACACGCAAAACACTTAGGTTGACTTGACGAGCCTAGCATGTACAGACATGGCCTCGGAACATAGAAGACCGAAAGGTCGAACATTAGTCGTATGGAAGATACGATCAACATGGAGATGTTCACCATGGATGACTAGTCCGTCTCACGTGATGATCGGACACGGGCTAGTTGACATGGATCATGTGTCACTTGGATGACTAGAGAGATGTCTATCTAAGTGGGAGTTCATTAAATAATTTGATTATGTGAACTTAATTATCATGAACTTAGTCTAAAATTATCTTTACAATCTATATTGTAGATCCAATGGCCAACGCGAATGTCACCCTCAATTTCAACGCGTTCCTAGAGAAAACCAAGCTGAAAGATGATGGAAGCAACTATGCGGACTGGGTCCGTGGCTTGAGGATCATCCTCATAGCTTCCAAGAAATTGTATGTCCTTGATGCACCACTAGGTGACCCACCCCTTCTCCCAGCAGAGGAAGACGTTGCGAATGCTTGGCATTCTCGCTGCGATGATTACTCCATTGTTAAGTGCGGCATGCTTTACAGTTTAGAACCGGGGCTCCAAAAGCGTTTTGAGCAACACGGAGCATATGAGATGTTCCAAGAGCTAAAACTGGTTTTCCAAGCTCATGCCCGGGTCGAGAGATATGATGTCTCCGACAAGTTCTTCAACTGTAAGATGGAGGAAAATAGTTCTGTCAGTGAGCACATCCTCAAGATGTCTAGGCTACACAACCGCTTGACTCAGCTAGGAGTTAATCTCCCGGATGACTCGGTCATTGACAGAATCCTCCAGTCGCTTCCACCTAGCTACAAGAGCTTTGTGATGAACTACAACATGCAAGGGATGGAGAAGTCCATTCCTGAGTTGTACTCGATGCTGAAATCAGCAGAGGTCGAGATCAGAAAGGAGCATCAAGTGTTGATGGTAAATAAGACCACTAGTTTCAGGAAAGGCAAGGGTAAAAAGAACTTCAAGAAGGACGGCAAAGCTGTTGCCGCACCCGGTAAGCAAGTTGCCGGGAAGAAGAAGAACAAGCATGGACCCAAGCCTGAGACTAAGTGCTTTTACTACAAGGGTACCGGTCATTGGAAGCGGAACTGCCCCAAGTACTTAGCGGATAAGAAGGACGACAACATTAAAGGTATATGTGATATACTTGTTATTGATGTGTACCTAACCAGCGCTCGTAGGAGCTCCTGGATATTTGATACCGGTGCAGTTGCTCACATTTGTAACTCCAAGCAGGAGCTGCGGAATAAGCGGAGGCTGGGAAAGGACGAGGTGACGATGCGCGTCGGGAATGGTTCCAAGGTCGATGTGATCGCCGTCGGCACGCTACCTCTACATCTATCTTCGGGATTAGTGTTAAACCTTAATAATTGTTATTTAGTACCAGCTCTGAGCATGAACGTTGTATCTGGATCTCGCTTGATGCGAGATGGCTACTCATTTAAATCTGAGAATAATGGTTGTTCTATTTATATGAGAGAAATGTTTTATGGTCATGCCCCGCTGGTCAATGGTTTATTTCTTACTAATCTCGAACGTGATGTTACACATGTCCATAGTGTGAGTACCAAAAAGTGTAAGGTTGATAACGATAGTCCCACTTACATGTGGCACTGCCGCCTTGGTCATATTGGTGTTAAACGCATGAAGAAGCTCCATACTGATGGACTTTTGGAGCCTCTTGATTTCGAATCATTTGAGACGTGCGAACCATGCCTCATGGGCAAGATGACCAAGACTTCGTTCTCCGGAACAATGGAGCGAGCAAATGACTTGTTGGAAGTAATACATACCGATGTGTGCGGTCCAATGAGTGTCGAGGCTCGTGGTGGCTACCGTTATGTTCTCACCCTCACTGATGACTTGAGTAGATATGGGTATGTCTACTTAATGAAACATAAGTCTGAAACTTTTGAAAGGTTCAAGGAATTTCAGAGTGAGGTAGAGAATCAACATGACAGGAAAAGAAAGTGCCTACGATCTGATCGTGGTGGAGAATATTTAAGTCACGAGTTTGGCACGCACCTAAGGAAATGTGGAACTGTTTCACAACTCACGCCGCCTAGCACACCTCAGCGAAATGGTGTGTCTGAACGTCGTAATCGCACTCTATTAGATATGGTACGATCTATGATGTCTCTTACCGACTTACCGCTATCATTTTGGGGATATGCATTAGAGACTGCCGCATTCACTTTAAATAGGGCACCATCAAAATCCGTTGATACGACACCGTATGAATTATGGTTTGTAAAGAAACCTAAGCTGTCGTTTCTTAAAGTTTGGGGATGCGATGTTTATGTGAAGAAACTTCAACCTGAGAAGCTCGAACCCAAAGCGGAAAAGTGCATCTTCATAGGATATCCCAAAGAGACTATTGGGTATACCTTCTACCTACGATCCGAGGGCAAAATCTTTGTTGCCAAGAATGGATCCTTTCTCGAGAAAGAGTTTCTCTCAAAACAAGTAAATGGGAGGAAAATAGAACTTGATGAAGTAATTGTACCTCCACTCAAACCGGAGAGTAGCGCAGCACAGGAAGTTGTTTCTGTGGAGCCTACACCGGCTGGAGTGGAAGTTAATGATGATGATCATGAAACTTCAGATCAAGTTACTATTGAACGTCGAAGGTCCATTAGGACACGTTCCGCACCAAAGTGGTACGGCAACCCTGTCCTTGAGATCATGTTGTTAGACAATGGTGAACCTTTGAACTATGAAGAAGCGATGGCGGGCCCGGATTCCAACAAATGGCTTGAAGCCATGAAATCCGAGATAGGATCCATGTATGAGAACAAAGTATGGACTTTGGTGGACTTTCCTGATGATAAGCGAGCCATTGAAAATAAATGGATCTTTAAGAAGAAGACCGACGCGGATGGGAATGTGACCGTCTATAAGGCTCGGCTTGTCGCTAAGGGTTATCGACAAGTTCAAGGAGTTGACTACGATGAGACTTTCTCACCCATAGCGATGCTGAAGTCTATCCGAATCATGTTACCGATTGCCGCATTTTATGATTATGAGATCTGGCAAATGGACGTCAAAACGACATTCCTTAATGGCTTCCTCAAGGAAGAACTGTATATGATGCAGCCGGAAGGTTTTGTCGATCCTAAAGATACTAACAAGGTATGCAAGCTCCAGCGCTCCATCTATGGGCTGGTGCAAGCATCTCGGAGTTGGAACATTCGCTTTAATGAAGTGATTAAAGCGTTTGGGTTTGTACAGATTTATGGAGAACCTTGTATTTACAAGAAAGTGAGTGGGAGCTCTGTAGCATTTCTCGTATTATATGTGGATGACATACTGATAATGGGAAATGATATAGAACTCTTGGAAAGTGTAAAGGCCTACTTGAATAAGTGTTTTTCAATGAAGGACCTTGGAGAAGCTGCTTACATATTAGGTATTAAGATCTATAGAGATAGATTGAGACGCCTCATAGGTCTTTCACAAAGCACATACCTTGAAAAGATATTGACGAAGTTCAATATGGATCAGTCCAAGAAGGGGTTCTTGCCTGTGTTACAAGGTGTGAGATTGAGTACGACTCAATGCCCGACCACGGCAAAGGATAGAGAAGAGATGAGTGTCATCCCCTATGCTTCAGCCATAGGCTCTATTATGTATGCCATGCTGTGTACCAGACCTGATGTGAACCTTGCCATAAGTTTGGTAGGGAGGTACCAAAGTGATCCCGGAGCGGAACACTGGACATCGGTCAAGAATATCCTGAAGTACCTAAAAAGGACAAAGGACATGTTTCTCGTATATGGAGGTGCCGAAGAGCTCGTCATAAAGGGTTACGTCAATGCTAGCTTCGACACAGATCCGGACGACTCCAAGTCGCAAACCGGATACGTGTACATTTTGAATGGAGGGGCAGTCAGCTGGTGTAGCACCAAGCAAAGCATAGTGGTGGCATCTACATGTGAAGCGGAGTACATAGCTGCTTCGGAAGCAGCAAAGGAAGGAGTCTGGATGAAGGAGTTCATCACCGACCTAGGAGTAATTCCAAGTGCGTCGGGCCCGATGACTCTATTCTGTGACAACACTGGAGCTATTGCCCTTGCGAAGGAGCCCAGGTTTCACAAGAAGACAAGACACATCAAGCGCCGCTTCAACTCCATCCGTGATTACATTTAGGAGGGAGATATAGATATTTGTAAAGTGCATACAGATCTGAATGTCGCAGATCCGTTGACTAAACCTCTCTCACGAGCAAAACATGATCAACACCAGAATGCTATGGGTGTACGACTCATCACAATGTAACTAGATTATTGACTCTAGTGCAAGTGGGAGACTATTGGAAATATGCCCTAGAGGCAATAATAAAATGGTTATTATTGTATTTCCTTGTTCATGATAATTGTCTATTGTTCATGCTATAATTGTGTTAACCGGAAACCATAATACATGTGTGAATACATAGACCACAACATGTCCCTAGTGAGCCTCTAGTTGACTAGCTCGTTGATCAATAGATGGTCACGGTTTCATGACCATGGACATTGGATGTCGTTGATAACGGGATCACATCATTAGGAGAATGATGTGATGGACAAGACCCAATCCTAAGCATAGCACTAGATCGTGTAGTTCGTCTGCTAAAGCTTTTCAATGTCAAGTATCGTTTCCTTAGACCATGAGATTGTGCAACTCCCGGATGCCGTAGGAATGCTTTGGGTGTGCCAAACGTCACAACGTAACTGGGTGGCTATAAAGGTGCACTACGGGTATCTCCGAAAGTGTCTGTTGGGTTGGCACGAATCGAGACTGGGATTTGTCACTCTGTGTGACGGAGAGGTGTCTCTGGGCCCACTCGGTAAGACATCATCATAATGAGCTCAATGTGACCAAGGAGTTAGTCACGGGATGATGTATTACGGAACGAGTAAAGAGACTTGCCGGTAACGAGATTGAACAAGGTATAGAGATACCGACGATCGAATCTCGGGCGAGTATCATACCGATAGACAAAGGGAATTGTATACGAGATTGATTGAATCCCTGACATCGTGGTTCATCCGATGAGATCATCGTGGAGCATGTGGGAGCCAACATGGGTATCCAGACCCCGCTGTTGGTTATTGGCCAGAGAAGTGTCTCGGTCATGTCCACGTGTCTCCCGAACCCGTAGGGTCTACACACTTAAGGTTCGATGACGCTAGGGTTATAGGGAAATGGTATACGTGATTACCGAAGGTTGTTCGGAGTCCCAGATGAGATCCCGGACGTCACGAGGAGCTCCGGAATGGTCCAGAGGTAAAGATTGATATATAGGAAGTCCAATTTTGGTCATCGGAAAGTTTTCTGGCTCATCGGTAGTGTACCGGGAGTGCCGGGAGGGTGCCGGAGGACCCCCGGGAGGGGTGTGACGACCAAAGGACCACATGGGCTGTTAGATAAAGTGTGCCAGCCCTTATTGGGCTGGGAAAGACTTTTTCTAAAGGCCCATGCGGCTAGGGATAAGAGATAGGGCCAAAAGGATTTAAAAGGAGGAGATCCACCTCCCTTGTGGGAGGTGGACTCTCCCTTTAAATCGGCCGAACCTCTCCTCTTTGGAGTAGAGGCCAAGCCAGCCCTCCACGTACCTCCTCCTATATATACTTGAGGTTTTGGTTGTTTTGAGACAAGATTTGATCTCTCTCTCTCACGGCGAAGCCCTACCTCTCTTCTTTCTCCTCCGCAGCGCTTAGGCGAAGCCCTGTCGGAATACCTTGCTACTCCACCACCACCATGCTGTCATGCTGCTGTTGGAGCCCTTCCCCAACCTCTCCTTCCTCCTTGCTGGATCAAGGCGTAGGAGACGTCACCGGGCTGCACGTGTGTTGAATGCGGAGGTGTCGTCCGTTCGGCACTTGATCGGATCTACCGCGATCTGAATCGCTGCGAGTACGACTCCATCAACCGTGTTCTTGTAACGCTTCCGCTTAGCGATCTTCAAAGGTATGAAGAGGCAATCTCTCCCCACTCGATGCTGGTTTCTCCATGGATAGATCTTGGTGATCGTAGGAATTTTTTTGATTTACTACTACGTCTCCCAACATCTCATAGTATTCAATTTCAATAATTTCTTCAGTTTTAGAAGTATCATCAGTTTTAGCATTGACTCTAGCAATTTGCTCATCAAGAAATTCACCCAGTGGCACAACATTATCAAGCAGAGTATCATCGTAAGCATCATGCATAGGATAAGTGGCATCATCAATTACTTGCGACATATCAGAATTACTAGCAGGTGGTGGTGTCGCAAACTTACTCATAACAGAAGGTGAATCTAGTGTAGAGCTAGATGTCAGTTCCTTACCTCCCCTTGTTGTAGAGGGATAGATCTTGGTTTTTGGATCTTTAAGATTATTCATAGTCATCAACATATATATAAATCCCAAGTGACTCAGAGAATAGAGCTATGCTCCCCAGCAATGGCGCCAGAAAAAGGTCTTCATAACCCACAAGTATAGGGGATCACAACAGTTTTCGAGGGTAGAGTATTCAACCCAAATTTATTGATTCGACACAAGGGGAGTCAAAGAATATTCTCAAGTATTAGCAGCTGAGTTTTTAATTCAACCACACCTGAAATACTTAATATCTACAACAAAGTATTTACTAGCAAAGTAATATGGAAGTGACGGTAACGATGGCAAAAGTAACAGTAGCAGCTTTGTAGTGATTGTAATAGTAGCAACGGAAAAGTAACTTAGCAAAGATAAATATGTGAAAAACTCATAGGAAATGGATCTGTTATGGATAATTATGTAGGATGGCATTCATCATGCAACAATTATAACATAGGGTGACACAGAACTAGCTCCAATTCATCAATGTAATGTAGGCATGTATTCCATATATAGTCATACGTGCTTATGGAAAGAACTTGCATGAAATCTTTTGTCCTACCCTCCTATGGCAGCGGGGTCCTAATGGAAACTAAGGGATATTGATGCTTAATTTTAATAGAGAACCGTACCAAAGCATTATCACTTAGTGAATACATGAACTCCTTAAACTACGGTAATCACCGGAAAGAATCCCAGTTATTGTCACCTTGGGGGATGCAGATCATAACTCGCAATAGGTGTCTACAACTTGCAAGATAGGATCAAGAACACATATATATTCATGAAAACATAATAGGTTCAGATCTGAAATCATGGCACTCGGTCCCTAGTGACAAGCATTAAGCATAGCAAAGTCATAGAAACATCAATCTCAGAACATAGTGGATACTAGGGATCAAACCCTAACAAAACTAACTCGATTACATGATAAATCTCATCGAACTCATCACCGTACAACAAGCCTATGATGGGATTACTCATGAACGGCAGAGAGCATCATGGAATTGGTGATGAAGGATGGTTGGTGATGACAATTGCGTCAATTTCCCCTCTCCGGAGCCCAAAACAGACTCCATGTTTGGCCTCCCGAGGAAGAACAGGAGGTGGCGGCGGCTTCGTATCGTGAAACGCGATGAACTCTTCTCCTTGATTTTTTCTGCATGAATAGGAATATATAGGGTTGGAATTGAGGTCGGAGGAGCCACAGGGGGCCACAAGCTTTCCAGGAGCGTCTAGGGGGGGTGGGGGGTGGCCGCGCCTGGTGGGCTTGTCACCTGTGGGTGGCCCCCCTCCGGTTGAGTCTTTCGCCAGTATTTTTTATTAATTGCAAAAATAATCTCCATAAATTTTCAGGTCAATCCAAGAACTTTTATTTCTGCACAAAAATAACACCAAGGCAATTCTGCTGAAAACATCGTCAATCCGGGTTAGTTCCATTCAAATCATGCAAATTAGAGTCCAAAACAAGGGCAAAAGAATATGGAAAAGTGGATACGATGGAGACCTATGACAAGAGTCCATAGTATGCATTCTCATTTCAAACTCAATTATTCTCTAGTTGGCAAGCATCATGTGGTGGGGAAAGATCTAGGCACATATGACCAGTCAAATATATTTGATCATGACTTATTATTATCGACAATTATCTCTATGAAAAATGAGTTGGGAGGCGAAACATTAATTCCCTATATTTCTTTGTGTTCGATGGATGCCATTTGTTCTAAAAATATGCTTCGAGTACTAGCAATCATAGAAAACTATATGATGATTGAGTATGTGGAGCTCTTACTTAGACTTTGTTGAGAATAAGTTGAATTGCAATTGTTTGGTGACTAATAAAATAGGTTGTTATGTTTATAGAGAATTCATTGTTTGAACCATAACATTTGAATTGGTTGCTACTTTACCATGATGAGTTTTATGAGAAAGTGTTGTTATTATGATGCTAGGAAAAGTGATTGAAATTATCATTGATCAAACTTATGCACTATGCTAGCATTCACACTTCATAAATTATTTATTTTGTCATTTACCTACTCGAGGACGAGTAGGAATTAAGCTTGGGGATGCTAATATGTCTCCAACATATCTATAATTTATGAACTATTCATGCCATATTTACAAAAATATGGTTTTGGTATGATTTGCATGGAACTAACCCGAACTGACGTTGTTTTCAGAAAAACTAACATGGTATTGTTTTTGTGTAGAAATAAAAGTTCTCCAAATGCAATTGAACTTTTGGACGATTTTTTTGGAACGAAAGAGCCACCAAAAGCTTCGTGGGAGGGCCAGAGGAGCCACGAGGTGGCCAGAACTCCCTTGGTGTCTTGTGGGCCCCTCGTGGCCCATCTTCACGTGAAGCCAATGCCCAAAAATCCTGTATATTCAGGAACCCCCAGAAGTAACCTAGGCCAGAAGTTTCACTGCCGCAAGCCTTTGTAGCCATGAAAAACCAATCTAGACCCCATTTTGACACACTGTCGGAGGCGAAAATCATCACTAGAGTCCATCTTCATCATCCTTATGGTCTCCATGATGAAGAGGGAGTAGTCCACCCTTGGGGCTAAGGGTTTGTACCATTAGGTATGTGTTTAATCTCTCTCTCTCTCCCTCTTTCTCTCTCGTGTTCTTGATTTGGCACGATCTTGATGTATCGCAGGCTTTGTTAACATAGTTGTGTCATATGGTGTTTTCCCCTCTCTATCTTGTTGTGGTGAATATAATTTTCCCTTTGATATTTCTTTATTACCGGATTGAATACTTGTATGGAGTTGAGAGCACTTGATCTGTGTCTTGGCACTTAACTCACGGATTCCCGAGGTAACATTTGGGTAATCTATGGATAGGGGTTGATGCACGTTTGAGAGAGACCATATTCATCCTACGCCTCCCACGGATTGATAAACCTTAGATCATCCACTCGAGGGAAATTTGCTAATGTCCTACAAAACTCCGTGCTTGGAGGCACAACACGAGTCTACAAGAACAAGTTATATAGTAGACATCAATGTGCGCTAATGGCTTGTGGGTCCCACATGGCCCCACTGGCGTTATTACAACATTGGAAAATCCTATATATACAGAAACCTTCAGAAATAAACCTAGAACTTCCGCACCACTGTCGCAACTCTCTGTTTCGATGAAAACCCACCTGGAGCCTTTCCAGTACCCTGCCGAAGGGGGGGGGGGGAATTATCTCAGCGGAGGCCATGACAAGGAGGGAGTAGTTCAATCTCTCACTCTCTTTCTCTCTCTCTCGTGTTCTTGAGATGGCAAAATCAAGATGTATCAAGGGCTTTGTTAATCTAGTTGGATCATATGGTGTTCTTCCCTTGTTGTTTTGTTGTGATGAATTGAATCTTTTCCTTGAGGTTTTGTTATGTCGGATTGAATATTGGGTTTGAGAACACTTGATGTATGTCTTGCATGTGGATACCCATGGTGATGATATGTCTCCGTCGTATCTACTTTTCCTAAAAGTTTTTCTCTTGTTCTGGACTCTAATTTGCATGATTTGAATGAAACTAACCCGGATTGTTGATTTCATCAGAATACGATGGTGTTGTTTTTGTCATCATCAACCCTGAATATACAGAATGATGGGCTTTGGCTGGGCACGATACACCAGGACGCGTAGCCCCCCCAGGTGCGCCTGGTGGGTTGTGCCCACCTCGTGGCCTTGCTGACCCTAATTCTAGCACTATAAATTCCTATTTCTGGAGAAAAAATTGGGGAAGAAGTTTTATCACGTTTCACGAGATGGAGCCTCTGCCACCTCCTATTCTTCATCAGGAGGCCAGATCTGGAGCCCGTTTGGGGCTCTGGAGAGGGGCATCTTCGGTCTTCGTCATCATCAACCCTCCTTCATCACTAATTCCAAGATGCTCCCCATCGGGAGTGAGTAATTCCTTCGTAATCTTGCTGGTCGGTGAGGAGTTAGATGAGATTCATCATGTAATCAAGTTAGTTTTGTTAGGGCTTGATCCCTAGTATCGACCATGTTCCAAGATTGATGTTGCTATGACTTTGCCATGCTTAATGCTTGTCACTAGGGCCTGAGTGCCATGATTTCATATCTGAACCGTTTATGTTTTCACCATTATATTTATGTTCTTGATCCGATCTTGCTAGTCATATGCACCTATTATGTGTTATGATCCATAAACCCCAAGGTGACAATAGTTGGGATACTTTTCTGGTGATGACCGTAATTTGAGGAGTTCATGTATTCACTATGTGTTAATGCTTTGTTCTGGTTCTATATTAAAAGGAGGCCTTAATATACCTTAGTTTACTTATGGACTCCACTGGCACGGGGGGGGGGGGGGGTAGGACAAAAGATGTCATGCAAGTTCTTTTCCATAAGCATGTATGACTATTTACGAAATACATGCCTACGTTATATTGATGAAATGGAGCTAGTTCTGTGTCGCCCTAGGTTATGACTATTATATGATGAATATCATCCAACGAATACACCGATCCAGTGCCTACGAGTTTTCCACATATTGTTGTTGCTAAGTTACTACTGTTGTTGCTACTGTTCCAATTGCTACAAAACCATTGCTAGCACTGTTATCGTTACTACTACTATTACCACTGCTACCGAACTATCATATTATTGTGCTACTAATCACTTTGCTGCGGATATTTAATCTCCAGGTGTGGTTGAATTGACAACTCAACTGCTAATACTTGCAAATATTCTTTGGCTCCCCTTGTGTCGAATCTGTAAAGTTGGGCTGATTACTCTACCCTCGAAAACTATTGCGATCCCCTATACTTGTGGGTTATCAAGACCTTTTTCTGGTTCCGTTGTCGGGGGGCATAGCTATATTTGTTGACTCACTTGGGATTTATATCAATTGATCGCTATGAAGAATCTGAAGGTTACAAGAACCAAGATCGTTCCCTCCAAGACGAGGGGAGGTACGGATTTTCCATCACACCCTACAGTTCATTCATCTTCTATTATGAGTAGACTTGAAACACCACCACATGTTATTAATCCTGATATGTCGCAAGTTATTGATGGTGCTACTTCTTCTATGAATGATGCTTATGATGATGCTAGTACCTTGCTTGATATTGTGCCACTAGGTGAATTTCTTGATGAACAAATTGCTAGAGCTAAAGAGAATGAAATTATGGAAACTGATGAAGTCCTTGAAACTGAGAATTATGAAACACCTATTAGACCTAGCTCACCTAGATTTGAAATGCCTAAAATACCCGAGGGTTATGTTTTGGATGAAGAAGTAGCTAGAGACATCCTTGCTTGTAAGGATAGAGATGATCTTAAGAAATTATTGTGCAAGTATAAAGAAAAGACTTTGGATGCTAGAATGAAATGTGATCCTAAGTTTTCTACTTCACATATCTTTGTTACCAATAACAATTATGAATTCTCTGTTGTTGGTGCACTAGAGTTTTGGGCTCTCCAGTGCCCCTTACTCGTGCACGAGCAGTAGTAGCCACCCTGGCGACAAGGCCCAGCAGGGACTTGCCAGGTACAAGCACATTAGGATCAAGACCCCTGGCAAGACCTTGCCGGGATGGCTATCAGACCCCCAGGCAAGTCGAGGCCCCGGCAAGGCGAAGCCCCGGCAAGGCCCTGCCAGCGCACAGGCCAGGTGTCACCTCACCTAGGCACATGTCGCGGCATCGGTGATGGAGGGGCTAAGCGGTGCCGATGGGACGGGCCCCTATCCCGTCCGTAGACAGATAGAGATGCCTGACGATGCATTAAATGCGCCTATCCGACTCCGTCAGTTTTAGGTATGATAGCACTGTAGCTCTGTAGACCCCGTGTACGCATTGTACGCCACTGTTGGGATCCCCTTCAGAGTATAAAAGGAGGCCTAGGGCAATGCGGTAGAGGACTTTTGGACTTTTAGCCTTTTGTATTTTCAATTTTGGACCTTCTAGCTCACACGTGTGGCAACTGCTCATAGCACTCCTGTAGCTAGAACCTCAAGAACACTCACAATACAACAAGTAGGAGTAGGGTTTTACGCATCTTTGCGGCCCGAACCTGGGTAAATCCCCGCGTGTTGTTCATTAGACCTGCTGTTTGTGCGAGCCTTCTCCCCCGTTGAACCGAAGGGTCCCTCAGATCCCATAGGTGCTCGTTCCCCATGACATCTTTGATGCTCCAGGTAGGGGGAAAGAAGATCGTGTGAACCTGTTCTGGTGATCAACGCGCCAGTCCCTTCATACTCATCATCACCATGGCCCCCAAGAAGAAGGGCCTGCCAGCGGTTGGCCCATCCACGTTTGTTGTCCCTGTATCTGAACAGATAGGCGGTGGCATAGACGCGGGTGGAGGAGGATACGGAGGTTCAGAACTTTCGCGATGCTCCGGTGATCAAGGCCAAGCAAGTGGCAACGCCCGCCGCTAGGTCTTAGGACGGAGTTGTACCGCCTGTGGGCGGTACAGTGAACTCTGGGGATGAAAGGGTATCTTCCAGGACACCCACACCGGCGCCTATGCTGCGACCTTACCAGGTCGCACGCAAAGAACCGCGCCACGGCACCCGCGGTTCTCAACGTCCCCACGGGAAAGCTCCTGCGCATCACTCCCAAGGTGCACAGGACCAACATGCTTGCCATCATGCTAGTGGGAGTGGCGTGCCATCGCGGGACCGCGGCGGAGATCCTTGTAACATGGTTAGAAGTCAGAGCACCTCACATTCCTCGCGTAATTCCTTGCTGACTATGTCCGAAGAAGCGATGGCGCGAGCGCAGCTACCTAAACTTCCCTCCTGCTATAGAGAAGCTCGATGAATGGAGAGCCACCATTCAGAGCCTCCTCATCCTCGCGGATAAGTTCCAGACCACCGATCCAACTCACACTAGTGGTGAGAAGGCCAGAGGCGGTGCGACCACGGTGCACTCTCCTCCACAGCAACAACACCAGTCACCGACTCGACGGACTGATGCTTATGTTGTCTACTCGATGGCATCGTCTGACCCATGGACACGCCGTGACCAAAGTCAAGTTCTTCGGGAACGGGGCAAGGAAGACGCTCAAACTACAATCGAGCGGCGGAGGGAAGCACACCTTCAATCTGATAGGCGCGCGGGGTCCACTATAGACAAGTCTACGCTAGGGTATACTATCAGCCTACCTTACGAGGTGGGTTGTCCAGCATTTACACGTGAGTTGCAGCAAGTCTAGTGGCCCAACTCCCGCACGTTTAAGCCAGAGGTCCCGGAGAAGTATGACGGCAAGACTCACTCGTCGAAGTTCCTAAGAATCTACACCATTCCAGTGCAAGCTGCCGGGGGTCGCGACGACAAGATACTCGCCAACTACTTCCCGTTGGTGCTCAAGCCCAACGTCAGGTCATGGTTGATGCACCCTGTAAGTGCATCTAGTGCCCCTTAGTGATTTTGGTGTATTGAAGACTTATAGGTTAAGGAACTAATGTGTTTGTGAGTGTACACATGCTCTATAAGTCGATGAGGAGTTTGATATATTCAGAGATTACCAACCCCTAAAATGGTATGTCTTCAACTAAAGACTTTGGTGAAGACTTTGTGAAGACTTTGCTGAAGACTTTGGTATTCCCTAAAGACATTGAAAATTAAGAAGTTGGTGTGACCTTGAAGATATGAATGAGGACTATGAAGCGTGAAGACTTTTGTTTTCATAGTTTCATTTTCTTTCTTTGAGTCATAGGAAACACTGTACTATTAAAGGGGGCCGAGGTAATACTAAGGAAAATTTCCAACTGATGCTCAACTCCAAAAGCCTCAACCTATCCAATCCTTTGAGTGAAGCCTATGGAAATCTCTTGCAGTTTAGTCAAGTTCTTCAATGATAGAGACAATGTTCTTCTGGTCTCTGATGAAATTGATCTGACTGAGGAGTTAGGATTTCGCCAATGCGAATTGCTTACAAGTGAGGAACATGATAAGCCTGAGGACTTTCATAGTTAGAAATTTCGACCGTTGCTGTGCTTAGTGCCAGCTGTCCCCAATCACAAATATCCACATAACGGTCATATCATTGGGGCATTTATGTCTTATCATGTCAGGTTGCACCCTGGCTATAAATAGCCAACCCACATAACCACTAGTTGGTTGGCTGCTCCGAGAGAGAACTGACACTTATCATTTGAGAGCAACCCATCCTCTGAGGACTTTGAGAGAAAATCATCAGTGAGGAAAAACCCAAACCACCAAACCCAAAGTTATTGAGCATCACTGAAGAAGTTGTTCCTGTGTGGAACCGATGCTTGTTACCTTTCATGACTGTGTATCCTCCAGACGGTTAGGCGTCATGGTCTAGTGCATCCTACAGTCAATTGGGGATCACGGAGTGACCCTGGTCTAGAGCATCCAGTAGTCAATTGTGGATTGCCGGTGACCAGTTTATGAGGGTTTTGGAAGTCTACCCTAAAGAGTTACCACAAGTGTTGGGCGAGGACTTTGTGACCTTAGCTCAAGGAGAATACAGTAAGGACTGTGTGTCTTGGGACTGTGTGTCCTCTGGTTTAATTACCAGGCCGCTCCAAACCAGACGTACAACTGTCACAACAGTTGCAACTGGGTCATCAAACCATTGTCTTCGTCGAGCTACCTGGTTCTATTTCCTCAACCCCTCTATTCCTCGTATACTTGTTGATGAAATTGATCATTACTGGTTGAAGAATTTGACTGAAGACTTTCACAATTTCCTCACCTCAAATTCTTCAAGTTACCTTGTTCCTCACCTGCTTATCCCGTATCATGCTACATGTAATCTATGCATGTTTCATTTCATCATCATGATTATGTTGTTGCTATGTTCCCCATTCACTTGAGTACTTAATCCGCTGCTAGTTATTCATCACATTTCAAATTCCTCAAGTGATGAATTTGTAAAAATTGCCTATTCACCCCCTCTAGTCAATATAACGCACTTTCAATTGGTATTAGAGCAAGGTACTCCCTTGTTCTGTGTGATTTTGGTTTAACCACCTGGAGTTCTAGTTATGTCGACAGTAGGTATGATCAAGGTTTCTGCAGGATATCCTACCTTCGATGGGACGGACTATCCTTACTAGAAGAACAAGATGCACATGCATCTTGAGGCAATTGACAATGATCTCTGGTACGTTGTGGAAAATGGTGTTCCCCACATTTCTCCGACTGTTACTGCTGCTGATACGAAGAGATTCAAGCAACTCGATTCTCAAGCGAAGAATATCATTTGTGGTCATCTGAGCAAAGGTCAGTATGGCAGAGTGAGTGCTTTGGAGACTGCTAAGCTTATCTGGGATAGGCTGTCCAAAGTCAACGAAGACTTTTCGACTCAACGTGACTCTCGTGTTGATGTTCTTTGCAATCTCTTCAACCGCTTCAAGAGACTCGCAATGAAAATGTTCAGCAAACTATTGATCGTCTCACTGATATCTCCAATGAGCTTCAAGCACTGGGTGCCACTGATATCACTGACCATGAAGTGGTGAAGAAACTACTAAGATCTCTTGATTCCTCATTCGATACTCTGGCTTTGATGATTCAAGAGCGTGGAGACTAAAAGTCACTTGATCCTGCTGATATTCTTGAGACTCAATACTCATGAATTCCAACAAGTTGAGAAGAGAGACCTCTACGGGCCAAGCTATGGAAGATCTCGTGCTCTGAATACAAAATCAATTTCCTCATTCAAAGGCGAAGATTCAGATAGTAGTCTTGGTGATCCTGAAGAACCGAGTCAGGAGCTAGCAATGCTTGTGAGGAAATTTCAGAAGTTCTCAAGGAGAGGTGGATTTGTAAAGTCATCAAAAAGTGGTTTGAGGAAATCAGATTCCACAGATGACTACAAGAAAAGAACTTGTCACAAATGCAAGAAATCTGGTCACTTCATCTCTGACTATCCTCTCTCGGAAAAGAATCAAATAAGAAGAAGAAGAAGTACAAGGACGATAGTTCTGATGACTCGAAGAAAAATAAGAAATCTTCAAAGTCCTCAATGCACAAGAGAATGGTTCCAGAAAGGCTCGGGCTTTCATTGGCAAGGAAATGGACTCAGAAGAAGAATCTGAAGAATATGAAGAAGAGGAAGAATCTGAGGTGGAACCTGAATCTGGTGTCGCTGGCCTCGCTCTTGCTACTGCCTTCGTCAGCAAGTCCATCCTCAACGATGAAGAAAATGACTACTCCAACGACTCTGACGTCAACAATGATGATTATGATCCCACCTATTGCTTCATGGCTAAAGGTTCCAAGGTACATAAGCATCACTTCTCCTCCGAATCAAGTGATGGTGAATCTGATGAATATGTGAAACCTAGCTATGCCAAACTTGCTAATATTGCTACTAGGTAACAAAGTGCACTTGAAAAGCTTATGAAAATGCTAGACAAAAGCAATGATCTGTTGAATGAGGAAGTGGATCGGACTCAAACTCTGTCTGACGATCTCAAAAGTCTACAAAAAAAGTATGATAACCTTTAGAGTCATCATAATGCTCTCTTAGCCGATCATGAGAAGCTTTCTTATGTATTTCTTCAAAGAAATCAAGATCTTGAGAAACTAAGGGTGTCACATTAGGATCTCCAAAGGGAAAACGATTCCTTACTGGCTCAACAGATCAGTACCGCTCAGGAAGAATTTGTTCCACCTTGTTTGAAATGCAAAAAATGTGAAACTACTAATTCTTCACCTGAATCTTCAAATGCTTCTATTGCTGCAAATTCTTCAACTATTCTAGTGGTCTCAAATTCCTCAGATGAGGATACCACAAGTACCACTAACAAAAATGCAGGGTTGAAGGAATTGTATGTGACAGGCATTTACAAAAGTCTCAAAGGGCATCAAACCCTTTGTGATGTCCTCAAAAAGCAGATTCTGAACAGGAACCCTAGGAAAGAGGGTTTTGCCTTTGAGAGGAAACTCAACGTTGATGGATCCTACTAGACACCTGAGTAGTACCCCAAAACCTCATGGGTTGCTGCGAAAGGACCTCCTGTAGATCCATCCACTTTATCTGGCTTTACTTGTGAAACTTCATATTCCTCTAATGAGTCACTTGACTCCAACTACAAATTCTTCAAAAATCAGAAAGGTGAAGTATTTTCCAGATTTGTTGGAACTAACTGCAGGAACGGTTCTCCTATGAAGAAAATCTGGGTTCCCAAGAGCTACCTACAAAATCTTCAAGTGAATGTCCTCACGACACCACTCATGAAGAATAGGAACCCCAGATTAAATTCCTCATATGCACCAAAGTTTGCATTTGGACCAAATTCCTCAAATGGTCAAAAATATCATTCTCGTGCTAATGCATCTGTTTGGCAGGGAATATCTAATAGTTCTGAATATGTGCATTATTCTTCAAATCATTATGTTCATAAGTCCTCGAAGAATTTCTCTGCTTATTCATATGAGTACTCTAACCCTCTCCCTGTGAAACAAAGTGCACTTGCTTTAATGCCTCCCTTCTGATATGGTGCTCGTAGAATGATGAACTCTTTGCCATCCCTCCAGATGTGGGTGATGAAGAAATTGAACTAATTTCTTATGCATGGTTAGGTCTCCAGATGAACTTGAACGTTTGAGGAAATGCTTGAAAGGACGCAAGCTAACCATGTAGAAATGAATTCCTCATTTCTCACGTCCTCACACTGCTTTGCTTACTATCTTGTGTGATGAAATTCTGTCTGGTGAAATTGATGTCATATTCTTCACTCTGAAGCATATGAGTTTGTAAGTTGTACTAATTCATCTACAGGATGAACCTCCAAAAGCTACTGAGTGGGTCCTCGATAGTGGATGCACAAACCACATGACTGGTGACAAGAATCTACGGATGAATTTGCCACTTGCTCCATCTCATCTGAAGCATATCACCTATGCTAACAAAGGAAAAATCAAGGTATTGGATCTCAGTAAGGTTGCAATCTCAAAGGACCAAACCCTGGACAAGGTGATGTTAGTCGAGTCCCTCGGGTTTAACCTTATGTGTGTCTCAATGCTTGTGATCTTGATATGGTTGTCGTATTTGGAAAATATCATTGTCTTGTCATCATGGAATCTGACAATTCCAATGTATTCGAAGGCTTTAGGAGAGGAGACTTGTATATTGTTGATTTCTCTACAGGTCCTCAGCCTGCCACATGCCTACTTGCAAAGTCCTTAGAAGGCTGGCTGTGGCATCGACGACTTGGACATGCTGGTATGAGGAACTTGCACCCGCTCGTGAAGAAAAAGCACGTCATTGGCATTGACGGTGTCAAATTCCTCAAGGACCACCTCTATGGTGTATGTGAGTCTAGGAAGATGACCAGATCCAAGCATCCCTCGAAGACGATCATGACCATGACTCGACCCTTTGAATTGCTTCACATGGATCTCTTTGGCCCCACTCATTACTCCACACTAACAAATTCTTCAAGTATGTATGGCTTTGTCATTGTTGATGATTACTCTCGTTACACTTGGGTGCATATTATTCTGTACAAGTCTGAAGTGCAGGATGTCTTCAGACGATTTGCTTCAAGAGCCTCCACGAACTTCGGCGTCAAGATCAAGCATATCAGGAGTGCTAATGAGACTGAGTTCAAGAACACCAATCTTGATGAACTTGGTATTACTCATGAGTTATCTACCCCTTATACTCCTCAACAGAACGACATCGTGGAGCACAAGAATAGGACTCTTGTTGAGATGGCTTGCACCATGCTTGATGAATACAAGACTCCTCGTTGCTTCTGGCCTGAGGCAATTGATACTGCATGCCACATCATCAACGGGGTATATCTTCACAAATTCTTCAAGAAGACTTCATATGAACTTATGGTTGGCAAGAAACCAAATGTAAGTTATCTCAAAGTCTTCGATGCAAAATGCTGGATTAGAGATCCTCACCATAGTACTAAATTTGCACCGAAAGCACATGAAAGTTTTTTGCTTGGTTACGGAAAGGACTCGCACACCTACATAGTCTTCAACACCTACCACCACAAGGTTGTTGAAACTGTAGATGTGCGATTCGATGAAACTGATGGCTCGCAAAGAGAGCACCTGCCTTTTCTGCTAGATGAACAGTCTCCTAAGGAATCCATTAAGCTGAAGGCTACTGAAGACAATATACCCACCGAGGAAGTCATTTCAACAAATGAAGACATTCAGGCTGATACACCTGAAGAAAATGGTGTTGAAGAAAATCCTCAGTCACGTCAACCTTCTCACCCAAGAGTTGCAAATGAAGTGCAGATTGACAAAATCATCAACAACATCAATGCACTAGGTCCCCTCACTCGCTCAAGAGCTTCTCATTTAACTAACTTTTGTGGGCACTTTGTTTTTGTCTTTATCATAGAGACCAACAAAGTTGGTGAAGCATTCAATGAGCCTGAGTGGATTCAAGCTACGCAAGAGGAATTGCATCAATTCAATCTCAACAACATGTGGGAACTTGTCAAGCGGCCAGATCCTTGCAAGCATAGCATCATAGGTACCAAGTGGATCTATCGCAACAAGCAAGATGAAAATGGCCTTGTGGTAAGGAATAAGGCTTATCTTGTAGCTCAAGGCTACACACAGGTTGAAGGAATTGACTTTGATGAAACTTTTGCACCTGTTGCTAGACTTGAAGCTATTCGCATATTGCTTGCTTATGCTAACCATCATGATATCATCTTATATCAAATGGATGTGAAAAGTGCATTCCTCAATGGTAAGCTTGAGGAAGAAGTATATGTTGCTCAACCCCCAAGTTTTGAAGACCCTAAGCATCCTGACAAAGTCTTCAGACTCAACAAGGCCCTCTATGGCCTCAAGCAGGCCCCTCGGGTATGGTACGACACTCTGAAGGAGTTCCTCATGAAGAAATGCTTCAAACCCGGTTCACTCGACCCAACTCTTTTCACAAAATCCTATGACAATGAACTGTTCCTATGCCAAATATACGTAGACGATATTATCTTTGGCTGTACTGACAAACATTACAGTTATGAATTTGCTTATATGATGAGTGAAGAATATCAAATGTCTATGATGGGAGAGTTTAAATTCTTCTTAGGTCTTCAAATTCGTCAGCAAGACAATGACATCTTCATCTCTCAAGAGAAATACTTCAAGGATGTACTAAGGAAATTCGACATGCAAGATTGCAAATGCGTCAAAACTCCAATGCCTTCAACAGGCCACCTCTGCATTGAAGAAAATGGTAAAGATTTCGTTCAGAAGGTATATCGCTCCATGATTGGCTCATTATTGTATCTATGTGCATCTAGGCCTGATATTATGCTGAGTGTTTGCATGTGTGCCCGATTCCTAGCAATACCAAAGGAATCACACCATAAGGTTGTGAAACATATTCTTCAATACTTAGCTCACACATCAACGCTTGGATTATGGTATCCCAAGGGATCAAATCTTCACCTCGTCAGATACTCTGATGCTGACTATGCTGGAGATCGCGTGGATCGCAAGTCAACCTCAGGCACATGTCATTTCCTCGAATGATCCTTAGTCTATTGGTCCTCGAAGAAGCAGCACTGCGTGTCACTATCTACTGCAGAAGCTGAGTACATTGCTGCTGGTTCATGTTGCGCTCAGTTGCTGTGGATGAAGCAAACCCTCAAGGACTATGGCATAAAGTTGAAGAATGTGCCTCTGTACTGCGACAACGAGAGTGCCATCAAGATTTCTTACAACCCAGTTCAGCATTCCAAGACCAAGCACATCCAGATTCGTCATCACTTTCTTCGAGATCATGTACTCAAGGGCGACATCTCCATCGACCACATCCCCACTGAAGAACAACTAGCCGATATCTTCACAAAGCCCTTGGATGAATAGATATTTTGCAAGTTGTGGTGTGAGCTAAATATCTTAGAATCTTCGAATGTTCTTTGAAGAAGGACACACATCCCAACACTTATGCAAAATTGATGACTTAGATGTGCAACACTCGAAGTAATGTTTTTCTTCAATCAATGAAGAATAACCCTCTAAGTGTGAAGAAATTAATGAAGAATTTGATTCTCGGAACCCTACGACAATTATACGCGGTGTCTGAAGTCATCATTCTGATACGGTGGGTCACGTCACCAACCATAATTGAAATTCTTTAAAGTTGAGTTTTTCGTCATTTTGCAAATTCTTCAAATTTTCAAATTCCTCAAGCTTGCAAATTCTTCAAGTTTGCAAATTCATCAACTTTTCAAATTCTTCAAACTATGAAACTTATGTTCTTCATTGACTATGTATATATTTGAGTTTTCAATGTCCTCAACACCATTCACTTATTGCTAATTCTTCAAGTTGATTTTCATCTAAGTGAATGTGATCAGCCCCTTTCCCCTTCTATGCTAAACTCAACCCAGTCTGTTCACAAATTCTTCATATGCGTTCTACTTTGAAACTCGTTCAAAGTCTTCACTATGTCCTTGACAGCTGAAGAATTTGCGAACGGAAAACTTTAAAATTTTCACTATCAAAATTTTCGGCGTTTCCCGCTCAAACGGTTCCGATTCCCACGACTGGATAACCCAGGATCCCCCACTATCACCATTTCTTAGTACGTGGGTGACACATGTCGCGAGGAGAACAAGGGTCAGGGGCAATCTTGTCCAAAATCTTCGGACATATTGGTTTTCACCTCTGCTATAAATACCCCCTTCCCTTTCACTGTGCTCGGTTACTCCTCACTCCTACTCTCTCCCGAGCTCAACCCTAGCGCCGCCGCTAAAATCATCACCGCCGGTGTGGAAGAGCTTCACTACCTCAACCTCAACGTCGTCGTACTCGCATTGGCCGGGGAAGTCTTCACCCCGCCACCGTTGTAGTTGTCTCCCTCTGCCAAGCTAGGGCGTGGGAGGTATGGACTGACGAACTTCCTAGATTTCTTCACACAGTTCATCGTGTCCTTCATTAGGGTAAATAAAACCTATTTTTACTACCCTTGTTTGATCTTCAGTTATTCCTCAATTTTCTCAAACGTGTTTATTCTTCACGAATCTCAGTCTAGAGCACCTTACATGTTCATACACTTGATGTTTTTCCCTAAGTTATGACTTTCTTCAAGATTCCTCAATTGTGTGAATCCTCAAAATTTGCACAACTCTAGAACCTAAGGCAAAGAACACTTAGTGAAATTCCTCAAGACACCCATGGTCAAATCCTCACTCTTGATTTTATTGAAAAACTTCTGAGAACACATATGACCTCTTCAAATTCCTCGCACCTATACTCTGTTCACAGGTACAAACATGTCCGCTGATGAATCACTAGGTTCTCATCAACTTAACTCATTTGCAGCGTTTCTTGAGGAAAAACTGTGCACTTCTTCAGAATCTTCAAGAACTCAGAATCCTCAGCCGAAGAAAATGGCAGATGGGAAGAAGCCACAAAAATGTGGAAAGAAACCAGATGTGCAGACTGCCTTTGAAATACCCGAGGACTTGTATGAGGAATATTGCACGCCTGATGAAGCAATTCATGGCAGAGAGACAACTAATAGAGAAAGATTCGTCTGTAGAAAATTGAGAGAAGATGGGCAAAGGAGTGGAAGGAATATCATTATGTCACTCCTAAATATATGATGAAATTCGCTGTGAAACCCCCTTGTAGCAGGACTCCCTTGGCTCCAAATCAAATAGCTGATCTCACTAGTCTCAAGACTGGTAATGACTTTCCTCATGTATGGGAGAAACAACAAGCCAAGCTGGCAAAGAGAGCAAAAGAGGCTGTGAAGAAATTCAATGAAGACTCTGCTACTGCTGCCACTGCCGAAGCCTCTACAAGTGCTCCGAAGAAATCAATGGTGAAGAAATCTACTTTGAAATCAAATTCTTCAACTTAAAAATCATCACAACATATTCCTCAAACTCAGCCCTCAAAGGCCTCAGCCGCTGGTTCAGTAGCTGCTCAGTCCTCTGCTGGTGTTACAAAGTCCTCAACTCTTGTGCACCTTGCATCATGTCAAAGGATAGAGGGATTCTCAATTGCTTCAAAGGCCTCAACAAGTCCATCTACACAAGCAAAGTCTTCAACAAGTCCTACTGTGTTGAAACTAAAGAAAATTGCTGGACGAGGTCAAATACCAAGTCCTCACACAAGCAAAACTATGGTGACAGTACCCTCAGGATCTGAGGATGATGATGAAGCTGATGATGGAGAATTGGAAGAAATCATCGGAGAAAGTTAGCAAAAGGCTGCAATAGCCAAAGGCAGCTCTGTTCTTCTCATGCTGGATCCCAAGATGATCCTCAACTTCATTGACATATGGCATGAGGATCCAAGCACCCCACTTTCCTGACTGAACCTGCCTCTTGGTGTGGACCATGTCCTCACCCACTTTATTGCTGAGGAAAAATGGAAAAGAGATCAAGCTCAGAGAGCTAACAGAAACAGGGCTCGAAAAGAAATTTTTCTGAGGAATAACATGATGAATTTAACTCCAAATCAACTCATCACTGTTCAGTCTAAAATTTTTGCTCCCTCTCCGAGGAACAAGAATAATATGATGCTGAATGGAAGGACACCAAGGTGAGATTCTTTAGGGCAGCCCAAGCTACTGTTAAGGACCATAACACTAGGGTTGCAGCTCGATCGCAACCACAAAATCCTTAGGCTGAAGAAACTGCTCACCTGCTGAGGGAACTGCTAGTGCAGCTGAAGAAAGTCAGACTACTGAAGAACCTGCCAAGGCAACCTCCACTGCTGCGCCTGATGAAACTGAACCCACAAGGACGACTGCATCAGTTGTACCTGCGGAAACTGCTGCCCCTTCACCCTCCTCTAAAATCCCAAAATCTTCAAGGGTGAAGACAATCAACCTTCCTTCTGCATCAGAACCAAAGATGACCAAGGCTGCTGAGAACAAGGCACTGAAACAGAAAGCATCAACCTTAGATTCCTCAGGTGCGAAGAAATTGAAGACACTATCAAGTTCTTCAAAAGAACCAATTGAGGCTACCCCAGTTTCCTCAGTACCAGCCTATGAAATAGTGCC
Organism: Hordeum marinum; assembly: GCA_022496015.1. Classification (NCBI taxonomy): domain Eukaryota; kingdom Viridiplantae; phylum Streptophyta; class Magnoliopsida; order Poales; family Poaceae; genus Hordeum; species Hordeum marinum. Next base: position 113,434,216 of record CM039674.1, on the reverse strand, counting down.
ATTCGGTGTTGACTACGTCATTCCGAATGATGATCAAGTAGAAATGGATCAATCTGCTGCTACCTCAGAGCGGATTGATGAAGAAATTGAAGTGGAAGCAAAAGCTTCAACTCCACAGGTATCACCGCCCCAGCCTCAGTTTACTGCTGAAGAGGCCGACATTGAAGAAATTGATGATGACGTGGACATTGGCAACACAACACCTATCATCAATGATGAATATTGGCAAGCTTCTCACCCAAATTCCCCAATGACCACTCCTCTGTCACAGATTCCTCAGTCCCCAACCCAGACTGAAGAAATTCACAAAGAATCTGATGACATAGCCGCTCCAGCCACTAAAGAAATTCCAGCTGCATCAGCTGATGACTTTGCTGCTCCAACTGCCACTGAGGAAACTAGTCCGCAAATTCCTCAGTCTGAAGAAATTCCTCCTATGACTAAGGAGATTAAGGGCCGCTTCAAGCCAAACCTTCAACCAAAGCCAAGGATGCCATTCAAAGGCTCAAAGCGCCCCAAATTCCCCAAGTCCGATTTCTTCGATGAGCACATTTTCTTCACTGTCCCTAATCCATATGACACAGCAAGAGCCGATCGCACAAGATTCTAGACTCCAACTCAGATGAATTACTATGCATCAGTTATGTTTGACAAGAAGAAAGTCTTCGAGCACCATCAAATTCCTCATGCTGATATGGAAACAATTCCATCCTTCACGCCGGTGCTCGCAGTTCTTCATGATGCAGGACTTCTTCCCTTCTGTGTGGACATCTGCGATTGGAATGAAGAGCTAATTCTTCAATTCTATGCCACACTACACATCACAGGTGATGCCTCTGACATCAACTCCTGGGTCTTGAACTGGATGACTGGATCTACTCCCCTCACTGCTCTAGCATCTGAATTGCTTCGGTCAGTCCAAGTTCCAATTCCTTCAAAAGAAACTTGTTGCCTATTTGATGAACCTGCTCTACCCAACCAACTGATGCAAGTGCTGATGAAGCCGTTGGCTCCTGGAAAACCTCAACGGACCACCTTCCTTCTGGAGGATTTGCTCTATGTGCCCAGAAGGGTCTATCGCATTCTCACCAACACCCTATGTCCTCAGAAGGGCCACATCTCTGAAGAAGAAGAAGTGGAGGGAGTCATGAAGAACATGATATTCAACATCCTTCATGGGATTCCCATCAACTTCCATGATTTCTTCATGAGGACAATGGCAAATGCAGCATTAGCCCCATTTGAACTGAAGCCTTATGCTCCCTCGATCAGGAAATTCGTCAGATCAAGGTCTTCAGTTCCCTTCAAGGCAGACTTCCAAAATCACTTCGGCTTTTTGCCCTCGATTGAAGTCCTCAACAGCACAATTGCCTCAGTTGAAGGAAAAGGCAAAGCTGTCATTGATGAAGACACTCGTCCATTAGATGGTCACTTTCGCAAAGCTCCATCTTACTCCACCAATGATGACATAGCTACCCAGGACTCAGCTGCAAAAGCCTCAGCGCAAAAGCCTCAAGAGTTTGCTCCTCGTGTGATGACTGATCGTGAACTGCTCATAAGTGTTCATCAGAAAGTTGATCGTAATCACAAGTGGGTGAAGCGTCAGCTTCTTCCATTGTTCAGAACATGACTGTGACGCAGAACTTTGTGGGGAAAAATCACTACTATGTGCATGAAACCTTTGATTGCGCATGGGCCATTCTTGCACACCTCAAGACTCCTGAGGAACTCAAGGACATGGACTTTCAACAAAACTTTGACTGCTCTCATCCTCTTCAGAACAAATTTAAGAAGGTTCGAGTTCCTCAGATGGTTACAAGCTCATATTCTTCATCGCATGAGATGGATGAAGCTGAGGACATTGACGACACTGCGGCAGGCCCTGCATCGACAAACGACCCCGACACCGCTGGCGCTCCTTCTTCACGAACAAGATGAAATTCTTCAAGGGCGTTAGTCCTCACTTTTTCATCCCTTTTGGTCTTTGATGACAAAGGGGGAGAAAATTTGAGTTAGTCTTCAAGCGGGTCTCTATATATGGGCTAATTTTTTGTTTAAGTTACAACTCTCACTCTTCTGAAGCTTTTATTGTTTGAGTTGTAAACTTAAGTCCGATGGTGGTCTGACTCTTTTAAACTGCTTTCCGCATGCTGATTTCCTCAAGCACCTTAATGCATGCATGCTGAATTTCGTCAGACACCATTTTCATCATGCATTTCAAATTCTTAATATCATATGTTAAATGCGTGTATGAATTAAAAGATATAGGGGGAGTTCTCCATGTTTTTAACCTGCCATGTGCATTTGCAGTCCAAAGCAAATTCCTCAAATATGCACATCTTCAGGGGGAGTTCTTCTATATCTTGCAATCAAATTCCTCAAACCCAGTATTTACACTTCATAGTATTATCCCCATTGAAAACTTAACCTATTTCTCATCAATCACCAAAAAGGGGGAGATTGTAAGTGCATCTAGTGCCCCTTAGTGATTTTGGTGTATTGAAGACTTATAGGTTAAGGAACTAATGTGTTTGTGAGTGTACACAGGCTCTATAAGTCGATGAGGAGTTTGATATATTCGTAGATTACCAACCCCTAAAAATGTATGTCTTCAACTGAAGACTTTGGTGAAGACTTTGTGAAGACTTCGCTAAAGACTTTGGTATTCCCTGAAGACTTTGAAAATAAAGAAGTTGCTGTGACCTTGAAGATATGAATGAGGACTATGAAGCATGAAGACTTTTGTTTTCGTAGTTTCATTTCCTTTCTGTGAGTCATAGGAAACACCGTACTGTTAAAGGGGGGCGAGGTAATACTTAGGAAAATTTCCAACTGATGCTCAACTCCAAAAGCCTCAACCTATCCAATCCTTCGAGTGAAGCCTTTGGAAATCTCTTGCAGTTTAGTCAAGTTCTTCAGTGACAAAGATGATGTTCTTATGGTCTCTGATGAAATTGATCTGACTGAGGAGTTAGGATTTCGCCAGTGCGAATTGCCTACAAGTGAGGAACATGATAAGCCTAAGGACTTTCATAGTTCGAAATTCCGACCGTTGCTGTGCTTAGTGCCAGCTGTCCCCAATCACAAATATCCACATAACGGTCATATCATTGGGTGCATTTATGCCTTATCATGTCAGGTTGCACCCTGGCTATAAATAGCCACCCCCACAACCACTAGTTGGTTGGCTGCTCCGAGAGAGAACTGACACTTGTCATTTGATAGCAACCATCCTTCGAGAAATTTGAGAGAAAATCATCAGTGAGGAAAAACCCAAATCACCAAACCCAATGTTATTGAGCATCACTGAAGAAGTTGTTCCTGTGTGGAACCGACGCTTGTTACCTTTGAGGATTATGTATCCTCCAGATGGTTAGGCATCATGGTCTAGTGCATCCTGCAGTCAATTGGGGATCATGGAGTGACCTTGGTCTAGAGCATCCAGCAGTCAATTGTGGATCACGGGGTGACCAGTTTGTGAGGGTTTTGGAAGTCTACCCTGAAGACTTACCAGGATTGTTGGGCGAGGATTTTGTGACCTTAGCTCAAGGAGAATACTGTAAGGACTGTGTGTCCTCTGGTTTAATTACCAGGCCGCTCCAAACAAGACGTACGACTGTCACAACAGTTGGAACTGGGTCATCAAACCATTGTCTCCATCGAGCTACCTGGTTCTATTTCCTCAACCCCTCTATTCCTCGTATACTTGTTGATGAATTGATCGTTACTGGTTGAAGAATTTGACTAAAGACTTCCACAAATTCCTCAACTCAAATTCTTCAAGTTACCATGTTCCTCACCTGCTTATCCTGTCTCACGCTACTTGTAATCTGTGCATGTTTCATTACATCATGATGACTATGTTGTTGCTATGTTTCCCATGCACTTGAGTACTTAATCCGCTGCTAGTTATTCATCACATTTCAAATTCCTCAAGTTGAAATTCCTCAAGTGATGAATTTGTAAAAATCGCCTATTCACCCCCTCTGGTCGATATAACCCACTTTCACACCCGCTGGAGAATTCCATCGCCTCCTGGGCAGACTTGTGCCATGAGTTTGTTGGCGCTTTTACCGGACGCCACCAAGCTCTCGGTCAACAAAGAGAATTGCAGATTATCCCTCAGAAGGAGGGCGAAACTTTGTGCAAGCATATCCAAAGGTTCAGCCACGTACATCACAACATACCAGACATTTATCCTGCCGTTGTTATCAAGGTGCTTCATCAGAACGTTTGCAACCGCAGGATGCGGGAAGAGCTGGTGATGAACATGGTCAGGGTTGTTGCTGAGCTTTATGCTCTGGAAAACAAATGTGCTCGGTCTAAAGAAGGGAGGAGACTCCTCGGCGAAGACGCTGGCGCAGGGGTCGACTCTGAAGATGAAGACACCACCACTCCAGCAAAGAAAGGTCGGCAGCGGAACAAGGAATGCAAGGGCAAGGCCGTTCTTGCCGTCGAGGGATCGGGCAACCCTAGTACTGCCAAGAAGGGCAAGGTTGATGACCCCAGCAATGATGTTATGGCGGCTGCCGACAAGCCAGAAGGCTCCGGCAAGCAGTATTGCAAGATCCATCACACAAAAGGCCACGATCTCCAAGACTGCCGACAAGTTGAATAGCTTGCCGAGAAGCAAAAAGCTGAGTACGAGAGGCAAGACAAGGAGAAAGGCCAGGATGATGCTGAGGGGTCCGGCAAGAAGCACGTTGGCCGAAGTGGTCGCCGCGGCAAGCCCAAGCAACAAAAAGACCGTCCCGCATGCGGTCGCGACAAGCAAGAGGGTGATGATGATGACATCGAAGAGGAAAACGAGTCCGGCGAGCATGAGTTCCAGAAGGCTACATAGATGATGTGCATCGAGGGAGGTGCCTCTTCGCATTACTCTCACCGCCAACTTAAACAGTGGGCGCGCGAGCTTAGCACGGCGGAGCCCTCTATCGGTGTCGAGAGAGCCCTAAAGTGGTCCAACACTCCTATCATCTTCGACGCCGAGGATCACCTTGATCGCATAACTGCGGACGGGTGCCTACCGTTGTTGGTTTCGCCACCAATTTGCAACGTCAAGGTGATGAAGATGCTAGTCGATAGTTGGGCCAGCCTGAACCTAATCTCACCTGATGTCATCCAGAGGCTGCAAATTCCTGATGAAGATCTCGAGCCGACAGGCGCTTTCCAAGGGGTCAATTTAGGGAGAACACGGCCGAAGGCAAGATCACACTACCGGTGATGTTTGGCAGTGATATCAATTTCAGAATAGAGAAGATTGTTTTTGACGTTGCCAAGATTTCATTGCCGTACAACGACATACTTGGACTCCCAGCGCTAGCCCAGTTCATGGCGGCCACACACTTCGCTTACAATGTGCTGAAGATGCCCGGGCCAATGAGCGTCATCACAATCAACTTCGACAAGAAGGGCGCGCTTATCTACGCCGAGCAACACTACCGGGAGGCAGTTGCAGCACCTGCCGCCGAGGCACTTGGTCCTACCACTGAAGCTCCTGGGGGGAACAAGACCGACAAGGCCTCTAGCGCATCTTCCGACAAGCGCGCCTCCTCGGGGTGTTGCGCTGCCATTGACGATGTGCTAGAAAGGTCCAACGACAAGAGCAAGAAGTCCAAGGCAGCTCCGCCAGAGACCAAAAAGGTGCCCGCCAAAGAGGATGGTACGGGAGGAACTTTCACCACAAGTTCCATCCTTGACGACAAATAGGAAAGCGCGCTCGTCGCCTTCTTGCGGGCGAATGTTGATGTGTTTGCATGGCAACCATCTGATATTCCCGGTGTTCCCAGGAAGGTGATTGAGCACCACCTTGCCATCTGCCCACACGCACGGCCCGTCAAGCAGAAGGTACGGAAGCAAGCTTTGGAGCGGCAATAGTTTACTGCTGAAAAAAAATCAAGAAATTAGAAATGGTTGGCTTGATTAGACGAGTACTCCATCCAACATGGTTGGCCAATCTAGTTGTAGTGCGCAAGGCGAATGGAAAATGGAGGCTATGCATTGACTTCACAGACATCAACAAAGCCTGCCCCAAAGATCCTTTTCCCTTGCTGCGCATCGACCAGATTATGGACTCCACTGCCGGCTATGACTTGTTGTCTTTCCTTGACGCCTACTCTGTCTATCATCAGATTTTCATGGCCAAGGAAGACGAGGAGAAGACCACATTTATCACCCCATGTGGTATGTATTGCTTTTTGCGTATGCCCTTCGGGTTAAATAGTGTTGGTTCTACATTTGCAAGAGCGGTCTAGATTGGTTTTGAGCCATAGCTACATAGAAATATGGAGGCTTATATGGATGACATAGTGGTCAAAACCAAAGACAAGGCTACAGTCATATCAGACCTAGAAGAAACATTTACAAACATGCGCACGATCAACATGAAACTCAACCCTGGGAAGTGTGTGTTCGGTGTCCCATCCGGCAAGATTCTCGGGTTCTTTGTATCTCAACGAGGAATTGAAGCAAACCCCGACAAGATCAAAGCAATTGAGCAAATTGAAGCACCAAGACGTGTCAAAGATGTGCACCGTCTTGCCGGCTACGTTGCTGCTCTGAGTAGGTTCATCTCAAAATCTGTTGAGTGTGCCCTGCCTTTTTTCAAAATTTTGAAGAAGGCAGGTCCAATGAAATGGACTCTGACAGTGGAGGCGGCGCTGCAGGATTTGAAGAAGTACCTCTCCTCTCCGTAGGTCGTAGTCGCGCCAAAGCCACAAGAGCAGTTGATGTTGTATCTAGCAGCAACAAATCAAGTGGTGAGTGCTGCAATAGTGGCTGAAAGAGAGATTGATGAAGAAGCAGCGGCAATGACAGGGCCGCCAACCGACGAGCCAGGGCATTCCCCGGCAGGGTCTGGTGCCGGCAAGCAAAGATTCGCGTAGTTGAATGCGACAGTCCCAAAGAAGAAGGTGGTGTAGCGCCCAGTCTATTTTGTCAGCTCCCTTTTGCAGGGGGCTAGGTCAAGATATTATGGCGTGCAAAATTTTCTCTTTGGCCTCCTTATGGCTTCAAGGAAGCTGCACCATTACTTCCAAGCACATGAGATCACCGTTGTCACTCGCTTCCCGCTGCAGCGGATATTGCGGAACCTAGAAGCTACCGGCATGATTGTGGAATGGGCTTTGGAATTGTCAAGCTTTGGTTTCAAGTTCGAAAGCACTTCGACCATCCAGAGCAGAGCCTTGATAGAGTTCATTGCGGAATGGACCCCAACACCGGATGAAGAAGTTCCAGAATCAACTCTCCCTGGCAAGGAAACCGATCAAGAGTGGGTCATGTATTTTGATGGGGCTTTCTCGCTACAAGGCGCTAGTGCCGGAGTGCTGCTTGTCGCACCCAACGAAGAGCACCTCAAGTATGTGATTCAAATGCGCTTTCCTCGGGAGAGGTCAACAAACAACACTGCTGAGTACGAAGGGCTGCTTGCCGGTCTCAGGATCGCGGCAGACCTTGGGATCAAGAAACTTATTGTCAGGGGTGATTCTCAGCTTGTCGCCAGGCAAGTGAACAAAGACTACTAGAGTCCATTTATGGAAGCTTATGTAGATGAAGTGAGGAAGTTGGAAGAACGTTTTGACGGCCTGCAAATGGAGCACGTTCCACGCGCATAGAACCACGTTGATGATGGCTTGTCAAAATGTGCTGCCCTTAAGTTGCCTATGTAACCAGGAACTTTCATGCTTCGACTGACTCAACCCTCCATGACACCATCATTTCGACAAGATAAAAGAGTAAGTTGTGTTCTGGCAAGTATTTACCGGCCGAGCTCCCAGAAGCCGTCGGCAAGGAGGTTGCCGAGGACACCGTCGGGCTTGCCAGTGAGCGCCGTGCTCCGGCGGAGCCTCAGGCTCTTGCCGTGGAAGCACGTGCTGCCGTCAGGCTTGCCGGGAGGCAAGAGGCTCCGGCGGTGGCTCAGTCCCTTGCCGTTGAGACAAATACTTCCCCAGCAAAGGATATGCCTTTAGTCCTTGTTGTCGAGCTCCAGGCTCTAGCATGGGCACAACACATCGTCCATTTCCTTCAAATAGGAGACCTCCCTGAGGAACAAGAAGGAGCAGAGAACTGGTATGTACCAGTTCGTGGACAACGTCCTGTACAGAAAGAGACCGAATGGTGTGAAACTCGGGTGCATTTCTCGAGAGGATGGACTGGAGCTGTTGGCAGAGATACATTGAGGCATATGTGGCTCCCACAAAGGATCAAGAGCACTTTCTGGTAAGGCATTCCGGCAAGGTTTATTTTGGCCCACTGCCCTCCAGGATGCAACTGTGCTAGTAACTAAGTGTGAAGTATGCCAGTTTCATTCGAAGAAATTTCATCAACCAGCTCAAGCCCTTCAAACAATCCCTCTCTCCTAACCATTTTCGGTCCCGGGGCTCGACATCTTGGGCCCCTTTCCCCGTGCTGCCAGGGGCTTTGAGTACTTGTATGATGCAATCGACAAGTTCACAAAGTGGCCGGAAGTGGAAGGAGTGAGAAAGGTGACAGCATACTTAGACGTCAAGTTCTTCAAAGGACTAGTCTGCCGCTTAGATGTTCCCAACAGGATCATCACTGACAATGGCACACAGTTCATGAGCCGCACCTTCATGCAGTATGCCCAAGACCTTGGCAACAGAATCTGTTTTGTTTCCCTTGCCCACCCAAGGAGCAACGGCTAGGCGAAAAGGGCTAATGCTTAAGTGTTGCGAGGCCTCAGGACAAGAACTTTTGACAAGCTGCAGAAGTGCGGAAGGCACTAGATTGATGAGTTGCCGGTGGTTCTTTGGTCGATTAGGACGACACCAAATCGAGCTACCGGCCAGACACCCTTCTCCCTCATGTATGGGGTGGAAGCAGTTCTCCCCACGGAAATCATATATGGGTCACATTGAGTGCTCGCTTATGATGAGCTCGAGCAAGAGCAGTTGCGACCAGATGATGTTGGGGAACGTAGTAGTAAATCAAAAAAATTACTACGTCTCACCAAGATCAATCTATGGAGAAACCAGAAACGAGCAAAGGGGGAGTGCATCTTCATACCTTTGAAGATCGCAAAGTGGAAGCGTTACTATGAACGCGGTTGGTGGAGTCGTACTCGCAACGATTCAGATCGTGGTGGATTCCGATCTAAGCACCGAACAACGGCGCCTCCGCGTTCAACACACGTGCAGCCCGGTGACGTCTCCTACGCCTTGATCCAGCAAGGAGGAAGGAGAGGTTGAGGGAGAGCTCCGGCAGCACGACAGCGTGGTGACGGTAGAGCTGCGTGCTACTCCGGCAGGGCTTTGCCAAGCGCTACGGAGGACGAGGAGGTGGAGAGGTAGGGCTGCGCCGAGAGAGAGAGAGACTTGCAAGTTGCAGCCCCCCAAAACCCTCACCATATATAGGAGGAGGGGAGGAGGATGCACCCACTCTAGGGTTCCCACTATAGGGGGTGCGGCAGCCCTAGATGGGAGGAGGGCCGACGGCCAAGGTGGGGAGGAGGAGCGGTGCCCTAGGGTGGGCCTAGGGCCCCTCCATGCATAGGGTTTGCCCCCCTCCACCCTTTGTTGCACCTTGGGCTAAGGTGGGAGGCGCACCATCCCACCTAGGGGCTGGTTCCCTCCCACTCTTGGACCATGTAGCCTTCCGGGGCCAATGGCCCATCTCGGTGGACCCTCGGAACCCTTCCGGTGGTCCCGGTACATTACCGGTGATGCCCGAAACACTTCCGGTGACCAAATCCTCATTTCCTATATATGAATCTTTACCTTTGGACCATTTTAGAACTCCTCATGATGTCCAGGATCTCATCCAGGACTCCAAACAACCTTCGGTAACCATGTACACAATTCCCCTGTAACCCTATTGTCATCGAACCTTAAGTGTGTAGACCCTATGGGTTCGGGAGGCATGTAGACATGACCGAGCTCCCAAAAGTTCTTTCCAATGTCCTTCAATGTCCTTCATTGAAAAACAATTATTCAAGTAAGTGTGTAGACCCTATGGGTTCGGGAGGCATGTAGACATCGAACCTTAAGTGTGTAGACCCTATGGGTTCGGGAGGCATGTAGACATCGAACCTTAAGTGTGTAGACCATATTCTCCAATGTCCTTCATTGAAAAATAGTTATTCAAGTAGGCCTTTATGCTTTCCAAAAGTTCTATATCATTTCCCATCAACAATATGTCATCCACATATAATATGAGAAATGCTACAGAGCTCCCACTCACTTTCTTGTAAATACAGGGTTCTCCATAAACTTCTATAAATCCAAACGCTTTAATCACCTCATTAAAGCGAATGTTCCAACTCCGAGATGCTTGCACCAGCCCATAGATGGAGCGCTGAAGCTTGCATACTTTGTTAGAATCTTTAGGATCGACAAAACCTTCCGGATTGTAGCGACCCGACCTGAAAGGTCGAATCTCCGGTGTTTCTGTACCATCCCAAGATCATGTTGGTACACACACGGTACATCAATGTATATATCAAAGGGAAATCACACATCATTAAATAATCGAAATCTCATATCGAGTCCTTTATTACAATAAGGATTACAATAAAGTGGCTGAAAGCCAACTCATGAGATAAACTAAACCATAAACTTGCGGAAGCTCCAAAGGTAGTTAGGTCCATCTGACTCCAAGGGCGTCTCACCGAGCGTAGAGCGTATCCACACTCCTGGTCGGAAAAGTACTCTGCAACATGATACGTTGCAGCCATATAGGTCAGCATATTGAATATGCCGGCAAAGTCACAAGAGAGGGGGTAAAGTAATCATCTAGTCTATATGCAAAATATGGCAGGTGGGGTATTAAGTTTTTGCATAAAGCCAAAATTTTCCTACAACAAGAGAGGGCAAAAGCATAATTACTACAATGTTGGTTGATTAATGAGATGGTTCCACCAACCAATTCTCATATCCAAGTTGACAATAATAACCCACATCAATATAATTAATTGTGTTGAGAGTTCTAGATAAATTCAGTTCCTTTGGCTCAAACTGTCCATGACCATGGACACGGCTAATCGATTAGGTTTGGGTACTCTGTAGAGTTTTGCACACGTTCCCCACAAGATTTGATCGCCTCCGTTGGATTTCTCGCACCTCATGGTGTTTGAGAAACGGATGACCAAAACATGGTCTTCTAAAGGGTTTCCCCGAGACTCTGTCGGTGCCCATCCTTTCCTACCGTTCTTCTACATCTCGTAGCACCGCCTGTCCAGGGTCACCACGATATCCAACCAAGCCAGAGCCCATAATGGCTTGTGGCTGTGCAGGTAAGCCTTGGGTCTTGAAGCATCCATCCATCTCTTTGTGCCTGGGTGGACCTTTCCGCATGAATACTGGCACTTCTCCAGCATCATCTAGGCTAACCACTGGTTTCTCCAGGGCACCGTTCAACCATCATCCACCCAGAGGTATGTTGAAAACTTGGAGTCTTGAAAGACCTGATCATCATGTAGGTCTTGAAATTATTAACTCACAACTCTCATGAATCACACAACCAACCCCGTCTACTAATAGCATAGCAAAATGTAAATCAATGTTTCCCGGGGCCAATGTGTCAAAGGGTTGAGGGATACTTACCACAAGATACTACAACAAGTAACCAAGTTTCCAAATTAGCTACTTTGCATGCAATTGGGGAGATGGAAGAACTAATGCAATAAAACATAGGTATACATGGTCAAAGTGACTTGCCTTGCTGACGATCCTCGAAATCAAGTGACTCTAGATAACAAGCTTCGCACTCCGGATGATCTAACGAATCAAACAAGAACACACGATAAGCATAAACACAATACAATTCATTCAACAGAAAGGTAAACAATTGCTTCAACAAACAAAGGCACAATCAAAAGAAGAATCACTTAAAGTATATCACTATAAAAATATTAGGGTCAAAATCCCTACTAAGACATACAAGTTCAAAAAAAATGGTTTTGAACAACTAGACATTTAGATAACAGAAAAGTAAATATAAATTTTTATTTTAAAACAACAAGTATTTCATTATAAAAGTATTGTGCTAAAATAAGTACTACAAAACTTCTTCTAAACAATATACATGGTGAAAGCAAGATGAACCTATTCAAACTAGAGCACAAAACAATTTGAAAAAAACATATTTTATTAACAGAAAAAAATACAACTAAAGTTGGATCAACAGAACCTAATGAAATCTAAAAACAAAAGTTAACTATTTCAGGTTCAAATTAATTAAAACTCAATTTAATTATAATCTATTAAGAACTAAACAGATTCTATTTTTGTTAAAAACAGTAACCAAATTCATTCTAAAAATTCTCAAATTATGTAGAATGATAGGTTTAACTAATACCAAATAGTGGCAAAAAGATTCACTCAAAAATATATTTTAAAACTCTAGTTATAATTTTTTTAGTTATTTAAACAAATTTGATTAGATTCAAAATTTAAAGTTCAAATTTGAAATCTAAGCATACAGACACAAACTACATCAAATTTGTGAACTAATGCAAAAAGAATCAACTAAAAACACCAAATATTTTAAAAGATATGATAAAAACAAAAACAAAATACATTCTGTTTTCTAAAACAGAAAAGAAAAAGAAAAACTATTAACGATCGGTTAGGGGCTACGTGTCAGGTTGTGATTGGCTGCGAGGGCGTGCACGTGAGAGTTATCGAGCGAACGACCGAAGCGCAGAGGAAAACATTTCGCTGATTAAATCATATAATCGGGAGCGTTGGATCTACATCTAACGGTCCAGGGGGGTCCGATGGCTTACAGAGGGGAGGAGGAGGTTTCGGGAGGTCGACGGCGGCCGGAGCTCGTTGGATCTACATCTAACGGCCGGAGCGCGATGTCCAAAGGGCTCAGGCGACGGCGGCGAAGCTCCGACGTCGATTTGCGGCGTCGGACGGGGCTAGGGACGATGGAGGCGACAACCTCGAGCTCGGGACGGTTCGGTTGGAGTCCGAACTCCGGCGAGGTGGTTCGGTGGCGTTCTGGCGAGGTAGAGTGGGGGATCGGGGTGGAATGGAGCGCGGCGAGGGCTATGGCTTTTATAGGTCAGGTGCGGGGCCGGGGAAGGGAGAGAGGAGGGAGATCCGGAGAGAGGGATCTCCGGCGACGGTGGTGCACGCGAGGAAGGAGACGGGCACGCGGATGACGCCATCGGTCAGTGGGTCCCGCGTGGCAGTGAGAGAAGAGGCGAGGTTAGCGCGTCAGTTGACCGATTCGAGTTGAATTCGGGAGTTAAAGCCTGTGGGCCGGCCCGATTTGTTCTGAAAAACTTTCCTTTTCTATTTCCAGTGCAGTAAAAACTCTTTTAATGCATTTAAAACAATTCCAAACTTAAGAAATATATATATCAAAATGATGAGTAGAATTAATGCTATTTAATGAACATTTTTCCTCTGTCATAATGAATATCTTTTAAAAAATATTATTTTCAGAAAATGCCTAATTAATTTTGAATCCTTTTGAGATAAATTTTGAAATGACCCCCTGGTTTAATTGCTCAAATATTTCACCAAGATGGCCCTGGTGTGGAGTGTCATGTTACTCCTCTCTTTCTTTGAACATTTCCAAAGGTTTTCAAATAGATGAAACAGATACATGGAAAGATAGAAATGGCCTTTCAGAATTTCAAAAGAAACACTTCAAATTCATTACATTCCAACAATGATGATGATGCATAGCTATATTTCATAACATTCCAAAATGAAATTTTGGGATGTTACAAACCTACCCACCTTAAGATGAATCTCGCCCTCGAGATTCGGGTTGGCTAGAAAATAGGTGCGGGTGGTCTCTACGAAGATCTTCTTCGCGTTCCCAGTTGGCTTCTTCCTCGGTGTGGTGACTCCACAGAACCTTACAGAACTTGATGATCTTGCTTCGGGTAACTCTGTTGATAGTCTCGAGGATTCTGACAGGCTTCTCCTCATAGGTCAGGTCACTGTCAAGTTGTATGGCCTCTAGGGGCACTGTGTCTCTCAAAGGAATATCAGCCATCTCAGCATGGCGTTTCTTTAGCTGGGAAACATGGAAAACATCATGTACTCCGGACAGGCCTTCCGACAATTCCAGCTTGTATGCAACTTCGCCTCTACGTTCCAGAATGTTGTAGGGGCCTATGAATCTAGGTGCTAACTTTCCTTTAACACCAAACCTCTTGATTCCTTGAAGTGGGGACACACGAAGATATGCTCGATCCCCTACTTCATATGTCACCTCCTTGCGTTTGTTATCAGCATAGCTCTTCTGCCGGGATTGAGCTATCTTGAGTCGGTCTCGAATCAGTTTGACTTTCTCTTTAGAATCTCTGATAAGATCGGGACCAAAAAGTTTTCGATCTCCAACACCATCCCATGTCAATGGTGTTCTGCATCTCCTTCCGTATAAAGCTTCAAAAGGGGCCATGTTCAGACTGGTCTGATAACTGTTGTTGTACGAGAACTCTGTGTAAGGTAAGTTGTCATCCCAACTGGACCCATAGTCTAGCGCACAAGCTCTCAACATGTCCTCTAGAATCTGGTTGACTCTCTCAGTCTGTCCATCGGTCTGCGGATGAAAAGCTGTACTGAACTCCAGCCTTGTACCCAAAGTTTCATGTAGCTGATGCCAAAACTTTGAGGTAAATTGTGTTCCTCTATCTGACATGATACTCCTCCGAACTCCATGCAGACATACGATCCTGGTCATATATATCTTGGCTAGCTTAGCATTGGTATAGGTGGTCTTCACTAGAATGAAATGAGCCACCTTGGTCAAACGATCGACCACTACCTAGATGGAATCATATCCTGAACGGGTCCTAGGTAGTCCTGTGATGAAGTCCATACCAAGCTTATCCCATTTCCACTCGGGTATCGGCAAAGGTTGGAGTAACCCTGCTTGTTTCTGATGTTCCGCCTTTACTCGTTGACAAACATCACATATCGCAATATGTACGGAAATATCTTTCTTCATACGTGTCCACCAGTAACTTTCCTTTAAATCCAGGTACATCTTGGTGTTGCCTGGGTGTATCGAGTATGGTGAATCGTGGGCTTCTTGAAGTATCAACTTCTTGAGCTCTGGGTCATTGGGCACATAGATTCGGTTCTCAAACCATAGAGTACCCTGTTCATCTTCACAAAAGCCTTTAGCCTTGTCTTCCTTCATTCTCTGCTTTATCTCAGCTATCTCCTTGTTCGATTTCGGGGTTTCTCGAATTCTTTCGGTCAAGGTGGACTGAATCTCTAGTGTGGCAACATATCCTTGTGGAACTATCTCTAACCGAAGCTCTCTGAGATCATTGATTAACTCCTGGGGTAATCCTCCGGCTATGAGTGTGTTCACATAACTCTTCCGACTCAAAGCATCTGCCACAACATTTGCCTTTCCTGGATGGTAATGTAATCTCATGTCATAGTCCTTGATTAACTCTAACCATCTCCTCTGTCTGAGGTTCAACTCCTTTTGCGTGAAGATATACTTCAGGCTCTTATGATCAGTGTACACATCACAACTATTTCCGATAAGGAAATGTCTCCAGGTCTTGAGTGCGTGCACTACGGCTGCTAGTTCCAAATCATGGGTGGCATAATTCAACTCATGGGGTCGTAGCTGTCTGGATGCATACGCTACAACTTTTCCCTCCTGCATGAGTACTCCTCCAAGTCCTTGACGGGATGCGTCACAATAAACCTGGAAGTCTTTCTGAATGTTTGGCAGTATCAACACTGGGGCTGTGACCAAACGTTTCTTCAACTCCTGGAAACTGGCCTCACATTCCTTAGTCCAGATATACTTAGACTCTTTCTTCAACAACTCTGTCATGGGCTTGGCAATCTTTGAGAATTCTCAATGAATCTCCCGTAATATCCGGCAAGTCCGAGAAAACTGCGGATCTCCTTAACTGAGGTGGGTGACTTCCACTCAGTTACTGCTTCAACCTTATTAAGGTCTACTGCTATTCCTTCTCCGGAAATAACATGTCCAAGGAATCCGACTTCCATCAGCCAGAATTCACATTTACTGAACTTGTCATATAACTGATGCTCTCTAAGCTTCTCCAGAACTAAACGCAAGTGTTCCTTGTGTTCTTCCTCGCTCTTGGAGAATATCAAAATGTCATCGATGAACACCATGACAAACTTGTCCAAATATTCCATAAACACTTTGTTCATCAAATTCATGAAGTAGGCAGGAGCATTAGTCAAACCAAAGGACATGACTGTATACTCATATAAGCCATACCTGGTGGTGAAAGCTGTTTTGGGTATATCCTGTTCACGTATCTTTAGTTGGTGATACCCTGACCGAAGATCGATCTTGGAGAATACTTTGGCGCCTACTAGCTGGTCAAATAGGTCATTAATCATCGGCAGAGGGTACTTATTCTTGATAGTCACCTCGTTCAATGCACGATAATCGACCACCATCCTCAAGGTTTTGTCTTTCTTCTCCACCAAAAGAACTGGGGCTCCCCAAGGTGATGAACTTGGGCGAATATATCCCTTATCCAATAGTTCCTTTATCTGCTTCTTGATTTCTACTAAATCATTTGCGGGCATCCGATAGGGTCTCTTGGAAATCGGGGATGTTCCTGGTATTAGCTCTATCAGAAACTCTATCTCCCTATCTGGTGGCATTCCTGGTAATTCCTCCGGGAATACATCTAGAAAGTCTCGTACAACCGGTACTTCCTCCTGAACAACTCCTGTGAAGGAATTTAATCGAGCACTCATCTGTGTGTGTCGGGATACATACTTAATCCTCTTGTTCTCCGGAGTGGTGAGTGAAATAGACTTGCTAGGGCAATCAAGGTTTCCCTCATACTTGGTCATCCAATCCATGCCTATGATTACATCCAATCCCTGGGATTCTAAGACGATGAGGTCGGTAGGAAAAACATGGTTTCCTATGTGGAGTTTCAGGGCATGGCATCCTATCCCTGCCATCATCAAACCTCCTGGGGAATTGACCTTAATGGGCTGACTAAGGGTTCTGGTGGGTAAACCATACTTTTCCACAACTACCCTTGATATGAATGAATGAGTTACACCAGAATCAAAAAGTACCATAACTGGACGTGAATGCAATAAAAACTTACCAACCACAGTCTCGGGCTGATCATAGACTTCTTCCACATCGAGGTGGTTCACCTGAGCACGAGGAAAAAGATTTGGCTTCTTAGCTGCGGAGTTGTCGTTTCCATTTCCTTGCTTGTTCCGAGGGCATTCAGTGGCATAGTGCCCTGTCTTCTGACACTTGAAATAGGTGATATGGTTCACATCCTTCTGAGCTGGAGCAGGACGGTGTTGTTTCCATTCCCACTTCCATTACCATTCTTGAAGCTGCCATTGTTGGGATGATTATTCCCATTTCCTCCATGGTTATGGCCTCCATGGTTGTGCACGGGATGAGTGTGTCCTCCATACTTACTGGTCCCTGATCCGGTATTGCCTAGGTACGGGGAGTAGCGGGGCTTCTGATGAGCTCCATAGGTAGACTTCCCATGTGCATACTTCCACTTGCGGTTCTCGATTTGCTGCTGCTTCCCCTCCAAGATGAGGGCCTTGTCTACCAGCTCTTGGTAGATGCTGAAGGTAGCCACCATCAGCTGGACGCTCAACTCATCATTGAGTCCTTCCAAGAACTTCTCCTGCTTGGCTGCGTCATCGGCCACATCTCCTGGTGCATAACGAGCCAACATGCTGAAGTCATCCACGTACTGGGCCACGGAACGGTTCCCCTGGCGTAAGTTGCGAAACTCACGCTTCTTCAGACTCATGGCTCCAGCAGAGACATGTGCGGTGCGGAAAGCTTGCTTGAACTGCTCCCAAGTCACACGAGTAATGGGGTATGTGGTGGTGTAGTTCTCCCACCATGAAGCTACTGGTCCCTCCAGTTGATGGGTGACAAAGTGCACCTTTTCAGCCACAGTGCATCCTGCGGTGGTGAGTTCCCTCTCCATCTTGCGGAGCCAATCATCTGCCACAATGGGCTCAGTACTGCTGGTGAAAGTTGGGGGATTCAATCTCAGAAAGCGGGTGAGGTTGTCGCCTTGAGGTGGAGGGTGGTTGTTGTGGTTGTTGGTCTGATTCTGAATCAACAGCTGCATCAGGGTGTTCTGCTGCTAGAAGAGTTGTGTGAGCTCTGGCGGGAAAGTGAAGTCGAGCTCACGTCGCGGAGGCATCTTGCTGTTTTCAGAGGGGTGAGAATTAGAATAGAACAATGACCTAAAAGGGAAATTCACTACCCATATGCAATGCAACAAACATATCACACCAAACACTCATTCATTTATTCAACTCAAGGTTCAAACATCGAGATACAAATCTCCAAAATCAAACTAATCATCGACCTACGTTTTAACGACGAAAATGAAGATACATGGGGGGCATAACTAAAGTTCTCCTCAAAAGTACATGGTGATAGGGCCTCCTCCGGTGGTGCTCTCCTCATAGTCATCATCGTTGCTGATCAAAGGAGCCATGTCTCCTTCTAGATGAAGATTTTCACCCATGTCCATCTGTTCCTCCAGAGTTGCGATGCGAGTGTTCAGCTTATCGATCCTCTCTAAGAAATCCTTCACCTCATACTCATGCTCGTACTTGGCTTCCCGTAAGTCAGCTTTGAGGTCAATCTCACGGTTCATCAGCCTCTTGATCGTCTTCGTGTCGGCACGTACCCGAAGCTCCAAGGTCCTGATGTGCGTCTCCAAAGTCTGGATATAGGAAATGGTGGTGTCTTCAGTGGGAGTGGTTATGATATTTCCATTGGCATCCCTGCGACAAACCACGCTGAGTCCTGGTGAAATGGTTCCACCTCTGTATTCCTCCTGAATACGTCCAAGGGCACGATGAATGGCCATGTCTCTCCCAAGTATCCAGCTGGGTGCCACAAACTTGAAGTCGATGGGTTCCTTACAATTTCCAAAGGTCTTCCCGGGGATGTGCACCTTGATCCTGTAATGTCTGTCTTGTGGAAAAGACATGATAGGAGTCCCGGTGATGCTCGGCAAAGCAATCCTCATGTCCCTGGCGATCCTCATCATCTCCTTGCCAAAAGGGCATCGTTGCGTCAGGCTGGCAAAACTCCGTGATCAAAATTGGGATGAAGGTGGCCATGTATAATTTTTGAAATAAATCGGTGGGAAGTCAGAAATGAGTAGATGAGAGTATAAGAATTTTAAAGACAAAAGAGAAATAAATCCTAAGGCTTTTCCAATCCTAGTGGTTATGTCCTACGGTCAGCATGAGCTCTGATACCATTTCTGTAGCGACCCGACCTGAGAGGTCGAATCTCTGGTGTTTTTGTACCATCCCAAGATCATGCTGGTACACACACGGTACATCAATGTATATATCAAAGGGAAATCACACAGCATTAAATAATCGAAATCTCATATCGAGTCCTTTATTACAATAAGGATTACAATAACGTGGCTGAAAGCCAACTCATGAGATAAACTAAACCATAAACTTGCGGAAGCTCCAAAGGTAGTTGAGTCCATCTGACTGCAAGGGCATCTCACCGAGCGTAGAGCGTATCCTCACTCCTGGTTGGAAAAGTACTCAGCAACATGATACGTTGCAGCCGTATAGGTCAGCATATTGAATATGCCCTCAAAGTCACAAGAGAGGGGGTAAAGTAATCATCTACTCTATATGCAAAATATGGCAGGTGGGGTATTAAGTTTTTGCATAAAGCCAAATTTTCCTACAACAAGAGAGGGCAAAAGCATAATTACTACAATGTTGGTTGATTAATGAGATGGTTCCACCAACCAATTCTCATACCCAAGTTGACAATAATAACCCACATCAATATAATTAATTGTGTTGAGAGTTCCAGATAGTTCAGTTCCTTTGGCTCAAACTGTCCATGACCGTGGACACGGCTAATCGATTAGGTTTGGGTACTCTACAGAGTTTTGCACACGTTCCCACAAGATTTGATCGCCTCCGTTGGATTTCTCGCACTTCATGGTGTTTGAGAAACGGATGACCAAAACATGGTCTTCTAAAGGGTTTCCCCGAGACTCTGTCGGTGCCCATCCTTTCCTACCGTTCTTCTACATCTCGTAGCACCGCCTGTCCAGGGTCACCACGATATCCAACCAAGCCAGAGCCCATAATGGCTTGTGGCTGTGCAGGTAAGCCTTGGGTCTTGAAGCATCCATCCATCTCTTTGTGCCTAGGTGGACCTTTCCGCATGAATACTGGCACTTCTCCAGCATCATCTAGGCTAACCACTGGTTTCTCCAGGGCACCGTTCAACCATCATCCACCCAGAGGTATGTTGAAAACTTGGAGTCTTGAAAGACGTGATCCTCATGTAGGTCTTGAAATTATTAACTCACAACTCTCATGAATCACACAACCAACCCCGTCTACTAATAGCATAGCAAAATGTAAATCAACGTTTCCCGGGGCCAATGTGTCAAAGGGTTGAGGGGTACTTACCACATGATACTACAACAAGTAACCAAGTTTCCAAATTAGCTACTTTGCATGCAATTGGGGAGATGGAAGAACTAATGCAATAAAACATAGGTATACATGGTCAAAGTGACTTGCCTTGCTGACGATCCTCGAAATCAAGTGACTCTAGATAACAAGCTTCGCACTCCGGATGATCTAACGAATCAAACAAGAGCACACCATAAGCATAAACACAATACAATTCATTCAATAGCAAGGTAAACAATTGCTTCAACAAGCAAAGGCACAATCAAAAGAAGAATCACTTAAAGTATATGACTATAAAAATATTGGGGTCGAAATCCCTACTAAGACATACAAGTTCAAAAAAATTGGTTTTGAACAACTAGACATTTAGATAACAGAAAAGTAAATATAAAATTTTATTTCAAAACAGCAAGTATTTCATTATAAAAGTATTGTGCTAAAAGAAGTACTACAAAACTTCTTCTAAACAATATACATGGTGAAAGCAAGATGAACCTATTCAAACTAGAGCACAAAACAATTTAAAAAAACATATTTTATTAACATAAAAAAAATACAACAAAAGTTGGATCAACAAAACCTAATGAAATCTAAAAACAAAAGTTAACTAATTCAGGTTCAAATTTATTAAAAGTCAATTTAATTATAATCTATTAAGAACTAAACAGATTCTGTTTTTGTTAAAATGGTAACCAAATTCATTCTAAAAATTCTCAAATTATGTAGAATTATAGGTTTAACTAATACCAAATAGTGGCAAAAAGATTCACTCAAAAATATTTTTTTAAACTCTAGTTATACAGATTTTGGTAATTTAAACAAATTTGATTGGATTCAAAATTTAAAGTTCAAATTTGAAATCTAAGCATACAGACATAAACTAAATCAAAATTTTGAACTAATGCAAAAAGAATCAACTAAAAACACCAAATATTTTAGAAGATATGATAAAAACAAAAACAGAATACATTTTGTTTTCGAAAACAGAAAAGAAAAAGAAAAACTATTAACGATCGGTTAGGGTCTACGTGTCAGGTTGTGATTGGCCGCGAGGGCGTGCGCGTGAGAGCTACCGAGCGGACGACCGAAGCGCACAGGAAAACGTTTCACTGATTAAATCTTATAATCGGGAGCGTTGGATCTACATCTAATGGTCCAGGGGGGTCCGGTGGCTTACAGAGGGGAGGAGGAGGTTCCGGCGAGGCCGATGGCGGCCGGAGGTCGAAGGTGGTCGGGGGCGATGTACGAAGGGATCAGGCGACGGCGGCGAAGCTCCGGCGTCAATTGGCGGCGTCGGACGGGGCTGGGGACGACGGAGGCGACGGCCTCGAGCTCGGGAGGGTTCTGTTGGAGTCCGAACTCCAGCGAGGTGGTGCAGTGGCGTTCTGGCGAGGTAGAGTGGGGGCTCGGGGTGGAATGGTGCGCGGCGAGGGCTATGGCTTTTATAGGCCAGGTGCGGGGCCGGGGAAGGGAGAGAGGAGGGAGATCCGGAGAGAGGGATCTCCGGCGACGATGGCGCGCGCGAGGAAGGAGACGGGCGCACGGATGACGCCGTCGGTTAGCGCGTCGGTTGACCGGTTCGAATTAAATTCGGGAGTTAAAGCCTGTGGGCCGGCCCGATTTGTTTTAGAAAACTTTCCTTTTCTATTTCTAGTGCAGTAAAAACTCTTTTAATGCATTTAAAACAATTCCAAACTTAAGAAGTATATATGTCAAAATGATGAGGAGAATTAATGCTATTTAATGAACATTTTTCCTTTGTCATATTGAATATCTTTTAAAAAAAATTATTTTCAGAAAATGCCTACTTGATTTTGAATCCTTTTGAGATAAATTTTCAAATGACCCCCTGGTTTAATTGCTCAAATATTTCACCAAGATGCCCCTGGTGTGGAGTGTCATGTTACTCCTCTCTTTCTTTGAACATTTCCAAAGGTTTTCAAATAGATGAAACAGATACATGGAAAAATAGAAATGGCCTTTCAGAATTTCAAAAGAAACACTTCAACAAATTCATTACATTCCAACAATGATGATGATGCATAGCTATATTTCATAACATTCCAAAATGAAATTTTGGGATGTTACACGGATGCATCATATACAGTTCTTCCTTAAGGAAACCTTTAGGGAATGCCGTTTTGACGTCCATTTGCCAGATCTCATAATCATAAAATGCGGCCATTGCTATCATGATTCGTACGGACTTCACCATCGCTACGGGTGATAAAGTCTCATCTTAGTCAACTCCTTGAACTTGTAGATAACCCTTAGCGACAAGCCGAGCCTTATAGACGGTCACATTACCATCCGCGTCAGTCTTCTTCTTAAAGATCCATTTATTTTTTATGGCTCGCCGATCATCGGGCAAGTCCACCAAAGTGCATACTTTGTTCTCATACATGGATCCTATCTCGGATTTCATGGCTTCAAGCCATTTGTTGGAATCCGGGCCCGCCATCGCTTCTTCATAGTTTGAAGGTTCACCGTTGTCCAACAACATGATCTCTAGGACAGGGTTGCCGTACCACTCTGGTGTGGAACGTGTCCTTGTGGACCTTCGAGGTTCAATAGCAACTTGATCTGAAGTTTCATGATCATCATCATTAACTTCCTCTCCAGGCGGTGTAGGCTCCATAGAAACAACTTCCTGTGCTACGCTACTCTCCGGTTCAAGTGGAGGTACAATTACCTCATCAAGTTCTATTTTCCTCCCACTTACTTCTTTCGAGAGAAACTCTTTCTCTAGAAAGGATCCATTCTTGGCAACAAAGACTTTGCCTTCGGATCTGAGGTAGAAGGTATACCCAACCGTTTCTTTGGGGTATCCTATGAAGACGCACTTTTCCGCTTTGGGTTCGAGCTTCTCAGTTTGAAGTTTCTTCACATAAGCATCGCATCCCCAAACTTCCAGAAACGACAGCTTAGGTTTCTTTCCAAACCATAATTCATATGGTGTCGTCTCAACGGACTTAGACGGTGCCCTATTTAATTCTAATGCATATCCCAAAATGATAGTGGTAAGTCGGTAAGAGACATCATAGATCGCACCATATCCAATAGAGTGCGATTACGACGTTCAGACACACCATTTTGCTGAGGTGTGCCAGGCGGCGTGAGTTTTGAAACAATTCCACATTTCCTTAGGTGCGTGCCAAACTCGTGACTCAAATATTCTCCGCCACGATCAGATCGTAGGCACTTTATTTTCCTGTCATGTTGATTCTCTACCTCAGTCTGAAATTCCTTGAACTTTTCAAAGGTTTTAGACTTGTGTTTCATTAAGTAGACATACCCATATCTACTGAAGTCATTAGTGAGGGTGAGAACATAACGGTAGCCACCGCGAGCCTCAACGCTCATTAGACCCCATACATCAGTATGTATTATCTCCAACAAGTCAGCCGCTCGCTCCATTGTTCCAGAGAATGGAGTCTTGGTCATCTTGCCCAAGAGGCATGGTTCGCACGTGTCAAATGATTCAAAATCAAGAGACTCCAAAAGTCCATCAGCATGGAGTTTCTTCATGCGTTTGACACCAATATGACCAGGCAGTGCCACATATAAGTGGGACTATCGTTATCAACCTTACATCTTTTGGTACTCACACTATGAACATGTGTAAAATCACGTTCGAGATTCATCAAAAATAAACCATTTACCAGCGGGACATGGCCATAAAACATTTCTCTCATATAAATGGAACAACCATTATTCTCAGATTTAAATGAGTAGCCATCTCGCATCAAGCGAGATCCTGATACAATGTTCATGCTCAAAACTGGTACTAAATAACAATTATTAAGGTTTAAAACTAATCCCGAAGGTAGATGTAGAGATAGCGTGCCGACGGCGATCACATCGACCTTGGAACCATTCCCGATGCGCATCATCACCTCGTTCTTTGCCAGTCTCCGCTTATTCCACAGCTCCTGCTTGGAGTTACAAATGTGAGCAACTGCACCAGTATCAAATACCCAGGAGCTACTACGAGTGCGGGTAAGGTACACATCAATAACAATATATCACATATACCTTTAACGTTGCCGACCTTCTTATCCGCTAAGTACTTGGGAAAGTTCCGCTTCTAGTGACCGATACCCTTGCAATAAAAGCACTCAGTCTCAGGCTTGGGTCCATTCTTGTTCGTCTTCCTGACAACTTGCTTACCGGGCGCGGCAACTGCTTTGCCGTCCTTCTTGAAGTTCTTCTTACCATTGCCTTTCTTGAAACTAGTGGTCTTATTGACCATCAACACTTGATGTTCCTTTTTGATTTCCACCTCCGCTAATTTCAGCATTGAATACAACTCAGGAATGGAATTCTCCATCCCTTGCATATTTTAGTTCATTATAAAGCTCTTGTAGCTAGGTGGAAGCGATTGGAGGATTCTGTCAATAACCGAGTCATCCGGAAGATTAACGCCCAGCTGAGACAAGCGGTTGTGCAACCCAGACATTTTGAGTATGTGCTCACTGACAGAACTATTTTACTCCATCTCACAACTGAAGAACTTGTCAGATACATCATATCTATCGACCCGGGCATGAGCTTGGAAAACCATTCTCAGCTCTTGGAACATCTCATATGCTCTGTGTTTCTCAAAACGCTATTGGATCCCCGTTTCTAAGCTGTAAAGCATGCCGCACTGAACCAGGGAATAATCATCACTACGCGACTGCCAGGCATTCATAACGTCTTGAGTTGCTGGGAAAACGGTTGCGTCACCTAGCGGTGCATCAAGGACATATAATTTCTTAGAAGCTATCAGGATGATCTCAAGCTACGGACCCAGTCCGTATAGTTGCTTCCATCGTCTTTCAGCTTGGTTTTCTCTAGGAACGCATTGAAGTTGAGGGCAACATTAGCCTGAGCCATTGGATCTACAATATAGATTTTAAAGACAATTTTAGACTAAGTTCATGATAATTAAGTTCACATAATCAAATTATTTAACGAACTCCCACTTAGATAGACATCTCTATAGTCATCCAAGTGACACATGATCCACGTCAACTAGCCCGTGTCCGATCATCATGTGAGACAGACTAGTCATCAATGGTGAACATCTCCATGTTGATCGTATCTTCTATACGACTCATGTTCGACCTTTCGATCTCCCGTGTTCCGAGGCCATGTCTGTACATGCTAGGCTCGTCAAGTCAACCTAAGTGTATTGCGTGTGTAAATCTGGCTTACACCCGTTGTGTGCGAACGTTAGAACCTATCACACCCGATCATCACATGGTGCTTCGGAACAACGAACCTTAGCAACGGTGCATAGTTAGGGGGAACACATTTATTGAAATTTTAGTGAGAGATCATCTTATTTAAGCTACCATCGTTCTAAGAAAATAAGATGTAAAACATGATAAACATCACATGCAATCATATAGTGACATGATATGGCCAATATCATCTCGCTCCTTTGATCTCCATCTTTGGGGCACCATGATGATCATTGTCACCGGCGCGACACCATGATCTCCATCATCATGATCTCCATCATCGTGTCTTCATGAAGTTCTCTTGCCAACTATTACTTCTACTACTATGGCTAACGTTAGCAATAAAGTAAAGTAATTACATGGCGTTTTTGATTGACACGCAGGTCATACAATAAATTAAGACAACTCCTATGGCTCCTGCCGGTTGTCATACTCATCGACATGCAAGTCGTGAATCCTATTACAAGAACATGATCAATATCATACATCACGTATAGCACATCACATCCTTTGGCCACATCACATCACATGTCATATGCTGCAAAAAGAAGTTAGACGTCCTCTAATTGTTGTTGCAAGTTTTTACGTGGCTGCTATAGGTTTCTAGCAAGAACATTTTCTTACCTACGCAAAAACCACAACGTGATATGCCAATTTCTATTTACGCTTCATAAGGACCCTTTACATCGAATCCGATCTGACTAAAGTGGGAGAGACAGACACCAGCTAGCCACCTTATGCAACAAGTGCATGTCAGGCGGTGGAACCAGTCTCACGTAAGTGTACATGTAAAGTCGGTCCGGGCTGCTTCATCCCATAGTGCCTCCAAATCAAGATAAGACTAGTAACGGCAAGCAAATTGACAAAATCGATGCCCATAGCAACTTGTGTTCTAGTCGTGCATAGATTCTACGCATAGAACTAGATCATGATGCCACTGTTGGGGAACGTAGTAGTAAATCAAAAAAAATTCCTACGTGTCACCAAGATCAATCTATGGAGAAACCAACAACAAGCAAAGTGGGAGTGCATATTCATACCTTTGAAGATCGCAAATCGGAAGCTTTACTTTGAACGCGGTTGGTGGAGTCATACTCACAGTGATTCAGACTGCGATGGATTCCGATCTAAGCACCGAACAACGGCGCCTCCGCGTTCAACACACGTGCAGCCCGGTGACGTCTCCTATGCCTTGATCCAGCAAGGAGGAAGGAGAGGTTGAGGGAGAGCTCCGGCAGCACGACGATGTGGTGATGGTGGAGCTGTGTGGTACTCCGGCAGGGCTTCGCCAAGCGCTACGGAGGACGAGGAGGTGGAGAGCTAGGGCTGCATCGAGAGAGAGACTTGCGTGTTACAACCCCCCAAAACCCTCACTATATATAGGAGGAGGGGAGGAGGGTGCACCCCCTCTAGGGTTCCCACCGTAGGGTGTGCGACAACCCTAGATGGAAGGAGGGCCGGCGGCCAAGGTGGGGAGGAGGGGTGGCGCCCTAGGGTGGGCCTAGGGCCCCTCCACGCCTAGGGTTTGCCTCCCTCCACCCTTTGTTGCGCCTTGGTGAGGTGGGAGGCACACCAGCCCACCTAGGGGCTGGTTCCCTCCCACTCTTGGCCCATGTAGCCTTCCGGGGCCGGTGGCCCATCCCGGTGGACCCCCGGAACCGTTCTGGTGGTCCCGGTACATTACCGGTGATGCCCGAAACACTTTCGGTGACCAAATCCTCATTTCCTATATATGAATCTTTACCTCCGGACCATTTTGGAACTCCTCGTGACATCCGGGATCTCATTCGGGACTCCGAACAACCTTCGGTAACCATGTACACAATTCCCCTATAACCCTAGCGTCATCGAACCTTAAGTGTGTAGACCCTATGGGTTCGGGAGGCATGTAGACATGACCGAGACACCTCTCCAGCCAATAGACAATAGCGGGATCTGGATACCCATATTGGCTCCCACATGCTCCACAATGATCTCATCGGATGAACCACGATGTCGGGGATTCAATCAACCCCGTACACAATTCCCTTTGTCCATCGGTATGTTACTTGCCCGAGATTCGATCGTCGGTATCCCTATACCTTGTTCAATATCATTACCAGCAAGTATCTTTCCTCGTTCTGTAACACATGATCCCATGACTAACTCCTTAGTCACATTGAGCTCATTTTGATGATGTATTACCGAGTGGGCCTAGAGATACCTCTCCGCCACACGAAGTGACAAATCCCAATCTCGATTCGTGTCAACCCAACAGATACTTTCGGGGATACCCGTAGTGTACCTTTATAGCCACCCAGTTACATTGTGACATTTGGCACACCCAAAGTATTCCTACGGTATCCGGGAGTTGCACAATCTCATGGTCTAAGGAAAAGATACTTGACATTAGAAAAGCTTTAGCAGACGAACTACACGATCTTGTGCTATGCTTAGGATTGGGTCTTGTCCATCACATCATTCTCCTAATGATGTGATCCCGTTATCAACGACATCCAATTTCCATGGTCATGAAACCGTGACCATATATTGACCAACGAGCTAGCCAACTAGAGGCTCACTAGGGACATGTTGTGGTCTATGTATTCACACATGTATTACGGTTTCCGGTTAACACAATTATAGCATGAATAATAGACAATTATCATGAACAAGGAAATATAATAATCACTTTATTATTGCCTCTAGGGCATATTTCCAACCGATGATGCGATGCTCCTTGAGGAAGACCGTCTTCAGGCTGCTGTGAGAGCTGCACGCTACCAGCAAGCTTTGCGCCGCTATCATAGCCGCAAAGTTAATGCCCGAAGTCTTGAGGAAGGCGACCTTGTTCTTCGACGCGTTCAGTCCGCCAAGAATTCCAACAAGTTGACGTTAAAGTGGGAAGGCCCTTATCGGATAGTACGAGTCACCAGGCCTGGCGCAGTTCACCTGGAGATCGAAGATGGCATCCTAGTGAGCAACTCCTGGAATATCGAACATCTTCGCAAGTTCTACCCATGAGGCGCGGTTGCCAGGCCTCCCAACAACCACCTTTTGTACAAGTGTTGCCGATTAAGCATGTAATCCCTGGTACAAAGCCTGGCATAGACCCTGTGCGTAGTTGAGTAAAGCTAAGTGTCCTGCAAAGCTATTTGATTCTCATGTTTAATTATGTGCATGTTTGTCTGAGATATTGCATTATACTTACTCCCAACAAGAGCTAACGGACCGCCAAAGTTCCACATCAATATTTTCTCTTCTTTCTTTTTCTCAAAGGACAGAAGGTTACCTCGCGTGCAACTTTTCCATGGGGGAATGGTGGTATGGATACCGACGGGTGATGTCCCAAAAAAATCTTACCGGAAGGAGTACTACAACAAAAAGATAAGTTGCAAAACCCAAGCGAATTCTTGATGTGAAATTATTTTCCTTGGATGATTTCGCCTTCTATATGGAAAACCTGCATGCACGGGAACCTTGCCATGATTGGCTGCGCCGTTACTCTGTTTTGGGTCTGCTCAATGGCTTAAGTGGCTGTGCCCGCACTCTTCTTTTGTTTCGAGTCCTCTCAACGACTCAAGGGGCTGCGCTCGCGCCCTTATTTTATTTCGAGAATGATCAATAGCTTAAGCGGCTGCGCCAAGAGTGTCAAGGTATCTTGCCGGCAGTGGCACCGCCAGCAGGCTGCTAAGGACCCGTTCCTCAAAGCGCTCACGGTAGGGCTACACATGCCGGCAAGATTCTTCCGACAGGGCGTAGGGAAAGTTCCAATGAAAAGAAACAGTCTAACACGGAAGATAATATACTGTTATTCAAAATCGGGTGAAATTTACATAAGATGTCGCTTTTTTCCTAAGTACATCTTTATTTGACTTTCTCCCCTAGGGGGGTTACAAGAAGAAAAAGATGGAAAGGGGAGGTGGGCTACAAGAAGAATATGATGAAGAGAGGCCCCTAGCAGAAGCCCACCCTGACCCCTCTGGACCAACACTGCACGAAAGGGCAGGGCTTCTAGATGGGCAGGCAAGAGCCTGGCCCCTCTTGGACTAGCATTGCACGGAGGAGAGGGCCAGTGTAGGCGAAAAGGAGGATGGACCCCAGAAGCCGAAATCCACGGGCCTGCCGGAAGATCTAGTTGGAAGATGAGGCAACACTTGGGACAAAGGCCCCCGGCAAGGTTGTCCTGCCAGGAGGGGAGAGGCGTGAGGCTGGCGATGATGGTGCGGCCGACGGTCAGTCCAAGCTCGAGTCGTCGGGCTCCGACTTGGCGGCCCGAAGATCGGACTCATCGTCGTCGTCTTTGCCGCTATCCTACTCCTCATGCTCGCTCAGGGAGGAGATTTTGGCGCCGCTCGAGCTCTCTTAGCAGCAGCTGAGATGGATGCCTGAGCGCCCATAAATCTTGACGGGGAGTAGATTGGCCTTAGTCATTTTGAAACGAAGGACGTGCCCCACCTGGAGGTTGTGGGCACGGGAGAAGGTCTTCCAGCCGCGGTTGAGGAACATGACACGACTCGCTGGGTACTAGATGTCTACTCGCGTTGCGCCATTACAACAAGCATGCGCCCGCAACCACAGGACGGGCGGCTCATCGGCTCCATCGCCCTAGCGAAGGGGCAAGGGAGGCACAGATGGCTCCGGAGAGGACCGCCTAGTTCGATGACGAACTCCAGCACCGACCCCTCAGCGTGGGTCTTCTCAAGAAAGAGGCCCGACCTCGAAGGAGGAGGTGGGGCAGTGCTCCGCCTCCCCGACCTTGGCCTCCACGACGGCCGCGACCTCTCGAGCCTCTTCCACCGCGCACGCTCGAGCCGCCCTCCGCCTCTGTGGCTGAAGCGGTGGCATGATCCCAACGAGAGATCCTCCTTGGAGCTGAAGACGGTGGCCACCCTCGCCCCATGTTCATGGCTAAGGGAGAACGCCACTCGAAGGTTGGGATGACATGGAAGGGTAGGCTATGGAGGTTCGCATTCGTAGGAGGGAGGAAGATGGATAAGCATTGCCCTCGCTACCCCTCAATTTATAAGGGGAAGTGTGGGGGCTGGCTCTCCCCCGCTCCAAGGGTCACCGCCCACCTCCTCCAATAGTAGCGTCCTCGATCACGGGGGGAATCGCAACCGCCCCATTGCTCCAATCCATGGCACTGTAGTTACTTCCTTTCCTAGGGACTTCAAGTCACGGGAGCCCGTTACTGGCTCCCCGCTATGCATGTGGCGCACGTGGCGGAAATGACCTGACGCAGTAATTGAAAATTTGACGGCCGCACCGTGCACGTATTCCACGTCCCGAATTCAAGGGCCATCGTGGAGAAGCATAGGAAGCGCAATAATCACGACTGCAAGGCCCTGCCATGCATGCTTGTGCACTGTTTGGGCCTTGCCCAACAACGCCTCGCATTGTGTGTGGCCCAGGCCCGAGGGCTCCTATCGATGCACTAGAGTTTTTGGCTCTCCAGTGCCCCTTACTTGTGCACGGGCAGTAGTAGCCACCCTGGTGACGAGGCCCAGCAGGGACTTGCCAGCTACCAGCACAGAAGGATCAAGACCCCCAGCAAGACCTTGTCGTGATGGCTATCAGACCCCTAGGCAAGTCGAGGCCCCGACAAGCCCCGACAAGGAGAAGCCCCGGTAGGCCCCGCCAGTGCACAGGCCAGGCGTCACCTTTCCTAGGCACATGTCGCGGTGTCGGCGATGGAGGGGCTAAGCGGTGCCGATGGGACGGGCCCCTGTCCCATCCCCCAGACAGACAGAGATGTCTGACGGTGCATTAAATGCGCCTGTTTGTAGGATCAAAAGTAGGTCTAGAGGGGGGGTGATTACACTACTTGACCAAATAAAAGTATGCTTTTTCCCCATTTTAATTCTTGGCAAGTTTTAGCATTCATAGCATGTCAAGTACACCCTACACATGCATGTCTAAGAGTATAGCAACAGAAAGTAAAGACATTGCACATGTAAGTAAAGAGAGGGTAAGGAAAGCAAACACAAGTGATGACACAAAGATTTTTCACGTGGTTACGATAGGTGGTGCTATCATACGTCCACGTTCATGGAGTCTTCAACCCACGAAGGGTAACGGTCACAAGAGTCCACGGAGGGCTCTACCCACGGAGGGTTCCACGAAGAAGCAACCTTTACTATACCATGACAACTTCCGTCCACGAAGGACTAACCTCACTATGGATAGATCTTCACGAAGTAGGTGATCTCCTTGCCCTTACAAACTTCTTGGTTCACTCAACAACATGAAGTAGGAGGCTCCCAAGTGACACCTAACCAATCTAGGAGGCACCACCCTCCAAAAGGTAATAGGCTCGGTAATGACGATGAACTCCTTGCTCTTGTGCTTCAAGATGATAGACTCCTCAACACACAATCACTCTCTCATAGATTTGGCTTGGTAGAAGAGATGGGATTGGTGGAAAGCAACTTGGGAAGGCTAGAATCAAGATCCATATGGTTGGAGTGGAAGATCTTTATCTCAACACAAGGGTAGGTGGTTCTCTCTCAGAAAATCTGATAGGATAGGTATGGAATAGTTCTGAGTGCTTCTCTGTCGAGTAGGTGGTGATGGAGGGGTATATATAGGAATCCCCAAAAATCCAACTGTTACACAAAAAATGACCAACTCGGTGACAACGATGTGTTAATCTCGGTGGTGCCAAAGTGACCAAAAGTTGGCAACTTTTAAATCTCGGAGGGACGATATAGAAATCTCGGTTGCACCGACAAGGTGACTAACGGTCGGAATTATAGGGGAACGTTGCATGGGATACAAAAAATTTCCTATGCACAGCAAGATCTATCCATGGTGATGAGCATCTATGAGAGGGAGAGTGGATCTACATACCCTTGTAGATCGCTAAGCGGGAAGCGTTAAGAAACGCGGTTGGTGTAGTCAAACGTCTTCGTGATTCAAATTGCCAAGCATCTCGTGATCTCATCATGATCCGTCCTGCGATCCAATCACGATCCGTCCCGCGAACTCATCCCGATCCGTCCCGTGATCTCATCACGATCCGTCTCACGATCTTGATCACGGTCCTTCCGATCTAGTGCCGAACGGATGGCACCTCCGCGTTCAACACACGTACAACTCGATGATGATCTCCGCCTTCTTAATCCAGCAAGAGGGAGCGGAGAGGTAGATGAGTTCTCCGACAGAGCGACGGCGTTGCGACGATGGTGGTGGAGCTATTCCAGCAGGGCTTCACCTAAGCACCGCTGAAAACTGATCTAGAGGAGAAACTGTGATCTAGAGAAGAGATAGCACATGGCTATTAGGGTTAGCTTTTTCCTCTAAATCCTCTAGTATATATAGGAGGGAGGGAGGGGAGGAGGCAGCCTCAAACCCTCAAGGTTTGGTCGAAATTGGAGGTGGAGGGGTCCTACTCCAATCCTATTAGGAGTTGGATTCCTCCTTTCCACTTGGAAACTCTTTCCACCTCTCCACCTTTGGATTTTTTCCTTCTCAAACCACTCCAGCCGCATGGGCCATTAGAGGAGGCTTCGGCCAGCTCACCAGGGGCTGGTTTACCTCCTCCCACAGCCCATGTAGCCTCTTGGGTCGAAATACCTCTCCCGATGGTCCCCCGGTACACTACCGGCACTCCCGGTACACTACCGATGAGCCCAAAACTTTTCTAGCGACCAAAACAGGACTTCCTATATATCAATCTTTAGCTCCGGACCATTTCGGAGCTCATAGTGATGTCCGGGATCTCATCCGGGACTCTGAACAACCTTCAGTCACCACCATACATAACTCTATACTACCAAAACGTCACCGAACCTTAAGTGTGCAGACCCAGCGGGTTCGAGAACTATGTAGACATGACCGAGACACCTATACGGTAAATAACCAATAGCAGGACCTGGATGCCCATATTGGTTCCTACATATTCTATGAAGATCTTTATCGGTCGAACCTCTATGTCAAGGATTTAGTTTATCCTGTATGATGTTCCCTTTGTTCTTCGGTATGTTACTAGCCCAAAATTCGATCGTCGATATCTCCATACCTACTTCAACCTCATTACCAACAAGTCTCTTTACTCGTTCCGTAATACAAGATCCCCTGACTAACACTTAGTCACATTGCTTGCAAGGCTTATTGTGATGTTGTATTACCGAGTGGGCCCTGAGTTACCTCTCCGTCACACGGAGTAACAAATCCCAGTCTTGGTCCATGCCAACCCAACAGACACCCTCGGAGATACCTGTAGAGCACCTTTATAGTCACCCAGTTATGTTGCAACGTTTGATACACACAAGGTACTCCTCTGGTGTCAATGAGTTGCTTGATCTCATGGTCATAGGAACATATACTTGACATGCAGAAAACAGTAGCAATAAACTGACACGATCATATGCTATGTTTGTAGTTTGAGTCTTGTACGTCACATCATTCTCCTAATGATGTGATCCCATTGTCAAATGACATGTCATGTCCATGACTAGGAAACCATAGACATCTTTGATCAACGAGCTAGTCTATTAGAGGCATACTAAGGACATGGTGTTGTCTATGTATCCACACATGTATCTGAGTTTCCGATTAATACAATTATAGCATGGATAATAAACGATTATCATGAACAAGGAAATATGATAATAACCAATTTATTATTGCCTCTAGGGCATATTTCCAAGAGGAATTACCAAACTCGGTGATGCCAATCCAACATTCTTAGACGGACCGAAAATTTGAACTTGCGTAATAGAAACTTGGTAGCCCAACTCGGTGGCACCGAAAGCAGTGTCGGCTGCACCGAAGTGGCTAGGGTTTGGCTGAGTCTGTCTAGGGTTTGGAATTGGTGGCACCGGGATAGGAATGTTGGTTGCACTGATTTCGAATGTTTGGCAATAGACAGACTTTGGTGGGAGAGCTTGTGGATGTTTTTGGTGACTACTACTTGTGCACGTATGATCATTTTATTCACCAACAAAACCTTACCCCCTTTTAACAGTATTGATTTTCCTATGGACTCAAAGTGATTTCTCACAAATGTAAAATGTAGAGTCCTCTTTCTTGAAGCTTGGCCTACCTATTTTCTTGCATCTTGGGGTAATTCCACAATACTTTTGCCATCCCTGTTATTGAACTTTCCTGAAATATACTTGGTGGAAACATTAGTTCAGTGACTTATATGTTGTTATTAATTTCCACAACCACCAAGGGAGCAAATGTGCTTTCACTGTCCGACTTCGTCAGTGTTAGGTATGATAGCATTGTAGCACTATACACGTCGTGTATGCACTATATGCCATTGTTGGGATTCCCTTTCAAAGTATAAAAGGGGGCCCAGGGCGATACGGTAGAGGACTTTGGGACTTTTAACCTTTTGGCTTTTCGATTTGGGACCTTCTAGATCACACACGTGGCAGCTGCTCATAGCGCTCCTGTAGCTAGAACCTTAAGAACAGTCACAATACAACCAAGCAGGAGTAGCGTATTACGCATCTTTGCGGCCCAAACCTTGGTAAATCCCTGCGTGTTGTTCATCAGACCTGCTCTTTGTGCGAGCCTTCTCCCCCGCCGAATCAAAAGGGGTCCCTTCGATCTCATTGGTGCTGGTTCCCCACGACATCTGTCGACCCAGAATTAATTACTTTGGTTGAGTCTGATCCTTTTCATGGCTATGAAGCTTAAACTGTAGTGGAACATCTTACTAAGTTGAATGATATAGCTACCCTTTTTACTCATGATGAGAAGATTCGCTACTACTATATTCTCAAATTATTTCCGTTCTCATTAAAGGGTGATGCCAAGATATAGCACAAGACTCTTGCTCCCAGTTGGGTGCGTAGCCCCCAGGATATGGTTTACTACTTCTCTAAAAAATATTTTCCTACTTATAAGAAACAAGCTCCCAGTTGGGTGAAGAGAGTATCCCACAAGCTTGGGGGATGCTTATCCAATTGCTTAATGCTTTCCTGCTCACCCTCATAAGAAAAATGAAATACTTGATATCTTCTATAATGGAATAACTGGTGCTTCTAGGGACTTCCTAGATAGTTGTGCTAGTTGTGTTTTCAGGGAACGAACCGTTTGACAAGATGAGGAACTATTGAATAATATACTGAAGAATTCTGATGATCGGACTCTCCCTGAACCACCATTTAAACCCACACCAAACAAGAGGGGTATATTATTTCTCAGTCTTGGAGATATGCAAGAGGCAAAGAAATGTATGAAAGAAATTGGTATTAAGTCTGAGGATGTTAAGAATTTACCACCTATTGAAGAAATACATCGTCTCAACACATCACCTCCACAGGTGGTAGAGGTAGATTCTTGGTCTCAGCACATCACCTCCACATGTGGTAGAGGTAGAAGTAGAATTTACCACCTATTGAAGAAACACATGGTCTCAAAAGTATGTGATAAGCAAGAGCTCCCCCTAAATTTATGCATTATGTTAAATTTGCGTTTGAATGCAAATGCACAATCGATTAGGTACATGGGTCACTTCTTACATGTCACATACAACTTGGTGGTGTGCGAGAATAATTAGAATGAACATCATAGCACAACACAATCAAGCAAAGATGAATGATCATCACATAGGCATTAAGATGATAGGAAATAGTAGCATCACACATTAAAGCGTATGATCAAACATCATCAAATGTGTATCATAAGCAACCAAAAGAGTATCACAGCAACCCAAGCAACCAAAAACAGTTGTTTTTGAAAAGCAACAAACATCAAACGCTCTCTCACTCGAAGCCTAAAGATCTATATACACTTCTCCCCCTTTGGCAACAAGTTACCAAAAAGTTCAAAGGTGTATATCTAAGTATTCTTGGGCTGATATCCTCTAGTTGTTGATCAAGGAGTCGAGGGAACAGCGTCGGCAAAGATCTCTGCAGATGTCATGGATAGAGTTGGACTGGATACTGGAGGAACTAGAGCTGATGGAGCAAAAGATGAGGTGACAGTAGCAGGAGCTGATGAAGAGGGCCTCAAGTTTGGAGCAGGCACTGTGGCTGATCTAGCCTAAGTAGTGAACTGTGTGCTCGGCCTGAGAGGGGATCCATCCTCCTCATCATCATCATCTTAAGAAGTAGAAGAGACCCGAGGGATGTGCACTGAGTCAACTTCCTTCTGAAGCTCTATAACTGTCGTAGTCACCTTGTCCACCTTATCATTGAGAGTTTTGATCCTTGTTTCAAAGATCCTCACAAGACTATTCTGGTTGTCGAGAATCCCCTTAATGTCATTTTGCATGCTCTGAACTGACGAAATCAACAGATCCATTTGCTCATTCCCAGATCTAGGAACAGGAGCACTAGTGGCTCGAGCTGCCTCTGCCTCTGCCTGAGCTGCAGCTGAAGTGGGGTGATCTGGGTTCATCACCATGATGTTATCCTCGAGATCTGGCTGTAGGGGCAAATGGATACTGTCAAGAGAAAATATGTGCTTCTCAATCTGAGAGTTGATAAGCATCTGTATATAGGGTGCATAGCAGCAAGGGCGCTTCTGATCAACAGCAATCCTCTTAATTGTCTTAACAATCAAGTCCATGACTTTGATCCTGGTGTGGCTGTCAAGGTGGATCAACATGTTGATGGAGTAGCCTCGGATCATCTTTTCATCTCCTTACTTGGGCATCAAGGTGTGCCTTAGAATGGTGTTCATGGTACGGAGGCTAGCTTGCAGATAGTAGATAGATCCTAGCTTGTGAGCTTGCACTTTGTCTGTAGGGATAGGAGTACACATATCCTTCATGGCATTGTGGATCGCCTTGGATTCCGAGTATACATCCAAGTCACCATCCTAAACCTCAAGGACTCCTAGAAGTGCAGCCCATTCATCAACAGTGGATTCATATCTGGCTCCTTCAGTCATCCATACAATATAATTCCATGTAGTAAGCTCTCTTCTAACAAATTCATCCAAACCAATGAAGTGGAAATTGTCTTGGACACCCACAAAATAGTCCTCATTCTCCTTAATGAATTTCCAATCAACATATCTCATATCACTGACTGTTGGGCTCTTGTCTAGCAGCACTGTCTCATAGAAGTCCTGTTGCTCCTTGGTGTAGAATCTGTAATCAACAGTAGTCTTCTTACTTTGGGCATA